>OY856414.1:366707600-367907600 GCA_963693085.1 Alisma plantago-aquatica
TTCTTAGATTCCTGGTAAGGTGGTTATAGAACTCTCAAGTTGACGGGAGACAGAGGATTTGTAGTAGTACTATGTGGGGTGAGAAACTTTTCTTAGAAAAAAGAATCATGTGAGGAAGGGAAGATGTAAATGGAAGGAGGAACAACGTACTCCTAGGAGGAAAGAGACTTGTTAGTTATGAATGGGCGGTATCAAACATATTGAGATGATATTTGATACACATGTTATCTAAGGGGTATACATCACATCCGTAACGTTATATTGTTGTGTAGAGTTGTGCAACCATCATAAATGAAGGTGGGTACATATAAGATACATGTACTCAGGTACACAATTCTTTTTTCCACACACACACACACACACACACACACACACACACACACATATATATATATATATATATATATATATATATATATATATATATATATATATCTGTGTGTGTGTGTGTATGTACATATATATATGTGTGTGTGTGCATATATATATATATATATATATATATATATATATATATATATATATATATATATATATATATATATGGCTAAAAGAATTGTGTACCCGAGTACATGTAGCTTACATGTACCCACCTTCATTTATGGGGATTGTAAAATTGTATCGAATAATCCAACCTTATGGATGTATTGTATACCCCTTAGATAAGATGTGTACCAAAAATCATCACAATCTGATATTCATAGAGCATACAATAAAAGAAAATGTCTATTTTCTAATCAATGGTAAGTTACAAAAATTGCTTAAACCATTGAATGATATATGGCTATATCTCATGATCTACATATTATATGGTTATGATTTTTTAAAGACATCTAATCTATATAGAGTTGAATCAATCCATATGGTTGAATTTTATCAACATACTCTACATATGCTATTTTAATGGCCGGTACACATAAGTTACATGTACCGGCCGGTACACACTTCCTAACCTCTCTCTCTCTCTCTCTCTCTCTCTCTATATATATATATATATATATATATATATATATATATATATGGCTAAAATAATTGTGTACCTGAGTACATGTAGCTTACATGTACCCATCGTCATTAATGATGATTGTAAAATCCTAATGAACAATCTAACCTTACGGATGTGATGTATACCTCTTAGATAAGATGTGTATAAAAAAGCAACACAATCTGATATTTACAGATCATCCAATGAAAGAAAATGTGTATTTTCTAATGAACGTTAAGTTGCAAAAAATTGCAAACACCGTTGGATGATATATTACTATATCTCATGATCTATGTGGGATATGATTATGATTTTTCAAACACATCTTATCTATACAATCATTAATCAATCCATACGGTTGGATTTTACGAACATACTCTAGATGTGCCATTTTAATGGCAGGTACACATAAGTTACATGTACCGGGCGGTACACACTTACTAACCTCTCTCTCTCTCTCTTGAAAAACTACTAGAGGGGGGTGAATAGAGTTTTTTAATTATTTTAACAATTTATTGAATTTAAACAACCACAATTGAAATTGGAAGAAAGATACAGGTGTTTAGAGTGGTTCCAACTATAGCAAATACTATAGTTGTCAGTCCACTACCCGGTTGCTTACCCAACTGGGATTTGAAAGTATTTATTTTATTACCTCTCGAGGATTTATACAAAATACAATACTTTCCTTTATACCCTTTGAACAACCTTCACTTGAAGTAGGTGCACCAACTTTGAGGTAGCCTTCTTTGAAGTAACTCCAAGCTCCCCCTTGAAGTAGCCTTCCTCTCTAGAAGTAACCTCCCGTTGCACCAGCCTTCTGAAGTAGCTCAAAGTCTCCTTCTTCGCCAAGAAGATCTTCACCCTCTCCAATCCGCAGCCTCCAACCTAGGAGTAGCAAGGAGAGTACAAACAATAATAGGGAACAAGAAAGAAAATGGAAATTACAACTTATCCTTTGTAGCCCAAGGCTTGATTTGCCTAGATCAAGCGTATAGATCTCCTAACCAAGTATGTGAACTTGTGATTGCAGTGGGTAGGAGATACTAGCCTATAGGACACGAATTATGAGCTAAGGAATGAAATGGCCAATTGTCACAATGCTCAAATTGCTTACAAACATATTGCACAAAGTATGCTCAAGGATTTCTCAAGTGTAGCAAGTATAAACAAGTAAGTTTGAGTGTCCTATGGCTTGTCCTATTTATAGGAATGGCCTAAGGATGCTTAAGGACGTTCTAGACAACTTCTAGGGGTTTCTAAGTGCTTAACTAGCCATTAGGTACAAAGTTGTTGCTTTAACAAAGGCTAATTAATTAATTCTGCAGTTGCTGTCAGAGACAATCTCGGTCGAGGAATGGTCGACCGAGACACCTACTCGGTCGAACTTTTGTCGACCGACAGGCACTCTGGAACAAGTGATTTGCAACGTCTTTTTCCAACTTCCAACTAACTTATTTGTTGTGTCTAACGGCTACTTTGGATCTTTCTCGGTCGAGGAGTTTGTCGACCGAGAGTGTCTCGGTCGAGGAGTTTGTCGACCGAGATTGATCCTGTTTCAATGTTTCAATTTAGGCACTAATTATATGTATGAGTGTGCTTATGTGATCTTATTTGAATGGGATGACTTGTCTAACTGTGGTGTTTAGCTAGGGAGAATCTAACGCTTGATTTACATGCAATTCTAAGTACTTGTACATTATATTTTTGTACAAGTTTTTTACAACAGTGATTACATTGCATGAAAATATAAATATGTAAGCTTGTGGATTTTCCCTTGTTGCTTTGTCATCCTGCACACTTAAGTAGCTTGTTAGATTAATAAGAATGAAATGTTTGTCATAATCAAAACAAAGGGATTTATAGATGTCCATTTAGCCAACAATCTCCCCCTTTTTGAAGATGACAAACATTTCCAAAATATAAAAATAAAGGAAATATAAACCATATGAGTTTCATACCTTTAGATTACCTTTTGTAGCTTTTCCTCTTGTTTATAAAATGTGTGCTTATTATTCCCCTTGAATTATGGAACATGAAATCCAGTTCACTAGGGAATATAGCAACTTTCAATGTAAAGCCAAGAGTTTATTTATGAAACTCATTGATTGAGTTTTTCAAAGTTTTAGTTTTATATTTATTTCTCCCCCTTTGTCATTTCAAAAAGATATCCATTTAGAAATAAAAACTCCCCCTTAATTAGATGTCCCATCAAAACTAATGACAAAGATGTCCATTTAAAAGCCAAAATATCATGATGTAAATAAGAGTTTTTGTTTAAGTAGCACAAATATCAAAGAAAACATCTTCCAAAGGAGTGATAAGCAATTGCTTCCTAATTGTGTTAAATTGATCTAGTGGAAGCGGTTTTGTAAAAATATCAGCCAATTGATCTTCCGTATCAACATGATGAAGGGAAACATGATTCTTGGAGATGTGATCCCTTAAAAAATGATGACGGATTTCAATATGTTTAGCTCGGCTGTGTAAAATAGGATTGTGTGCTAAGTTTATAGCGCTTGTGTTGTCACAAAAAATAGGCATAGATGAAAAAGTAAAACCACAATCGTTTAATACTTGTTTCATATAAAGCACTTGAGCACAACAAGACCTGGCTGCCATATATTCAGCTTTAGTTGTAGATAGGGCAACCGTATTTTGTTTCTTGCTAAACCAAGATACTAAAGCTCTCCCTAATAAGAAACAGCCACCACTAGTACTCTTGCGATCAAGTCGACAACCAGCATAATCTGCATCAGTATAAGCTTTAAAATCCAAGGATTGTCCTTTTGGATACCATAAACCAAAACAAGTAGTACCGGCTAGGTAACGAAGAATTCGTTTAACTGCTAGAAAATGAGAGTGCATAGGTTGTGATTGAAATCGAGCACAAAGACCAACGGGAAACATAATGTCCGGTCTAGAAGCAGTTAAGTAAAGCAAACTACCAATCATGGCTCTATATAAAGAATCATCAATAGGTTCACCGTTTTCATCCTTATCAATTTTAGTAGAAGTAGCCATAGGAGTAGTAGCATGTTTGCACTGATCCATCCTAAAACGTTTTAAGAGTTCTTTAGTATATTTTTCTTGGCTTATGAATATTCCGGCAGGTGTTTGCTTAATTTGAAAACCAAGAAAGAAAGTTAGTTCACCCATGAGGCTCACTTCAAATTCTTTTTGCATAATATCACTAAATTGTGTGCACAATGAATCGTTAGAAGCTCCAAAAATAATGTCATCAACATATATTTGCACAACTAGGAAATCGGATGTATATGTTTTGAAAAATAAGGTAGAATCTGAATTTCCAATAGAAAAACCATTATCAAAAAGATATGTCTTGAGCCTTTCATACCAATTTCTAGGTGCTTGTTTTAAACCATAAAGTGCTTTCTTAAGTTTATAAACATAGTCACCTTTTTCCGGTATTTCAAAACCAGGTGGTTGGGCAACATATACTTCTTCTTGAATGATGCCATTTAGAAATGCACTTTTTACATCCATTTGGTATAGTTTGATATTTTTATGTGCAGCAATAGCTAGTAACATTCTAATAGCTTCAAGTCTAGCTACCGGTGCATACGTTTCATCAAAATCTATTCCTTCTTGTTGATTATATCCTTGTGCTACTAACCGAGCTTTATTCCTTATTACTTCTCCTGCCTCATTTAGCTTGTTCCTAAAAACCCATGTAGTTCCTATTATGGTTTTATCTTGTGGTTTAGGAACTAAATCCCATACATCATTTTTAGTGAATTGATTCAATTCTTCTTGCATGGCTATTATCCAATAATCATCTTTAAGAGCTTCAGATATCTTTTTAGGTTCAATGATAGAAACAAAAGCCATGTTTGCAACATCTTTGAAAGAAGACCTAGTTTTAACTTTATCATTAGGATCTCCAATAATTAATTCTTGAGGATGATCTTTAATAAGCCTAGGTGTAGGTTGTGGTTCAACTTGGTGATTATTTGTAGTACTTTTCTCACTATTATTTGGTATGGTTAGATTTTCGAATTGATTTGTGAGATCTATGATTTCTAGATTTTCATATTTGGACTCTTCATGAAAAGAAACATGAATAGATTCCTCAACTTTTCTAGATATAGTGTTATATACTCTAAAAGCTTTGCTAGAGGTGGAATATCCCAAAAAGAATGCTTTGTGTGATTTTGAGTCAAACTTATCTCTATCATCTTTGGTATTTAAGATATAGCATGTGGAGCCAAAGGTATGAAAATAGTCAACTCTAGGTTTCTTAGAATGTATTAGTTCATATGGAGTTTTCTTTAAATGAGAGTGAACAATTACTCTATTTAGCACATAGCATGCAGTGTTTACAGCTTCAGCCCGAAAGGTTTTGGGTGTGTTATGTTCAAGCATCATAGTTCTAGCCATTTCTTGTAGTGATCGATTTTTCCTTTCAACTATACCATTTTGTTGTGGGGTGCGTGGAGCAGAAAAATTATGAGTGTACCCTTGAGATGTACAAAACTCTTCAAATGTATGATTTTCAAATTCTCCACCATGATCACTTCTAATGGTACATATTTTTCTTTGTAATAGATTTTCAATCTTGGAACAAAATTGTATAAAAACATGAATAGTATCATCTTTAGTTGCAATAAAGTGTACCCATGTGTATCTACTATAATCATCAACAATAACAAAACAGTATCTTTTACCACCAATAGATTGTGTCCTCATGGGTCCAAATAAATCCATATGAATTAATTCTAAGGACCTACTGGTGCTAAGTACATGTTTTGGTTTAAAAGAGGTTTTGGTTTGCTTTCCCATTGTGCATGGTTCACAGTTTTCAACTTGATCAAAAGATAAAGTAGGCAATCCACGAACAAGATCATATTTCACTAACTTTTTAATAACATGTGAACTAGCATGTCCTAGCTTTTTATGCCATACTTGTAAGGTATTGTCATTTGCAAGCAAGCATTTTCCCACTACTGATTTCATAGAGTTAGGTTTAAGAATATAAAGATTTCCAACTCTATTTCCTTTATAAACAACATTTGTAGTGTTTTCTATCAATAACTTGCAGCAAGTTTTGTTAAATAACACATCATAACCACTATCACATAATTGACTAACACTTATCAAATTATGGTGCAAACCATCAACGAGTAGAACATTCTTTATTTCGAGGTTTGTACCAACATTACCTATTCCAACGATTTTGCCCTTACCATTGTCTCCAAAGGTGACTGTTCCACTTTTCTTTTCTTCAAAGGTTTGGAATGCATCCTTGTTTCCGGTCATATGTTTGGAACATCCACTGTCAACCACCAATTCCTGCATTAAAATGTAGATTTTGGTACCCATGTGATGGTCCGATATGGTTAGAATCATTTAAGTACAGATTTGTATAAAAGTTCTGAATCAGAAGTCCAGTCGGTCGACAATTGTTCGACCGACATATGTCTCGGTCGACAATTTTTCAATCGAGAAGATTACTGTATTACAAAACCAGAAAACACAGAAATGTAGCTCGGTTGAACAATTTTCGACCGAAATAATTGCTGTAAATTTTGATATGTTACAGACATTCGGTCGGTCGACAATACTTCGACCGATTAATGGTTCGGTCGACAATACTTCGACCGACTAAGTTTTTGTTTTCAGTACAATAATGCAGAAAATTAACAATAAGCATAAAATCTTTTGTTTAGTTGAGATAAGACAATATAAATAGCAAGATGGAGCTTTTTGGTCATATCTCAACTAAATTCTATTTGACTCTACTAAGTTTGAGGTTTTGGGACCCAAACTAATTCGGAATCCTTAGTTTTATAAGGGCATGAAAAGGAACAGTGTCCAAGACGTAAACAAAAATGGCAAGTAATAGAGTCAACTTCATTTCTCTTTCTAGCCATTGTGTTCTTGGGTACAAACATAGTTTGAGTTCTTTTGGGTTGATTTTTCTTTGGAGCATATCCCAAACCTTTTCTTCCGTTGAAAACAGTACCAATGCTTAGAATGTTATCAAGTATATCTTTTCTTCTTAACTCATGAAATTCTCTTTGCAGCTGAGCAATATCATTCATTTTCTTGTGTAAATCTTTTCTTGCTTGATCTAAATCAGATAGCAATGAATCTCTTTCTTTTATAACATTATCATAGGCTAGATGGTTACACAAAATAGGTTGAGTCTGAAAATCTTTTAGTTTAGCTAACAAGTCAGTCTTTTCTTTAGAAAGAAGATCAACATTTGTTTCTAGAGTGAGTAGCTTTCTAGTGCAATCATCCAAAGATGTTTTTAAAGACAAATTCTCAAGATCAATGTTATTCTTTTCAGAAGAAAGATTTTCTAATTTAGCAATTTGCTCATCATTTGATTTGATAACCTTCTTTAGTTTCTTCTTGACATCAACATACTTATCATGAATTTCTTGTAGACTAGTGACTAACTCTTCTTTAGAAAGATCAAGTAGGCTTACCTCTTGAGAGTTTTCATCATCTTCTCTTGCCATTAGACAATCCACAGTTTCTTCTCCGCTTTCACTGTCACTTGATTCGTCCCATGCAACTTTATAGGCTTTTTCTCCCTTCTTCTTGTGTGAGATTTTCTTTCCTTTCTTTGCTTTAGGACATTCATTCTTGAAATGCCCTTTCTTCCCACATTCAAAGCACCTAGGAGGGGTAGAAGAAGAGCTGGAAATTTTGTTAGATTTAAATCTTTTGTATTTCTTACCATTTACTATCAAGGCTTCTTCTCCCTCTTCTTCACTTGACTCCTCACTTTCTTGTGTGACAGCCTTTGAAGCTTTTAGAGCCACATCCTTCTTCTTTCCTTGCTGAAGTTCACATGCTCTTCTTTCTTCCTCTTCTAGGGTTGCTTCATGAGCTTCTAAGTTGCCAATAAGTTGCTCCATTTTCAGTCGAGTGAGGTCGTTTGCTTCTTCAATGGCTGTCACCTTTGGCTTATATTTTGGAGGAAGTGAACAAAGGATCTTTGATACCTGATCTTCTTCAGGAATAGGTTTTCCTAAAGCACTTAACCATTAACAATAGTAGAGAATTTTGCAAACATTTCACTAATTGATTCATTAGTATCCATACGAAAGTGTTCAAATTTTTGTTTAAACATGCTAATCTTGGAATTTTTGACTTGGACTGTACCTTCATAGGTGATGGATAGTCTATGCCAAATATCATAGGCTGTGTCACAATTAGATATTCTATTAAATTCTCCTACCGAAATAGAACAATATAAAATGCTTACAGCTTTTACATTCATTTGGGCCAGCTTTACCGTATTTGCATCCCATTCTGCAAATTGAGTTTGAGGGAGCTCGTATGGGGTTGACACCATTCTCCATAAGTCCCAATTGATGCCTTGGAAGTAGAACTGCATCCTTCTTTTCCAATATTGATAGTTTGTTCCATTGAATGTAGGAGGCCTAGCAACAAGTGTCCCTTCGAGGTTGAGGTTGTTGAGCACTCCATCACCCATTTCTTCAAGACCTTGTTAGGGTTCCTTGAAGCCTGCTCTGATACCAATTGAAAAACTACTAGAGGGGGGGTGAATAGAGTTTTTGAATTATTTTAACAATTTATTGAATTTAAACAACCACGATTGAAATTGGACGAAAGAGACATGTGTTTAGAGTGGTTCCAACTATAGCAAATACTATAGTTGTCAGTCCACTACCCGGTTGCTTACCCAACCGGGATTTGAAAGTATTTATTTTATTACCTCTCGAGGATTTATACAAAATACAATACTTTCCTTTACACCCTTTGAACAGCCTTCACTTGAAGTAGGTGCACCAACTTTGAGGTAGCCTTCTTTGAAGTAACTCCAAGCTCCCCCTTGAAGTAGCCTTCCTCTCTAGAAGTAACCTCCCGTTGCACCAGCCTTCTGAAGTAGCTCAAAGTCTCCTTCTTCGCCAAGAAGATCTTCACCCTCTCCAATCCGCAGCCTCCAACCTAGGAGTAGCAAGGAGAGTACAAACAATAATAGGGAACAAGAAAGAAAACGGAAATTACAACTTATCCTTTGTAGCCCAAGGCTTGATTTGCCTAGATCAAGCGTATAGATCTCCTAACCAAGTATGTGAACTTGTGATTGCAGTGGGTAGGAGATACTAGCCTATAGGACACGAATTATGAGCTAAGGAATGAAATGGCCAATTGTCACAATGCTCAAATTGCTTACAAACAGATTGCACAAAATATGCTCAAGGATTTCTCAAGTGTAAACAAGTAAGTTTGAGTGTCCTATGGCTTGTCCTATTTATAGGAATGGCCTAAGGATGCTTAAGGACGTTCTAGACAACTTCTAGGGGTTTCTAAGTGCTTAACTAGCCGTTAGGTACAAAGTTGTTGCTTTAACAACGGCTAATTAATTAATTCTGCAGTTGCTGTCAGAGACAATCTCGGTCGAGGAATGGTCGACCGAGACACCTACTCGGTCGAACTTTTGTCGACCGACAGGCACTCTGGAACAAGTGATTTGCAACGTCTTTTTCCAACTACCAACTAACTTGTCTGTTGTGTCTAACGGCTACTTTGGATCTTTCTCGGTCGAGGAGTTTGTCGACCGAGAGTGTCTCGGTCGAGGAGTTTGTCGACCGAGATTGATCCTGTTTCAATGTTTCAATTTAGGCACTAATTATATGTATGAGTGTGCTTATGTGATCTTATTTGAATGGGATGACTTGTCTAACTGTGGTGTTTAGCTAGGGAGAATCTAACGCTTGATTTACATGCAATTCTAAGTACTTGTACATTATATTTTTGTACAAGTTTTTTTACAACAGTGATTACATTGCATGAAAATATAAATATGTAAGCTTGTGGATTTTCCCTTGTTGCTTTGTCATCCTGCACACTTAAGTAGCTTGTTAGATTAATAAGAATGAAATGTTTGTCATAATCAAAACAAAGGGATTTATATATGTCCATTTAGCCAACATCTCTCTCTCTCTCTCTCTATATATATATATATATATATATATATATATATATATATGCATCATGAAAAACTACTTGAGTGTATTCCGCTCTGGATACACTCGAGTGTATTCTGGCCTGACTATATATATATATATATATATATATATATATATATATATATAGACGGGGAGTCCCAATCATAGGACTTCCCGTCCTTCCTCAATATATATATATATATATATATATATATATATATATATATATATATATATATATATAGTCAGGATAAAATACACTCAAGTGTATTTGGAGTAGAATACACTCAAGTATTTTTTCATGATGCAATATCTTTTTCAAAAATCTAATCCATTGATCTTCTTAAACATCTAGTAAATAGCTCGTATATAAAATTTGAGCCAATTTGGACATTTATAGGTCATGTTATGAAGACGACAAAAATTATGCATTTGAAATTAGTTTCGTGTGTTGATTTTGTTGCCCTCAGATGAGTGACTTACTCTCATCCAAATGGGCTCAAAGTTCTTGTGTAGCCTAATTATAGTATTTCAATGATGATTAATGGTTTATATTTTATGAAAAAGTAGCCTTGATATGCAAACTCAACTTGAGTGTAGTGTGCGATCTGTACACTCGAGCGTATTCTAGCCTGACTCTCTCTCTCTCTCTCTCTCTCTATATATATATATATATATATATATATATATGAGGTTAGAAAGTGTGTACCAGCCAATACATGTATGTTACACATACCACCCATTAAAATAGCACATGTAGAGTATGTTGATAAAATCCAACCATATGGATTGATTCAACTATATATAGATTAGATGTCTTTGGAAAATCATAACCATGTCTCAAATAGATCATGAGATATAGTAATATACTATTTAATGATTTCTATAATTTTAGCAACTTACCGTTGATTAGAAAATACACATTTTCTTTTATTGAATGATCTATGAATGTTGGATTTTTGTGATTTTTTGTACACATCTTATCTAAGGCGTACACTTTACATCCATAAGGTTAGATTACTGAGTAGAATGTTATAATTATCATATATGAAGATGGGTACATGTATTCTATATGTACTCGAGTACACAATTCTTTTAGCATATATATATATATATATATATATATATATATATGAGAAACATCCTATGGTGAGAGCATGAGAGGCATTTGAATAACTAAAAATTTATAGCTATTTTGGAAAATCTAACCATATAGGTGGGAAAAACATCAATTCATTTACCTTCTCACAAAAAATCATTCCAATCAGACATTTTTTACATATACATATATATAATATATGTTTTTTAGATCCAACGGTCAGCCTGAAATTAAATAGAGAGCGTTGAAATGTTTTCTCTTGTTGTGGATGCTATACAAAATAGATGATGATGAAATTTTATAGGAAGGTACATATTAAGGTCTACTTTCAATCTATACGGTTGGATTGTGAAACTAGGACTTTGTGGAGAGTTATTCAAATGTATCTCATTCTCTCACCAAGATGTGTTTCTCACTGGATCATTATCATATATATATAGGGTTGTTTTTAATACCCGCGTGGGTAGCTTAGCAATTCTACCCGTGACTAGAAACACGGTGGCATGAGTTGTAAATATTTACCGTGTTACTGAATTTTGTTGATCCTAATTAAGTGATATCTTTCCAGATCAGCACCACTCATGGAGAAGAAAAAATAGGCAAGATCTATCACTCGATTTGTGCCATCATTCGCAGACTCTGTGTGGCGGTGGACGAGCTGGACGTGTCCATGGACGCCGCCTTCAAGAAGGAGCTCCACGCCCGCCTGCCCAAATACCAAGCATCATCACCCCTCTCCCTTGCTTAGGAGTTTGTGGGTCAGCGTTGGCTGGGCGGTGTCGAGGAGGTGCGGAGGATGCACAAGGATGGCGAGCTAACAAAGATGCCCCACCTAGAGGGCATTGATAAACTCAAGGGAGTCGCATACAGTGACGAGTGTGGCGCCTGCAGAGGAGTCCGGGTCATCCCCTGTGAAGAGTGCAGCGGGAGAAGGAAGGTGTTCGACCAGGATGTTGGGATGTTAAGGATATGTGTTTACTGTAGTGAGAACGGCCTGGTTAGGTGCCCCAACTACTGCCCCTTTTTCAACTAGATGAACGATGTCTATCACGGATCTACTGTACTTAAATTTGGTTCTAGGCTTCTTTCTCTAGGAGAGTTAAAGAGGGAAGATTGAGTAGTTAGTTTACCAAGTATAGCAAAAATTGACCAGAAATCAGTTTGTGTACAAAAGAATTATGAAATGACCGTCATCAAATCAACAAACAAATTGTTATAAATTAAGAAGAATAAACATAATCAATGTATTAACAAAAATCACAAAAATTTAAAACCATTTTGCAAGTAGATTCTTGATCAGAAAATTTTTACGGAAGGATCCAAAACCCATATATATCTTGATTTACATTGTACAACATTGTCTCATCTCATCTTGAGAATAACATATAATAATTGCTCTATCAAAATACATACTGGAGAAACATAAAACCTCAAGGCATACAAACTAAAATCCCAGATTGTTCATGAAACCATTACGAACTAACTCCAAGGACCTGAGAGTACAGAGACGACACATAATACTTCTATTTACAAGACACGATAGATAGTACACTCAACCTGAGTTGTCACTGTTGTTTCAGCTGTTGTTCCTCCTCTACAGAAAGGTCTTCACGACCTCGTGCACGTCCAACTAAAAATTATGGATCCCATGGGGTGACACAATTATCCTAGCGAGAGATATAACTCTCCACCGACCATATTATTATTGTAGATAAACATTATAAAACTAAGTAGGGATTCTTTTATATTAACAGGCAGGATTAATCATTGTATGAACAAAATAAGATAATCTCCTTTCTTAAGGAGAACATTGCATCCACCCATGGTAGAGTTATAAATCATCTATTTATTTTTCAAGGAATGTAATGAAAAGTAAATAACATCTATCAACTAAGATGTATAACTGAATTGCGCATCAAACAATATTTTTCATATTCGATCCTTAAGAAGATATGCTACACGGCTGAACATATTTTACAATCACACGTATGCCCTAAGGAGATGAAGCACACCCCGCTCATCTCCAACTGACCACAAACTTCTCACAAGTCGGTACCATACAAGGTCAATGGAAGAGCTGGTTGCCATGACTTCCCTTATCTTGATCAGTACGAGACCACTTAGGCTTAGGAGGACATCTTGTGTCAGCTACGATATAGTTGTGCCAGGGTATGAAGGCATCCTCACTTAGAGCTACAACGTCAATTGTTCTCTCTTAGGGGAACATCTACAACAACCGTCCTCAGTTATGAAATTACTGAGTCATGGTCACTTAGGCACCATACTCTGAGTCATGGTCACATAGGCACCATACTCTGAGCCACATGATAGTTCACCATGCTCTACTGAGACATTCTTATGAAATTACTGAGTCATGGTCACTTAGGTACCATGCCCCCACATATTCAAAAATATGCATTCTGGGTTTTGCCGCGGCGAACCTGTTTCGCCATTCAGCAAATTTTGACACTGATGGATCTATGGTCAGGGCAATGTTTTATGGTTTCTAGTGATATATTAAGTGCATTATAACATTCTTTTAGCATCGAATAAGTTATTATTATTAACCACAACAAATTCTATAAAGAAAGTGTAATACATATATCATGTACTTTTCAAGTCTTTAAAACACATTTAGATACTTGGTACTTGGGATCTCAAACCCTTATCACATTACTGGGAATCCTCATCCCTTCACATCATTTTCATCATGATTACCGGATCTAGGTATTCAAACCCCTAGATCATCACATAGCATTGTTACCTCTGTAATAGGTAACTATTACCTCCTAGTCCTCAAACCAAGGTATTCATTTTGATTAACTATCTTGTCACCTCTCACTAGGAAACAATATTCACATAGGTTATTGAACATCTTGTCACCTCTCACTAGGCAACAATACTCACACATGTTATTGCACATCCTGTCACCTCTCACTAGGCAACAACTATTCACATGGCTTACAAGGCCATTAAGTATCTTGTCACCTCTCACTAGGCAAAAACTATTTACATGGCTCACAAGGCCATTAAGCATCTTCCTTATCATATAAGTATTTGACATGCCTCCAAGGCTTATGCAATAAGAGAAATACAACCTTACCGTTATTAGGGTTAAGTTTTCCTTTTATAGTTGAATAGGGTTTCAAGTTCATATTATCAGTCCAAACCCTAATTTATTTCTCCACACATCTAGGAACATAAATTCATATCATAAGTATGCAATCATACTTATCTATTCTCATTATTTATCATTAAATGTTTATCAACACAAAGTGTGAGTTTTTCCCTCATCCTTACTAGGATATTGTTTACATCATACTTTTGATTCAATCCTCCTCTTTGAGGATTCTTAGTTCATCATTAGCTATTCCCATCATCTTTTAATTAACACCACATTCACAATGTGTCACTCAATCAATCACATGTGATTGAAGTGTCTCTACCATATTGGGTATCAAGATATTTGTATGTTAACATGTATTGATTTAAGATACTTTATTATTTCACATAGTGTATCCATATCGGACAGGTGGTATAACCACATCATCAAGTTTTAGGGTGTATCCCCTAATCAACATATCGTGTACCCATATCAGATGGACTATCACTTAGATCTTATCATTTCAAATTAACTTTGTATCAAGTATGAGCTAGGTGTGTAACCCCATATCGGTATGAGCTATGTGCTTGGTGCCATATGCTACACAAGTTGTGCCCCATATTGGGCATGTATATAGGGCATATGTATTGGGAATCATATCAGGTATATGTATTGGGAATAAAACATATGCCTCATCATATATCGTTTGAGTGATTTACAAGATACTATATCAGTCTCCCTTCAGGATTATTATATCAGGTATCCATGTCGGGTAACATATCAGATTACCATCTTAGGTATACCCTAAAACTCATAACCACTTCATTCCTTCAAGGATCAATTTTATCATATAATTACTTGACAATCTAGATGCCATATTAAATTTTCATATCACAATCCATTACACAAAAGGGGTAGGGTATATCGGGTTTCAATCCCTCAACTAGGGTTTTCCATCAGTTTGGGTAAATTATGCCATATCGTTCATGAAGTATGAATTAAACCTCATATAGTTCACCAAGTAGGATTAAGTTCTATTCCTAGCATCTAAGGGATATCATTCATATCATCCATGTGGTATCACTCACCACTTGTATCGACTTACCCATCACCTAGGGTTTCCAACTCTATTTGTTTAGAGTACTTATTATCTCTATATCGTGCAAGAAGTATAATCTTGAACTTGTATCGTGCATAAGGGGTAAATGGATATCTCCCATATCCTGCAAGTACACAACCCATATCATGTATGAGCTATCATCTATTTGCATATCGGTTTAACCCCATCTCGGGTTTCATATCGGGTTGAGGTGTTCCAACCATATCGGATTACACCTTATATTTTAATCCATATCTTATTTTGTGCATAAATGTATACTCAATCCATCATATCGTGCATCACATGTGTGATTCAATATATATCATGTACAAGTGTATTTTATATGATCATATCGTGTAAGAAATACTTGCTAACTTACTCATATCAGGTTTCCCAAACTAGGGTTTCATATCAATCTTACAAGTATACATTAAACCTTGTATCGTGCATGGAGTCTATACTTGACTTCCTATCGTGCAAGAAGTTTATGTATAACACCATATCATGTTCCAAAGTATAAGTTACAACTCCATATCATATAAGGGGATATCATTTCACAAACATGTCGTGCAAATGATGCATGTATACTACCATATCGGGTAAGAGCTACTTGTTTGGTTGCTTGAACTCGATATCACTTTATAAAGTGATACCGTCTTCTTCAAGCTCTAAACCATCGTCCTAACTATTCTAGTTCATGGCAATAGGTCTAAGAAACTACTAGATCTCATAATTTCATCAACTATTTCATAATATTTCGGAATTAAAAGTAGTTCATTAAGTATAGCAGTTTAGGTGATGAATAATAACATGATATAGTTCAAGTTATATAACCCGCCTTGTGAATACTTCAAAGCTCCAAGCTCCAAAGCTTCTTGTCCTAAGGTTGAAGAAAAATTTCTCCAAGGTCTAAGGATCGTTCACAACTCCTCTATGGACATGGGATCACCATAGTTAAGCACTTGGTGAAGAAAGAAAGAAAAGAATATCCATAACCCGATAACCTACTTCAACCAAGGTTGAAGGTGACCAAAGACTTACCTAAAGCTTGGTGCTCGAGCTCTCCTAGATACTTGAGCTGCTTTGCACGATACCTAATGGTCTTTGCATGATATATCCAAGGGGAATGGTTATGAGGATTGTAAACTTTCATAGGTTGGTGACAGGTGAAGTATATATACTTGATTTCATGAGATAAAGCATATATGAGGTGTCTTCCCCTCATGCTACTAGATGGCACGTGGCCATGCATGGTTGACATGTGGCCATGCATGCACACATGTGTATAATTTCATGCAAGAGTCTTGAGGATAACCTAGAGACAATATCTCGACCCTTACTTATCTTGTTGGGCAAGTTATCTCATCTTTATCTCATTAAATAAGCAACCCGATACACTTTTTGTAAGGATCTTGCAACTCGTCATGGGCCACCTCCTTGAGGTGCTCTACCCGTCATGGCCTTTGCCAAGTCTCAAAAAACCGATAGGAGGCTCCTAATTTGGCTCGTTGACCAATAAGGCTCCTAATATCAAGTCTACAACTCGATACAACACATATAAGGCTCTTGCCTTCAACTCATTCTTGGTCCTTCATTACCAAGAGTATCACCACTCAAAGGTGATTCAAACATTGTGTCTCCTTCTTTCTCTTTCCTATAAAAGATACATATAGGGAGTAGGGACAATCTATAGGTGGTAATCCCCACATATTTGGTAAATTACAAATTGTACCAAAATTGGTGTACAAGGTACTAGCATTGTTCAAACGAGTTGTAACTTGGGATTTAGGTTTTCCACAAGATACCACTTAGCATCACTCTCTTTCTTATGATACCAAAACAATTAGAACACATTCCACATGTGTCATTTTGCAATGTAACCCCTCATCTTGGGTAAATTGCACTTTTCACTCATACTTCCATATAATGCACACATAGTATGCAATAAAGTTCAATCTTGACAATAAACTTCACAAGAAGCCTTAATTACTTTTCAAAAGATTAGAATTAGCTTGTAGGTATCTTACTTAAGAAAAAAATCCTAGGGTTAAGCCTTAACCCAGGTCAGGGGTATTACAATTATAAACCCCTAACAAGGATTTCGTCCCTAAAATCCCAAATGAAGGAAGACAATTGTTGTTCATGCATCACCTCATCAAGTCTCCACATAACATCTTGATGTCATGGATATGTCAAAGAACTTTGACCAGCACAAAGTCCTTTCATAAAAGATCAACATAAGATCTATCATACATGACACATACTCAGTTGGTCTATCTCTCACTGGCCGCAAAGTCAACTCTATGTCAAGTAATACTTTCTAAGTCAAAGAAGTATTATGAATAATTCTAATGTCAAGCCTTATTGACTCACATCTCTTATGTGACAAGATTCTAGGGAATCTTCCATACTCCTTACTTAGTTTAGCTTTTTCACTTTAGAGGAGAAATCAAAATTATGTTTTGTCACCCACTTGGGACTATAGGTCTTACCATACATATTTAGTGTCACTCTAATCTGTTATCATGGAACAAAACTTTATTATGACTTGTATCAACTATCTTTCTAATTATTCATTCTATTGTCATAAGGAAAAGTCACTTACTAAATAAGAACTAATCTTAGAGATATCTCTAGATATTATGAATAAACTATCTCAACAGATCTAAATAGGGATTAAGGAATTATCTTTAGCTTGGTAAGCTTTTTCTCAAAATGATTCCATGATTATTCTTTCAATTAATACATCTTTATCAAGGTTATGTTTATGCAGAGCATAAACCCCTAACATATGATCTTCATACTGGAATTATCTCAAGATTGGCCCTTCTAGATAACCAAACATTATTCATCTTATCAAGAGTCATATCCTCACTTTCCCATACCACCTGGAACATCTTGGATACCAGAATCCCTTACCTTGGTTGTGACGTACAAACCGGTCTTAATCAATGAAACAAGATTAACTAATGCGGAAGCGTTTGCTAGCAGCGGGTTACTGAAAATCACTAAAAATTAAAAACTTTTACATAGAGATCCATTCTTAGGAAAACTCTTTAAACAAGAACCACAATATTATATTTACATATTGATTCACATTGTACATTCCATGTACCATCCCTTCTCGAGGAATATATATACATCATTGCTTTGCTAAAAAGCACAAGTAACAAAATCCTCGAGGCATTCAAACCAAAATCTCAGATCGATTATAAAAACACTATCTACTGACTCCTAGGACATGAGAGTACACAGACGACACATAGGACTCTATATAAAAAGCTTGACAACCAGTATCCCCACCTGGGATATCACTGTTGTCCCTGTTGTTGTTGCTGCTGCTCTTCCCCTGCTACAGAGTTTCTGCCTCTTTGTCTGTGTCTACCTAAAAACGTTGGGTCCCACGGGGGTGAGACAATTTGTTAATTGCCCCAGTGAGAGATATAACTCTCCGTCGAAAACATTATTATTGCAGTTTAATAGAAATAAAATGAACAGTGGAATCATATATTTCAATAGTAGATAAATCAATATCTATGTAGATTAGAGCAACATTGCTATTCAAGTATTTCAGCTATAACTTGATAAAGCAGCATGTCTCTTATTCAATATGGAATTAAAGAACATAAGTAACATTTATGTATCGGGGACATGCTAAGCAAGATAACATCAACTAGTGGTTCTTGTATTTCAATCTTATGCAAATACGCTACACGACTGATTACGTTTTACAAACATACTTAAGCTCTGAGGAGATGAGATATACCTCTCATACTCCAATCGAACATTGCAAAGTCAAAATCGGTACCATACAAAGTCAATGGAAGAGCCGGCTTCCATGACTTCCCACATCTCGATCAGTGTGAGATCACATGCAGGACATCTTGTGTCTCTGCTACATAGCTTTCCAGGGTATAGTGGCATCTTTGCTATAGAGTTACAGTGGCGGTTGTACTCTCTTCGCAATCGATAAATTTTATGTTTACCTCCATCGATTCGGCATTAACATCATCGGGACATTAGTGATACATCCATCTCGACACATATAATGAAGGATTGAGAGGTTTAGTGTTTACCTTCCATCAATTCCCCCATTAGGACGTATAGATATTTTCGCCCATCGACCCCCCCCCCCCACATATTCAAAAATATGCGAACTCCAGGACATCCTGTAAGAAAACCTATTTCACCATCACCAGCTACTGATGATGATGGATCTATAGTCAGAGCACTACATGAAAAGATTTCACTTGGTTAATTAAGTACATTATCATATTCTTTTAGCATCAATCAAGTTTTCAAACATAACTTATTAGGACAAATGTTATAAAGAAACATGTACTATTTTCATCAGTTACTTCTCAGTCTTTAAAAGACATTGGGATCTCAGTCCCTCATTTCAATACTAGGAATACTCATCCCTTCACGAACCCAATGCTATAATCATATGGTTCTGGGTATTCAAACCCTTGACTCATCTCTAAGTATTATTACCACTTTTTTAGGTAACTATCACCTTCAGGTCTGTTGACCAAGGTAAACATGATACTTGTTGCACAAGCATCTCTCATGGAACTTAAGGCCCATTAATTCTCTTATTACTCTTACTAGGCAACAAGGCATATTATGACACATAAGGCCCAAAAACAATCTTAATAAATAAAACATCATAGCTCATACATGGCTATGTTCATCATCTCATGATACTTGCATGGTTAGCACACATGATAATAGATATATCAATCATATTTCAGTTCCATGCTATTCTAGGGTAACACCACTATTCCCTTACTAAGGTTAGGGTTTCCCATTTCATTTCAATTAGGGTTACACATCCCCTTTGTTCAATTAGGACCAATAATTCTTCATTTCATTGTACAAGATTAGGGTTTCATGCTATATAGTATAACTCAGAATTAGGGTTTCACACACCTTCACTCTATTTAGAATTTAGAGTTTACTATTCACATCACATCACTCCAGATTAGGGTTTATATGCAATAACCCACAATTAGGGTTTACTATTCATCCCAATTAGGATTTCATATTCAATTACCCATAATTAAGGATTACTATTCATCTAAATTAGGGTTTTACATTTCATAACCCTAACTTAGGATTACTCATGTCTTCACCCTCAATTAGGGTTTCACTATTACCCTAGATTAGGGTTTCACTCAGAATTACCCTGAATTAGGGTTTGAGTTCATCAATCAACTCGATTAGGGTTTTATGATCTCTTTATCTAGGATCATACCCTTAATTATATACTACACTTATTTCAAATGTGTTAGACTTGATTGCTACATGATTATCTTTCATGTATGAATCTCTATCTCTCTCATCCTATTCAGGATGTCCACTACTCAATTCTTGACTAGATTGAGCCTACTCTTTATTCAAATACATCCATTTAGGGTTAACATGATGTATTGAATTATTGCATCCTTATGCATCAATGATTAATCCCACTAAGGGCATCAACCATCTAAATACATTAGGTGTCCAAAAGATTTGATCAATTGAATCTTCAATTATATTGGGTGTCCAAGTGGATTAACCAATTGAGTCTTCAATTACCTTAGATATCCAAATGGATTAGCCATGTTGAACCTCAAATGGTTTTGATTACTTAGACCCTAAACGGTCTTGGTCTCTCCAAATTCAAATGGTTTGAAACCGTTTGGGCAAATTGCCCTTGAAACCATTTAAGCAAGAAATGTGTTGAAACTGAATAGACTTGGGTCTCCAAATGGTTTGAGACCGTTTGGACCCAAATGGTCTTGAGACCGTTTGGTCCAAATCCTCTCAAAACCGAATGGACCAAAAAGGTCTTTCAACACTTAAACAATTCAAGGTTTCAATCAATAAACCGCCTATCAATTGAATCCTTGATTCATTCATCAATTGAACTATTGAATCATCCCTCAATTGGACCATCAATTAGGGCTTTGAACCCAATTGAACTAGGATTTATAATCAAGAAACCATCAATTAGGGTTTTGGATTTGACGAACCATCAATGGTTAACACTGTGGAACTAATTCAATTAAAATCAATGAATCATCATCAAATTATGATGTGACCTGACCTCAAATGGTCTTGAGGTTGTTTGGATGACCTCCAAACGGTATTGAGACCGTTTTCCCCATCCATCATTAAAATTTGTGAAATTCAATTAGGGTTTAGATCATTGGATTGATCATCAAATTAGCTATTGATTGCATTTCAATTTGATATCTATGAATCTTCAATTACTAAACCATACTAAACCCTAGACCTCCAAATAGTCTTGGATGACCTCCAAATGGTCTTGAGACCATTTGGGTGATATCCAAACGGTCTTGAGACCGTTTGGGCTAATCAACCCAAAATTTTAAATCAACCAATTGAAATTTTGGCACTTAACCCGATTAGGGTTTCAAATTGGAGGATTGTCCATATATTGAATCAATCAATTGGATCCATTAGATCATCATCCAACATGTACTAGGGTCCTGACCTCAAACGGTCAACCCTTCCAAACGGTTTGGGATCCAAACCTCCAAACGGTTTGCAAACTGTTTGGACCAAGGTCTTAAAAACATTTGCAATAGAAACTTGTTGGAATGTGTGCCTAATATGATGTCATAATCATCAAGTCTTATTCCATAGAAAACTACTACCATTATCATGGTAGTTGCATCAACTAATCAAAGGAATTGTAAGAAGAGCAATTGAACATAATTGATTGAGAAATTGAATTCAATAACAATGAATAGGGGTTCAAGTTATATAACCTCCCTTCAATTGAGCTTCAAAGCTTGGAGTTTCACATCAAAAATGGTGGAAGAATCTTTTTCACACCACAAGGTTCACTCCTCAAGCTTTTGAGTGAAAAGGAATGGTTAGAATTGAAGATGAGATCGAGATAAGAAGAAATCATGCATTGATTTGTGGTTTCCATCATGAAATCGAGATGAAAGAAGGTCAATAAGCTTACCAACAGGTTGGGGGTCATCCTACTATTTCTCCCATCTCCCTTGGTCATTTTTTCAAGCAAAGAGAAGAAGTGGATTCGAAAAAGCCTTTGGTTTGAGTTGTAAAAGGTGTTTTATAAGAAAATCAATGAGAGAGAAAATGCCTTATAAAAGTCTTTTAATTCTAAAATTGGTGCCACCTCTCCCCCTCAATTCCTTGCATGCAAAGATATCTTCCTCACCTCCGAATTACCTTCCATTATCCATGAATTAAGGGAAAAGAAATTAAGCACCTTAACCCTTATAATATTATTATCCATAAGTTAGTGGATATTTCTTTTTATTTTCTTAATGTGAGTGGGTTCTCCACTCACGTAGATATTTCCTTTGAATTTGCAAGGCACAAGGACGTTCACACTTGAGAAAATCCAACCATCTCGTTTTTGGTTGAAAGCCCCTCAATTATTTTATTTATTTTTGCATTAAATTGAATTAAGGTTTCAATTATGCTTAAATCTTGATTATTTTAATATCAAGATTCTCTCTCCTTCAAAGTGATACAAATGAAACGCCCCTCTCATTTTATTTGCTCTTCATGATGACAAGGAATATTAGGGACTATTTTGAAGTGGTAAATTGCATATTGAACCCTGGGTTTTGGGTAAATTGCACATTACACCAAAACTAGGTTTTAATGCACAAACATTGTTTTATCAGTTCTTTGTTGGTACTCAGGCTTTCAATAGCCATTCCTATGCATCATATTCATTCTCATGATGCTTCAACACATGAGGAACATCTTATCATGTAACATTTGCAATTTAACCCATCAACTTATAAAACCTACCTCAAGCTAATATTGTGATTCAACATATTAGGTCAAAGTATGGTAGTGAGAAACAGGATGGTTTTCACAAGCTTGGCACTAAGATTAAGTTTGTAAAGCAATCCTTGTGCATTAAAACCTAGTTTTGGTGTAATGTGCAATTTACCCAAAACCTAGGGTTCAATATGCAAATTACCACTTCAATAAATTCCCTAATTTTTCTTGGCATCATTTAGAGAAAATAAAATGAGAGGGGTGCCTCATTTGAGTTAATTTGGAGGAGAGAGAATCTTGATATTAAAATAATCAAGATTTAATCCTAATTGAAACCCTAATTCAATTTAGGGCAAAAATGAATGTATTAATTAAAGGGCCTTCAACCAAAATTAAAATGGTTTGATTCATATGTGTGTATGAGCTTAAAGCCTTGCAAAGGCATGAGCATATCCTAAGGAGGTGAAATTCCACTCACCATTATTATAAGAAAAAGAATTTCCACTCAAATATGGATATTCTTATTATAAGGGTTACGATGCTTAATTTATTTTCCCTTAATTCATGGATAATGGAAGGGAGTTCGGTGGGGATAGAGATGACCTTTCATGCAAGAAACAAAGTGGGAAGTGGTGGCAACAATTTTGGAATTAAAAGACTTTTATAAATATTTTCTCTCTCATCAATTTTCTTATAAAAGTACCCTTTCCAAGCCAAAACAAAGGCTTTTTCGGATTCTTTTCTATCCCTTTGCTTGGAAAACGACCAAGGAGCTTGGGAGGAGCAGGAGGACGACCCCCAAACAGTTGGTAAGGTTCTTGACCTCCTTTCACCTTGAATCCATGGTGAAAATCAAAAATCAATGTATGAATTCTTCATAACTCGATCCCCTCTTCAATTCTAACCAATTCTTTTCACTCAAAGCTTGAGGACGACCCTTGGAATAGTGAAAGGAGTTGCATCCACCGTTGTTTCCATGAGATTGGAGCTTCGGAGCTCAATTGGAGGTAGGTTTTATAACTTGAACCCTTAATTTTATTATTGCAATCAATTCCTTATCAATTGGTGATCATTTCTACATTTCTAAAATTTGTTTTGGTTGATTGATGCAATCACCATGGAAACCACAGTAGGTTTCATGAGTTCAGAGATTTAAGATGATAATCACACACCTCTACAAAATATCCAATGCAAACGGTTTACTTTTTTTGCTCAAACGGTTTCCCAAACCGTTTGGGAGCAAACAGTTTCAAATCATTTAGAAGCAAACGGTTTCAGACCATTTGGTGGTGTTGAGCAGGGTCGACCATTTGGAAATCTTTTTAAAATGATCTAGGTTAATGACCCATCAATTATAATTGATTAGTTTCAATTGGTTCATGAGTTGAAGGTCCATCAATCACCAAAACCCTAATCGGGCTAAGTGCTGATTTGTAATTTGATTAAGTTGGAAACTTAGGTTGATTGACCCAAACGGTTTCAAAACTTTTTGGGGATCACCCAAACGGTCTGAAGACCATTTGGGGGTCACCCAAGACCGTTTGGAGGTCTATGGTTGAGTATGGTTAAGTTATTGAAGATCCAAAGATATGGTATGAACCCTAATCAACTAAGTGTTGATTTTGCAATTGATTGAGATGATGTTTTGGGTTGATTGACCCAAACGGTTTCAAGACCGTTTGGGGATCACCCAAACGGTCTCAAGACCGTTTGGGGGTCACCCAAGACCGTTTGTAGGATTAGGATTAAGTATGTACAAGTGTTTGAAGGTCCAAAGGTACCAAATTGATTTGCAACTAAGTGTTGATTTGATAATCAATCCAATGGTCCCAAACCCTAATTGGATGTCATGGATTTTGATGGTGGAATTGGAAAACGGTCTCAAGACCGTTTGGAGATCAACCAAATGGTCTCAAGACCGTTTGGTGGTCATCCAAGACCGTTTGAGGTCAGGTCAAATCATGTGATGATGATAGTTCATTGATTTCAATTGATTTGGTTCCACAATGTCAACCATTGATGGATCCTCGATTTCAAAACCCTAAGTGATGGTTTCTTGATTATCAAACCTAGTTCAATTGGGTTCAAAAACCTAAATTGAAGGTCTAATTGAATGTTGATTCATTGTTCCAATTGATGAATACCTTAGTGGTTCAATTTATAATTGGTCCATGGATTGAAACATTGAGTCGATTGAGTGTTGAAGTACCTTTTTGGTCCATGCGGTTTTGAGAAGGTTTGGAGACCCAAAGTGCACATAGTTTCAATACTTACTTTGTCTAATTGATTTCAAGTACAACTTGTTCAAATGGTTTTCAACCAATTGATTTATGAGAACCAAGATCATTGAGGGTCTAAGTAATTAACATTGTGAAGATCAACATGGTTAATCCATTTGAATATCTCATGTAATTGAAGGTCCAATATGGTGAACCTATTTAGATACTTAATGCATTTGAAGATTTCAATGGTTAACCCAATTGATCACTTTGTGGATTTGAAAGTTTAATTGGTCAATTCTTTTGAATTTCTTATATAATTGATGGTTTAATTGATTAGACCATTTGGTCATCGTTCTCAGGTAACCTCAAGAAATGTATGAGTTGTATGGACCAATGTTTAAAATTTTGACAAAATGGTCGAAATGTCGCCAAAAATTTCTATTTCGGTGGCCATTGGACAGCGAAACGGACTGACAAAACTCTCGATACAGGCGGTTCATCAATTTTTTTATTTTTTTTATTACTATGTATTACCTAGAGCATATTTTTTTGCATAGTTTTGTGTCAAGTCCATATATTGTTCTTGCAAACTATAATGACTTAATTCATTGATTTCGCCATCGAAAATTGACATAAAAATTCCCCATCAAAATGCTCATCGCAACAATTCAGGGTCATTCACTCACAAATGACAAGACCCCACCCCTCACATATCCAATATGAAATATTATTACATATTTGAGTAGATCTACACTAGTAGATCATTCTGGTAAAATTTCATAAATTAATTCGTTTATTTTGCCGTCAAAACGCCATGAACACATTTATCGATTTTTTTGTCGAAATTTCTATTTCTGTGGCCACCGAAATGGTATCAAAATCGGACATTTTCTTCCTTAATATGGACCATCAGGTTTGCCATCACAACGCTGCAAATGTGGTAGATGAGGAACAACAACATATTCTCGAACACACACTATACAACAGATCAAGCAATCCTTATGATGAACAAGCAAGTCTAATTGATTCAATTGGCTTTCAAGGACACAAAAAAATGACGAGTAGCTTAGTCAAATGACAAATTACTCTAAAGGAAACCTACACTTCATCATCTAAAACTAAATGTCGATGCTTCTATTATCAAGAGAAGTAATAAGGTGACAACAAGATTCATCCCAAAGAATCACCTAGGGGAGTGGATTCTGGGAGTCAATAAATCAAATACAAATACTGACGTGCCAACGGTGGAGCTGGCAGAAATTGGGAATGGATTGGAGGCATTGACACATTGTGGGTGTCCCTTAGTTCTGGAAACATATAGCTTCACTGCTTATAAGTTCTTGAGAGGGAAATTTTAATAGCGCCAAAATAAAGGCACTTTGGCTGAAGATCAAGAGGCTAACTACACTGCGATCTACAACGAACATATGCTTCATTAGGAGTGCCAATAAGCTAGAGGGCCTTATTGGGAAGTGGGGACCAAACAAGATAGTTTGGGTGTTATGTGGCCTAGTTTCCATGTGCTTTTTGGGCATGTACTACGAAGAGCAAGGACTAGGTCACTATGTATTATATGCAGTTTCTATTGGACCTGCACCCGGAGGGCAAGATGAATAAACAACCTCCCGGTGGCATAAAAACATACAAAGAAGAACACTGATAGTCATTTTGGAATGACTAGAAGGACTATGTGAAAGTTATAATCACATTCAAGAATTATTACAGGTAATTATCTATTCTTATAAAATAACTCCAAATACAGTTAATCACAAATAGTGATAACAAAAGTATGCATAGGAGCATTCCAGCAAAAAGTGGTATCATACCCCACATGTCCCTCATAGCAGGCATCTTCCGCATGTAGATGCTTGGTGCAGATGCTAGGAAAAACTGTATATAAAGCTGCAAAGGGTGATTGTTGGAATGATGAACCTTAAGTGACGTTACACTGATGTGGTACAAAATCTGAATTTTTGTGTAAGAGCTTCTCAAGACTATCTGACGTGATTAAATGTGCTACTATACATATCATGGAGCACTTTCGTGAGAAAAAAACTTGGGTGTCACACCAACTTGAAATTTTGTAGAAACTATCACATGTTATACATCTATCCAAAGAATATGCTCAACTAACCATGAATTCTCATTAGTAGTGCTAATGACATTAATAATATTATTTTTCCAAGTGGCATAGTTCCTTAGACCTCTATGGAATCCTCATGTTATGCCATCACTACTTTTTTAGAGTCAAATCACCAAGTACTGACGAGCCCCTTCATGCCATCATTTTACGCATACATGCCCTCCATTGTGTTGCCTCACTACGTGTTTTCCAGAAACTCCTTACATTCAAAATAATTCCTATGTGAACCTTCTTTGACTCATTTTGTACTTTTTACAAATTTCTTTCAGCTGATCTCTCTCTTAGTCGTGGTCCTTGCCTTAAGTAGTGACCAACTTGGATCTCATTCCTATTTCTGTGACATGATGCGAAGTTGCAATTTCTAATGAATCGAAACTACAAGAGCCCCTAGATGCGTCATCTGTATATCAAGTGTATGGCTAGTGGCTACATAGAAGTTGAGCATAGTTGATTGTTTGTGCTTTTTACTATATATGCATATAATAAATGTGTTAGTAATTAGGCTTTGTTAACTAATGGCATAGTAGTGCCATGCTTATTTATATGGAAGTAGGGGAGCATGAAACCTATTACATAAGTGAATTTACATAGAGGTCTAAGATGGGAGAAAAAATAACATAAACCAAAATACATATGTGTAACTCAACAATCCCCCTCAAGATGGAGATTAAACATCTTGTAGATGCCAACTTGCCACACATCATGAGAGATGGAAGGAAGAAAAGAGCTTGGAGAGAATGTTTGCCATCCGCTCTCATGAACATAAAGTGTAGCTATTTTCTTTACCATAAATAACTTACAAACTACATGATGAAAAGCACGTTGAAAAAATTCAATCTAGTCATCTAAATCAACCATGGAAAATATCCTCGGGCATGAGTATATATATAGATAATGTGTTTGAAGTTGTAATTGATTTATTTGCGCTTATGACC
Organism: Alisma plantago-aquatica; assembly: GCA_963693085.1. Classification (NCBI taxonomy): domain Eukaryota; kingdom Viridiplantae; phylum Streptophyta; class Magnoliopsida; order Alismatales; family Alismataceae; genus Alisma; species Alisma plantago-aquatica. The sequence continues at coordinate 366,735,920 of OY856414.1, forward strand.
CTACTGATATACAAAATTAGAAATAATGTAAAACTTTTAGAAAAGGCATCAACTATGACATTTAACTCTGTGAAAAACAATGAGATTTGGAGATCTTAGGGTTGCACAATGTGTGCACCCTCATATATATAATACTGAAAGAATTATAGAGAGGTCCATATATAAAAGAGAAATAACAAAACAAATAGCATGCTATGTAAATCAGGAAATATATAATGTAACACTCCCCCTAAAGTTGGAGCATAGATGTCAATCATGCCCAACTTGTCCATCAGTGTGCAGAACCATTTCTTCTCCAACAGCTTGGTGAAGATATCAGCAACTTGATCTTCTGATCTCGTGAATGGAGTGCATATCTTTCCAGCAAGAATAGATTCTCTGATGAAGTGGCAGTCAACTTCAATGTGTTTGGTGCGCTCATGATAGATAGGATTATTTGCAATGAAGATGGTAGCTCTTTTATCACAGTGCATAGGAATGGCCGAAGAAGACTCAATCTCAAACTCTTTCAGGAGAAAACGTACCCACAGTAACTCACAGGCAGTATGGGCCATGGCCCTGTACTCAGCTTCAGCACTAGATCTGGCAATGACATTATGTTTCTTGCTCCTCCAAGTAACAAGATTTCCTCCTACAAAAGTACAGTAACCGGAGGTAGATTTTCTATCAACTTTACTGCCTACATAATCAGAATTAGAATACCCTTCAAGAACACAGTGCCCATTCTTTTTATAATGAAGTCCCTTGCCAGGTGACTTTTTTAAGTATCTCATGATTTGACATACATCATCCCAATGACACTGTTTGGTTTTGTCAAGGTACCTAGTAAGAAGACCCACTATAGTAGCTATATCAGGATGAGTAACAGTTAAATAAATCAATTTACCAATCAACCTCCTGAATTTTTTATGATCAGCAAACACAGAAGAGGAATCATCATCCCAATTCACATGGGGATCATGAGGAGTATCCACAGGTCTTGCTCCAAGCATACCAGTCTCCTGCAGAATATCAAGAACATACTTTCTCTAAGAAAGCACCAGGGCATTAGAGGTTCTAGAGACCTCTATGCCAAGAAAATACTGAAGTCTGCCCAAATCTTTTGTAGCAAAGTGCTTGCCCATATGATCTTTGGTAGCCTGAATACCAAGAGAGTCGTTGCCAGAAATAATAATCTCATCAACATATACAATCAGAATAGTAATACCTACTGAAGTCTTTTTTGTGAACACAGAGTGGTCAACCTGTGACCTCAGAAAGCCAAAATCAATCATGATCCTGCTCAACTTATCAAACCAGGCATGAGGACTCTGCTTGAGCCCATAGATAGACTTCTTAAGCCTGCATACTTTGTGAGACTCCCCCTGAGCAACAAACCCAGGAGGTTGCTCCATATACACTTCTTCCTGCAAGTCACCATACAGAAAAGCATTTTTCACATCAAGCTGCAGAAGAGGCCAGTTCAGATTCACAGCAATAGATAGGACAATCCTAACAGAGTTAAGGCGAGCAACAGGAGAAAAAATCTCAAAGTAATCAATGACATATGTATGAGTATAGCCCTTTGCAACTAACCGTGCTTTCAACCTCTCAATCGTACCATCAGGTTGATATTTTACGGCATATACCCACCTGCAGCCCACAGGCTTACCCTGAGGAGGTGGATCCACCAACTCCCAAGTGTCTCTATCAGTAAGAGCAATCATTTCTTCTTTCATAGCAGATGTCCAAGTAGTACTTTTCAATGCATCCTGAACATTCTTAGGTTCAGCCACAGCAGATAAAGCATATACAAAATTGCTAGAATGAGTATTCAGATGAGCAGTAGATACAAACTAAGCAATGCTATGAGAAGTACAGGAATGAGTACCCTTTCTGAGTGCAATAGGTATGTCAAGGTCAGAGTGTACCTCAGGTACATCAGAATCTTCTGGAGGAGAAGATTGGTTGCCTTGGGGGGGGGGGGGTAATTGCGTTGAAGGTGCTCTACTCCTGCACTGATAAACAATAAGAGGAGGATCTTGAGTTTCAATAGTCACAATGTCAGTACTGTCAGACACACAGTCAGAAATAATAGGCAAAGGAGAGGCAAGAATGTCTGTCTGCAAACTATCTTTTGCTGAAGAATAATACGGTGTATCTTCAAAAAAGACAACATCACTACTAGTAAACCATTTCCTTGTACTGGGATTATAACACTTGTAACCCTCCTGAGTTCTAGAATAGCCCAGAAAAATGCATTTAGCAGCTCGAGGAGACAATTTATCAGAAGCAGGTCCAAGTAATCTGACAAAGCAGGTACACCCAAAAATTCTAGGAGGCACAGCAAACAAAGAAGTCTCAGGTTGCAGAACCTGTATAGGAATCTTATTTCCAATAACAGAAGATGGAATCCTATTAATCGAAAACACGCAGTCAAAATAGCCTCAGGCCAATAGGAGCGGGGCACATGAGAATGCATCATGATAGTCCTGGTAACTTCTAATAAGTGTCTATTTTTCCGCTCAGCGACACCATTTTGTTGTGGGGTATAGGCACATGAAGTCTGGTGGAGCGTACCAACAGATTTACAGAAAACTGCCACTTCTTGCTTAACAAACTCTAAAGCATTATCAGTGCGGAAAACTTTAACAGGCAAACCAAACTGCATTTTTATTTCAGCAAAAAAGTATTTGATAGTAGACAGCACTTCGGACCTACTTTTTAATAGAAACAATCAAGTAGTCCTAGAAAAGTCATCAATAAATAGAATGAAATATTTTTAACCAGACAAACTCGATACATGGCATGAACCCCATACATCAGAGTGAACTAAATCAAAAATGTTTTTACTGCTCACAGTACTATGTCTAGGATACACAGTACGAGTTTGTTTTCCCAGCTGACAAGATTCACACTAAAAATTACAACTGCCAATATCAGAAACTAAATGACGCAGCTTCTCTGACGATGGATGTCCCAGTCTGTAGTGTCACTACAGTGCAGAAACAGAAGCCAATAAAGCAGATACCATAGCAGCTTTCTCTGATCGTGGTAACTGGTCCAAGTAGTAGAGTCCATCAGCACCTTCATACCCCCCACCAATCTTCATCCTCGTGTGAATGTCCTGAAAAACACATGAACCAGGAACAAAAGTCAGGCTACAGTTCAAACTTCATAAAATTTTGCTAACTGATAATAAGTTTAGAGGAAATCTAGGCACATATAAGGAAGATTTGAGACAAAATTGAGAAACAATATCACTGACTCCAAGACCGAAGACTTTGAGCCATCAGCTAGCATAACAGAAGAGTTACATATAGGTTTAGATAGAGTTTTAAACAGAGATCTATTGCCAGATATATGTGCAGAGGCACCAGAATCTATCACCCATTTGGTATTACCAGAACTAGAAGGTGAGGAGGAACTCAGGAATGCAGTATCATAACCAGAGTATGCAGCATGTGCTCCACTAGTAGAAGCAGCAGTCGAAGAGCCAGCACGCTCAAGGAGGTGTTCCACCTCAGCACGAATGCAGTCTGCGGTCACTCCTGTAGTCGCTGGCTCAGACGTCGGAGTAACATCCTCAGAAGCAGTAGACGATGAATCTACAGCAGCATTGGCCCAAACCGTTTTACCGTACTTTTCCCACCACTTTTCTTCAATATGGTTAGACCGGCCACAGAAGGTACACACACGCTATCCTTGTTGAGGACGCGCAACAACAGGAGGTGAGGGAGCAGGAGGGGCTCCTCGTCCAGCACCAGGTCCACGTCCCCGTCCTGCACCCAGGGGAGGACGAACATCAGTGGAATGGCCACAGCCACGACCACGGCCACGCCCGGCCCAATCAGCCAGGGAAGTAGAATCTCCAATCTCAGGAGACAGTGTCGATAAAGAAAGGCGCTGGAGACGCTGGTAGGCACTCTGCAAAGTAGGGAGCGGATCACTCGCCAAGATCTGATCCACAATGCCAGCATAGGATTCTGGAAAGCCACTCAGAAACTGTATCAGATGTAGTTCCGCCTATTGTTTCTACATAGTCGTCAGATCAGTAGACAGCGGGTGGTAAGTCTCCAACTCACCGCACAGGCCGATGAAGGTGGAGAAGTAGTCGGAGATGTCATATCGCATGAATTTGAGTCGCCCCAGTTGTTTGGTTATGTCCAAGACCTTCTTGGGATTCTGACTGTGAGAGTAGGTACTTGCGAGCTGATCTCACATTTGCTTTGCCATATGTGCCTAAGTAAAGTAACACTGATCTTCTCAACAGCACTGTTGAGAATCCATGTCATCACAGTCGAGTCTTCACAGACCCAATCATCAAAAGTTTTGACGTCTTTTTCATCTGCATTCACTACAGGATGAGGCGGACCAGTGCGAATCAGATGAGAGTACTTCCCTTGTGATTTGGCATATATAAAAAAGGAGCACACCCAAAGCTGGTAATTACGCCCGTCAAGTTTAACAGTGGTAACTTGACAGCGCGAGTCTCTCCAGAAGTCATCTCCAGAAGACGCCATGAGAACAGGTAGGAAGGCAGGCACAGGCAGGAGTGGTCAACAATCAGAGGCAGAAGTCCAACACATGGACTAGTAGTAGAAGGTAGAAGATCCACGCATGGATCTTAAAAAAAACCCACATAGGGGCAGTAGATGAAGAGAAAAAACCTATGCCAACATAGAGGATCAATCACTCCACCATGAGGCGCAGGTAGACAGAGAGGATGAAGCCCGTTACGCCGTCAACGTGCCAGAACTGGAAAGTTACCGAGGCTGTCTGGAGATTTCAGAAAGAGAAACAGAGCTAGACAGAGGGTCCTATGGTAGATTAGGCCACAAGGATGGAGTTTATTAGGGGATTAGAGGTGGATGGAGGGCTGCGGAGGGGTGGACGGTGATCGGTAGCGGTGGTAGTATTGTAGCAGCGGCGGCGGTACTGTAGCGGTGAAAAAAGAGAGATTTCGGAGTGTGGTGGCGGCTAGGGTTGGTGGAGATAGGGATTAGGTTTAAGGTGGATCGTCCCGCTCTGATACCATGTGAAAAACAATGAGATTTGGAGAGCTTAGGGTTGCACAATGTGTGCACCCTCATATATATAATACTGAAATAATTACAGAGAGGTCCATATATAAAAGAGAAATAACAAAACAAATAGCAGTCTATGTAAAATAGGAAATATATAATGTAACAAACTCCTTATACTAAAATAATTGTGAATAAAACCCTATGCAAAAACCAGTAAAACACAAACATATATAAAGACAACTATGACACGCTCTATTTAAGAGGCACCAAACCGTAGCCAGGCTCTGGATGAGCATCTTGTCATACATCACTACCTCTATATGTTTTGTTGGTTTGTTAAACATTAGGATTGTCTGTTACATGGATGGCTCCTAATTATCACATCTCCAAGTCATTGGACATTCGAGTGGCACTTGGAATTTCAGGATTGATTGCACCAATTGTAGCTCACAACAAGCATCTATCATAGCTTGGTAATCTTCTTTAGTGCTTGATCCAGCAATAATAAATTGCTTTTACTTTTCAAAGGAACGAAGTGACTGCTGACGAATATACAAAACTAGAAGTAGACCACTTGTCTGTAGCATCATTGGCCCAATCAACATCAATATATCCTTCTAACTATAATTTTGTAGGGATGGAGTTTGGGAAAAAGTGAGACTCTTGTGGACACTCCTTTTGGTTATCTCATAATTCTATAAATTGATTCTTAGTGTGATTGCCTTGGAGAATGCATGAATTAACTAACAATGCTTACAACATAAGAAATGGCAGGGTGAGAATGATGGTTAAGTAGATGAATATCCCCCAAAAATGTGCATAGTATTCAGGGTAATTGTAGTCTTCTTTGTTTAATAGAGCAGTTTTACCATGGTAATACATGGGAGTTGAAATGGTTTGGCATGGCTCATCCTGAACTTCTTTAGTAAATCAAGAGTGTATTTTCTTTGAGGCAAGCTAACATTGGTGTTGGATCTCAAGTATTTATTGCCTAAGAAATATTGCAAAAGTTCAATTCTCTGCTAATGAAGTGATACCAAAGATAATATTTTAGGAAAAAATCCTTCCAAGTTATCACAATAATGGTGATGCCATCAATCTATACAAGTAGAACTTTTAGGGAATGTAAGTGGTCGTCGGTAGACTTGTGGAAGCCCAATTGCGTGAGAACTTGAATTTCTTCAAAACCATGCTCATGGGGATTATTTCAGCTTATATATATCCTTCTTTAGGATCCAAACTTTCCCTTAACACCCCCTTGAGCAAAATCGTCAGAAGGTTGGTCAATATAGATTTCCTCGAGCAGATCCCCTTAAAGGAATGCATCTTTGACATCAAGTTGGAACGAGGGATGCCCAAGGTGAGTGGCCAGAGAAACAAGAATCCTAACAGAGTTTATCTGAGCAACCAAAGAGAATGTCTTGAAGAAACTAACCCCATATGTTTAAGTGTAGAACAACATGCTCATCCAGAGTTTAACTAGGGTGTGTTGCCTCTTAAATAGTGTGTCATGAGTCGTCATTTATATATTCTTATCTTTTGATGAGTTATCATTACTTGTTTTTGTCTAGGTTTTATTTGTAGTTATTTCAATATCAAGAGTTAGATGTAATAGTTGAGGACTTGTTTCAAAGTTCTCAATTAAATAGTTTTTGTTTCTTAATTCAGTAGGGTCATGAACATAAATATGTCAATTAGGGCTTCCAATGTGTTATATATAAACCCATGTCTAGGGTTATTGTCTGGAAGAGTTAAATTCAATTAATGCATTTGTTTTGCAAATCGAGTTCGAATCACTAAGTGTATCATTTGACCACTAAACTGGAGTCAAAGTCAGTTGGTTGAACCATGAAGATTGTGTTTGATGGGGTAGTTCCACTCACAACTATGGCCTTCTTCTCTAGTTTTAGTTCAACAATCTATAAGTGTTATCATTAAAAAGGGTGTGCCTTTCATCATTCCTAGATGAGATCTATCTATGATAATAGAGATTACTTATGAATGTGAAGATGAGCAATCTTGTCCAGAGGTGCTACATATGCTTGTCATTCAGTGACCGACATGATAAACAACAATGGAGACCAATTGTTTGATAACACAAGAATGTGTAGCTTTTGTGGAGTAATAGGATTCCCAATAGAGAGTTCATGAGTTGTTGACGAAGTTTAGGGAGTTTCCCAGGCGATATCTTGGATGGGATGATGTCTTTTATGATATACACAAGAATTTAGGTGGATAATTGGGTCTGGAGTGAGTGAACATAAACCGGTCTCAATTTGAAGGCCAAATGTAGGTTCATTTATAGATCCCTTATTGGATGTCACTTTTGTGGGTAAAGAAGATTGCCACCTCATTGAATGTGACATCAACAGATGCCAACATGCGTCCAGTAGTAGGACAATATCATTTACCCCTTCTTGAGAGCAGAGTATCCCAAGAGAACAGGTTTGATGGGTTATGGAGATGATATATCTTCCCTTGGATCAAAATCATGTACATATGTGGTACGAACAAAGAAAAGGATAGGAAGAAAAAGACATTGAGTCTAACAAACAGTAGAAAAGGAATGGCTCCTTCAAGTACCAAAGATGATGTCATGGTTGTTGAACAATGAAAAAGCAAGTGGTATTATTGTCTACTCCATTGATTAGGAGCACATCAATGAATGGGATGTGTTTGGCCAATGTCAAGGTGTCGATTTGTACCGTTATTTACTCAAATTTGTTGAGTATGAGTGTGGAATTTATGATGAATCGTACCAACAAAGGCACATAAATTGGTTACAACTAAGTGAATATAACCTAACACATTGCTAGTGTGAAAATTTTTAATAGAGATGTTGAATTGAACATTGATTAGTGGTGGAACTATTTTAAGATAGCAAAAACTTCTTGCCTAGATTTCATCAAGAATAACCGAGAAATGCAAGAATAACCATCCACAAATAACACGAATACTGAAATTCATTTTAGATGGTAATGCATAAAGGTTCCCAAACATCGTTGTGAACTAAATCAAAAACATTGAAGAATGATTCTCAACAAGAAAAGAAAAAAATTGATGTTTGTCCGACATGATTTACAATATGAACTTATAAGAAAGGATTATTTTGTCTCAAACGTCTTCAGTGTCTTCACAGAAGGGCGACCACACTAGGAATGAAGTTGCGAGGAAGAAGATTTGATAAATGCAGACCAGAGGGAAAGGATGGATTATTGAGCATGGACGTTAAATATCATTAATTCTAATTCTAAAAGCAAATCGTCTTTGAGTTCTAAATATCATGTGAGATAAAATCCAATAGGCCTCATTGTCACAAGGTAATTCAAAGAATCCACCAACTTGGCAAGTGACATTGAATTGAATGGAAATATGGGCACATGATGAACTAAATGTAAGAATAGGTAAGATGAAAGTGGTACATATCCACAGGCTTGTATGTATTTAACCAGTCCATCAGCCAAGGTGAAAATTTTATAAGGGATATATGAGTCATTGGTGGTGAGAATATTCCTCATACTAGTCATGTTGTTTTGTTCCTAAATTAACAGTCGAAGTGGATTGGTTATGGGGAAAAAATCACAGATAAGCCTGAATGCCAGGTGTAGACACAAGGGTTGCATATGAGCCAAAGGGCTAGGATGGATAGCTAGAGAATTCATGGAATTATGTTGATTGTCATGATACCAATATCTTCACAATGATAGCAATGGGATACAACCATACCCAGCAACCAGCCATTAAGGATTTGTGTCATTACTAACACAATTGGAAGAAATGTTGTCTTTACCTTCTAGAAGTAGCTAGAATAAAATGACGATATCATTGTCAGAGGAAATATACTCTGATTTCTGTACAAGAAAAAGGAATCTTGGACCATACCAATCAAGACTACATTAGATCCCAACTGTTTCATGAGAGGAAGAAGTCTTCTCTTCCCTCTAACACCGAAAGATGCATGTGTCTGGTTGGGGATAGTTTCATCTGATTGTTACCAAGTCTAATATTACAGTCGTAGCTGGCCTTGAAGTAGGTACACCCTGACATGCCATGCCTTTGGGGTGTTTCTTACATTTTGGGATATCTGAAAAAGGCTTTTCGACTATAGATATTAATGGTTTTTTGGTTATTTAATTCTAACAATGTTGGGACTTGTTCTGATAGGAAATCCATGGTTAGCTACTACATGTTTGAAGGTGATAATACATCCAGTGCTAAAGGGAAATATTTGTGACTCAAACTACATGTAAATTACTATGGGTAAAGGCTCTCGTTGGATTTTTGGATTCAAAGTATGTGGATTTTGTTGCTGATATTTTACCAAGCCTCTTGCCAAGAAATCCTTCTGCAAAAGACTGGACAAGTTGAGCATGTAAGAGTAATATGCTTGCTTGTGGAGTTTTAAGAATAATGTTTTTGGGTTTTTCCTTTGCAGCAAACACAAGGCCCTACTAGAGTATGAACAATACCATTATGGGATTTCTACATCCCCTATTTTCCCTAAAGATGAATCTACAATGTATTTCATGAAACTATATGATAAGTAATTCAACACTTTCCTTCAAGATAGACATGCATTACATATGCCCAACCTATAACCAAATTGTGGAAATAATTCAATACAAAAACTTTTAAATGAATTTCCACTTGATTTTAAACTTACCAAAAGAAATACATAATCATTGACCTATAATAAACTTCCTTGCCAAATGTCAATCTAACTTTATGTGCCTAGTACTTTCTCAAAAAACCAGAAAATGGATGATAAGCAAACAACTTTATTGTCACAAGCATAGGCATAGAAGAAACTTCAGATTGAAACCTGACAAAAGAAATCTCACCTACATCATCTCACAAGCATAAAAGGATATGGCCCTATACTTCACCTCTGTTAGAAATATAAGTCACATCATATATGGGTCGGAGTCTGTAGGCCCATATAGAGTCTAGTCAAGTCTAGTCAAGTCAGGATCGAAGTCTCTAGAGTTGTATCCACCTCCTATATAAAGAAGAGGGGTCTCTCTTGTATCTTACACATTGTAATACACATTGTGAATATATCATACATCCACTATTTCCAACATGGTATCATAGCCTTCTCTCCAGGGACTCTAACCCTAGAGAGAAAGCAACACATCTCTCTGCCCTCGAGCGGCGGCCGCCATCACGGCTAGCTGCCTGCATGGCCTTCTCCATCATCCTCCCAAAGCGTGATTTGCGACGCTCTCTCTCTCTCTCTCTGAAGGCCCTTTGTCATCTCCTTCATCATCCAGATCTATGTATTCAAATCCAGATCTGACAAGTATCATATTTACTTTCGTCTTCCCCAAGCACAAAGTTCAGCCGCTCCCTCCATTAAGAGTTCCAAGACAAAATCTAGATTCAAGTTGTCACCCTTCTTGCATCTCCAAGATCAGCAACCCCATGGTGGTCTTTTCCATGGTAAAAGTCATTTCTACCATCGAGTCCGTCTTCTTCTCCAAGGTGGAAGTCATCTCCACCATCTGGATCATCATCTATGGTGGAAGTCATTTCCACCTAGATCGTCATCTCCATCTGGATCATCATCTATGGTGGAAGTCATCTCCACCCAGATCATCTTCTTCATCAACCAAATTGTTATCTCTCTTTCTCCTCCTTTGGATTCACATCTAGGAGGCTTATTGATGTAGGACAATCATAGCCTTTTAAATAGTCTTTTTAGTAGTTTTTATAATATTTTGTCAGTTTCCTTGTGTTTATATTTGATATTTTCCCAGTTTGTCTTGGAAAGCTTGTGGTTTGGTCCCACATTGGCTAGTTGTCTAGTGAGTTGGGTTTTAAACACCTATATATAGTTTTTGTAATGCTCTCAAGTCTCAGAAAAGCACAGACTTGATGAACAAAATCTTTTGATGAATATTATTCCTTTTGATTAGTTATTTTAGATTAGTTTAGATCTTGATAATTAGTCTTAGATTTTATTCATTAGGTTCTCCATTAATTGGTCTGCAATCTCATCTCTCATCTACATCCACGCAAACCTACCATCCACAAACTTCTCTACTCTACATCTCTACAACTTCTCAACCTTCAGGCACACAACCATCTGCCCTGTCTACATAATTCTGGACTTTCGTCCACAAAAATTAGCCATCTTTTGCCTGTACAGAGACTCCAGGCCTATCATCGTTGCTCCACCAATCCCCTTCTCAGTCTGCCTCCCACCCGCCCTTCACGCAATTACCCTCATCAACGATCACCTGCACACAATCCTTTCGCCGTTTCCATCAGTAAGTCGACCACAACTCCACCCCGCCTCCCTGTCATCTCTTATCCGTCAACCCCCCTCTAATGCTAGAAACCACTCTGCATGCCCCCACCAACAAGGACTCCATCACACACTCCAAACCTCCGACATAGCTTTCCGTTGGCCCTCACAGCTACTTCCATAAACCCAACCACCTGCCTATTTCCCCTAGAAAACTTCCACAAAATAAAAGCCTTCCTTCTACAACATCAACAAGAAAAGGAGGTTTGGTCTTCGACCTCTTCAAATTTGGAACGCCAACCCCCTATTATCACACTCACTACATGTGATCAGCCAAGTGTTGCCTGCAACAAGGGACTAGAGTCTTCAACCCGAACCGAGTAGCAACATCAACAAGAGCAGAAAGCCTTACGGAGCCCACCTGCACGATGACCTCTTGTCACCTCCGCCTCTTACTCCTGCTTAAGATGTGCTACACAACAACTGGATAGGTAGACAATATTCTCAAAGAGATGTTGCGTCACAGTATGGTAATCCTTTTACGTTTTGGACTTGTTGCATCCATTGCAAGTAGCAATATCAGTATTCGTGAATCTACCTCGATGATTACCTCTATTGTCAAAGATGTTATGGAGCTTTCTATGCTATTGAAGTACAATCTTGTCTTCTATGCCTTGCTCGACACCTTCCAGACAGTACATATATCATGCACATATAGACACAAGATATACCGTACCGCAGCGGGCTATGCCCCCCACACCCCCAAGCAACATGGCAGATACTCCCACGAGAGGCCTCCGCTCCCCTCCCTCAGAGGGGGTCCTTTTTTCACTACTACTACAATATCTCCTCTGCAACAAATACCAAGCTTCGGATGTCTATGCCTTCAGTCACATCTTCAGAGCATCCTAATGTGATACCCCTCGTCTCAGTTACATCTTTAGAGCATCCTAATGTGATGCCCCCAATCTCATTTACAACTCTGGAGCCACCTCATATTTGGCTATTTCAGATGACTATGGCATCAGTTACAACTCCGGAGCCGCCTGATGTTTTGCAGATTCAAATGCATGTAGCTTCTATTACAACTCCAGAACATGATGATTTACAGACTTGTTCAAATTGTATGTCTTTTGTTAAGGAATTCTCTTTTGCCACCACTTCACCTACAATTCCACTTCAGATGGCTTCCTCTGTGGTTAATGTTAAGAGGAAAATTCAACCAGCAGATGATGATGACACATGCTTTGATGAGAAGCAAACATGGGCTACATATGAGGGTTGGATATCTACTTCAAATTTCCTAGTTCTAAGTACTGTACTGGCCTTCTCCACAACCTCCAAACATTTATGAGCTTTCTCCTCATCCACAACATCCAAAGATCATAGCAGCTAAGCTAAAGACAAATATGGTGTTCTTTCCCAATCTCCTGCACCATTATCTCGTTCGTTGGTGTGATGCTACGTGACTCATTGAGAATAAGCTTCAAAGACTTTTACTTCTTTGGGCTTCATATTATTGTTTTGACTCGTCGGAGTCGAGTCATTCAAAGCAGAGGAGAGTTGATGTAGGACGAGCATAGCCTTATAAATAGTCTTTTTCGTATTTTTTTAAATATTTGATCAATTTCTTTGTGTTTTATATTTGATATTTTCCTAGTTTGTCTTGTAAAGTCTATGGTTTAGTCCTACATTGGCTAGTTGTCTAGTGACTTGGGTTTAAACACCTATATATAGTCTTTGTAATGCTCTGAGAAAAGCGCAGACTTGATGAATGAAATCTTTTGATGAATATTTATTCCTTTTGATTAGTTATTTTAGATAAGTTTAGATCTTGATAATTAGTCTTTATTTTATTCATTAGGTTATCCATTACTTATTTCTAGAAGAGGAGTCATTCTTGAAGCTAGGGTTAAACATTTCTAAATGTTTTTTCCTCACAAATATGACACGTCGGCGCAAAACACGGCATGTTCCACAATCAACGTGGCATGTGCCTTCATCAGGCAGCGTAGGGTTTCATCCAGGCAGCAAGTAACAAGGTGTGTCAGCAACCAACATGGCGTGTCAATGAAAGTTGGTTTCATGCCTGCAAGGCGTGTCAACAATCAACACGGTGTGTTGATAAAATGTCAGTTTCACTCTTACACGATGTGTCAGAAATCAACAAGGTGTGTCGGCAACAGTCTGTTCAAATATCTTCGAAAATCAAACATGTGTGGCACCATTAGGTTTTGCAATTCAATCGGTGGCGGTGGCATCCTCAAAGGCTATGTTCTAAATCAGATCTCCAAGCATCTTCAGCGTTCAAATCAGAAGCTTCCCAGGTCCTCAAAATTATTATTTTTGAGGGGACATTTCGGGTCATAAAAATCCATTTACTTTCTTATCCGGATCTTGTAATCGAATCACATATTATGTCAAATCTGGTTATATGTTTGTCTACTGCAACTTCCTCGTCACGTCAACCACTCTGAAGCATCATAAAGTCCTATACTCACATGTGTGATGCATTTCACTCTCAGGCACAAGACCCACCTCTCTCATGTGCTAGGATTCATCCCTTTAAAGAACGACATCAAGCTTTCTTAAGCGTGAGGCGAAGTTCTCTTAAGCCCGTTGAGCAATCCACCACACAACTTCTCTAGTGATACAAGCTAACCCTTCTCCAATCACTTCTTCCCTCTCCGCCTCATGTCCCTTAATTTCACAGAAGAGTTTCTCTGTCTTTGTCCATCCCAACCACTTTTGTTGTCTCTTTGTGGTTGGTGTGTGGGGGAGAGATAGAGGAGATGAGAAGAGGAGGATGAGAAGAAGAGTTGAGGTGCTCAAAGTAGGAAAGAGGAAGGAAAACATTGTCTAAATATGGTGTTTTGAGTACATACATTTCGTCCAGATCCCACTCTCCAGTTTAAGGCAAATGTCCATCCTCGACATTCAAATCACGAGTTTCTAAGTATTGATATGTCATTCAGAATTCATCTTTCCGCATCGACAGTTGAAGAAGATGATTCCTCATATCAATTGGATGTCATCGGCACTCTACATCAAGCGAATATGTTTATTCATCCGCCATGTCAAGGTCATTCTACTCTGGCACACTTTTCTTATTGGAGCATCTTGGATTATTTGCACATCTGATTATGTCAGTCCGACACACCTATCTTTTGTAAGAGATTATCCATTCGGCTATGCCAACTATGTTTCCACATTTTTTGGTCTGTGCTCTCTCAAGCATGTTGATGTTCGTCCATGCCATGTCAAGCATGCTAATGTTTGTCCATACCCTATCAAACATGTTGATGCTCATATGTGCTCTATCAAGCATGTTGATGTGTGTTTGTGCCTATGTTGATGTTCATCCATGCCATGTCCAACACATTGATGTTCGTCTGTGCCCACGTTGATGCTCGTCCATGCCAAGCATGTTGATGCTCGTCTGTGCCCTGTCAAGCACATTGACCTTCTGCTACAGCCTAGTCTTCATGTGGCACATATCCTGGAAACTACTTCAGCAACAGTAGCAACTGATTTCGTAACTCAAATAATCTTTGCATGTTCCTTCATCATACTCCAAGATACAGCCTCCAACCTAGTCAAAGCTCCAGATGTTTTAAAGATTCACTGTTTATCAATCTCAGGGGAAGCTTTGAAGTCAAAGATGCCAAAGATATTAAAGCGCATGGGAGTGCACATGTTGTGCTAAGTCAGGGGCTATCCTGTTTTTAATCATAACTTTTTTTTCTGTCTTGATTCTGTCTATCATCCAATCTGGGCATGTGATCCTCCCATGCTCCAAGTTACGGGGGAGTGTTAGAAAGATAAGTCACATCATATATGGTTCAGAGTTTGTAGGCCCATATAGAGTTTAGTCACGTCTACTCGAGTGTAGTCAGTCTGGAAGTCTCTAGAGTCATATCCACCTCCTATATAAAGGAGAGGGGTCTCTCTTGTATCTTACACATTGTGAATATATCATCCATCCATTATTTCCAACAGCCTCAAACCTTGAAAGTAAGTGTAGAGTATGTGTGAAGGCATTGCTAGAGCATTAGCATTCGATTTTGTATTTTATTTGTGTGCACCCTAAAGATAACAGTTGACAAAGGAAGAAAAACACTGGAAGGAAAGGAGACTCGCGCAATCTCATACCAGTAGAAGTGGTATCCACGAAATCAAGAAAAGAACTTCTGAGTGGATTAAAAGAGGGAGAAAAAATGAAAATCACTTTAGAAAACACGTATATTTACAAGCTACTTACGTGAAATATGATCAAAATGCTAATAGGCATTGTATTAGGTTTTTGAGTAGCCTAAGAAGATGCACTTGGAAACTGAAAGAAATAGCCTAGTCCTTAGCATAACATATGGTTTTTTACAAAACCATACACAACCTAATTTCGTACATGATAAGTTAAAGGTGTAAAATTTGGTAAGAGACCTAATTGAGTTATACAGAAGATGCCATGCAGTAATAAGATGGAAAGAAATAAGTAGAATTCCATCTATAAGGTGCTAGGAATGTGCATAATGAAATTTTAAGCAACTTCGAGGATGTACTGATTTTTATGTCCAGCCATGCCAATCTATGGGGGAGTATAAGCAAAAAGTGATTGATGCAAGGTTCCATTTAGAAAACAAAAGTAGCTGCCGTCAAACATACATTGTGCATTTTCAATTCATAATGATAATTAGGAAAGGAAATTTGGATAGTTAATGCATCAGAAATAATAGCAGCTAAACTAGCATCAGGTTTTTAACAAGTACAACTACTTCATTATAGAAAAGTTAGCAACAATAATAATAAAATATTTATAACTCAATTGATCCTAAATATTTCTCATTTTTTTCAAATATATATTCATATGGTTGGGGAAGTTCCCCAAACATGTGAATCAACACTGAATTTCGAAATGACCTAGCGGCCGTCTAAGCGCTGACAGGTGTTGCGGCTGTTAGGCGTTGGGCCATTAAGCGCCCACTTTTGGGCCGCTCAGACTGCCTAAGCGCCCGCTTCCACAGCTGTTTTGGTCGGCCGCCTTGACCCCCCCCCAAGTAAAAATTAGTTCCTATAGGCCCTGATATTGCATTACTTATACGGATTTCCTTGCTGCTTTTATACTTGTATGGATATTACTCTACTATACTTCTAGTGGATTAGTTTTACTGATTTCCTTGCTACTTTCACTGATTACTGATTAGTATTACTGGTTAGTATTACTCTTTTCTTTTGATTCATTACTGTCTAGTAATATTGATTAGTAGCAAAATATTAAATAATTAATTCATAGTTGGTTATTTACATTACTGATTTGCTTGCTGATTTTAGTTATTAGAAATATTGATTAGTAGTAAAGTACTGATAAATACTGATTTACTGATATGCTTGCTTACCTTAGTTAGTAATATTGATTAGTATAACCTGATTAGTAACAAAGTATTAAATAATTAATTCGTAGTGGTTATTCATAATTACATATTTGTTTGCTGATTTTAGTGATTAGAAATATTAATTGTTGAGAGTTATTTAGTTAGTGTTTTATTATTAGTTTGTAATATGGGCCTAAGTGTTCTGGCCCATTAGGGTTGGTCTTATGTCTGTATGCTTCCCTATCCTCCTATATATAGGAGTAGAGTTTCTCTTATCTAATACAACATGTAGCCGTCTTTTACTTTTTAAGATGGTATCAGGGCAGAGATCTGAAAACCTAGCCGTCAAGTAAAAAGAAAAAAAGAGAGAGCAATAGCCGGCGGGTGGCCCCTTCTTCATTCTTGGCCGCCCGCAGGCCTTGTCCACTCATCAATCCATGGCATCTGTTGTTCCTTCCTCTCCTTTTTCTACTGTTGACGCTCCTCCTATTATTTCTACTTGACTGGAGATTTTTGCCCAATGCTTCTCTATATCATTTCTTTCATTTTCAGCTGCTTCGGGCACCCTTTCCTTCAGATCTGGCGTACTGCTACAGTACGTTACTGTAGCACGGCGAGATTTTGGAAACTTCCAGTCCTCTCCTTCATGGTTTCTGCCAGCCTCCAGTGCCCCTCTTCTCTTCCTCAACACCTTAGCGGCTTCTAGGATAGGGAGAAGTCTTCTACATGCCTTGGAGAAGAATTTATTGCATCTTTTTTTGGCCGTCTATACAGGTTTGTCCCAACTCTTGATCTCTGGCTCGATTATGGCCTAGCAAAGTGTTGCCTCTCCTTAGGACCTGCTCCATTTAGGTCATCTATGTCTTGAGCATCTCCTACCTTAGCTGCCAAACCATCAAATCTCTATGGAATGAGCTGGAGTTTGATCTTCTAACCTCTATGCAGCCGTTGGTACTATAGCAGCGTGAACTGCTGCACATTTTTTGAAGTTTTGACATTTTCCTTGTTGAAGTGCTCTTCTTTTCTGTTGTTGGTTTGGAATACTTTGGCCTTGAAGCCCTCTACTACTGCTGCAATTGCATTGCTATGTTTTTCTTTTTTGCTGCTGCTACAAATACCATTTATTTGTCGCTGCTACTGCTCGAATGCTATTGCTACTATGTTGCTAAGATGGCTGCCTCAGATAATCCGCATACCATGGTCCGCATTTTGATTATGTGAGGTTTTAAACCACTTGCAACTCTTTTGTTTGATTTCCTAAATCCAGTGGAACTTGTGTTTGTCCACCCCAACCGTTGATCTTCTCTGTGGTTGGTGTGAGGGGGAGAAACAGAGGAGAGATGAAGAAAGAAGAAGAAGAATTTAGTTATGCTGCTACATGGATCTTTATGCCACTTATACTACTGATATATGGATCCTTTTGTTACTATATGGTGTTTATTTTGCTTCTATGTGGATCTGTCTATTGTTATGTTGCTTGTTCATGATGGTGTTGCTGTTATATGAAATTTTCTGCTGCTATAATTGCTTATTCATCATCTACCTTGACTATTGCTATGAAGTTACATATTGGGACGTCATTTTTGTTACTTGTGCTATGATTATCACATTCTGTTTGCTGCTTTGTGCTCTTGCACTTTCTGTTGTTCGTGCTTTATTTACACGTTGACTTTCTACTGTGGACCAGCAGTCTCTGGACTTTGACGTCTGCTATTGTGATGGATAGTGTAAAGAGGGAAGATGACGAAGACATTTGTTGTTGACTTTACATGGAGCTTCGTCTACTGGAGTTATTTATTTGCTTGCTACTCTGCCTACCGGTCTTCTATCTGCCTACGTTGTCGACTTTTGCTGTTG
This sequence comes from Alisma plantago-aquatica, assembly GCA_963693085.1. Classification (NCBI taxonomy): domain Eukaryota; kingdom Viridiplantae; phylum Streptophyta; class Magnoliopsida; order Alismatales; family Alismataceae; genus Alisma; species Alisma plantago-aquatica. The sequence continues at coordinate 366,754,402 of OY856414.1, forward strand.
TGCGTCAGCACTCTCTGGCATGTCCGTGTTTTGACACGTTAACTCTTTGATTGTTCGTGTCTTGCTTGCACGTTGACTTTCTGCCACTGTGATCCAGCACTCCCATTGTGACCCATCACTCTCTGGCTACTACGACGATGACTTTGATGAAGGCCTTGGTGCCTATCAGCTATTCTATTCTTTGCTCCAAATGATTGTGAAGCTGGTTATTTCTGCTCCAGATGATCGAGAAGCTTCTGCGACTTACCTGCTTTCTTTGAGTATCTACTTGAGGGGGAGTGTATGAGTGTTTTGAGTGATTTATTGTAATATTGAGGGGGGAGAAATTTCTTGTATGGGCTTGGTTTATCCTTTTGTTTTGTTTCTTTATTATCTAGTTTGACTCTCTATTTGCAAGATGATTTGGGATTCTCCCAACTTCAACTTGAGGGGGAGTGTTGAGAGTTATTTAGTTAGTATTTTATTATTAGTTTGTAATATGGGCCTAAGTGTTCTGGCCCATTAGGGTTGGTCTTATGTCTGTACGCTTCCCTGTCCTCCTATATATAGGAGCAGGGTTTCTCTTATCTAATACAACATGTAGCCGTCTATTACTTTTTAAGATTAATTAGTAATGAAGTATTGATTAACACTTAGTTAAATACTGATTTACAGATTAGATATGTATACAAGTTCCTTAGACACATATATTTTCCATAAATAAGCTTAATTTTGTATAAAATTACATAAGAATCTATATTCACTTATTCTTTACGTCTCAGAATAAATAATGTGATACCATGTGGGGGGAAATGGATTCATTGAGCAATGCCATTTCTAAGTAGGAACGAAGTACAAAGCAACAAGGGAATAGGAAATACGTCAAAAAGGAAAAGAGACTACCAGGACAGAATAAAGAATTCTACGTCTTGAACTCCAACTCTCTAATATGAATAAAATATTATCTCTCTACAGGTCCCTCCAATTGGAAACCCTGTGTAACTCCTATAACAAATTTTGGTGGTTGTAGTGGGTTTCTTCTAAACTTTTTTTTGATGCCAGTACCAATCTCAACGAAAATAATAGGCAGATAATGAGAAATATAATGTACTTAGCCCTTGAATAACATGTAAAAGCTTAGAATAATGTTGACGGTCATTGAAGAATCTAGTAGGAAGAAGATAAAATCAGCAGCAAGCTAATATTAGGGTTATAAAAAGACGCATATGATTGGAAAGCAAAGAAACCTGCATTCAATCTGGCAGGAATACTTCAGAAGGTCACGGTTATATTCAGTTTTGCCACTGTGATTAAAAAAGGAACAATATCAAGGGTCTATAACCGCCAACTATTCAATGGAATAACATATAGACAGACTCGGGTGTCACGTACTGAAAATGGAAAAGATGGAGAAATATAGTAATCAGAACACCATACACTATACCTAAAGCTTGGAAGCGACATGCTTATCCTCGGACCAGCCCATTGTTTGCTAGGTCTTGCTCCTAAATCTGCAATTAATTCATAGACATGAAATCAGACCAGATTTGGAAAACAAAAGGTTGTATTCTTTATAGTATGTAGAAGGAAAAGATAAAATGGAACTTTCCCATATTCCCACCTAATAAATTATGAAGTTCCCCAATATACAATCCTCACACTCAAAAGTCAAAACATCCACCTCGTCAAAAGACTCAATTGTTTCGTCTGGAGAACATAACATTTAATCATATGCTACAAAATAGTAATCTAGTCAATTAAGACAAGGGAGCAATCAATTACCAAGCAATTATTCTTACAGTTTACTCTTTAAGACATTATCATATGAATCAACATGATGTAATACTACAGTAACTGGGCTTATTAGATCATCTTGGCAACTTGTAGAAGATGTCTTATGATTTACTTTTGCACTATGTTGACCTAGAAAAGTGTATGTGAAGTGTACATAGATGTTAATAAAATTATACAGGTTCCTTTTCTAAAAGTAAGCATCGGTTTTCCTAGCACCAAACAAACCTTGGTAGATCTCATATCTCCATTAGGTGTAAAATGACATATATTCCTTGAATGAACAAAGGTCTGGAAGGCACAACATATATAGGGAAGTGGTGTGGCCTATTACAGGAAAGGGAGATTACAATAAAAATATTGTAAGGGAAAATAAATAAATAACCTAAAACCCTCCCTCATGTTGGAACATCGATATTGCACATGCCCAACTTGTTACATTCGCGGGGAATCCTTTATACACTCAAAACTTTTCTGAAAAGCAAATGGCTTGGTGTTATGCATTAGTCACACAAATGAAAACTTAAGAATGCAGGAATGATTACAAAAAAAAATCAGAAAAAATCTGTTGAAAGTAGGGTAAATTTGCTTGAAACCACACCTCAAGACTGTTTGTGTATTTATGTATCAAGCCAAGACCTGCCATCAGTTGGCGAATATTACTAAGCATTGGGAAAGAATAAAGAGTACATAAAATCTATTAAAATGTCAGCATATAAAAGAAAAGTTTCTAAGACCAATCCATTATCAAATTGGGGGGTGTATGTTGGGTTCTCGAGAGAAAAAATGCAGCTAAAAACAAAAAAAAATCCTGAGAATTCTATGAGCAGGATCAAGCAATGACCCACTGTCAGATTAGGGTTACAAGCTTATATCTTATTGTGGAATAGGTTTCGACAATTTAACTTGAATTGCTCTGTGCATATCTGGACAATCCAATTTTATATTTGTATTGCTTTCAATCTTGTTGAAAAACTTGTTTTCGGGGTCTCAAACAATCGGAAACTGGGATGAAATGTGTGCATAAACTTTATTTTTCCGTGGCAGATGAACAGATTCCTCAGAAGAGTGTTTATGGTGGAATGTGTAGTTCTGCAGCATAAAAGCATGGATCTCTAGACGGGTGGCACCAATCACTGCTTAGACCATGTAGTTGTCTACAGCTAAACAAGTTGTTTCGCTAATTAACGTCATCATGTGGAATGTGTCATTCCACGACTGCCACATTCTGGATAGGGTTTTCTATAAGGGTTAGGGTGCACAATGTGTGTACCCCATATATTTATAAAGAAAACAATTGCATATAGGTCCACATAGAATGGGAAAATAACAAGAGAATATAAAGTATTAAATAAGACACTATTTAACACTCCCCCTCGAATTGGAGCATAGATATGAATCATGCCCAACTTGTCCACAAGAGAATTGAAATGTCTCTTGGCCAGTAGCTTTTTGAAGATATCAACAACTTGATCCTCTGAACGAGTAAAAGGAGTGCAGATATGACCAGTCAGGATAGCTTCTCTGATGAAGTGGCAGTCAACTTCAATGTGCTTGGTCCATTCATGAAAAATAGGATTATTGGCAATAAAGATAGCTGCTTTATTATCACAATGCATGGGAATAGGAATTAAAGACCCCACACCAAATTCTTTGAGAAGAGATTGTACCCACAAGAGTTCACAAGATGTGTGAGCCATGGCTCGATATTCGGCCTCAGCACTAGATCTAGCAACAACATTCTACTTTTTGCTCCTCCAGGTAACAAGATTTCCACCAACAAATGTGCAGTAACGAGAAGTAGATTTTCTATCTATCTTACTTCCAGCATAGTCAGAATCAAAGTAACCTTCAAGAGAGCAATGACCATGCTTTCTATAGAAAAGGCCTTTACCAGGGGATTTCTTCAGATACCTCAGGATATGACACAGTGCTTCTCAGTGACACTGTTTAGGCTTGTCAAGATACCTACTAACAAGACCAACAACAATAGAAATATCAGCTTTAATAACAGTCAAATCGATTAGTTTTCCAACCAGTCTCCTATATCTTTTATTGTCAGGATACATGGGACATTCATCATCATCCCAATTTACATTAGGATCTAGGGGCGTATCAGTGATATGAGCTCCAAGCATCCCAGACTCCTGTAGAAGATCTAGAACATACTTCGTTCGAGATAAAACAAGAGCATTAGCAGCCTAGAAACTTCAATTCCCAGAAAGTATCTCAGCTTTCCCAAATCATTAGTGACAAAGTGCTTGCATAAGTAGGCTTTAGTAGCATGAATTTCAGAAAGATCACTGCCAGATAAAATAATATCATCAACATGCACAATCAAAACAACTATACCAAAGGAAGTCTTCTTAATAAAGACAGAGTGATCAACATGAGATCTCAGGAACCATAAGTAGACAAAATCTTGCTCAGTTTGTCAAACTAGGCATGTGGACTCTACTTGAGTCCATAAATAGACTTTTTGAGGCGACAGACCTTGTGTGACCCCCCCTAAGCAAAAAACCCATGTGGTTGCTCCATATAAACTTCCTCTTGGAGATCACCATAAAGAAATACATTATTGACATCTAGCTGTATATGAGGCCAATCCAGATTGATTGCAACAGAGAGAAGAACCAGTACAGAATAGAGCCTGGAAATAGGAGAAAAAGTTTCAAAGTAATCAATACCATAGGTTTGAGTGTACCATTTAGCCACGAGGTGGGCTTTCAGTCCTTCAACAGTCCCATCAGGGTGATACTTCATAGTATACACCCAACGACATCCAACATGCTTGATGGTCCATCAAATCCCAAGTACCTCTGTCAGTAAGAGCAGTCATCTCCTCAGTCATGGCATGTGTCCAGGCAGTACTTTGTAAAGCATCATGAACATTTTTGGGAACAGAAACAGTACAGAGGGCAGCAACAAAGTTACTAACATGGACACTAAGATGTGCAGTAGAAACATAGTCAACAATACTATGAGGTACATGAGCGAGTGCCTTTTCAAAGAGCAATCGGTAAATCCAGATCAAAAGTTACCTCGGCAAGTGCAGGACCTTTTGAAGGAGAAGATTGGCTTTCTGGGGGGTCTTGGGCAGGAGTAGACTGCGACAGCTGATTCCTGCGTTGGTAAACAATAATAGGAGACATAATCTCAGCAGGCTGCAAAGTAGAAGGAGAATCACTGATAACAGGAAGAGATGTTGAAATAATATTTGAAATCAAAGTGTTCCCTTTAGTAGAGTAGAAAGGAGTGTCCTCAAAGAAAACCACATCACTGCTCGTGAACCACTTCTTAGTAATAGGACTATAGCAACGATATCCTTTTTGAGTACGTAAATATCCCAGATTGATACATTTTTAGCTCTAGGAGACAACTTGTCCTAAGTCGGTCTTAGTAAACGAACAAAACAAGTTGACCCAAAAATCCTTGGAGGAACAGAAAAAAGAGGAAGGTGGGGTTGTAGAATTTGGATAGGAATTGTGTTCCCAATAATAGATGAGGGCATGCGATTAATCAGAAAATAGGCAGTGAGAACCGCTTCCGGCCAAAAATGTTTTTTTTTGTAACCCAGGAGACTCGTAAGGCTTGCGTCGAGCCCAATCTGGGGAGCTCAACCCCATCCCGTAAGGAGTGTATCCCATTAAGTCATGCAGAGGCTGGTTGTGCTACGGGAGAAATAATTCTGAATAGCACCACTAAGGGGATTCGAACCCGAGACCCTTCATGAGGGGGCTCGTGCTGCGACCACCTGAGCTACTGCTCGCCGGCTAAAAATGTTTTGGAACATTAGAGTGCAGCATGATAGTTCTAGTAACTTCAAGTAAATGTTTATTTTTCCTTTCAGCAACTCTGTTCTGTTGAGGTGTGTAGGCACGGGATGTCTGATGAATGGTACCAACAAAATTCAACATTTTTTATGATCAAAGGTCAATCAACTATGTGATTATTAAAGATGTAGAACCATGATGATTGTGAAGGTTAACCCTAACTATGTGTACTCAAGAGAAGAGTTGACCTAGATCAATCTTGGAGTACTTAACATCCTAAAGAGGATGAGAGAGAGAATGAGAGATATGAATGCTTATATAATTAAGCCCTAATTCTCTCATTATGAGTAAACTATGTGATAAGGGTTTGATCCATAATAATGAGAATCATGAAACCCTAATCAATGAGCCCTAACCCTAATTTAGAGTAATACTAAGTGAAACCTTAATTAGGATGAATAGTGAACCCTATTTGTGGGTTATTGAATGTAGACCCTTTTCTGAAGTGAAATTTATGTGTGAAACTCTAATTAGAGCAAAGCTATGTGTGAAACCCTAATTTAGGGAAAAGCTGAGTGTTATCATAAATCCAGGGTGATGATGTAACCCTAACTTAGTGTAACAATGAAGGAAACCCTAATTTAATGGGAATTGTATATCCTAACCCTAATTTGGGTATGAGATAAGAGAAACCTTACTTGGATGTGAATAGAAAACCTTAATCCCTAAAATAGGGTAAGGAGCATGAAACCCTAATATAGGCTAGTGCCACTAATCCTATGTGAGGACCTATCACTGGGTGATGTGATGTGAAATTCCTAATTTGACATAATACTAGGTGAATCCTTGATAAAGAAGGATGATTATGTAAAACTCTATTGAAGAGTAATACTATGTGAGATCCATAAATGTATGAAATATGCTATGTGAATCCTCAAATTATAAATATGGAGAATACTATTCCTAATACTAGAATAGTGATTAATGTTATGACAAATGTAACCCCTAGAGAGGTTGATGATGGATATCCTTATATTAATAGTTCCTAACTCAAGGATGAGTCCATAGTATTGGCAACGATTGTATAATCTAAGTGAGTGACTAATGACCAATACCTTACATGATAAATGTGATGAACTAGTGCATAAAGTATTAGGATTGGGAATACCCTAATACAAGCTAAGTGTATAAACTCAAGTAAGATAAAGGTGTTGAGGGAAGTGATACATCAAGATATGATAAATATCACATAGAACTCTCTAATACTTCTATACCTTGATGTGTTATAAGTCCAAATGCAATTGGATGAATGACACATGAGATGTGTCATGTCAATGGTTACATTGAGATGTAATGCACCCTGTTGAATGTAGGCTAACATGCCTTATGAAAAGGTTAATCCAAATCAATAGACTATGATACAATCATATTCTGATAAAGATGAGAGAGAAACTCATACTTTATGTTTATAATACATTCAATGATGAATGATGATAATAAATAAGTACGATTGAATACTTATGTTATTCGTATTGATTCCTTTCTACGTGAATCCCTAATACAGGGTAATGCTATGTGAAACCCTAACATAAGTTAATTCTATGTGAACCCTAATACAGGGTAATGCTATGTGAAACCCTAGTACAAGATGATGCTATGTGAAGTCTTAACACAGAGTAATCCTATGTGAAACTCTAATACAAATTGATGAGTTATGAATGTAATAAGATAACCCTTGTTTTGTATGGTATTGATGTGAAAGAGAAACCATGAACCCTAAAGAGGGAATAGTGGTATTACTTAGTGTTTGTATGGTACTGATGTGAAAGAGAAATCATGAACCCTAAAAAGGGAATAGTGATACTACTTAGTGATGTATGATATTGATTTGAAAGCATTATAATTGTTATCATGCATACTAATCATGCAGGGATGATGAGATGAGATGCATAGCCAGGTATGGGCTATGATGTTTGTTTATTGAAAATGTTTTATAGGCTTTATAAGTCTTCATATGCTTTGTGTAGTAAGAATCATTGAACTTTGTGTACTATGTGCAATACTTTGTGTAGTAAGATTTATAATGTCCTTGGTCAGATGACCTGAAGGTATGAAGTTACCTAATAAGTGGTAACAAGTGTTCTATGCTGAGATAAGGGTTCAAATACCTAGATTCTATAATCATGATAATAAACTTATTAAGAAGTGGAAATGTACTTGATGAGTTGAGGGACTAAGATCCCAACACTTTGTGAAAAGAGTATGGCTACAAGCCATGATTCCCCAATGACAATGCCAGGCATTAGATATATGATCTAAGCCTGAAGAGAGTTAATGTTGTGGTAATGATTCTATAGTGAATAAATATTATACATGATCTTCATATTCCTTAAAGGATAAGTGACATGTTGATTCTATCAAGTTATAGCTGCAATGCTTCTGATAAGAATAATGTTCTAATCTGTTAGACATTAAAATATATGTTGTCAAATAAATATGACTCCTCTATTCATATCTATCTTCTTAAGCTGCAATAATAATGTTTCTGGCAGAGAGTTATATCTCTCGCTGGGGCAATTTACAATTGTCTCACCCCCGTGTGAAGCACATTTTTAGGTGGACGCGGACGAGAAGGCGGGAATCCTTCAGTAGGTGAAGGACAGCAACAACAGCAATAGGGACAATAGTGAAGTCTCAGGTGGAGACTGGTTGTTATGCCTTGTATAGATGTAAATAGAGTCCTATGTGTCGTCTCTATACTCTCAGGTCCTCGGAGTAGTAGTTAGTGCTTTCGAGATTTTGGCTCAGTGCCTCGAGATTTTCATACTTCCTGTGTTTAGTTTAACAGGGCAGCTGATACTTGTAATTCACAGAAAGAGATGATACAAGTTATGTACTTTTGAAAAACAGAATGTAAATGTGTTACTTTTGCTCTATGTGAGAAAGTTTTTACTTGATGGATCTTTTGATAAAAAGATTTTAATTTTTAGTGATTTTTGGTATTCCGCTGCTTAGTGAATGCTTCTGCATTAGTTAATTATGTTTTTATGAGTTGTATGCCACAATAATCAATTGTACAGTCGTATTCCTTGATTAATTCCATCCAGCGGCGTTGCCTCATGTTCAGCTCATGCTGTGAGAAGATATACTTTAGGTTCTTATGGTCTGTGAAAATTTGGAATGTTTCTCCATAGAGATAATGGCTCCAAATCTTCAAAGCATGGACCACAGCAGCTAGATCTAGATCACGTGTTTGATAATTCTCCTAGTGTTTCATAAGATTTCGAGAAGCAAAAAAAATCACTTGATTATCCTACATCAACACACATCCTAGGTCGTTCTTGGATGCATCACAGAAGACTATGCACCCCTTCCCTTGCTCAGGTAACACTAACACAGGTGCACTAGTTAACTTTTCCTTCAGCAACTAAAAGGATTGTTGGCACCTGTCATTCCAGACAAAAGGAACCTCCTTTCTGGTCAACTTGGCCAGCGGTAAGGCTAGAACTGAAGTTCTTAATGAACCTCCTATAATAGCCTACCAACCCTAGGAAACTGCGAATCTTTGTTGGTGTCTTTGGTTGTTCCCATTGCAGGACAGATTCTACCTTCTTAGGATCAACACGAATACCTGAAGCAGATATTACGTGTCCTAGAAAAGAAACTTCTGGTATCCAGAATTCACATTTGCTAAACTTAGCATACAACTTATGCTCTCTTAGCAAGGTCAAAGCTTGACGGAGGTGCTGCTCATGTTGTTGAGCATCTCTACTGTAGATCAAAATGTCATCTATGAAGACGACTACGCACTGATCAAGAAAAGGTTGAAAGATTCTATTCATGAGTTCCATGAATGCAGCCGGTGCATTAGTTAGTCCAAACGACATGACTATGAACTCATAGTGACCATACCTTGTCCTAAAGGCAGACTTAGGTATATCACCCTCCTTAATACACAACTAATGGTATCCCGACCTCAGATCTATCTTAGAAAAGATAGTTGCACCACACAACTAATCAAACAAGTCATCGATCCTTGCCAGAGGATACTTGTTCTTTATAGTTATTTTATTTAACTGTCTGTAATCAATGCATAACCACATCAATATGTCCTTCTTCTTAACAAAGAGGACCGGAGCACCCCATGGTGAAGTACTCAGTCAGATAAAACCTTTCTCAAGCAACTCCTGTAGTTGTCTCTTGAGCTCTGCCATTTCAGCAGGTGCCATTCTATAAGGTGTTTGTGCTATCAGTTGTGTACCTAGGATTAGATTAATCTCAAAATCAATCTCTCAGGGCGGAGGAACTCCTGGAAGTTCCTCAGGGAAAACACCTTCAAACTCCCTAACAACTGAAACTTCAGAAGGATTGGGACTCTCCATTATGGTATCTACCACATGTGCCAAGAATGCAAAGCATCCCTATCTCATCTACTTCTCAGCTACCATAGCTGACACCAAATAGGTTGGAAGAATCTTTCTATCTCCTTGAAAGATCCATGTGTCACCCTCATCTGTAAACACAACTTGTTTGGAACTACAATCCAAGACAACTTTATACTTCTCTAAGGTGTCCATCCCTAGGATTATATCAAAACCCTGCATCTCAAGTGGTATAAGATCCACTTGAATGCGATGATCATAAAAGGAAAGATTGTAGGGAGAACATACCTCCTGTAACACTGCAGATCCCAACAAAGGGGTTTCTAGCATCAAACTGTCTACTCTATGACTGACAATCATGTTGCAGTCATGAATCACTTCTCGAGTGATAAAGGAATGAGTAGCACCCATATCAATTAACACAGATACAAAGTAGGACAAAGACATATCAGAATAAAATAGTTCCATCTGACCTATCACAACCCGAGGGTTGACTACTGCATCAGGTTGATTCATGGCATAGAATCTAGTCATTTCTTGTTGTTGACACTGTGCTTGGTTGTTGGGTGCTGACGATCCAGCTTGGGATGCTTGTCCACGTCCTCTAGCATTATTACTGAATTATCGCCTCTGTGAGCCTTGCTAACTCTGCCTTTGGGGTTGAGTTACAGTTCTGACTTTCTCAGGACAATCTCTCTTCAAGTGTCCTGACCTCCCACACTAGAAGTAATTGTAACTTCCCAAACTTTGCCTGGGTGGTCCTGTCCCTGATGCTGATGTTGTACTGGGGGCTCTACTTGGAAGAAAACTACGGACCCTACCCCTACTTGACGTCCACTGCGTCGGAGTATTAATCCTTGGTGGTTGTGGTAGTGGTGGTGCAAAGAACCTCAGCTTCTTGAAACTCTCAGACCTTTGTCCTTAAAACTGAGGATACACATTTTTATTACTGGTCTGTCACTTTTCGATCGCCGACCTCTCTATCTGCCTAACGGATTCCACAAAAGTAGAAAATCTCTCCCTGTTCTCCAGAGTATACACCGGAGTGATCAATTCAGCGTTCAACCCCTTCTTGAAATGTTGAATCCTTTCTTCATCAGTAGCTGCCATGTGTGGACAAAATTGCAAAAGCTCCATGAATCTAGCTTCATATTCGCTAATATTCATCTATCCTTACCTCAACTTCTCAAATTGAGAGATCTTCTCATCCAGATACGTCTTGGAAAGTATCTAGAAACAAATTCACGTCGGAATTCATCCCATCCGACTTCAATGCCTGGTCTTTTACCTTCCTCTATGGTCCACCAATGACCAGCACTCCCCTTCAGAAGGTATACATCATGCCTCACCTTCTCTACTTCAGGGATGTTCAGGATTCTAAAAGCTTTCTCCAGCTCCATCAACCACAAATCTGCATCAGTTGGGTCAGCTGTACCAACATAGTCTATGGCTCCCACCCAGCGAAGCCATTCAAAAGTCTTGGTGGCTCCATGTCCTTCATTATGGGTTGGTGCCCTTGGTGCAGGTGGTGGCATTCTGTCTGCCATATGTGTCATGGTCACCATAAACTGGCCAAAAAGGGCATGGAAAGTTGGGTTCTCTAATGCAGCTTGATCAAGATGAGGAATCTCAGGTAAGAGTTCCTCCCTAGATTGATCCCTTACACCTCCTCCTGGTGCAGCAACATTGCTCTCAACAGCATGTTCATCATGTGATCCATACATCTTCAAGTTCTTCTCCTCCTATATGAGCAGAAGACACTATCAAATAAACTAGAAGACACTAGAACAGACTCAACAACCTTAATCCTATGTCTCTGTAGACTCAGCAAACCTAGAGCTCTAATACCACTAATTTGTGACGTACAAATTGGTCTTAATCAATGAAACAAGATTAACTAATGTGGGAGCGTTTGCTAGCAGCGGGTTACTAAAAATCCCTAAAAATTAAAAATGTTTGCACAAAGATCCATTCTTAGGAAAACTCTTTAAACAAGAACCACAGTATTATATTTACATACTGATTCACATTGTATATTCCATGTACCATCCCTTCTCGAGGAATATATATACATCATTTCTTTGCTAAAAAGCACAAGTAACAAAATCCTCGAGGCATTCAAACCAAAATCTCAGATCGATTATAAAAACACTATCTACTAACTCCTAGGACCTGAGAGTACAGAGACGACACATAGGACTCTATATACAAAGCTTGACAGCTAGTATCCCCACCTGGGATATCATTGTTGTCCCTGTTGTTGTTGCTGCTGCTCTTCCCCTGCTACAGAGTTTCTGCCTCTTTGTCCGTGTCTACCTAAAAATGTTGGATCCCACGGGGGTGAGACAATTTTTAAATTGCCCCAGCGAGAGATATAACTCTCCACCAAAAACATTATTATTGCAGTTTAATAGAAAAAAAATCTGAATAGTGGAATCATATATTTCAATAGCAGATAAATCAATATCTATGCAAATTAGAGCAACATTCCTATTCAAGTATTTCATCTATAACTTGATAAAGCAGCATGTCTCTTATTCAATATGGAATTAAAGAACATAAGTAACATTTATGTATCAGAGACATGCTAAGAAAGATAACATCAACCAGTGGTTCTCGTATTTCAATCTTATGCAAATACGCTACACGGCTGATTACATTTTACAAACATACTTAAGCTCTGAGGAGATGAGATATACTGCTCATACTCCAGCCGACCATTGTGAAGTCGAAATTAGTACCATACAAAGTCAATGGAAGAGTCGACTTCCATGACTTCCCACATCTTGGTCAGTGCGAGATCACATGCATGACATCTTGTGTCTTTGCTACATAGCTTGCCAGGGTATAGTGGCATCTTCACTATAGACTTATAGTGGTGGTTGTACTCTCTTCACAATCAAGAGATTTTATGTTTACCTCCATCGATTTAGCATTAACATCATCGGGAGATTAGTGATACATCCATCATGGCACATATAATAAAGAATTGAGAGGTTTAATGTTTACCTTCCATCAATTCCCCCATCAGGACGTACGGATATTTTTGCCCATCGACCCCCACATATTCAAAAATATGCTTCCATGTACGGATATCTCGTAGGAAAACCTGTTTCACCATCACCAGCTACTGACGATGATGGATCTATGGTCAGAGCACTACATGAAAAGATTTCACTTGGTTAATTAAGTACATTATCATATTCTTTTAGCATCAGTCAAATTTTCAAACATAACTTATTAGGACAAATGCTATAAAGAAACACGTACCGTTTTCATCAGTTACTTCTCGTCTTTAAAAGACATTCAGATTTCAGTCCCTCATTTCAATACTGGGAATACTCATCCCTTCACGAACTCAAATTTTTATAATCATATGGTTCTGGGTATTCAAACCCTTGACTCATATCTAAGTATTATTACCACTTTTTCAGGTAACTATCACCTTCAGGTCTGTTGACCAAGGTAAACATGATACTTGTTGCACAAGCATCTCTCATGGCACTTAAGGCCCATTAATTCTTTTATTACCTCTTACGAGGCAACAAGGCATATTATGGCACATAAGGCCCAATAACAATCTTAATAAATAAAACATCATAGCTCATACCTGGCTATGTTCATCATCTCATGATACCTTCATGGTTAGCACACATGATAACAGATATATCAATCATATTTCAGTTCCATGCTATTCCAGGGTAACACCACTATTCCCTTACTAAGGTTAGGGTTTCCCATTTCATTTCAATCAGGGTTACACATCCCCTTTGTTCAATTAGGACCAATAATTCATCATTTCATTGTCCAAGATTAGGGTTTCATGCTATATAGTATAACCCAGAATTAGGGTTTCACACACCTTCACTTTATTTAGAATTTAGAGTTTACTATTCACATCACATAACTCCAGATTAGGGTTTATATGCAATAAGCCACAATTAGGGTTTACTATTCATCCCAATTAGAGTTTCATATTCAATTACCCATAATTAAGGATTACTATTCATCTAAATTAGGGTTTTACATTTCATAACCCTAACTCAGGATTACTCATGTCTTCACCCTCAATTAGGGTTTCACTATTACCCTAGATTAGGGTTTCACTCAGAATTACCCTGAATTAGGGTTTGAGTTCATCAATCAACTCGATTAGGGTTTATGATCTCTTTAGAAAGTATCATACCCTAAATTATATACTACACTTATTTCGAATGTGTTAGAGTTGATTGCTACATGATTCTCTTTCATGTATAAATCTCTCTCTCATCCTATTCAGGATGTCCACTACTCAATTCTTGACTAGATTGAGCCTACTCTTTATTCAAATACATGCATTTAGGGTTAACATGATGTATTGAATTATTGCATCCTTATGCATCAATGATTAATCCCACTAAGGGCATCAACCATCTAAATACATTAGGTGTCCAAAAGATTTGATCAATTGAATCTTCAATTATATTGGGTGTCCAAGTGGATTAACCAATTGAGTCTTCAATTACCTTAGATATCCAAATGGATTATCCATGTTGAACCTCAAATGGTTTTTATTACTTAGACCCTAAACGGTCTTGGTCTCTCATAATTCAAACGGTTTGAAACTGTTTGGGTAAATTGCCCTTGAAACTGTTTAAGCAAGAAACGTGTTGAAATCGAATAGACTTGGGTCTCCAAACAGTTTGAGACCATTTGGACCCAAACGGTCTTGAGACCGTTTGGACTCAAACGGTCTTAAGACCGTTTGGCCCAAATCCTCTCAAAATCGAATGGACCAAAAAGGTCTTTCAACACTTAAACAATTCAAGGTTTCAATCAATGAACCGCCTATCAATTGAATCCTTGATTCATTCATCAATTGAACTATTGAATTATCCCTCAATTGGACCATCAATTAGGGTTTTGAACCCAATTGAACTAGGATTTATAATCAACAAACCATCAATTAGGGTTTTGGATTTGAGAAACTATCAAAGGTTAACATTGTGGAACTAATTCAATTGAAATCAATGAATCATCATCAAATTATGATGTGACCTGACCTCAAATGGTCTTGAGGTCATTTGGATGACCTCCAAATGGTCTTGAGACCGTTTTCCCAATCCATCATTAAAATTTGTGAAATTCAATTAGGGTTTAGATCATTGGATTGATCATCAAATTAGCTATCAATCACATTTCAATTTGATATCTCTGAATCTTCAATTACTCAACCATACTCAACCCTAGACCTCAAAATAGTCTTGGTTGACCTCCAAACGGTCTTGAGACCATTTGGGTGATCTCCAAACGGTCTTGAGACCATTTGGGTTAATCAACCCAAAATTTTAAATCAACCAATTGAAATTTCAGCATTTAACCCGATTAGGGTTTCAAATTGGAGTATTGTCCATATATTGAATCAATCAATTGGATCCATTATATCATCATCCAACATTTACTAGGGACCTGATCTCAAACGATCAACCCATCTAAATGGTCAACCCTTCCAAATGGTTTGGGATCCAAACCTCCAAACAGTTTGCAAACTGTTTGGTCTCCAAATGGTTTGGTGAAACCGTTTGAACCAAGGTCTTAAAACCGTTTGCAAAAGAAACTTGTTGGAATGTGTGCCTAAGATGATTTCATCATAATCAAGCCTTAGTCCATCAAAAACTACTTCCATTATCATGGTAGTTTCATCAACTAATCAAAGATAGTGTAAGAAGAGCAATTGAACATAATTGTTTGAGAAATTGAATTCAATAACAATGAATAGGGGTTCAAGTTATATAACCTACCTCCAATTGAGATTCAAAGCTTGGAGCTTCACATAAAAAATGGTGGAAGAAGCTTTTTCACACCACAAGGTTCGTTCCTCAAGCTTTTGAGTGAAAAGGAATGGTTAGAATTGAAGATGAGATCGAGATAAGAAGAAATCATGCATTGATTTGTGGTTTCCATCATGAAATCGAGGTGAAAAAAGGCCAAGAAGCTTACCAACAAGTTGGGGGTCGTCCTCCTATTTCTCCCAGCTCCCTTGGTCATTTTTTCAAGCAAAGATAAGAAGTGGATTCGAAAAAGCCTTTTGTTTGAGTTGTAAAAGGTGTTTTATAAGAAAATCAATGAGAGAGAAAATGTCTTATAAAAGTCTTTTAATTCCAAAATAGGTGCCACCTCTCCCACTCAATTCCTTGCATGAAAAAATATCTTCCTCACCTCCGAATTCCCTTCCATTATCCATGAATTATGGGAAAAGAAATTAAGTACCTTAACCCTTATAATATTATTATCCATAAGTTAGTGGATATTTCTTTTTATTTTCTTAATGTGAGTGGGTTCTCCACTCACGTAGATATTTCCTTTGACTTTACAATGAAAAAGGACTTTCACACTTGTGAGCAAATCCAACCATCTCGTTTTTGGTTGAACGCCCCTCAATTATTTTATTTATTTTTGCATTAAATTGAATTAAGGTTTCAATTATGCTTAAATCTTGATTATTTTAATATCAAGATTCTCTCTCCTTCAAAGTGATACAAATGAGACTCCCCTCTCATTTTAATTGCTCTTCATGATGCCAAGAAATATTAAGGACTATTTTGAAGTGGTAAATTGCATATTTAACCCTGAGTTTTGGGTAAATTGCACATTACACCAAAACTAGGTTTTAATGCACAAACATTGCTGTACCAGCTCTTTCTTGGTACTTAGGATTTCATTAGCCATTCCTCTACATCATCTTCATTTTCATGATGCTTCAACACATGAGGAACATCTTATCATGTAACATTTACAATTTAACCCCTCAACTTGGGTAATTTGCACTTTAGTCCAAAACAAGTAAAACATTACTTTCAACATTATTCAAAATGGACTAAAATTGAAATATAAGTTCCTCTTGAGCCTTAATTATTTTTCAAAAGATATTATCAAGTATATAGTTATCTTCCTTACACAAACACCTAGGGTTAAAGTATAACCCATGTCAGGGATGTTACATTGGTATCCTTCACATGTGTCGAAAACACATCACATCCTCATCATTTTCATCTCTTTATTGTTAATACCAAAGTCAAACATACAAAAGGATCTTTCTTTTATCTTGGGACATAATATATTACACATATCGTTATCTTGGAACCAAAGTCCACGACAAACTGATACTTTTCTAAGTATCCATCAACAGATCACTTCTAACTCATGCACATCAAGTGTCCTCAGACTCACTTGATTTTCATGTCCCAGAAAGGAAAGAATGCAAAGAAACTTATTCCTTTCATTACCCCATCATTACCCAGGGTTGTTCATCAGAGAGGAGATCTCATCATCTCCTAGGATTATTACATGAACTTTCACTGTTCATAAGTCAATTACATTTGTTGCATCTCAGGTTCCTTGCCATCTGCATAGGAATTTATGTGGATGATTACATATCATCATCCCTTTGTTTATTATTGCCTATCATGTTCATGAATATTTCATGGTTTTATCACATTTCCCATTTTCACATTAGGAAAAAAGATTCTCACTATTCACACAAACTTTATCAAACATGGATCATCTCCCTTGTTCTCATTCTCATCTCATGAGGATTATACTCTTTACTTCCCCATACACATAGATTGATCTGAGATCATCTCAGATTCCTCTTTATTGCACTTAGGATGTGATATAAATGTCCATACCATATTTCTAGTTTTGTTATACTCACTAGATTGTCTCAGAATGACTAACTGATCTGAGGAATCAGAAAGATATCAATCTAAGAGTTCCATACTCACCTTATCTTCAATAGTTGAATACATGGCCATGGTATTCAATTACTAGTATTAGGTAGTATGCACTTTGTTTACTATCATATTCCTTACTTTTCATACCATCAAGAACATAGGACTTAGCATCCCTGGACTTTTTTCAGGCATCACATATATACCTTATCCTCTTTCACACAAATAAGATCAATTATAAAGCATTTAAAAGATTACTGAGCAAAATGTAAGTCTTCATCTTCCTTGTGTCCTCATAGGACTAGTAAAAGGAAGCTAAATAGAAATTACTTTTCATATATTTAACACATAGGATTATGAAATAACATATTAGAATGACACTATTTATCTGACCAGTCTCAACTCGTGGATTGTTTACTGCCTCAGGCTGATTCTTTTCATAGAATCTTGTCGTTACATGATTCCAACGTCGTGCTCTATTGTTTGATGTTGATGGACCTGCTTGGGATGTCTGCCTATGTCCTTGTATACCACAACTAGACCATTTCCTTTGAGAGTCTTACTGACTCTACCTTGGCAGTTGGGTCATTTCCTCCTTCCTTTTTGGACAAGAGGATCTAATATGCCCAATCTGTTTACACTCATAACACATCTTATAAGCATTCCCCAGCCTTGTCGGCCTTATAAGCAATGTAGAGGCCAAACCAAGAGTTCTAACAGGTGGAACATCAGGTCCTTTTCCCTTTCTGGGTAGCCACTGCCCTGGTGCATTAGACATTGGTTACACTGGTGGTACCAAAAACTTTCCCTTTTTGGAACTATTAGGCCTCTATCCCTGAGTCTGGATAGGTTTTTTATTAATCCCTACCTCATTATCCTCTTTTGGATAGTCTTTTATGATATATCCAGGCTGCCTACACCTATAGTTAACCCTGATTTTAGGTTGTAACCTATTTCTTTCATCATTTTCTATCACCCCAACATATGGATGTTGATCAGGAATCCTGCTAGTACCCAAAATTTCATCATTGGGGGCTGGTAATATGGGTTGTGTTGCTAATACCCAGTACACTATATGCATTATTATTATCCTAACCTGCCCAACAGTGGTATCAAAAGAAGGATTCCTTATCATAGATGGATCATCTTGGGGATTCTCAGGCAGTTGTTCTCCTCTCGCCTGATCCCTTGCACCTTCTCCTGGTGCAGTAGCATTGCTTTCAGCAATGTACTCCTTGTGTTCTCCAGACATCTTTAAGCTTTACTCTATCTTCTGCATAAGCAGAAGTCACTTATAAGATATACTGGAGGACACTAGAACAAACTCAACACCTTAGTCCTATGTCTTTGTAGACTCAACAAACCTTAAGCTCTGATACCAAACTTGAAACGACCGTCATCAAACTGACAAACAAATCATTATTAATTAAGTAGAATAAACATAATCAGCGGATTAACAAAAATCACTAAAATTTAAAACCATTTTGCAAGGAGATTCTTAATCAGAAAACTTTTACTGAAGGATCCAAAACCCATACATATCTTGATTTACATTATACAACATTGTATCATCTCATCTTGAAGACAACATATAATAGTTGCTCTATCAAAATACATACTGGAGCAACATAAAACCTTGAGGCATACAAACCAAAATCTCATATTGTTCATGAAACCATTATGAACTGACTCCAAGGACATGAGAGTACAGAGACGACACATAGGACTTCTATCTACAAGACACGACAGATAGTACACTCAACCTGAGTTGTCACTTTTGTTTCAGTTGTTGTTCCTCCTCTGCAGAAAGGTCTTCACCACCTCATGCACATCCACCTAAAAATTGTGGATCCCACGGGGTGAGACAATTGTCCCAACGAGAGATATAACTCTCCACTGACTATATTATTATTGTAGATAAATATTATAAAACTGAACAAGGATTCTTTTATATTAACAGGCAGGGTTAATCATTGTATGAATAGAATAAGATAATTTCCTTTCTTAAGGATAACATTGCATCTACCCATGGCAGAGTTATAAATCATCTATTTGTTTTGCAAGAAATGTAAATAAAAATAAATAACATCTATCAACTAAGATGTATAACTGAATTGTGCATCGAACAATATTTTCCGTATTCGATCCTTAAGCATATTTTCTACATGGGTGAACATATTTTACAATCACACTTATGCCCTAAGGAGATGAAGCATACCCCATTCATCTCCAGCCGACCACAAACTTCTCACAAGTCGGTACCATACAAGGTCAATGGAAGAGCCGGTTTCCATGACCTCCCTTGTCTTGGTCAGTACTAGACCACTTAGGCTTAGCAAGACATCTTGTGTCAACTACAATATAGTTGTGCCAAGGTACAAAGGCATCCTCACTTAGAGCTACAACGTCAACTGTTCTCTCTTAGGGGAACATCTACAACAACCATCCCTAGTTATGAAATTACTGAGTCATGGTCACTTAGGCACCATACTCTGAGTCATGGTTA
Organism: Alisma plantago-aquatica; assembly: GCA_963693085.1. Lineage (NCBI taxonomy): Eukaryota > Viridiplantae > Streptophyta > Magnoliopsida > Alismatales > Alismataceae > Alisma > Alisma plantago-aquatica. Next base: position 366,774,542 of record OY856414.1, read on the forward strand.
CATAGGCACCATACTCTGAGCCACATGATAGTTCATTGTGCTCTATTGAGACATTCTTACGAAATTGTTGAGTCATGGTCACTTAGACACCATGCCCCCACATATTAAAAAATATGCATTCTAGGTTATGCCGCGGGTAACCCATTTCACCATTCAGTAAATTCTGACGCTAATGGATCTATGGTCAGGGAAATGTTTTATGGTTTGTAGTGATATATTAAGTGCATTACAACATTCTTTTAGCATCAAACCAGCTATCATTATTAACCACAAAAATGCTACAAAGAAAGTGTAATACATCTATCATGTACTTTTCAAGTCTTTAAAACACATTTAGATACTTGGTACTTGGGATCTTAATCCCTTATCACATTACTAGGAATCCTCATCCCTTCACATCATTGTCATCATGATTACCGGATATGGGTATTCAAATCCCTAGATCATCACATAGCATTGTTACCTCTGTAACAGGTAATTATTACCTCCTGGTCCTCAGACCAAGGTATTCATTTTAATTAACTATCTTGTCACCACTCACTAGGCAACAATATTCACACAGGTTATTGAACATCTTGTCACCTCTCACTAGGCAACAATACTCACATAGGTTATTGCACATCTTGTCACCTCTCACTAGGCAACAACTATTCACATGGCTCACAAGGCCATTAAGTATCTTGTCACCTCTCACTAGGCAACAACTATTCACATGGCTCACAAGGCCATTAAGCATCTTACTTATCATATAAGTATTTGACATGCCTCACAAGGCTTATGCAATAAGAGAAATACAACCTTCCCATTATTAGGGTTAAGGTTTCCTTTTATAGCCTAATAGGGTTTCAAGTTCATATTATCAGTCCAAACCCTAATTCATTGCCCCACGCATCTAGGAGCATATACTCATATCATAAGTATGAAATCATACTTATCTATTCTCATTATTTATCATTAAATGTTTATCAACACAAAGTGTGAGTTTCTCTCTCATCCTTACTAGGATATTGTTTACATCATACTTTTGGTTCAATCCTCTTCTTTGAGGAATCTTAGTTCATCATTAGAAATTCCCATCATCTTTTGATTAACACCACATTCACCATGTGTCACTCAATCAATCACATATTATTGAAGTGTCTCTACCATATTGCGTATCAAGATATGTGTATGTTAACATGTATTGCTTTAAGATACATTCTTATTTCACATAGTGTATCCATATTGGACAGGTGGTATAACCACATCATCATGTTTTAGGGTATACCCCCTAATCAACATATCATGTACCCATATCAGATGGACTATCACTTAGATCTTATCATTTCAAATTAACTTTGTATTGAGTATGAGCTAGGTGCTTAACCCCATATCGGGTATAAGCTATGTGCTTGATGCCATATTGTGCACAAGATGTGCCCCATATCGGGCATGTATATCGAGCATATGTATTGGGCATCATATCGGGTATATGTATTGGGCATAAAACACATGCCTCATCATATATCATTTGAGTGATATACAATATACTATATTAGTCTCCCTTCAGGATTATTATATCGGGCATCCATGCTGGGTAACATGTCGAATTACCATCTTAGGTAGACCCTGAAACTCATAACCCATTCATTCCTTCAAGCATCAACTTTATCATATAATTACTTGACAAGATAGATGTCTTATTAAATTTTCATATCACAATCCATTACATAAAAGGGGTAGGGTATATCGGGTTTCAATCCCTCAACTAGGGTTTTCCATCAGTTTGGGTAAATTATGGCATATCGTTCATGAAGTATGAATTAAAACTCATATCATTCACCAAGTAGGAGTAAGTGTTATTCTTAGCATCCAAGGGATATCATCCATGTGTATCACTCACCACTTGTATCGTCTTACCCATCACCTAGGGTTTCCAACTCTATTTGTTTAGAGTATTTATTATCTCTATATCGTGCAAGAAGTATAATCTTGAACTTGTATCGTGCATAAGGGGTAAATGGATATCTCCCATATCGTGCAAGTACACAACCCATATCGTGTATGAGCTATCATCTATTTGCATATCGGTTTAACCCCATCTCAGGTTTCATATTAGGTTGAGGTGTTTCAACCATATCGGGTTACACCTTATATTTTTAATCCATATCATATTTTGTGCATAAATGTATACTCAATCGATCATATCGTGCATTAGATGTGTGCTTCATATATATCATGTACAAGTGTATTTTACATGATCATATCGTGCAAGGAATAATTGCAAACTTACTCGTATCAGGTTTCCCAAACTAGGGTTTCATATCAATCTTACAAGTATACATTAAACCTTGTATCATGCATGGAGTCTATACTTGACTTCCTATCATGCAAGAGGTTTATGGATAACACCATATAGTGTTCCAAAGTATAAGCTAAAACTCCATATCTTATAAGGGGATATCATTTCACAAACATATTGTGCAAATGATGCATGTATACTACCATATCGGGTAAGAGCTACTTGTTTGGTTGCTTGAACCCGATATCACTTTATAAAGTGATACCATCTTATTAAGCTGTAGACCATCATCCTAACTATTCTAGTTCATGGCAACAGGTCTAAGAAACTACTAGATCTCATAATTTCATCAACTATTTTAGAAGATTTCAGAATTAAAAGTAGTTCATTAAGTATAGCAATTTAGGTGATGAATAATAACATGATACAGTTCAAGTTATATAACCCACCTTGTGAATACTTCAAAGCTCCAAGATCCAAAGCTTCTCATCCTAAGGTTGAACAAGAACTTCTCCAAGGTCCAAGGCTCGTTCACAACTCCTCTGTGGATAAGGGATCACCATAGTTAAGCACTTGGTGAAGAAGGAAAGAAAAGAATATCCATAACCCGATATCCTACTTCTACCAAGGTTGAAGGTGACCAAAGCCTTACCTAAAGCTTGGTGCTGGAGATCTCCTATCTCCTTGATCTTCTTTGCACGATACCCAATGGTCTTTGCATGATATCTCCAAGGGTAATGGTTATGAGTATTGTAAACTTTCATAGGTTGGTGAAAGGTGAAGTATATATACTTGATTTCATGAGATAAAGCATATATGAGGTGTCTTCCCCTCATTCTACTAGATGACACATGGACATGCATGGTTGACATGTGGCCATGCATGCACACATGTATATCTTGTCCTGCAAGAGTCTTGAGGATAACCTAGAGACAATATCTCGGCCCATATCTTGTTGGGCAAGTTATCTCATCTTTATCTCATTAAATAAGCAACATGATACACTTTTTGTAAGGAACTTGCAATTCTTCAAGGGCCACCTCCTTGAGGTGCTCTGCCCATCATGGCCTTTTCCAAGGCTCAACAAACCGATAGGAGGCTCCTAATTTGGCTCCTTGGCCAATAAGGCTCCTAATATCAAGTCTACAACTCGATACAACACATATAAGGCTCTTACCTTCAACTCATTCTTGGTCCTTCATTACCAAGAGTATCACCACTCAAAGGTGATTCAAACATAGTGTATCCTTCTTTCTCTTTCCTCTAAAAGATACATAGATGGAGTAGGGACACCCTAGAGGTGGTAATTTACATTTTAACCCCACATATTGGGTAAATTACAAATTGTACCGAAATTGGTGTACAAGGTACTAGCATTGTTCAAACAAGTTGCAACTTGGGATTTAGGCTTTCCACAAGCCACCACTTAGCATCACTCTCTTTCTTATGATACCAAAACACTTAGAAAACATTACACATGTGTCATTTTGCAATGTAACCCCTCATCTTGGGTAAATTGCACTTTTCACTCAGACTTTCATATAATGCACACATAGTTTGCAATTAAGTTCAATCTTGACAATAAACTTTACAAGAAGCCTTAATTACTTTTCAAAAGATTAGAATTAGCTTGTAAGTATCTTACTTAAGCAAAACTCCTAGGGTTAATCCTTAACCCAGGTCAGGGGTATTACAAATGTGGTGTCATCCCTCCCTTTTTTCGCAAGGATTAATAGATAATTCGCGTGTGGTGGTGTGGGTGTATCTTCAGCAGTTTTTTATATAATCTGCTCTACAAGATTCGACTCATGGATGTATATGGTTGCTTGTTCATGTGTGTAATCTATAAAAGTGTAGAACGCCAATGATGCAGGTGCTATTGGAAATGATTTTCGATCTGAATTCAAATGTTACTTGTGAATGAATCGATGACCTCGACTAATCTTTGTTTGGTTAATTAGAAACGTTAAACTTGTTCGAATATCAACAGCCATTTCTATCTGGAGAAGTGCAGGTAGACAAGGAGGGGACATGAATGGTCTGGGAAGGAAGGAAACAAGCGATGCTTTTCCTTCCTTAGGCTCCCCTGTAGTGGAAGGATGATCGACGAGTCATTCTGGCTGTTGGTTCAGTGGGCTTAATTGGGTATAATTACAAATGTTGTGTTACCTGGACAAAGTCACTAACATTTCCTTGTAAAATTGGGTATAATTGCAACAGTGTGCTATATTGATGTATCATTCAACCGATAGATTAAAGTATAATGTCTTAAAAGTATAGCATAATCCAAGGTGGACGATGAGCAACAATTAGCTGTGTCACGGACATTCATGTACATAATTTATATTGAATTTACAAGAGAAATGTTTTTATCGTAGCCAATCATTTGTCTTAAAAGTAACTATATGGTATAAAAAATAATTATGCAGGCATAGAAAGTAATTATTCCTTATAAAAAGTAAATATTTGCTATAAACAGTAACTATGCGGCATAGAAAGTAAACCCATTTTGGCATAAGGGTAGAGAAAGTAGCTATTTGGTATAAAAACTAACTATGTGCTATAGAAAGTAACTAGTTAGTATAAAAAGTAACTATGCAATACACAAAGTAACTAGTTAGTATAGAAAAGTAATTATGCGACACAAAAAGTAATGTTGAGTCATCAAAAGTAATAAATATATATGTCTTTATCTGTGTGTTTGCTCTGACTTCTAAATGCACTTGCATTGTTAAATGCAATCAGTTTGAATGACTTTTGAGAGCTTGTGACTAGTTTGCCTAGAGGTTCGCCCATACTCTCTACCCAGAGGTGCTTGACTAAGTCAACCATCATCTTTGGAATGAAGATGCCAATGGCCCTAGCACGGACCAATAAAATTACATATGTAGAAGCCAATTAAGATATTGAACACCAAAACATGATGCTTATATGACTGACTGGAAAGAAATCGATAATCAAATGCATAGGATAAATATTTTATTTCATAATTTTCCAATACAAAAGACGATGAACCTACAATGTTGCGATTACTTAAAATTCTGGAACATTATTTCCACATAAATACACATACAACTTTGGAATGAAGATGCCAATGGCCCAAACATGGACCAATCAAAGTGCACGTTAATAGTTACATAATTTGTGTTAAAGTTACTCCTTTTTCTAAATAGTTACTTTTGTTTTCACATGGCTACTTCATACTATTACACAATTACTTTTTTAAAATAGACGGAGCAGCTGGTCGAAACCTCCTCCTCCTGCAAAATTGTCTTCTTCTTCCTCATCCTTTTTCTCTCCATCTATCCACTACTGGCCTCATCATAGGATCCTTACCTGCTGAGCTGTGGCTCTTCCTCGAGGACCTTACTATACGGACGCAACTTCATCCCTGATAGCAACAGCTACGGTAATGCCTTCTACAGTTTATCCAGTGACTCCATCACGATAATCAATCCCAATCCTCGATCGGGAATCTCCCCACTCTACAACACATCAAGGGTATTCACATCCCCATCTACCTATGAGTTCACCGTCTCTGGCCCTGCCACCCACTTCGCCCGCCTCCACTTCTCCCCTTTCACGACCTCAGCTCGACTCAAGTTAGCGGCTTCCAGGTCACCACCATGGAGGGTTATGTCCTCCCCCTCGGCATGTTGACCACGACCGATACGTCCTCCCAAAAGCATTTTCACAGACTTGATGTAAGAAGGTATTATCATGATATGGGATTTGGCTCCTCACAAATGCATTTCTGAGGACTTACTATGAGAGGACATTCTCATGATATGGGCCATGGATCCTCACAAATACATTTTTAGAGACTTGTTGTAAGAGGACATTATCATGATATATGCCTTGGATCCTCATCTGTGAACCGACCTTTTCACTGCTTGCAGGATGCAAAAATTTGTGAAATTTTGTCCCCTTGGACTCCCACTCAGATTGGGAACCCTAACCCTTACCCTCCTATAAATAGAGGGGTACTGGGGGCTTCTTAGACACATCAATTAGCTCTGATAATTGTTGTATTCTATGGTTGTGGTAACTGAGAGAACCTAAACAAGTCCCACCCAATAAATGGAGGGAAAGCAAGGGATAGCATGTGTGGAAGAGTAAGTTGGTGCTAGTACCCCGACTAGAAAGGGGCAACTCCTTCGTATATATTCATCTAGAATGACAGGAGTTACTGGTGGTCTGTGTAAACTACTATAGAGGTGAGGAGGCTGGTGTCTATCGTTGGGAGTAAAAAGTCAACTATTGTCCATGGTGAACAACCAAGAGTTGTTGCTGACACTGTCTGGGTGCGAATTATAGACAAGACACACACAATCATGAGGTGATTGTCTCTAAACTTGCTCTAGGGCTAGGTATAACATCACAAACCATCTTTCCCATTACATAGTTGTTGAGGAAATCTACTGTATTAAGGGGACTTTTTGTGAGAGGACATTGTCATGATATGGGATGTGTCTCCTCCCAGATGCTTTTCTAGTGACTTGCTGTGAGAGGACACTATCATGATATGGGCCCTGGCTCCTCACAAATTCATTTTTAGGGACATAATGTGAGCGGACACTATCATGATATCGGGCATGAGTCCTCTCAAATAAATTTCTAGGGACTTGCTGTGAGACAACATTTGTCATGATATGAGCCCTGGCACCTACCAAATGCATTTGGTAGGGACTTGGTATGAACAAACACTGTCATGATATGGGCCTTGGTTCCTTCCAAAAGTATTCTTAGTAACTTGATGTGAGAGGCCCAAATCCAACCAAAAGCATCATTAGGGTCTTTATATGAGAGGTCACTGTCAAGATATGGATAATGGCTCCTCCCTAATTCATTTCCAAAGACTTTTCTGTGAGAGGACACTATCATGATATGGGTTGTGACTCCAGCAAATGTATTTTTAGGGACTTGCAGTGAGAGGAAACAATCATGATATAGGACATGGATCCTCCCAAAAGCATATTCAAGGACTTACTATGAGAGAACATTAACATGACATGGGCCTTGACTCCTCATAAATTCATTTTTCAGAAGTTGTTGTGAGAGGACATTGTCATGATATTGTTCGTGTCTCCTCTAAAATGCATTTCCAAGGACTTGTTGTGAGAGGAAACTATCATTATATGGGCCATGGAACCTCACAAATCCATGTTCAGAGAGTTGACGTGAGAGGACATTGTCATGATATTAGTCAGGGCTCCTCCAAAATGAATTTTCAAGCACTTGTTGTGAGAGGATATTGACATGATATGGTATGTTGCTCAAAAATTCATTTTCAAGGCCTTGTTGTGAGAGGACACCATCAAGATATGGGCCATGGCTCCTCACACATTCTTTTTTAGGGACATGTTGTGAGAGGACATTGTTAAGATATGGTTCGTAGCTCCTCTCAAATCCATTTCTGGGGACTTTTTCTAAGAGGACATTGTCATGATATGAGATGTGTCTCCTCTCAAATGCTTTTCTAGGGACTTGCTGTGAGAGGACATTGTCATGATATGGGATGTGGCTACTCCCAAATGCTTTTCTAGGGACTTGCATTATTCATCACCTATGTATGAAAGGAGTAAGCAAGGGTTATCATCCAATGTGAAACGTTATATAACCCAAATCAGATATGATATATGACTAGATTACATCTTCAATTAAGTCCTAAAGAGTTTGAGGTATACCACTCAAACTTCCAGCTGACCACTACACAGCCTCAACCGTTCTCATTCTGAGGCATGGTTGCATCCATCCTCCAAACATTGGGATCAGGATGTCTAGGATATATTCTCTTATAGTTGCATATGCTCAGTAGTATATGACTTCGGGCTTCCTTTCTGGGTTACCCGTTTTACCATCCAGCAAGTCCTAATACTTGAATGGTTCTACATCACAGGGAACTACATGATTAGGATTTCACTTTAATAATTAGCACCAATGGAGTGAAATAAGTATGAATCAACCAAGTTTGACATACAAATCCTAATTCATTTCTACAAAATAGTTGGCGATATAATAAATCTAGAAGATATAATACTTATGATATATATTTCTCATTACAACATCACAAGCTACTAGTTCATTTCTATCCATGAGAATATACTCTTTATCACACCATCACATGATATTGATCCTTATCACTTATAAAGAGGATTAAACATTCACACTATCGCTCAAGCACACCCAAAATCCATTAAGGCCCACACAACACTACTCTCTTAAGTGCATCATTATCATTTATTACCCTATAGAGGGTTCAACATGTCATCATCATGCTTTCAACATGCCATCGTCAAAAACATCAATTCATATACTTAGAAATCCCATCAGATGGTTGATGCACTTAGACAAATCCAAGAACACGAATTTTTAGAACACTTAGCCAAAAATATGACCATCAAATCGTCAAAGATTTTTACCAAAAGAAATACCATCGGATCTTTGTGACACATAGTCAAAATCAAGACCATCAAATCATTGATAGATTCAACCATGGACAAGACCATCAAATCACTAAAGTACTTAGTTAACATCAAGACCTTCAGATCTTTATTGAACTCAATCCAAAACAATACCATCAATTCATTGGTAGACTTATCTAGAAGCAAAACCATCATATATTTATGGTACTTAGCCGCAACCATAGTCATCAAATCATTAGTGGGTAGCAAAACCATAAGATTGAATGTTAGATAAATCATCACTCTATTCACCTAGTAAACCCATCAGTTCATTAGGAAACATAGCCAACAACTAGGAGATGGGTTCCTTTGGACACTTAATCAAAATCAAGTCCAGCAAATCATGAGAGTATTAGGTCAAGAACAAATCCATTGAATCTAAGTACTTAACCAAAATCAAAGACATCAGTTCTTCAAGGTACTTAAGTGCAAATCATTGGTTTATTCATTAAGTTAAATCATCATTTCATTAGTGTACATAGATGTACCATCGATTATTTACACATGTGGAAGACCACTGGTTCTTTTCTAGACCATTGACTTACTTATCCACTGGTTTATTTACCAACTAAAATCAAAGGTTAAATACTAAGTAAAGACCATCGACTGCGTAGCATGTGAACCACCATCATGTTAAGGTCAAACATAGTCAAAGTCCTAATAATACCCCACCAACTCTAAACCCCACTTACCCCATTAAACACCCACACGAATTGTGACTCCGTTTGGCACAAGAAAACCTCCCAAATCTCTGTTCACTCCCTGCCAGACGTGCCCGTCTAGCTTCTTTCCCCATCCATCAGTCTCGTGCAACCCTACTAGACTCCCTACCCTCTTCCAGTTACTGACGAACAACATTGAATCGCCGTCATTGAAGTCCTAGTAGTCGCCGCCTCAGCCCCAGCTCACTACCGAAGAGTCTCGCTCGTTGTGTGGCGCCCACCCTAGGTTGGTGGCTTGCAACCTAGGGTTCCCATTCCTTGTCTGATGGATGGCAATTGTTGCTGAGTGTCGACCGAGGCAACGATTTCACAACCTTAGAAGCTCCAAACTCTGGTGTGTCAGCCTCTGACTCTCAATTAAGGAGTCCATCTCCATGTCTGGCTTCCTAGCTTGAAATTCATGTCCTCTTCTCCCCACTGCCACTCCAGCTTTCCCTAATGTCGTCACCTCCCCATGGTGATCTTGGCTCTAGGCATCCCCCTTCTGACTTGGAGTCCTCTTTTCCCCCTCTCAACTCCCAACCCGACCCCTTCTAGACTCCCCACCCCCTTTTGTTCTCTCAGCGTCCTCCTGGAATCAAAAGGAGGGCATTCGTGACCGATGCCACCAAAGAGCAGCTGTTGTTTCTGTACAAGTCAATTTCTTGCATAGTTTTAGACTACCTAAGAACATGAATATGGAGAAGGCACCTAACGTGAAGAACTAGGCATTGATTGTGACTAAGCCCAAGGTGGAGGCAAAGAGGCTTGAGGTGAAGTCGATAGAAATCAGAGGGTGGAGAAGCAAGAAAATGCATATCGAGGGTTGGCTTTTTATGGTTTTATTTTGTTGATATGTCTATCTGTATATGGTTCTATTTGTTTGACTTCCAAATTTCCCTGATCTATAGGACCAATGTAAACATGGTATGTGAGGGTTACATACACACTAAGATCAAGTCATAAAGAGAAGTCAGGAAGCTCCTACGGACACCATGGTAATGGTACATGGCTACCTATGCAACTCATTTTAAGTGGGCAACTCAAGATCCCTCTAGAAAAAGAGCTCCTCAAGCATAGAAACAAGGCTCCTTCTCTCTATCAAGGTTGTCCCTTTAGGTTTTTCTTAGCATCTAGCAGAATTCATCCTTTTTCTCACAACTCTAAATCTTTTTTTTTTACTTCTTTGTGATTCATTTTCATGTCATCTACATCTGGACAAACTGTGAAGACATCACATGTATTCTTCTACATCTGGAACGACCTGCACATCATCTCTGACAGGTAAAATTGTGCATGTTTATAAAAGTATGTCTGTTTGGAATTTCAGAAGTTGTACTTATTTTTCCAGTTGTTTTGTTATCAATACATGTCTCGAAGTATTTTTCAAGGCTACGAGTTGGATAATTGAACATTCTTTTCAAGAATTGGATCCCAATCTAGCATCAATACATTATTTTGAACTTTTCATGTGGAAGTACCCTATTAGAATTGTGGGAAATTGATGCTAATTGATGGTTTTTAGCAACATTCGAGTTTGATAATTATTAGTAGATGACTACAAGAGGTAGACATTGTTAGGGAAGCAACAAAATCTTAAGAATAGTGGTCTAGACCTCAGATACTTTTTTTCTTTCTAAAAAGAGGACCCTTCCCTAAAACAATGTTCACTATGTTGTTTGCACATTTTAATTTTGGAATGAAAATGAGGAAACCCATGCCTTATCTTTCAAAAGACTATATATTTGGTTTATTGTAGTTCTGACTTTTTGGCATGGATAAAATTTAAAATCTTATCAAATTTAGATTGAGGAGGATAGTCGCAAACTCTTATCACTATTTGTTTGAAATTTTCTTGATGGTTGGAGTGTCTTTTCAATTCTATGGATTTGGTTGTCTAGACAAGGTGATGTGAAGACTACGTAATTATTTGTTTGTTTGATCAAGTTGCTACCTTTTATTATTGTTATGCATATCTTTCTTTCTGTTGTGCATTTTGAGATAATGATTTTCCCTCCAGCACCAATCAACTTCACATATTGAAGTAATGCAGAAGAGAAAGGATGGGGAAGAGGTCATGGATTTTGTTTTAGCCTAGAAAATGATGACTTTTCTAGAACCATTCCAAGAAAGTCTAGAGATAAGTAGAAGTCATGTACATTTTGAATGTGGAGCAAGCAGTCAGGTCAGTGTAGTTGCAGACTCCTTGGAGTCATTGTATTTTTACTCAGATTCTTATCACCAAGTGTATTTAAGATGATCTTATTTGAAAGTGGAGTATAAACATGTTTCCTTCCAAATTATTATCATAGATTTAAAAAGTTTGTGTTTATACTGGATTGCTTTCAGGTATGTAGCCAAGGTCCTAGGACAACATGTGAAAGCTCTTTTAGAATGAGAAAAATGATCACATCGTCATGGAAAAACTTTAATATTGTTGTGGGATTCCATTAAATCCTGGAAAATGTCACCAAAATAGTGTCCCTCTCTATCTGGATACAACATGAACATCATGAAGGGGTTTTCATCTCAAGGACGTAAGTTTGTTCTTTCTTTCCCCTTCTCCACATTAAGAAGCATTAAATTAAAAAATTTAGTAGTCAAATTACTCATTGTTGTCCTAGAGCTAATTTGCAGGTGGGTAGCAACATTGATTTTGTTGATATCAAAACTCTAAAACATCTAAATCGAATTTAAAAGATACGAATCAACATTTCTAGAATGTGAAATCCATACCCCCTTTGGATGATGCACATGATCAAAAACATGCATTATGTTCTTGATCAGGACAAAATGATGAATTAGCATGTTTGTGTGTGTTATGTGTATTTCCTTTGTTCTTCCTAAGGGACAAAATGATGAATTAGTGTGTTTGTGTGTGCTATGTGTATTTCCTTTATTCTTTCGAAAGCAGCCATGTATAGAATCATTGGTGGCTATGAGAAGAAATACAAGGTATGATAATTAGGGACCCATTTTAAGATAGCCCACCTACAGCCTAAGGGGGCTAGGTGAGAGCCATGGTATTTTGTAAGCACAAGTGTAGCTATCGTAGTTAACTAATTCTTTTTCTTTTTGGCTTCATATCACATAGATGAAGGATGCTCAAGTGAAGACTCGACCAGAGCATGATCTCGATTGCAATAATTGATGCAAGCCAAAGGTATAACAATCATTTGATGATGATACTAATTGAATTTAAGAAAGCAATTGTTCATAAATACTATGTAGCACCTGCTTGGACAATGTTGAATATGGATTGTTCTATTTATAGTCTTTATACTGAGTTATGTATGCTGCAAGGTTTATTTTACCAGGTTGCTGCTCCTGTATGCCCCTTGTAACCTAAGAGTTGCAAGGTTTATTTTACCAGAAGTTGCATTTGTTGGGTTTTAGGGGAGACCGAGAAGGCAGCGGAAACAAAAAATTTCTTCTCCCAAACCCAGAATAAAGGAATCGTGTCAACGTCTATACAATAGGAAGGAAGATTTGTGGAGGCGTATCTTGTCCCAAGGCTTTCTAGGCGATGTTACCTCGTGTCTTGCACGGTCTTCATCTCCGGTCTTGGACGGTATCTGAGCAGCTCCTGGTCTCACTAGGACTGTCAAGATTGTCAGCTATCCTCCGAGCGGCAGAAGTCTCCTGCCTCTACAGTCATCCACAGACACTGCCTGGAACTCTGATCTCCTTGTCCCACAAGGAATCGGAAGGAGTCGCACCCTCCTGTCAGGGTACTAGTCACCGAAACACTCTCATGTAACCAGTTGTCTTTCTACAGTTGTCTTTCCCTTGTTGTGCCTCCCTTATCGGGTAGCACTTGCTCGGGCTCTCTCGGTTACCAAAACCAGAGAGAACGACAACTTTGCAGAGCAACTGGTGTTCTGAGTTTTACTTTGAGAAGCCCCTAATACCCCTATCTATATAGGAGGGTCATGGGATAGGGTTCTCTACGTCAGGTAATGTGGGACTAAATAGGAGTAGAAGGGTTCGAGATTTTCCACAAAACAACCAACTGTGTCACCTGAATCGATCGTTTCAACCTTGAAGAAGTCGGTTGGTGGTATGAGCTGATCGATTCACACCTGAATCGATTGTTTGGATCACCTGAGCTGATCAGTTCACTTCTGAGCCGATCGGTTTGTGGTCCTGGTCCAACTCAAATTGACTTTCATATTTGTTTCTGATTAATCAAATATTAAACCTTGTCTAAATTGAACTTGTACAAGTAAAACAAATTGTATTTGCAAAATCGACTTTCCAAATGATCTATGTTGGTCACATGAGATGACCGGTTCAACAATTGAGCCAATCGGTTCACCAACCTGAGCCGATCGGTTGGAAGTGTAGATTGTGCGAAATCAGTCAATCGCAGTTTCAATCAATCTGATACTCTAATCAATTGGTCCAACACCTTGAACACTATGATTTTGAGCTATCAATCAACTGAGTGTTTAATTGAACTACTAAACTCCTTTAGTAATCAATCTAAACATCATTTGTGGATAAACTCCTCTTTCAGGTTGAATCCTATGTGTGTGACCCTATAGGTCCATTTCATGTTGGCAGTGAAAGTCCATAACACTTATGACTTCATAAGCAAAGAGTGGTTCCTAGTCACACATCAGTGCTACCCAAGTGAAATATAAAATTGGAGAACAACTTTCATTCCTATAATCCATGAATGGTGTTACAGTGAATGTATAATTCCTTTGTCACTAATATCCTGAATGAACTCAAGGCATGGTACAGTCATCCTTTTAACGTTCATCCATTTTCTTGATCTCAGAGAGGACTGGGTGAGATGTGTGTGACATCAATATCACATATTGATTCACACATGCATGCACATGCCTTTCTCAATCCTACTCATCAAGTGGCCATGGAGATTAAACTCCCCTAGGAGGGACAAATCCCATATCTATCACTCACCCCTCAAAAGCCCCATGTGTCAAAGCCACCCAATCATCACCTTTATAACAACCCATGTTTCAGGATTGTGTTTGATGATATCAAAGTGTACACAACGACATGTGTTGAGTGTAGTGATTTTAGGTCGGAGAATCACATTCACCACCATCACTGTGAGAGTTGATTGTGACTACCAAATCATGGTTCCATGTGTCACTCTCACGGTGGGTCTGTCTGGTACACTTGTTCTCTAACAAGTACCTATGTGCTTGGTTTGATATCACTATATCATGACTAATGAGATTCTATCATCAACCAACACACAATCTAGTCTTTAGTGGTATTGATGTCTATGGTTATTTCCACAATAACAACCGACTAGGGACTAAGCAAGAATGTATACTCTTAACATCTGTATGTTCTCATTGTTTAGGTCCTGAACCTAAAAGCATACGTCATCGAGTAAACAATTCTTTAGACATCTATCATGTTACACTATCATCTCAAAAATAGTAAAACATATAGATTGGAAATTTCCTTTATTATTATTCAAATCATTTACAAAGTATCCCATTACAATCATCACATGACTTGCTCTATGGGCATACATACCAACAAACTCCCACTTGCACTTAGAGCCAGTCACATAGGAACCTCAGTCCTTGTGACCTAGCATGACCATCATGCTTCTGCTGAGAAAGGGCCTTAGTCAGTGGATCAGCTATGTTGTCTTCAGTTGGTACTTTGCAAATCTTCACATCTCCTCACTGTACGATCTCTTGTATGAGATGGAAGTGCCGCAGTATGTGCTTGGACCGCTGATGTGATCTGGGCTCCTTATCTTGAGCAATAGCTCCATTATTGTCATAATAAAGCTCAATTGCATCACAGCTACTGGGAACTACACCAAGTTCAGAGATGAACTTCCTGATCCATACAGCCTCCTTTGTTGCATGTGAAGCAGCAATATACTCGGCCTATGTAGTAGAATCGGCAATTGTTTCTTGCTTGGAACTCTTCCAGATCACAGCTCCATTGTTTAGGCAAAATACAAATCCTGATTGCAATCTATAATCATCTTTTTCGGTTTGGAAGCTTGCATCGGTGTAACCCTTTACAACCAGTTCTTCCTCACTGCCGTATACAAGGAACTGATCCTTAGTCCTTCGCAAGTACTTGAGGATGTTCTTTATGGTTGTCCAGTGAGCATCCCCGGGATCTGACTGGTACCTGCTCGTCATGCTGAGGGCATACGAGACATCTGGGCATGTGTACAACATAGCGTACATGATGGATCTGATGGCTGATGAATATGGGATCCCATTAATACGCTCCCTCTTTCACAAGATTGGGGACATTGAACTCTAGAGATGGTGACTCCATGTAGCATGGGGATGTTGCCTCTCTTTGAGTTCTCCATGCTGAACCGCTTCAACACTTTGTCAATGTGTGTGCTTTGACTTAGTTTGAGAAGCCCTTTAGATCTATCTCTATATATCTTAATTCCTAGAATGTAGGATGCTTCTCCCAAGTCCTTCATTGAGAAAGTATTCCCAAGCCAAGTCTTTACCTTCTCTAAGGCTGAGACATCATTCCCCATCAATAGTATGTCATCCACATACAATATGAGGAATGTGATCGTGCTCCCGTTAACCTTCTTGTACACACAACGTTCATCTTTATTTTGAATAAAGCCAAACACTTTGACTTCCTCATCAAATTGAAGATTCCAACTCTGAGATGCTTGCTTCAATCCATAGATTGACCTTTACAGCTTACAGACTTTATTGGCATTCTTTAGATCTACAAAACCTTCAAGTTGTGTCATGTACACATCCTCATTTATATTCCCATTAAGGAATGCAGCTTTAACATCCATTTGCAAAATCTCATAGTCATAGTAAGACGCAATAGCAAGAATAATCTTGATGGACTTAATCATGGCAACTGGAGAAAAAGTTTCATCATATTCAACACCTTGAACTTTTCGAAAACCCTTTGCAACAAATCTGCCTTTATAAGTTTGCACATTTCCATCCATGTCGATCTTCTTCTTGAAGACCCACTTTAACCCTATGGGTTTTACCCCTTCGAGTGGTTCCACTAAAGTCCATACTTCATTGGAGTACATGGATTTCATCTCAGATTTCATGGCCTCAAGCCATTTCTCAGAATTTGGTCCCTCCATAGCCTCTAGATAGGTAGTTGGATCATTATCTATGATCAACTCACCGCCTTCCTAAGTCACAAGGTATCCAAACCTCTCAAGTTCAAGGTGTGTCTTACTAGATCTAAGACGTCCTTGTGTTACTTGAGGAGACTGAGATTCCATAACACCTTATGAATCTCTATGTTCCTCTTGTACATCTACTGGTTCAATGTTTTCTTGTTGGGCTTGAACCTCTTTAAGCTCTATTTTCCTCCCACTGTTTCCTTTGCAAATAAATTCCTTTTCTAGGAACATAGTTGTCCTAGCAAAAAACACTTTGTTTTCAGTAGGGGGTATAAATAGTATCCCCTCATTTCCTTGGGGTATCCAACAAAATAACATTTATCAGACTTGGGTCCAAGCTTATCAGGAAACATTTTCCTGACATAAGCCTCACAACCCCAAATCTTCATAAAAGACAAATCGGGATGCTTCCCGTGCCATATCTCATATGGTGTCTTTTGAACCGATTTAGATGGTACTCAGTTAAGTGTAAACATAGTGGTTTCAAGAGCATGACCCCGGAAGGAAATCGAAAGATCAGCAAAACTCTTCATTGATCACACCATATCCAGTAAAGTGTGATTCCTTCTTTTAGACACACTGTTATGTTGTGGTGTTCCAGGCGGAGTCCATTGTGATACAATACCACGGGCTCGCAGAAGGTCCTCAAACTCCTCGCTTAAGTATTCTCCACCTCGATCGGATCGAAGTGCTTTAATACTTTTACCAAGTTGGTTCTGTACTTCATTCATGAAATCCTTGAACCTTTCAAGGGTTTCTGACTTATGTTTCATCAGGTACACATAGCCATACCTACTGAAGTCATCAGTGAAGGTAATGAAGTACTGACACCCATTTCTGGCATTAGTTCTAAAAGGCCTACATACATCAGTATGTATGAGTCCTAATAGATCACTAGCTCTCTCACCTTTACCTAAAAAGGGAGTCTTGGTCAACTTGCCCAACAAATAAGATTCACATGTCTCAACTGATTCATAATCAAAAGAGTCTAGATAACCATCTTTATGGAGTCTAGAAATGCGCTTCTCATTTATGTGCCCTAGACAACAATGCCAAAGATACGTTTTATTTGAGTTTTTGAGTTTTTGCCTTTTGGTGTTTATGTTGTATACCCTTGTCTCTAGGTCTATCAAGTATAGACCATAAGACATTGGGGCACTCCCATAAAAGATCTCATCTTTTGAAATGGAACACTTTCCATTCTTAATAAGAAATTCAAAACCATCCTTGTCCAAACAAGAGACAGAAATGATATTCCTATTTATGGCAGGTACATAATAGCAGTTCTTCAACTCTATTATTAACCCACTAGGTAGAGTTAACTCATAGGTTCCTACGGCACTGGCGGCAACTCTTGCCCCATTGGCAACACGTAGTTCAACCTCACCTTTCCCCAAAGGCCTACTTCTCTTAAGATCCTTCACATTTGAACAAATGTGAGATCCACATCCGGTATCAAGTACCCATGACAAAGAAGTAGTAAAGTTAATCTCTATCATGTATACACCAGAAGTAGAGATCTCTATCTCTTGCTTCTTCTTCCATCGTTCCCTCCATCCTCTCCATGTTTTCAGCGTAGAAGATTCTGAAATTGGTTTGGCGAGAGAACCCTTCTCACCCTTACCTTTGTCCTTAGACTCTGTTCTATTGATCTCCATTAATGAACTATCCATCTTCTTAAGTGCACATAGAGTGGACTCAAAGGCTACCGGTATATCTGGATTGCACAGAACACTTGTCACAATCCTCAACCAGTTATGGAATTTATTCTCAATTAATTTGCCCATTTTTAAAGATGATTCTTTTGCCATTCTACAAGAGAAAATTGAATTTGTCAAAACTCCTTTTGATTTGATTTTATTTGAATAAAATTTGATAGTAGTTAATTAGGCTTTTAATTAATTACCGCTCCCACTATTTTGATTCAAATTGACAGCCCTCACCATCAATTCAGAAGATTGCAGCGTACAATCTTCTAGTGGGTCAAGATCCTGAAATCCTATGAGTCATGGACCAGCTACGACTCTCACCCACAACTTAGATCTTCCAGGTGGAAACTCTTTCCAATTGCATCATATGCAACTCTTGAAAGATGTCATGCGCAACTCCTTGCCATGATCACCTCCATGCCTCAAGGTGCTAGATCCTATCTAGGTCACCTTGTTAAGTCTGACCCAAAGCCAACACAATGAACATGCACCCTGCTAGGGAAGAACCACATATCCATCCTTCACGCTTCCACGAGATAGATGGTGTACCACGCTAGGGCGTGCCCACACTTGGCCGATCAAGCTTTTCACGTGTGTCGCATTTGGAAGGCATCTAAAACCTTAATATTTAATGAGGGATTTGGTTTTTATAGGTACATATATGCATCCAATCACCACAATATAGTAAGTATCATATACATGCTATATCCTAAAAAAAACATGTGAAACGCTAAAAGTAATGATTATGGCCATCCTAATGTGATTCCTCGAGCCAAGAGGAATCACGGTCATCTAGGTCCACATCACATGCAACTTGTACAAGATGAACTTTGTGCTTTGTCTTTCTGGATTTGATCAACTCATCTCCATGATTGATCGGCTCGCCATCAGGCCGGTCGGTTGGGTGCCACCAGCTGACCGACTGGCGCCTCTAGTGGATTGGTTCACTGGTCGTCGTGCATCTCCTCAGGTCGCCACCCGCTCATCTCACTCCTCAAACCGGTCATCAAAAAGTCCACCGTTCTTAGACATAACAGGAAATAAAATTCTATCCTATTTTACATTTGAGAAAGGAAACCCCGAGTTACATTCGGGGGAGAAAAGGTAGGAAATAAATCTCGAGTTATCTCGAGTTACATCAGGAATAGGAGATAGGGATTCGATGCACAGACTGAGATGCAAGCAACCACATACAACCAAGCACACACAAACATAGGATTTATAGGACATAACCATGTTGTACATCCACCACAAAACTCGTTTAAGGGTGACACGTCTCGAGTGCATTCATATTACATATCATATATGTATATTGGGATTTTTTGATTTAGGATTGGACATGCATAAAGCCAATTTTATTTGCATTGTATGCAATAAATAAAGGTGACAAACCAAAATTGATCATATCGATAATCCTAAAGCATAGAGCAGCTGACGTGGCTCTGATACCACTGTTGGGTTTTAGGGGAGACAGAGAAGGCAGCGGAAAAAAAAAATTCTTCTCCCAAACCCAGAATAAAGGAATCGCGTCAACGTCTATACAATAGGAAGTATGGTTTGTGGAGGTGTACCTTGTCCCGAGGCTTTCTTGACGATGTTACCTCATGGCTTGCACAGTCTTCACCTCCAATCTTGGACGGTGTCTGAGCAGCCCCTGGTCTCACCGGGATTGTCGGGATTGACAGCTGTCCTTCGAGCGACAGAAGTCTCCCGCCTCTGCAGTCATCCAGATGGACTGCCTGAAACTCCGATCTCTATCCCACAAGGAATCGGAAGGAGTCGCACCCTCCTGTCTGTGTACTAGTCACCGACACACTCTCCTGCAACCAGTTGCCTTTCTACAGTTGTCTTTCCCTTGTTGTGCCTTCCTTATCGGGTAGTACTTGCTCGGTCTCTCTCAGTTACCAAAACCAGAGAGAACGACAACTTTGTAGAGCAAATGGTATTCTGAGTTGTACTTTTAGAAGCCCCAAATACCCCTATATATAGGAGGGTCATGGGATAGGGTTCTCTACCCCGAGCAATGCAGAACTAAACAGGAGTAGAAGGGGTTGAGATTTTCCACAAAACAACCAATTGTGTCACCTGAACTGATCATTTTGACCTTAAAATAGTCGGTTGGTGGTCTGAGTCGATCGGTTCACACCTGAACCGATCGTTTGGAGCACCTGAGCTGATCGGTTCACTTCTGAGCTGATCGGTTCGTGGTCCTGGTCCAACTCAAATTGACTTTCATATTTGTTTCCGATTAATCAAATATTAATCCTTGTCCAAATCGAACTTGTACAAGTGAAACAAATTGTATTTGCAAAATCGACTTTCCAAACAATCTCTGTTGGTCACATGAGCCGACCGGTTCAACAATTGAGTTGATCGGTTCATCTCATGAGTTGATCGGTTGGAAGTGCAGATTGTGCAAAATCAGTCAATCGCAGTTTCAATCAATCTGATACTCTAATCAATTGGTCCAACACCTTGAACACTATTATTTTGAGCTATCAATCAACTGAGTGTTTAATTGAACTACTAAACTCCTTTAATAATAAATCTAAACATCATTTGTGGATAAACTCCTCTTCCAAGTTAAATCCTATGTGTGTGACCCTGCAAGTCTATTTCACATTGGCAGTGAAAGTCCATAACACTTATGACTTCACAAGCAAAGAGCGGTGCCTAGTCACACATCAGTGCTACCCAAGTGAAATAGAAAATTGGAGAACAAATTTCAATCCTACAACATGTGAATTGTGTTACAATGAATGTATAATTCCTTTGTCACTAATTAACTGAATTAACTCAAGGCATGGTACAGTCATCCTTTCAACGTTCATCCATTTTCTTGATCTCATAGCAGACTGGGTGAGATGTGTGTGACATCAATATCACATATTGATTCACACATGCATGCACATGCCCTGCTCATCAAGTGGACATGGACATTAAACTCCCCTAGGAGGGACAAATCCCATATCTATCACTCACCCCTCATGTAACATCCCAGGATTTGAGGCCTTTGATAACCTGATCTTAAAAGGAATGAATGGACTACCCATATCACCAAGGTGCACCTCCTTTTTCGAGAGCCCGTCACTAAAGAACTCCATAGTTAAGCGTGCTCGGCTTGGAGTAGTACTAGGATGGGTGACCAGTTGGGAAATTGATCATGGCTTGCGCGTCAATGTGGACAAAGTGCGTAGTTAAGGCTAGTGGTGGTTTGTGGGGTCAGTCGTCATTCCTAAAACTCTACTAGAGCCTTGGGCAGTGGGCCCAGGTGTTACAAATGGTATCAGAGCCATAACCCCTCCAGTAGGTGGGGCCCGCATGGGCATGTGGCATGCCAGTCTTGAGTCGTGCGGTCCAGGCATGTAGGAAAGGGTTGTCTATGGTTGACGTAGCCACCCTTGTGCTGGTATTCCATGATCGGGAGCTGGGTGTCCATGGGCCATTGTGGGCCTGCACTGAAATGGGGTCAGATTATCAGGCCATATAGTTGAGCCTTGACAAGGACGTCAAGAGTCTAAGTGGGGGAGATTATAACATCCCAGGATTTGAGGCCTTAGATAACCTGATCTTAAAAGGAATGATTGGACTACCCATATCACCAAGGTGCACCTCCTTTCTCTGCTAGAGCCTTGGGTAGTGGGCCCATGTGTTACACCTCAAAAGCCCCATGTGTCAAAGCCACCAAATCATCACCTTTATAACAACCCATGTTTCATGACTACGTTTGATGATGTCAAAGTGTACCCAACGACATGTGTTGAGTGTAGTGATTTTAGGTCAAAGAATCACATTCACCACCATAACTGTGAGAGTTGACTGTGACTACTAAATCATGGTTCCATGTGTCACTCTCATAGTGAATCTGTCTTCTACACTTGTTCTCTAACAAGTACCTATGTGCTTGGTTTGATATCACTATATCATGACTAATGAGATTCTGTCATCAACCAACACACAATATAGTCTTTAATGTTATTGATGTCTATGGTTATTTCCACAATAACAACCGACTAGGGACTAAGCAAGAATGTATACTCTTAACATCCGTATGATCTCATCGTTTAGATCATGAACCTAAAAGCATATGTCATCAAGTAAACAATTCTTTAGACATCTATCATGTTACACTATCATCTCAGAAACAGTAAAGCATATAGACCGGAAATTGAATTTATTATTATTCAAAACATTTACAAAGTATCCCATCACAATCATCACATGACTTGCTCTATGGGAATACATACCAACATCATTTCCCCTTCTCATTTTCTAGAAGTTGCGCCCACCTTCCGAGCAAGAAGATCGGGGAAATATGGATGTCAGTATTAGAGTACCTCTCACACGCTTGATTAAGGGGTGGAACCTTCGAGGAAGATTAAGAAGTTCAAGGAGAAATGGAGGAGCAAGAAGATCCCCTCTCCCCTTATCGGCTTATCAGGTGTGATGTTCAGTGTTGTTTCTAGTTTTTCCATTATAGTTGGACCAATGTAGTTCTATTTTTTCACAATTATGATGCTACTTTTTCCTTTAATGTTGACTCTCATCATCTAGCTCACTTCCCTTTGGCTTTAGGATGGGAAAAACATATATGCCCTCTCATCTTGCAAACGTCGGCAAGCCCGTGATGAGGTTGGACAGGGCATCGGTCGTCCATGACGGCTACATATGGGAGTACCTATTCCATGAGATAGTCAAGATGTCCCAAGATGTTAAATACATGGAGATCATCAACAATATCTACTGGTTCATTCTCTCATTTGCAAACCCTCAAAACCCATTTCCTCCATTTTAATTGATTGGCTCATTGCCACTTCTGCATACTCAAACTACAATGTTACTAGTATGGAAAAGCATGGTTGGTGTCCATGACTATTGGTTGCTCAGTTGTTGATACAGATATTTCCTTCAACTATTCAACAATCATTGTTAGTATGACAGAAAAACACAATGTAAAACAAAGTAGTGATGCACTATATTTAGAGAGTATATATTTTTATACCCATACCAAAAAATTCTTACCCCATAAGTCACAAAAGCTTTACCAATTTACATATGTTGTTCATCAATGAACCGTCATTTAGTTTAGACTTAGCATACAATCTTTATTTCCATCCCTATATAAGATGTAGTCACTGGGTATATAATGAGAAAGACAACATCTTCGTATGAGATCATGTACCAAACATGTAGTCCATGTTAACTTACTATATTGTAAGTAAACTAAATGTTCTTGGATGATTGCCATGTGAAGTTACTATGTTATAAGATATAATTACTCTTTTATTCGTCATTATCTGCATCAATAGTGTTTAACTTCTTCAAACATGTGTTGTATCAGGTTGGGTACAGAGAGACACTGAAAAGAAAATGAGTCACACAATACAAATATGTTATTCAATCAAGTCAGATGCATTTTTCAGCATGTGTTTGCAAGTCATCAGAAAATACATTGATATATTAGTCCTTACAATAGAAGTGGGACGTAAGTATATATACAATTTGGATATTTTTATGTTAGTATCTAGAAATTTTTATCTCACTCGACTTAACCATCCTTTAATATACAATTTCTAGATTTGCTTGTGCATCCCTCTAACAAAGATGTTGTTCATGATGGTGTCTGTGGACATTCCCATACTGACTCTGAATCTCACCAAGTTTCCATTGTCTGAAAGGCTGCAGCTGAGACAACCTATAACATTTCAAAGGTAACTCTTTATAATTTGGTTGACTGCCAAGTCATTGTTTGCTGAGCTTATAGCTCGTATAGCTAGATTGTCTTCTCTTTACATTTTGGGTCATTCCTCATAATTTCATGAATGAGTCAATCTCGTTTTCAGAAGGACAGGGCTTCCATTGTCAAGGATGCCATCGACTACATCGAGCACCTGCAGTAGCAAGAGAGGGCCATGATGGCGGATATCTCAGTGATAGGGCTAGCAACAGGAGTTGTTGGCGTTCCAGTCTGCAGTGATTCACATGCCCTGCCAGAAATAGCAGAACTACTTGTCGGGCCAAGGGCATCCAGAAAGAAAATGAGGGAGAATGTGGATGCCGCCCCATTTGTTGTAGTCAACTCTTGTCATCATCCATACCATCAAGCAAAACGTCCTACTACTACTTGCAGTCCCCTTCATCTTGTGGAGCTGACGGCGGGCAAAAAGGTGCAAATTTGATCAAAAGACTAGAGCGGCAGCCTCCTGCTCGGCGCCGGTGACCTGCCAATATGAAGTTTAATATTGCCAACCCTACCACGGGGTGCCAGAAGAAGCTCGAGATCGATAATGACCAAAAGTTGCGTGCATTTTTTGACAAAAGAATCTCTCAGGAAGTCAGCGGGGATTCTTTGGGAGAGGAATTTAAGGGCTATGTCTTTAAGATCACTGGAGGATGTGACGAGTAGAGATTTCCCATGAAGCAGGGAGTATTGACATCTGGTCGTGTTCGTTTGTTGCTGCACAGAGGAACACCTTGCTTCCGTGGTTATGGGTGCATAAATGGTGAACGCAGAAGGAAGTCTGTTCGTGGCTGCATTGTGAGCCAAGATCTTTCTGTCCTCAACCTTGTCATTGTTAAGAACGGTGACAATGATCTTCCTGGTCTGACTGATACAGAGAAACCCAGAATGAGAGGGACAAAAAGGGCTTTGAAGATCTGGAAGCTTTTCAATTTATCCCCAGAGGATGATGTTCGCAAATACGTTTATACATATAGGAGGACGTTCACCAATAAAGCATGTTAGTTCTAAAAAATTCACATATTATCTGGTCATAAATTATATTGTGTGATTATTCATAACAGTAATAACTTAACATCTCAAAAGTGTTGCTAATGTACCACGTGGGTCATTTGCTCATTCTCTACCCATCGCTTGCTAATTTCTCTAATTGGATCCTTATTAGAAGTTGTTTAGCTTGACTTTACATTGATTTCATATTGGACATCAATTTAATTTATCAAATTTAATTTGACAGAATATGTTTAGTAACTCTTGAATTGGATTGTTTAGTTGATAGCTTTGCCTCCCTCTTTGTATGTTATATAGCTAGCTTCATGTTCCTTGTTTGTTTCATACTATGAGTAGCTTATTTGGCTAACAAACTATTCAATCATATGGGTTTAAATGATGACGCCTCTTGTGTTCCAGGCAAGAAGTGCAGCAAGGCACCTAAGTTTCATAGGCTTGTTACTCCATTAACCCTGCAGAGGAAGAGAGCAAGGCTTGCAGATAAGAAGAAGAGGATTGCTAATGCCAAGTCTGAGGTTACGGAATACCAGAAGCTTCTTGCCTCGAGACTCAAGGAACAAAGGGAAAGGAGGAGTGAGAGTTTGGCCAAAAAGAGATCCTTCCCGGTCAGCCACAAGACACACTGGTAGAATGGAGAAAAGCAAATGATGTTAGATGCCGTGTGATTCTTCTTCACGAACTCTTTATTATATCAATTTGTTTGTTCCAACAACGAAAGAAACTACTAGTTCTTTGGAAAAAATATGTACAATTGTTTTTGTCAAAATTTTGTAATTGATCTATGTAGATAATGTACACAAAAAGGAACATGTTGCCACTTTTTTATTGGTGTCCACGAAGTATCAATGTACAAACAATGAGATCTTATATATAATTTTTTACTTTAAAAGTATTTGGTTTCAATTCATTGTCTTTTGTAATTTCTGTCTTTTGTTAAGCAGTACATGTACATATACGTACATACGTATCTGTACATATATACATGCCTATGACATATTAGCTTTTTGAGAAAGACGGTCTTCACTACTAATGAAATAGGTGACATCAATGTGTGTGGTTCTTTCAATTTGGGTGATATACTATGATGTCATGTATTGCCGTGTTTTGAAATGTGAAAACCACTAATAGATGATGTTTAATCAAATATGTTACATTGCACAAAGGTCACTCTAAATAGGTGACATATATTTTTTAAATAATGGGTAATCATACAGGTTACATATTTGAATGTCATCTATACCCTATTTTTCAGTAGTGGTAGTGACCAATATCCATACACTCTAATCACATGTTGTGGGGCAGTGGATAGGCAAACACTGCCGCCGACCCACTGCAAGGTGTCGTAGGTGGTAGCTCCTGCAAGGTTTTCTCATCTTCCAGCTCCAACCATACTCCCGACACATGCTAGGCATGACCAATTCCTTCCCCATCTGTTTCATCGTCTGAACCCAGCCAAGCCTCCTCGGTCACGGTGACGGCCAGGCGTGACTTATTGTTTGAGCTCCTCCTCTCTGCTCCAACCAAGGACAGGGACAACCATATGGAAATCAGACGAGAAGGTCACCATGGTGCCCAAGCTCTCCGCACCATTTGTTTGTCTTGTAACAACCCCTGAGTCCCTGACACTATGGCTATGTCAATCCAGAATATGTTCTGACGTCCTGCCCAGAGTAACACTACCACAAAATTTCTTCATTATCGGGCGAGCAGTGGTATACGGGAACTACCTTCGTAAGCTGAGTTCTTGTGGATGATACAGAATGTGCCAAGTATGTAGATAGAGGCAGGTCTTCCAAGGAAACTGTAGTTTTTGCGGTCGAATTAAGACTGCATGGAGAACCACGTCTTGAAAGGACCTGTTCTCCATGATCTCATATACCAGGAGATCTGATATGCAATGGAGCTCCCTCAGTGCCGATCGAGATTATAGTTTATTAGTTGCGCGTCGCCTGAAATAGAGAAACGATAAGAAAAAGTGATGGATACGTTCCGTGAAATGAATAAGACGGGTAGGGGCGCACGCACGGACCGCATGTCTTAGTCGATCGGCTCTCTCTCTTGGTTAAATACCCAATATAGGATTAGAACTCATGAGCTTAAGTATAACAACAAGCATTTTAATCACTACCGACCAAAAAAAGTTTGTGTTTTATTGTGTCAAAGACAATATATATATAGAAATTGTATTATGCATGTGTTGTGAAAAATGAGTAAGGCATACACAAGGATTCAAAATTGAGACCTCTTAGAAATGGTTGTAGCCACAAACCACTCAACCAAATCTATATTTGTGACTAGTAATTGGTATAAATAATATATATTATCAATATAACATTATAGACATATGTATATGTACATATATATACACTACATTTAAAAAAAAATTGTTGGGGGGGGGGGGGTGTGGCCCCTGCCCGCCCCTGGGTCCGCCCTATATATATATATATATATATATATATATATATATATATATATATATATATATATATATATATATATATATGACTGTTTATTCAATGCCCGCCGGGTAACTTATTATGCTACCCGTCACAGGAGACGCGGTGGCACAAAACGTAAATACCCCCACATCGTCATGTTCCCGAGCGTGCTCTCCTTATGCGGGTACTTCTTCGACGCCGCTGATTCTTCGTCGGCACCGCCTGGAACCACCACCACTACGCCGACAACTCCAGGTGGAGGCGGACGAGGGAAGCGGAAGCTGGGACATATCCTAACCGCATCGAGGCCGGAACTCGACGAGCAGTTCGTCATGAGCGCCGTGCGCGCCTCGCGGATACTCCGGAGGTGCGTACCGTTCGAGGAGAGGCCCAAATCGAGACCTTCAGATGCAAGCATCAATGTGAAAGAGGGTTTCTCTCCTCTGCCTCTGTTGCGCCTCCGTCTTTACCCTCCTCTGCGCCTCAGTGCCCTTCGCGGGATCTGCTCGTCATTACTAAATTGGGCTTCTTTGCTTAAAGGCTGGTGGCGTGGCATGTGGTGTTGTGCCTTGGGTTCCATCATGGTTAAAGGCTGCAGGTCAGACTTGTCCGGCTGCACGGGGTTCCTAACGACGACGACTCCAAGCGAGATGGCCGTCATGACCGCCATAGCTGCCGCCTCGTCGTCCCTTATCCCGCACGCCGTGATGGCCTCGCCCCTCCCCGCCGCCGGCATCGTATGGGAGGCAGACGACGGTGAAGACAGCGTGAGGAAAGACGATCCCGGCCCCGATGCCGCACCCGTAGGGGAAGGAGACGACGAGGAGCAAGCGAGCGAGAGCGCAACGGAAGGTTGCCCAGCCCCATCACCATCCCCCTGATCCATGGCGGCTGCTCCCGACGGAACGGGCTGCAGGCAGCAGAAGTTGGTCTTGGCCTTGGGTCCCCTGAGCAACCGCACTGCCTCATCGTACGCCCTTGTGGCCTCCTCAGTGGGGTCGAATGTCCCGAGCCACTTGCGGGTCTTCTTCCATGGGTCCCTGATCTCGGCAGCGAACCTTCCCCACGGCCGCTTGCGGACCCCACGATAGTGCGCTACGACGGAGGAGGAGGACGAGTCGTCGGCAAGTGCCGCTGACCTCGGGCCCCGGGATGAGAAGGAAGAGGCGTGCTGCTTCCTGACTCGGATGGTTGTTGCCGCCTCCATTGCCATGTATGCCAGGTGGGATGCGATGACCGCGGAGGAGAAGGATGGCATGAGAGTGAGGGAGGGGGATGGAAGGGAGACGACAGTGCGTATATATAGCAAAGTAAACGGAGAGAGAGAGACGATGGGGATCGGCGGTGGTGGTGTGGGCTGGCCCCGACAGGAGTTTCGTGGATGTTTAATTCTGGAATTATGCAGTGTTTTTCTTCTAGAAAAAGAGAAAAGCGGATAATAATAATAATTTTAATCATTCAAAGAAGAGGATATTACAGAGCAATGAACAGTATACTGAAACTGCAGACTGAAGTTGATATTACAGAGTAATGAACAGTATACTGAAACTGCTTGGAGTTTCAGATATTACAATGATCTTCTCTGAGAACATCAAGCAGGTTAGGGACTCATCACAGATGCAGTTATTTATGGTGGTTGGGTAGATATGAAAGGATTTCTCTTTGAGGATGAGTATGCATAAAATGTGTTTGATCTAATGTTTTGCAAGGACGAAGCCATCTTGGGTTTCAAAGATAGCCATTTGTAGTCATTATTTGGCACATTATGTATTGGCTGGGAAATAAAATGTAGATCACTATTCTCGTTGGCTTTGCTATTTTATGTGATATGGTTGATTGTGTAACTTATGTCACCATTCTCCTTGACTTTGCTATTTTGTGTGATGTTCAAGCTGGTAGGGTAATTCATCATGCTGTCAGGTTGGCACCCAGACTTTGTTGAACGCTCCTCATGAGTCTGTGTGGGAGTACATGTATCTAGATTAATGTACAAATATTGTAAGAGATTCAGAAGAAAGATTGAATATCTGGTTTTTCAATGTTCTCTACTTACATAGACAATCATAGGTAATTGTGTTGAGCATATTTTTAAAATTGGTTTGTGTTGGTATGACATATTAATATGTTGTTTCACGTATTATCGTACAAGACCAAGATCGGAGTATTTAACTGAGTATAACAACATCACTTCCAGAGAAAAACAAGTACTTCTTGTAACAAGATCACTTTCATGTAACATACATGACAATAAATATAATACAGATGACATACCAAATTACTCTTAGTGTTCTCTCAGTTACTCCTTAGTGATGTCACAGATACTCTCAGTGTTCTCGCAGTTACTCTCAGTGTTATCATAGTTACTCTCAGTGCTATCAGAGTTACTCTTAGTGTTCTCTCAGTTACTCCTTAGTGTTGTCACAGATACTCTCAGTGTTCTCACAGTTACTCTCAATGTTATCATAGTTACTCTCAGTGCTATCAGAGTTACTCTTAGTGTTCTCTCAGATACTCCTTAGTGTTGTCACAGATACTCTCAGTGTTCTCGCAGTTACTCTCAGTGTTATCATAGTTACTCTCAGTGCTATCAGAGTTACTCTTAGTGTTCTCTCAGTTACTCCTTAGTGCTGTCACAGATACTCTCAGTGTTCTCGCAGTTACTCTCAGTGTTATCATAGTTACTCTCAGTGCGTATCAGAGTTAATCTTAGTGTTCTCTCAGTTACTCCTTAGTGCTGTCACAGATACTCTCAGTGTTCTCGCAGTTACTCTCAGTGTTATCATAGTTACTCTTAGTGCGTATCAGAGTTACTCTTAGTGTTCTCTCAGTTACTCTTAGTGTTCTATCAGTTACTCTCAGTGCTATCAGAGTTACTCTCAGTGCTATTTGAGTTACTCTTAGTGTTCTACCAGTTACTCTCAATTTTTTCAGTTACTCGCATGGTTTTTTCAGTTACTCATAGTGTTTTTTCAGTTACTCACAGGGTTGTGACAGTTACTCGCAGTGTTTGTTCAGTTACTAGCATGTTTGTGACAGTTACTCACAATGTTTGTTCAGTTACTTGCAGGCTTGTTTCAATTACTCGCATGCTTTTTTTGAGTTACTCGCATTGTTTGTTCAGTTACTCGCAGGGTTGTAACAGTTACTCGCAGTATTTTTTCAATTACGCGTAGTGTTTTCACAGTTACTCTAACTGCTATTATAGTTACTCGTAGAGTTTTTTCAGTTACTCGCATTATTGTCACAGTTACTCGTAGTATTGTCACAGTTACTCGCTGTGTTTTTTCAGTTACTCATAGTCCTTTTTCAGTTACTCGCAGTGTTTTTTCAGTTACTCCAGGGCTGTGACAGTTACTCGTAGGGTTTTTTTCATTTACTCAACCATTAGTTTCAGTTACTCAACCATTACTCTCAATTACTCAAGCATTACTCTCAGTTACTCAAGCATTACTTTTTAGTTACTCAAGCATTATGTTACTTTTAGTTTAGTTACTCGTATGGTTGTATCAGTTACTCGTAGTGGTTTCAGAGTTACTCTTACAACATTCAAAGCATAAATGTATTTAAAGCATTCAAGAACATAAGCATTCAAACCATAAATGTATTCGAAGCATTCAAGATCAGTTGTACATTCAGTCTTTTTGCAGCACACTAATAAATAATCCATTTTAATCATACGATGTAGTTACTTTCTGTGTCACTACTAAATATTTACTTTTTATGCCACATAATTACTTTTGATACTAAATAGTTACTTTTCATACGATGTAGTTACTTTCTGCAAAAGCAAATATTGTTCGTCATTGTAATTGTATTTATTTTTGATGAACTAATGTTCCTTTTTCTGTCATATAGTTATTTTTCATACTAAATAGTTACTTTATTTACCACACACTTACTTTTGATGCCAGATAGTTAGTTTCTATACTACATAGTTACTTTCTGTAAAATAATTTTCAAGATACATACTTACAATAAAATCACTTTTTATAATTGTGATAAACTGAAACATAAGGAGCATGATTATCGTCTTGCGTTTGCGGATAAGCCCACTCAATCAACCAAGGAGTTCTTGAAGCACCTGAAGATGAAGTTTTTGGATGTGAGGAAGATTCTAATTAGTTTTCTCTTCATTCCTGATACCCCACGGCTACGTGTATCAAAATCATGAGTGCTTGCAGTGGCGGGCAAGCTATTCTAATTCAACTCATTTAACAATTTCTGCATGAACAGAATTAAGTACAAGGGACAGCTATAACCCCGACGTGTATATGAGATTCAATATTCCAATACAGAGAAAGGCGTGCATTGTTTCCAACACATGATTAGAAAGTTCGTCAATATTTCAAATATTGGGTATTCAGCCGTACATGACGCTTCATGGAGTACCTACTAGTGGTGTGAGGTCTGAAAATGGAATACTTGGTGTAATTAACAGATGCATAATCCTTCAAAGAAACACATCAATTTCGTACATAATGTAATAAACACACCATGTTATGTTATGTAGAAAATGTAATCAGAGAGAACAACTGAGAATCTTCCTTCAGTCACGCCGAATTTGATTTTAGTATGCAAAATGAAGGCTGGTTTGTTGTTTATAACATCAGATTATAGAAGGCCTA
The DNA here is from genome assembly GCA_963693085.1 of Alisma plantago-aquatica. Taxonomy (NCBI): domain Eukaryota; kingdom Viridiplantae; phylum Streptophyta; class Magnoliopsida; order Alismatales; family Alismataceae; genus Alisma; species Alisma plantago-aquatica. The sequence goes on from OY856414.1 coordinate 366,806,652, forward strand.
AAATTTTGAATTATTGGTATAGATGAGACATTAACTGAGTAATATAATTAAACAAAAGCATATCATTCGCTGAGTAATAAAACTAGCCATTGACTAGAATTGCTCATAAGTTGACACTAGCCGACAGGAAGCAGTAAAATGCACCTTCATGAATCATGAACTTTAATACCAATTTATAGAATTTAATAGCAGATATATCCATGTATAGATTTTCTTAGATGAATCATACAAAGGTGCCCAAAAGCAGACGATATACATAACACAGTGGTTTCATTCGGCAAGGTCCCTGAGAGAACCATTATATTAAATAACAAGAAGCTTTCAAGAAGAATCTGTTTTGTGTACAACCTGCGATTACAACATCCATTCCATGAGAGGGTCCTGTCGGGCATTTCCTCAAACAAGAAAATAGCATTCCCTTTCATTCCCGCTCTCATGTAGGCGGAGACCATTACAGTCTAAGAAATCACGTTGTCATTCAGCCTCCTGTTGATCCCTATTTCCGCACACCTAGAATACCCATCCATTGACACTGTCTTCACCACATTGTAGCCAGCAAACCCGTCTTCTGAATTATGGCGTCAACCGCCCTCACCATCCCAAGGTCAGACGAACTTGGGGCGTCGGAGCCGTACTCCTGCAACCTGCGATCGATGGCTACCGTGGGGTGGAGCCCTGGAAGGTGTGCGGGAGTTGTTAATGGAGTCTAGGAATGACGCAACGTTGTCGGAGTCCAACTAGACTGGTCACTAGAGGAGATGAAACAGGAGATATGTGCTCCACGTACTGGAGGTTGCGCTTTATGATGGGGGCAGATGTGGAGGAGGTTGTGCTGATGCCATCCCTTTCCTCATTCCCCCCGGCATGGTACTGCTTGTTGTGGGAGAACCAATCGTCCAATGTCGAGTAGGCTCCGGGATGCTCTCTGTCTCGGTTTCAAATCGGCCGAGGGTCCTGGCGAGCTTCTCGGCGCTGTCCTCCATGTGAATCGCCCAAGCCGACGGAGGTGTGAAAGAGGGGTCGGGAAACAAATTAAGGGGCGACGGAGGATCAGATGTCAATTGACATATATTTACAAATTGCGCCACCGCAAATCTGAAACGGGCAGCATACTTAAGATACCCGCGCGGGTATTAAAACAAACTCTCTCTCTCTCTCTCTCTCTCTCTCTATATATATATATATATATATATATATATATATATATATATATATATATATATATATATATATATATATATATATATATATATATATATATATGCTCATCTTTATTGCCCGCGCGGGTAGCTACCTGCCCACCCTTCCGACCACTTTTTTTCAAAAAAATCGCAATTGTAGAGGACTATTTTGTCTAGCTCTCCAAAGAAATTTAGCCAAAAATAATATCATTTTCCCCTCCAAAATAAAAAAACTTGTCCTTGTATATATCTGATGTATCTTTTGTATAAAGTTATTTTTTTATTCGTGTAGTTACTTTATGTTCACCATAGTTACTTTTTTGATAGCAGAGTTACTTTTTTGGCTGCCGGGTAGCGAAAATCCAGACTACCCCCACGGGCAACGAATGAATGCCTTATATATATATATATATATATATATATATATATATATATATATATATATATATATATATATATATATATATATATATATATATATATATATATATATATATATATATATATATATATATATATATATATATATATATAAGGCCCATCTTTATTGCATGCGCGGGTAGCTACCCGCCCACCCTTCCGACCACTTTTTTGAAAAAAAAATTCGCAACTGCAGAGGAGCCTAGCTCCCCAAAAAATTTCATCCAAAAATAATATCATTTGCCCCACCAAAATCAAAAAATCCATCCTTATATATATCTGTTGTATATTTTGTATAGAGTTACTCTTTTAGTCGTGTAGTTACTTTCTTATCACCATAGTTACTTTTTTGACAATAGAGTTACTTTGTGGCCAGAAGAGTTACCTTTTTTGCTGTCAGGTAGCAAAATTTCAGACTACCCACGCGGGCAATGAATGAACGCATATATATATATATATATATATTCATTCGCTATCCATACGGGTAGCTAAGGTTAGTTACAATGTACATTTATTTTGTAATAGGAGACACATATTTGTAATGAGACAACCAACATAGTAATGAGATGACCAAAATTATAATACAAAAGTTCATCTTGCAAATACAACATGAAACTGAATACAGTAAAAATGATATTTACGACAGTAGTTTACATAGTATAACAAAACAAGCATTTCTATTATATCTTTGGTCATCTCATTACATCGTTGGTTGTCTCATTACAAATATGTGCCTTCCTATTACAAAATAGATGCATGTATAAATAACCTTAGCTATCCGCACGGGTAATGAATGAAGAGCCATATATATATATATATATATATATATATATATATATATATATATATATATATATATATATATATATATATATATATATATATGATACATTTTCATTCTATCTTCCTCCAATCCCATAGAAATAGAATTCTAGTTAAGAACTCATTTTATGGACATTGAAAGATCCAACTAAGTTACCTTACATGACTAGTTCATCTATTATCCGAAAATTACATACATGTATCATATGATGCCAACTTACTTCCTTCTAACCTTACAAAAAATCCTCCTCCTCATTCTTTCTAAATGATTATATTATTCTAAACAAAATCATCACATATTCTAGAACCCACTCGTCTTGTTCTTACTACATCTTCTTGAAGTTTTGAACTCACTCTTCCTAGTAGGAAGACTAGAAAGTAGTAGGTAGCCTCCATTCACAATCCTCTTCGCAACAACAAAATCTTTGTATTAAATTGGTTTATTTTACATCGCAGGTACACCAACACAACTTGAATTTAAAATAATAACAGAAAGTATTATTAAAAATCAAACAAAAAGTACTATAATCTTAGCATGTGACCAATAAATGCAAAATGCATGATGCAAACTTAAATCATACGGTTAAAATTTCTAGTAGTGATATTACTACATGACTACAAAGGCTAAAACTTACAATATTGATTATTTCATTATTACTAGCATATGACAACAGTTTATAAAGATTAATCATATAGAATCTTACACATCCACTGACACAGTAAATATATGCAACAATATTCCTCATCCTCAAATATTTAAAAGTCACTTGATTTGTCTTTAATCTGTAGAAGAAAATAATAAAAACCATTGTTGTTGCCAAAGAACAAGTTTTCATCCATTCCAGCCTTCCTAAGTGGCTGACTCTAGCTCAGACTACTATGATAGTCAAGGAACCATCTAAATGAAAAGGGAACAGTTATTGCAATAGTAACAATTTGATTTTCTAGTCTTGAACATTGCTCATGGTCTTTGCATTCTTTGTGGATGACATTAGAGAACACTATTTTCATTGTTGAACACATTAAAATAACAAATAAGTTATTTCCTAACTTTTTTAGATGGTCCTATCAGAGAATACAAACATCTTTTCTCTATGTTTAAGGCCAATGTTTTAGCCATATATATTACTAATTGAAAGCTTATAAACACAAATATAAAAAAAGTTTTTTTATCCATGATTAAGATAGTAATTCCAAATTATTGCCTTACAAGTTGATATATAGGACAATATCGTGGATGGATAGTAATTCTTTTCTCTTTATCTATGTTATAATGGTCATCTTCAAAACTAGTTATCTTTTCAGCTTTCTATATTAGACATCATCTTGCTATTTCCAATTGATTTGAGTAGAGTTTGCAAAAAAATTATGTGACTCAATTAGTTAGATCTTTGTCATTTGGACTTCTTGGGAAATGAAGGATAGATGATATTGGACTAAACAAGTGGTAACATACTTTCCAAGTAAAGAATAACACCTACTTTCTACCTAGTAATCAAGATGATTGGGAATGAGTCTTGACAATGATGTCAATGATGATATTTTCTATTATGTTATGACCATGGTTTCTGTTACATTACCTATAAAGTCTATTTTCCATCCAGCCATTCATCTATCTTCTTTTTTCTTTGTGATGACACTTTGAGTTTCCAAATTAAAGAAGTAAAAAAACTTCTTAGTCATGTGAGACCATGATCTTGTTTTAATCTTAAATGTGTATTCAATATTAATTTCTAATCTTAACTAGATGTTTGAAAAAGATTTGATACTCAGTTGAATAATTAAATCCCTATCTGATGTCAATTTGCACTTTGAATGCCTTGGTTTCAAGTTTTTGAATAAGTTATGAACTTAATTTCAAAATCACCATAAGATGAGTATATAACTGCGAAATTGTTTATAAAATATTTATACTTATAATTTATTAAATTCTAGAATCAGTTTATTAAGAGAGGACTCTAATCTAGAGTTCATTTTACTCTATTAGCCTTGACATGCAATATCATGTAAAATTGTGGACTAATGTGCAATTTCACCTTAATTGGAAACCTAAAAGCAAATTTGAGTGCATAATATAAATATCAATGATATTAATTAGTATCTTCATAGATTTATTTGGTTTGATTAGTTTGACCTTATTTGGATTAGGGCTTCAACTTTACATGGTATGGTGATGATGATGGTTGATGATAGTAAATGGAGCTTATTGTGCTCAACCAATGAATTTTTTTGGCTAATGGAAGTGGCCTTTTTGTATAATGAAAGTGATAGACCAACGAAAGCCCCACATAGTACAATGGAAATGGTTCCAATAGATAATAATGTTATAAGGGCCGATAAATATGTTTTCCTTGATCAATGGATGGCATTCTTGAACCAAGGGTAATTATGAATACCAGTTAGGGACACTTTGGACATTTGCACCTATTCCCCAGTTTATAAAATCAAATTCTTTGGTTTAGAGTCTCTTTTAGCACTCCACAAGATTCTAGAATTGTGAAAAGAACCATGGAGTCCGAATCAAACTCTAAGAAAGGGATAAACATGGATGGAGTCTTTCATATTGATGCATGTGGATGCAAGTTGTAGATCTAGCTTCTTCAAGATGCTTGACAAGTTTGTTTCCAGTCCTAATCATATAAGATTAATATTCTAGAATCTTTTTTTTTGTCCCGTCTTCCTCCTTTGGTGATTCCTCATGGACTTCCATGGTGGAAAGTACTCCATCTATTTAAAGAACCTTCCTTTTTTTCCTATTTTTGATCTAATGGGAGCTAGATCTTATTTGGAGCATGGATTTAGGGGATTTTGGAGGGCTGATCTAGGACATGTTAGTAGCTTTGTGGCATCCTTCTATAACCTCGTTATTATCACCATAATAGGTGAGTGATATAGTATTGTTAGCATTCTTTTTCCTACTTATTCATGGAAATCCCTAAAAACTTCTTCAAAACTTAATTAACATGCTTAAAGATTGATTTTTTCTGGATTCTTTTGCTTTCAAGTTATATTATATTGGGATTGTATACATTCCTCTATACATCATTCATAAATACCTAATTAAATGGACTTAATCTCTTTGGTTTAAGGCCTAAAATCCAAAATTTGTGCATCTATAGTTTATTTTGATCTTAATCTTGTTCTATGACCTCCTATTATTTTAAATGATGATGTCTTCATAACCATTTTAGATAAATAGACTACATTCACAAAATTTCATGTTCTTCCTAACCTTCTAGAGTTACTCCCTGAAGCTATTTATATGACCAAATGATCATATACTTGTTGAATTTTGAAATACAAGTGAAATATTAAATATGTCATCCTTTTGGTGTATTAGTACCATATGATAAGAAATATATATGAATGTTATTCTTAGTTATTATGAGTTGGTATAAGACATTTATGAGGCTTTAATATAACCGTTGTTCTACTAGAAGTTCTTTTAACTTGGGTGTATAATCCCAAAGTAGGTCGTCTATGCATAGAGGTGACATTTTTTTTCTGTATTTTAAGTTTTCAATAAAATTCCCTCATACTTTTGAATTTAAATCTAAATTTGGTACGGTGGTATACAACTATATTTTGAAAAGTAATACAAAATTTCAAATGGTTATGATGTTCTTAAGTGGTATTTAATCTAATGGGAACTTATATGATGAAATTACCCTTTTTATGTCTAGTATTGGGACTGTATGCCCTAGTAAGTACTTGGAATATATGATGAACCATATTATACTTTCTGAATATGTTTTTCCTCACTTATATCGTTGATGAATGTGAAAGTAATTCCTCAATCAAGAAGTGTAATTACATTAATGTGTATGATATGTACCGTAAAGTAAATTAACAAATTAACCAAGGTGTAACTTGGAGGTCTCTATATTGAATGTGAGTCTGAAAAATTAATGGAATTATTTTATGATAAATAATTTTAATAAGTTGATCATATATCTTAACGATGAGGATGTGTTATATACCTCCTCTTTTTAGAATGCTATGGGTTGACTAAATGAGATACAAGACATGACACTAAAAGTATGTCTAGGATATGGGTTAAATGTAATGAGTTAGATTTGATATCTTCATGTTGATCCCTTGGGTGAAATTATAATGTGTGTCATCATTGGGATGATGTCTTGGATCAATGACTAAATACCACCCACATTTGAATATGATTACAACATAAGATGGGGAATAAAATAGTGGTATTTTTAAAAGTAGATGAGGTATGTGTCCTTATGAATATGATAATATTACCTCCAAATAATGATGTACACTTTATCATAGCCAATTGGACTCTAAAACATACATGCAATGGGGATTGGTTTACTTTAACTAATGTTATTAAAATAATGCAATGTGATAGTCCCTCATGATACTCATACACTTGATAAATGATGATAATAATCATGTTCTATGATCATGTCTAGTCTTATATGATTATTTTGAGAATGTCTAGGTATGTGATAGTGTCATATATTTCTAATACTATTTATATGTTGATATGCAAAAGTAGGATGAGAGATGACCTTTGTTTTGCATTGACAAAGGCAGATCCCCCATGAATATATATATATATATATATATATATATATATATATATATGTTGGGCCTTGTTGTAGCCAAATATGATATGTTGGGCCTTGTTATGGCCGAGAATGCTAGGACCTTGTTGTGGATAAGATTGACATCTTGGGTCTTATTGTGGCCAAGTATGGATACTCGTACCTTGCATTAGTGTCTTTATATATGTTTTATACTTCTATATCTGCTAGAACTGAATGCTTGGTTTATTTCCCAAATACTTGTAGGTACCTTGTATGTATCTTGATTGATGTAAAAAAAAAATACCAAATTGACTTAAATAATTAGTGTAGCTTTAATTACGTAGTATCATGATACCGTAGACCATCTCAATGTCAGGACTTGTTGGATAGTGAAATGATTAATCCTCACAAAGGAGATCGAACTTATATATTGTTGATTATATGCAACTACATGGAGGGTTTTACTCTATCATCTTGATTTCAAGGTGTTTGAGAACAACTGTAGTTGTGTCTTGATTTCATATTTGATTGGGAGTGGATGTGGTTGTAACTCTGATTTGATGGTTTAAACCTTGGTTTCTAGTGTCGTGGCTTGTGTACCTAGGATGAACCATACTTTTTTATTAGTTGGTATGATGTGTGACATGATTTTACCGTGCGTATAACGCAAGTACACGCGTCAATGTAGTATAGGCCTTTGTGAGGCCCGAGTCAAACTCAGGGACACTAAATTATCAGTAGACTACTACTAACTGGTTGCGATCAACTAAATCGATTAAAAGAGTTTGAGAGTTGTTGTAAAAACAAAAGAAAATACAATAAAACAAAGCAATCGATTAAAGGTTTAGTTTAATCAATTCAAGTTGAGATCTTTAGGATTGTGGTTTCACCGCGGGTTTTCATTGTATGAATTTCCATATAATAATTCAGGTTCATCTCTCGATCCGGGTAGTGGCCAGTAGTTAGAATTTCCCACTGTCGTATTACAATTCACTACCTACGTCTAGGTCGGTTCCACCATCGTAGTAACCTATACGCTAAACTAGGTGCATTAGAATTGACCTCTGGGTGTCCACCATTAACCTTACATCACCTTGTTCAAGGGATTTATTAATTAATGTGAATTTCATCTCTTTTTAACCATTAATTCTTCTTTCAAAGTAATTAAAGGCATTAGATTATCATTATGGTGATCAAGCATAACAATATAATTGAGAAAATGAAGTCATACCACAGATTTAAGAGATAAATGATGAATTACTACGATAAAAATGGCATACAATGCTTCCCCTGGCTACTCCCAGTCCTAAAGATAAAGGGGATTAGCCCCGCATGTTCATCTCAAAGCAAAACATGGTAGAGAAAAGGGGAAACATGAAGAAAAACGTGAATAAGTAATGAAACCCCTGAACGGAGAAGATCCAAGCATTCCTCGGTGTAGAATGCAAGATCAACAGCCTTTCGGCGGTGGAAAATGTCTTCTTCGGCTTCCAAAATGGCTGGGGCGTGCTTCTGGGCTCCGTTCTTCTCTCCCCACCTTCTCAGGACGTGTGCAGGGGATAATGACGTGATACCCTGCTCTGGACCGCCGTCATTAGGTATAATCACCAAGTTAGGTCGCAAAAATATCACAGCCGTCAGATTTAGATCGATCTGAAACAAATTTGTATCTGACGGTTTCGATACCATCGACGCGGCTCGATGGTATCGACACTGCACGATATCGGCAAGTCTTCTTTTCTTTTCTTCATTGCACCTGATGGTGACTCGATACCATCGACGAGGGTCAATGGTATCGACTTCCTTAGGTGTTGGTTTTATCCCTTTTCTGTCGTTGAATCTTCAGGTGTCGATAGTATCGACTTTAGGGTCAATAGTATCGACTATCTACTCGCCAGCAACCTGATGGAATTTCGCTACCATCGACTTCCCTATCGATGGTATCGACTCTGTGCTGCTCCTTGCAGCTGGCAACCTGTGGCTGTGTCGATAGTATCGACATCTATCTATGGTATCGACAGCTACAAATATGTGTTTTTCCTGAAATTGCAACACAAAACCACATAAGCCGAAATAAAACATATTATTGTCATCATTTATGCTCAAAACAATAAAGTAAGGGAGTATTGATGCTGAGAAAGATCATAGACTAAAGTAAGGGAATTATGCAATATTAACCACCAAAATGACCAATAAACGCATAAAACGCGAGTGAAAAAGTCTATAAATGTGACTCAAAATCATCGCATCAAACTCCCCTAAGCTTGAACATTTCTTGTCCTCGAGCAACAAAACTTTTAGAATAAAATTGCGAGAGTCAACCAAAGAAGAGATTGTCACAACAAACATCACCACATGATCCCCGCCAGACATTCACATACCGGCCCTCTCTAACCACGGAATGATAATTACCCTAAAGGCGACAGTAATCATCCATAAAAGATATCTACCTCAAAAATAATGAACACTATCACATAAGGCAGTTAACATAATAAAATTCTCCGGTCCAGACTTGGTGCATCTTGTGATCTTCTATTCTATGTTACTCACCCTAACTACCATCTACATGGAAGTAGTTCTCCTGGTATTAATGAGTGAGGAGAAAATCACGGTGGCCTACCAATTCAAGCAACGAGTGGATGGAATGGGTGGCTCATGGAAGAAATGGAAGCATTATACGATTTTAACATGCACAAAGCAAAAATGACCTAAATGATGCATATGCAAGTGTAAATGCCCTAATGCCTACATTTGGGAGGAATGATGCATGCACTTTCATTCCATCTCAAGGTGAGATGGAATATCTAAGAGAACTACATCATGTACTTATTCTTCTTAGTATGTAGTGAGAACATGCTCCTTTCTCCCTCTCATTACTACTTACTTCTCAATTCTCTTTTCTTCTTTTTTTTTCAAAACTTCTCTTTTTTTTCAAGTCCTTATTTTCATAGCTGACAATGAAATATTTGTCGAGCTCACTTATTGCTGCATAACTTATACACTTGAAGCATACAGAACGTATGGAACAAGTTCATCACCCTTAATGTTTAGAAGATATAAGTTGCATGATGTACTCTATATGCACAAAAATGTGAATGCAGCTACAAAATGATAATTATGCAACTAAATGACACACACCTAAGGATAATGTGCATGTATAGCTATTCTATCTTTTTTTTCTTTTTTTTCATTCAAAAATATGAGAAAATAGTTGTAATGCAAGACCTATCTACATGGAATGAAATCAAAGAGATTAAAATTGTAATGCACTTCCAGTTCTTAAGGTGGATTATGAAAGCAATGGGGTGGATAGATCACAAGACTAATTGACTGAACCTTTGAAAATTATTATGTGTCCCTTGTTACTGACTTGTGTAGTAATTAAGAGGTTTTCCTCTCTTATTTCGAATTAAAGTCTCATTATCATTTGATCAGTTTAGGCTCAAACAACCAGTTCCGTCCACTTTTCATGAATCATGGGAATGTCCAGTTGTGATTTCTTGTTTTAGAGTTGACAAACCCAATTATCTCCTTAAGTGATGTGCTCAAAGTTGAACAACACAAACTTGCAAAACACTAAAAAATTTTAAATTTGCCCCTGATTCCCATGTACAAGCAACGAGATGACACATGACTTAAGACATCCGCAATTACACTAGATAGAGTGTGGATCCTACAAGCAAACTAAAAACTAAGAGAAACAAATAATAAAAGACAAAACAATAAACTTAAAAACTGAGAAAACTAAAGGATAGAGTTGTTCCAACTCCCCCTAAGCTTGAATTCGACTATGGCCTCATAGTGAAAAACAACCTTAAAAAGGTGGAACAGAGATACCAATCATTCTTCAGGAGGAGGCGAGTACTGTGGGGCCGTGGGGTCCCAAGATGGGTACTTCCCCTGAAAGCTCAGATCATACTGGGGCATGGGCGGAGGTTGTGGATACCCCCCAAAGTAATTCTGGCTCCAGTAATGATCGTAAAAGGGTTGTTGTTGCATCTCCATCCTATGCAACCTGTCGTGGATGTGCAGTTGGTTTTCGAGGAGGAGGCGCTCATTTTCAAAAATAGCCCTCTGATTGTCTAGCAATCGGTTCGTCGTATCCTGAATACTGACATATGAAGCTGTATGCTGCAGCTGGGTGTGTTGAATCTCTTGCAGCATCGTATACATCCCCTGCATGGAGTAGACATCCTCGCCTTGCTGTGAGGGCAATGGTGGTGGAGGCTGTGAAGATGAAGATGCACCCGGTTGCATGTAGGGACGCTTCCTAGGTGCCACTCGTGTACGAACAGGGGTGAAAGCCTCCTTTTCCTCTTCAGTCTCGTCGTCGTCATTGTCATCATTGTCGCCATCTTCATCCGAGTCCTCGATGGTGATGACAGGCCATCTGAAATGCTGAGTGCCCTCAATGTTGAAGACGGAGTCTGGAAGTGAACACTCTTGATATGCTTGATTGACATGGTAGTGTGCATATGCCAAGCCATCACGAAGCAGAATGAGGTTGGAGCGATGCAGATGCTGCAAGTTGACCTTGCTCCTATTGGAGAGGGGAGTAAGCTGGGAGAAATTTAACCCAAGATAGTGGGCCAGCGGTGTGATGAGCCCTCCAAAGTGGATTGGAGCCTTCCGTGTACTCTCTTTATAGCCAACACACGTGTTAAGAAGAACGTGCCCCAATTGCACTCCTCGTGCTTCAGCAATTTGTGCAGGAAGAACAAGTCTGTCTCTTGAAACTTGCTGAGAGATAGGTTGCCATGAGCGAACAACGTGGTGCAGAGCATGCGGTGAAGAAATCGCACAAACAGATGCTCGAAATCTGCCACTGCAGCATTGTGGTAGCTCACGGATTTGCCGGGAGGCGCAGTCACTAGCTCACCGAAAATAGCATCATAGTCCGTCCAGTTGTCTGGCCTCTGGTACTGGTCTCTCCCATGATTCCAGTTGTAGATGAAATTGAACTGTCTGAGGGTGAGAGTGTAATCGTTGTTGTAAAGCTGGAAAGAAATGCGGCCCTTGATCCATTCCCGATCAGTGGTGATAACGTCGTTTGGCATGACGCATATGTCCACTGACGCCATGAACTCTGCCACTAGCTCCTTGTATGTAGGCCATTCACCGAAGAATGGCTGGCCGACAGCATGGAATTCCATCTCATCGGGCCTCCTGCCCGTATGCCTTGCCTGCCCCTTGAGAATGTAGGCAAGATTGGGCTTGAACCCAAGATATCGAACCATGTCCCGATCGACGTTTCGGGTCAGCTCTATCTTTCTCTTCATCGGCTCCTCGTAGACCTTCCGGACCTCCACAGAAGGATGGACAATCCGCGGGTGCGGAATAGATGCTATGGGTGGAGGAATGAACTCGGGAATCTCCATAGGATTCGCCCATGAAGAGGATGCACTGGTTGTATGCACCATCGTCGAGAAAGAAGAAGGAATAGAAGACGGAGCTCGGTGAAGGTCGGAGAAGACAATCTCTGCTCGGTGAAGGCTCGGGGAAGAACGCACTGCTTGGATGCTCGTAGTCGGGCTCTGATTGCTCAACAAGATGTACGGCACAAGTGGAGGAGGAAAGCTCTGAAGGTGTGACGTCATATGACAACAATCCATCCCTTTTATTGTAGTGGTCGTCACTACTGTGTGCCCGTCGATACCATCGACGCAGGTCGATGGTATCGACACCTATAGCACAATCCGGTCTTCCGCTAGTATCGACGGTTGTCAATAGCCTGATTTGGGGACCCGGATCGATGACGCGTTGATACCATCGACGGGTGTCGATGGTATCGACCCATCCCACAGATTGACTCTCTTGGTGCAGTGATCGTCGTTGATCTCCTCTCACGGATCGGTGACATGTCGCGTCGATACCATCAACGCAAGTCGATAGTATCGACTTTTGCTTAGGGAAACACCCTCGCGAGGCCCGAATGCCGATTTCTGCCTATAACTGAGTCGATACCATCAATAGGTCTGTCGATGGTATCGACTTCACTGAGACAAATACATCTGAATATCTCCAGAGATCTCGCGAGTATCGACACCGATGTCGATACTATTGACCTCGTTTTTGTGATCAACCTGATGGTGTGTCGATACCATCGACGAGGCCGTCGATATTATCGACGCAGAGAGATTTTTGCAGTCACCTACTGTGCCCATCTCGATACCATCGACACAAGGGTCAATGGTATCGACCCTGCCTTAGTCCTGCACATTGAACAAACGATCAATGTATCATTTTTACACTAAAAACAAAATGAAATCAAACCAAAGTACAAATGTGAAAGAAACTAAACGAAGCTACCGATGGTTGGGTTGCCTCCCAACAAGCACCCTTATTTAACATCTTAGGCTAGACGAAATCAAGCTTCATCAACTTGGAGCTTTAGAGAGTGTGCCCAGGGGATCACTCGGCAGTTTGAACTCAACGCGATCCTGGCCAATCCCCAACGTCAATGTACCTCTCTGAATGGCAGTGACAACATCGGTCGTCGCTTGAAATGGTCTTCCTAAAAGCATTTCACAACCTTTGAGTTGTGGCATATCCATAACAATGAAATCCACTGGAAAGATAAACCTGTCTACTTTGACAAGTACATCCTCACACACTCCGTATGGCTTCACAATGGACCCGTCTGCCAACTCAATAGTCACAGTAGATTTCTTTAATTTCTTCAAGCTTTTGAAATGTGGACAGTGGCATAAGATTAATGCGAGCTCCTGAATCACACTGTGCTTATGGAAAATGTTGACCGCCTATAGAACATGGAATGTGGAAGCCTCCTGGGTCTTTCCTCTTTTGTGGTAAACTCCCATGGATAATTGAGCTCACCACCTCATTCACCCAGCAAACATCTGTGTCTTTGATCCGCCTCTTCTTGGTGATGATTTCCTTGATAAACCTCCCATATGCTGGAATCTGCTCTATCATTTCCACTAATGGAATATTTATATGGAGTTTCCTGAACATCTCCAATAACTTCCTATAATGTCGATGTACTTTCATCGGCATCGGACCATCTGAAAAAGACATAACTGCCTCATTTAGACGCTTATGAGGTGGCACATATGGGCTTTTCAGGGCAAACTCCCCTAAGCTTGCGTCAATGTCACCCTCTGGCGTAGACTTTGGCACATTGTTTTCAACAGTTGTTACTTGTGACGGCTCCTCTCTCAGTGACTATAGCTTCACCATGATGCATGACCTTCACCTGCTCTTCTTGCCTAGGTACGGGCACGATTTGCTCTTGATGGGTTTTTCTGAATGGACAATAACCACCTCGTAGTCCATAATGACTGTGACGATACGGTATTTTTGGTGTAGCCTCCGTATCAAAAATCATTTTGCTTTTGTCCTGGACTTCCACCACCGGGGGCTCTACCGCAGTAATCATAGATATGTACTTTACTTGATGATGTGCTTGAACAACATCTGCATTCCCAGCCTGTCTTTGTTGGTTAGCATGCTTCAGGGCTACCACTTCATTAAAAATCTGGGTCACAGTCATCTCTAGTGCCCTCATCTGTGCTCCATGGCTTTGCAATGTTTGCCCAAATTTAGTCAAGATCTCACCCTGAGACTATAGCTACTTACTAAACATGCTCGTCATCTCCTGATTTTGTTGCACCACTTGACTAAGCAACGCGGTGCTTTTATCTTTTGTCGTTGACTGTGGCTTTGCATCTGGATCTTGTAAGAAGTTTTTTGGATCTTTCCATGAGAATTTTCTATCCTTCCTCCAGGCATAATCATTATTTCTATAGCCCTGTTGTTGCATAAATTTGACCTGGGCTTCCTCCTCGGATTTTGTATCCTCTTTGGCAAGCAATTTCTTAGCTAGAAGATCTAATTTATCATTTAGCTTCTTAATAGCCCTGGACTCACCTGCAACTTTGAGTTGTTCTGGTGCATCCCTATTGCCCCAAGATTGCTTCTTGGCCATGTTCTTCGAAATTTCCCAACACCTTGTTCCTGTGTTGTTTAGGAAGAACCCTGAACCTGCAAAGTCTAAGTTACTTCTATCATGCTCGGAAAGAGCGAAATAAAAGATTTTGACCTGCTTCTCCTTGCCCAGCCCATGATGCGGGCACCTCCTTAGCATGATCTGAAACCACTCCCAGGTCTCAGAATAAGTTTCACCCGCTTTCTGACTGAAATTATGTATTTTTGTTATTAGATCATTTGTCTTTTCGGGCGGAAAAAATCTTTCAAAGAACACTTCAACCATTTGGTTCCATGATTCCACATACTCATCATCGAGATTATGTAACCATACTCGTGCATTTCCCGCCAGAGAGTTGGGGAACGGCTTCAGATAAAGTGTCTCCTGCGGGAACCTGTCTATTTTGATCATGTCACAATTCTCCACGAACTGGCTTATATGAGTCACCGGATCTTCATTTTTTAGCCCATGAAATGCATTTGATTTGACCAGATTTGTTAGTGCAGGATCAATCTTGTAAGTCAGAATATTGACCTCCTGCTTCTTTATTGGCCCCTTTGAAATGGATGAGGAAGAAGCCTTTATCTTCTCCCATATCGTCTACTCTTCTGCCATGGATTCTGGTTCTGAATCAGAATCTATTTCGTCTGGATGGTCTTGAATAAAATTCTGCTCGTCGTCTGGTCCCAACAGTGGAACCTCTGATGCTTGTTGCGTGTAGTCGGTGCTACGCGTCTGCACCATGCACAGTACCTGCAAAATGATAATTTCGGTTCAGTACCATGCTAAATGATCACAAAATGTGAAAAATAGACTATGAATTTCAAAAAATGAGTACAAAATAATAAAAATTAAAAAGTGGCCTAGAATGGCCGCTTGCAGTACTCGTAGTGATGACAATTGCCGTGTCCCCGGCAAAGGCACCAAAAACTTGACACGATTTTACCGTGCGTATAACGCAAGTGCACGCGTCAATGTAGTATAGGCCTTTGTGATGCCCGAGTCGAACTCAGGGACACAAAATTATCGGTAGACTACTACTAACTGGTTGCGATCAGCTAAACCGATTAAAAGAGTTTGAGAGTTGTTGTAAAAACAAAATAAAATACAATAAAACAAAGCAATCGATTAAAGGTTTAGTTTAATCAATTCAAGTGGAGATCTTTAGGATTGTGGTTTCATCGCGGGTTTTCATTGTATGAATTTCCATATAATAATTCAGGTTCATCTCTCGATCCGGGTAGTGGCCTGTAGTCAGAATTTCCCACTGTCATGGTACAATTCACTACCTATGTCTAGGTCAGTTCCACCGTCGTAGTAACCTATACCCTAAACTAGGTGCATTAGAATCGACCTCTGGGTGTCCACCATTAACCTTACATCACCTTGTTCAAGGGATTTATTAATTAATGTGAATTTCATCTCTTTTCAACCGTTAATTCTTATTTCAAAGTAATTAAAGGCATTAGATTATCATTAGGGTGATCAAGAATAACAATATAATTGAGAAAACGAAGTCATACCATGGATTTAAGAGATAAATGATGAATTACTATAATACAAATGTCATACAATGCTTCCCCGGGCTACTACCGGTCCTAAAGATAAAGGTGATTAGCCCTACATGTTCATCTCAGAGCAAAACATGGTAGAGAAAAGGGGAAACATGAAGAAAAATGTGAATAAGTAATGAAACCCCTGAACGGATAAGATCCAAGCGTTCCTCGGCGTAGAATGTGTGATCTACAGCCTTTCGGCGGTGGAAAACGTCTTCTTCGGCTTCCAAAATGGCTGGGGCGTGCTTCTAGGCTCCGTTCTTCTCTCCACACCTTCTCGGGACGTGTGCATCGGCTAATGATGTGATACCCTACTCTGGACCACCGTCACTAGGTATAATCACTGAGTTATGTCACAAAAATATCACAGCCGTCAGATTTAGATCGATCTGAAACAAACTTGTATCTGACAGTGTCGATACCGTCGACGTGGGTCGATGGTATCGAAACTGTGCGATATCGGCAAGTCTTCTTTTCTTTTCTTTGTTGTGCCTAATGTTGACTTGATACCATCGACGAGGATCGATGGTATCGACTTCCTTAGGCATCAGTTTTATCTTATTTCTGTCGATGAATCTTCAGGTGTCGATAGTATCGACTTTAGGGTCAATAGTATTGACTATCTACTTGCCAGCAACCTGATGGAATGTCACTACCATCGACTTCCTTATCGATGGTATCGACTCTGTGCTGCTCCTTGCAGATGGCAACCTGTGGCTGTGTCGATAGTATCGACATCTGTCAATGGTTTCGACAACTGCAAATATGCATTTTTCCTGAAATTGCAACACAAAACCACATAAGCCGAAATAAAACATATTATTGTCATCATTTATGCTCAAAACAATAAAATAAGGGAGAATTGATGCTGAGAAAGATCATAGACTAAAGTAAGGGAATTCTGCAATATTAACCACCAAAATGACCAATAAACGAATAAAACACGAGTGAAACAATTCTATAAATGCGACTCAAAACATCGCATCAAACTCCCCTAAGCTTGAACATTGCTCGTCCTCGAGCAACAAAACGTTTAGAATAAAATTGCGAGAGTCAACTAAAGAACAGATTGTCGCAACAAACATCACCACATGATCCCCGCCGGACATTCACATACCGGCTCTCACTAACCACAGAATGATAATTACCCTAAAGGCGACAGTAATCATCCATAAAAGATATCTACCTCAAAAATAATGAACACTGTCACATTAGGCAGTTAACATAATAAAATTCTCCGGTCCATACTTGGTGCATCTTGTGATCTTCTATTCTACGTTACTCTCCCTAACTACCATCTACATGGAAGCAGTTCTCCTGGTATTAATGAGTGAGGAGAAAATCACAGTGGCCTACCAATTCGAGCAATGGGTGGTGGAATGGGTGGCTCATGGAAGAAATGGAAGCATTATACAATTTTAACATGCACAAAGCAAAAATGACCTAAATGATGCATATGCAAGTGTAAATGCCCTAATGCCTACATTTGGGTGGAATGATGCATGTGATTTCATTCCATCTCAAGGTGAGATGGAATATCTAAGAGAACTACATCATGTACTTATTCTTATTAGTATGTAGTGAGAACATGTTCCTTTCTCCCTCTCATTACTACTTACTTCTCAATTCGCTTTTCTTTATTTTTCAAAACTTCTCTTTTTTTCAAGTCCTTATTTTCATAGCTGACAATGAAATGTTTTTCGGGCTCACTTATTGCTGCATAACTTATACACTTGAAGCATCCAGAAGGTATGGAACAAGTTCATCACCCTTAATGTTTAGAAGATATAAGATGCATGATGTACTCTATATGCACAAAAATGTGAATGCAGCTACAAAATGATAATTATGCAACTAAATGACACACACCTAAGGATAATGTGCATGTATAGCTATTCTATCTTTTTTTCTTTTTTTTCATTCAAAAATATGAGAAAATAGATGTAATGCAAGACCTATCTACATGGAATGAAATCAAAGAGATTAAAACCGTAATGCACTTCCAGTTCTTAAGGTGGATTATGAAAGCAATGGGGTGGATAGATCATAAGACTAATTTACTGAACCTTTAAAAATTATTATGTGTCCCTCCTTACTGACCTGTGTAGTAATTAAGAGGTTTTTCTCTCTTATTTCAAATTAAAGTCTCATTATCATTTGATCAGTTTAGGCTCAAACAACCAGTTCCGTCCACTTTTTATGAATCATGGGAATGTCCAGTTGTGATTTCCTATTTTAGAGTTGACAAACCCAATTATCTCCTTAAGTGATGTGCTCAAAGTTGAACAACACAAACTTGCAAAACACTAAAAAAAATTAAATTTGCCCCTAATTCCCATGTACAAGCAACGAGATGACACATGACTTAAGACATCCACAATTACACTAGATAGAGTGTGGATCCTACAAGCAAACTAAAAACTAAGAGAAACAAATAACAAAAGACAAAATAATAAACTTAAAAACTGAGAAAACTAAAGGATAGAGCTGTTCCAACTCCCCCCTAATCTTGAATTCGACTATGGCCTCATAGTCAAAAAAACCTTTAAAAGGTGGAACAGAGATACCAATCATTCTTCAGGAGGAGGCGGGTATTGTGGGGTCATGGGGTCCCAAGATGGGTACTGCCCCTGAAAGCTCGGATCATACTGGGGCATGGGCGGAGGTTGTGGATACCCCCCAAAGTAATTATGGCTCCAGTAATGATCGTAAAGGGGTTGTTGTTGCATCTCCATCCTATGCAACCTGTCGTGGATGTGTTGTTGGTTGTCGAGGAGGAGGCGCTCATTTTCGAAAATAGCCCTCTGATTGTCTAGCAGCCGGTTTGTTGTATCCTGAATACCAGCATATGAAGCTATATGTTGCAGCTGGGTGTGATGAATCTCTTGCAGCATCGTATACATCCCCTGCATGGAGTAGAAATCCTCACCTTGCTGCGAGGGCTATAGTGGCAGAGGCTGTGAAGATGAAGATGCACCCGGCTACATGCAGGGACGCTTCCTAGGTGCCACTCGTGCACGAAGAGGGGTGAAAGCCTCCTCTTCATCTACAGCCTCGTCGTTGTCATTGTCATCATTACCGCCATCTTCATCCGAGTCCTCGATGGCGATGATAGGCCATCCGAAATGTTGAGTGCCCTCGATGTTGAAGACAGGGTCTGGAAGTGAACACTCTTGATATGCTTGATTGACATGGCAGTGTGCATATGCCAAGCCATCACGAAGCAGAATGAGGTTGGAGCGATGCAGATGCTGCAAGTTGACCTTGCTCCTGTTGGAGAGGGGAGTAAGCTGGGAGAAATTTAACCCAAGATAGTGGTCCAGTGGTTTGATGAGCCCTCCAAAGTGGATTGGAGCCTTCCGCGTACTCCTCTTTATAGCCAACACGCGTGTTAAGAAGAACGTGCCCCAATTGCACTCCTCGCGCTTCAGCAATTTGTGCAGGAAGAACAAGTCTATCTCTTGAAACTTGTTGAGAGATAGGTCGCCACGAGCAAATAATGTGGTGCAGAGCATGCGGTGAAGAACCCGCACAAACGGATGCTTGAAATCTGCCACTGCAGTGTTGTGGTAGCTCACGGATTGGTCGGGAGGCGCAGTCACTAGCTCAGCGAAAATAGCATCATAGTCCGTCCGGTTGTCTGGCCTCCGGTACTGGTCTCTCCCATGATTCCAGTTGTAGATGGAATTGAACTGTCTGAGGGTGAGAGTGTAATCATTGTTGTAAAGCTGGAAAGAAACACGGACCTTGATCCATTCTTGATCAGTGGCGATAACGTCGTTTGGCACGACGCATATGTCCAGTGATGCCATGAACTCTGCCACTAGCTCCTTGTATGTCGGCCATTCACCGAAGAATGGTTGGACGTCAACATGGAATTCCATCTCATTGGGCCTCCTGCCCGTATGCCTTGTCTGCCTCTTGAGAACGTAGGAAAGATTGGGCTCAAACCCAAGATATCGAACCATGTCCTGATCGACGTATCGGGTCGGCTCTATCTTTCTCTTCATCAGCTCCTCGTAGACCTTCCGGACCTCCGTAGATGGATGGACAATCCGCGCGTGCAGAATAGATGCTATGGGTGGAGGAATGAACTCAGGAATCTCCATAGGATTCACCCATGAAGAGGATGCACCGGCTGTACGCACCATCGTCGAGAAAGAAGAAGGAATAGAAGACGGAGCTCGGTGAAGGTCGGAGAAGACAATCTCCGCTCGGTGAAGGCTCGGGGAAGAACGCACTCCTTGGATGCTCGTATTCGGGCTCCGATTGCTCAACAAGATGCACGACACAAGTGGAGGAGGAAAGCTCTGAAGGTGTGACGTCATATGACAACAATCCATCCCTTTTATAGCAGTGGTCGTCGCTGCTGTGTGCCCATCGATACCATCGACGCAGGTCGATGATATCGACACATGTATCACAATCCGGTCTTCTGCTAGTATCGAAGGTTGTCGATAGCCTGATTTGGGGGCCCGGATCGATGATGCGTCGATACCATCGACGGGTGTCGATGGTATCGACCCATCCCACGGATCGACTCTCTTGGTGCAGCGATCGTCGTTGATCTCCTCTCACAGATTGGTGACATGTCGTGTCGATACCATCGACGCAAGTCGATAGTATCGACTTCTGCTTAGGACAACACCCTCGCAAGGATCGACTGCTGCTTTCTGCCTATAACAGAGTCGATACCATCGATAGGCCTATCGATGGTATCGACTTCACCGAGACAAATACGTCTGAATATCTCCAGAGATCTCGTGAGTATCGACGCCGATGTCGATACTATCGACCTCGTTTTTGTGATCAACCTGATGGTGTGTCGATACCATCAACGAGGCCGTCGATAGTATCGACGCAGAGAGATTGTTGCATTCGCCTACTGTGCCCATGTCGATACCATCGACACAAGGGTCAATGGTATCGACCCTACCTCAGTCCTGCACATTGAACAAATGATCAAGGTATCATTTTTACACTAAAAACAAAATCAAATAAAACCAAAGTACAAATATGAAAGAAACTAAACGAAGCTACCGATGGTTGGGTTGCCTCCCAACAAGCGCCCTTATTTAACGTCTTAGGCTAGACGAAATCAAGCTTCATCAACTTGGAGCTTTAGAGAGTGTGACCAGGGGATCACTCGGCAGTTTGAACTCAACTCGATCCTAGCCAATCCCCAAGGTCAATGTACCTCTCCGAATGGAAGTGACAACATCGGTCGTCGCTTGAAACGATCTTCCTAAAAGCATTTCGCAACCTTTGAGTTGCGGCATATCCATAACAATGAAATCCACCGGAAAGATAAACATGTCTACTTTGACAAGTACATCCTCACACACTCTGTATGGCTTCACAATGGACCCGTCTGCCAACTCAATAGTCGCAGCTGATTTCTTTAATTTCTTCAACCTAAGCTTTTGAAATGTGGATAGTGGCATAAGATTAATGCTAGCTCCTGAATCACATTGTGCTTGTGGAAAATGTTGACCGCCTATAGAACATGGAATGTAGAAGCCTCTTGGGTCTTTCCTCTTCTGTGGTAAACTCCCATGGATAATTGAGCTCACCACCTCATTCACCCAGCAAACATATGTGTCTTTGATCCGCCTCTTCTTGGTGATGATTTCCTTGATAAACCTCCTGTATGCTGGAATCTGCTCTATCATTTCCACTAACGGAATATTTATATGGAGTTTCCTGAACATATCCAAGAACTTCCTATAATGTCAATGTACTTTCATCGGCATCGGACCATCCGAAAAAGACACAACTGCCTCATTTAGACGCTTATGAGGTGGCACATATGGGCTTTTCAAGGCAAACTCCCCTAAGCTTGCTTCAATGTCACCCTCTGGTCTAGACTTTGGAATATTGTTTTCAACAGTTATTACTTGTGACGGCTCTTCTCTCTCAGTGATTGTAGCTTCACTATGATGCATGGACTTCACATGCTCTTCTTGCCTAGTTACGGGCGCAATTTGCTCTTGACGGGTTTTTCTGAATGGACAATAACCGCCTGGTAGTCCATAATGACTGCAAGGATACGGTATTTTTGGTGTAGCCTCCGTATCAAAAATTATTTTTCTTTTATCATGGACTTCCACTATCGGGGGATCTACCGCAGTAATCACAGATATGTACTTTACTTGATGATGTGCTTGAACAACATCTGCTTTCCCATCCTGTCTTTGTTGGTTAGCATGCTTCAGGGCTTCCACTTCATTGGAAATCTGGGTCACAGTCGTCTCTAGTGCCCTCATCCATGCTCCATGGCTTTGCAATGTTTGCCCAAATTTAGTCAAGATCTCACTCTGAGACTGCAGCTGCTTACTAAACATGCTCATCATCTCCTGATTTTGCTGCACCACTTGACTAAGCAACGCGGTGCTTTTATCTGCTGTCGTTGATTGTGGCTTTGCATCTGGATCTTGTAAGAAGTTGTTTGGATCTTTCCATGAGAATTTTCTATCCTTCCTCCATGCATAATCATTATTTCTATAGCCCTGTTGTTGCATAAATTTGACCTGGGCTTCCTCCTCAGATTCTGTATCCTCTTTGGAAAACAAATTCTTAGCTAGAAGATCTAATTTATCATTTAGCTCCTTAATAGCCCTGGACTCACTGCAACTTTGACTTATTCTGGTGCATCCCTATCGCCCCAAGATTGCTTCTTGGCCATGTTCTTTGAAATTTCCCAACACCTCATTCCTGTGTTGTTTAGGAAGAACCCTGAACCTGTGAAGTCTAAGTACTTCTATCATGCTCGGAAAGAGCGAAATAGAAGATTTTGACCTGCTTCTCCTTGTCCAGCCCATGATGCGGGCACCTCCTTAGCATGATCTGAAACCGCTCCCAGGTCTCAGAATAAGTTTCACCCGCTTTCTGACTGAAATTATGTATTTTTTTGATTAGATCATTTGTCTTTTCAGGCGGAAAAAATCTTTCAAAGAACACTTCAACCATGTGGTTCCATGATTTCACATACTCATCATCGAGATTATGTAACCATTCTCGTGCATTTCCCGCCATAGAGTTGGGAAACAGCTTTAGATAAAGTATCTCCTGCGGGAACCTGTCTATTTTGATCATGTCACAATTCTCCACAAACTGGCTTATATGAGTCACCAGATCTTCACTTTTTAGCCCATGAAATGCATTTGATTTTACCAGATTTATTAGTGCAGGATCAATCTTGTAAGTCAAAATACTGACCGCATGCTTCTTTATTGGCCCCTTTGAAGCGGATGAGGAAGAAGCCTTTATCTTCTCCCATATCGTCTACTCTTCTGCCATGGCTTCTGGTTCTGAATCGGAATCTATTTTGTCTGGATGGTCTTGAATAGAGTTCTGCTCGTCGTCTGGTCCCGACAGTGGAACCTCTGGTGCTTGTTGCGTGTAGTCGGTGCTACGCGTCTGCACCATGCACACTACCTACAAAATGATAATTTCAGTTCAGTACCATGCTAAATGATCACAAAATGTGAAAAATAGACTATGAATTTCAAAAAATGAGTACAAAATAATAAAAATTAAAAAGTGGCCTAGAATGGCTGCTTGCAGCACTCGTAGTGCCGACAATTGTTGTGTCCCCAGCAACGGCGCCAAAAACTTGACATGATTTTACCGTGCGTATAACACAAGTGCACGCGTCAATATAGTATAGGCCTATGTGAGGCCCGAGTCGAACTCAGGGACACTAAATTATCGGTAGACTACTACTAACTGGTTGCGATCAGCTAAACCGATTAAAAGAGTTTGAGAGTTGTTGTAAAAACAAAATAAAAGACAATAAAACAAAGTAATCGATTAAAGTTTTAGTTTAATCAATTCAAGTGGAGATCTTTAGGATTGTGGTTTCACCGTTGGTTTTCATTTTATGAATTTCCATATAATAATTCAGGTTCATCTCTCGATCCGGGTAGTGGCCTGTAGTCAGAATTGCCCACTATCGTGGTACAATTCACTACCTATGTCTAGGTCAGTTCCACCGTCGTAGTAACATATACCCTAAACTAGGTGCATTAGAATCGACCTCTGGGTGTCCACCATTAACCTTACATCACCTTGTTCAAGGGATTTATTAATTAATGTGAATTTCATCTCTTTTCAACCATTAATTCTTCTTTCAAAGTAATTAAAGGCATTAGATTATCATTAGGGTGATCAAGCATAATAATATAATTGAGAAAATGAAGTCATACCATGGATTTAAGAGATAAATGATGAATTACTACGATAAAAATGTCATACAATGCTTCCCCGGGCTACTCCCGGTCCTAAAGATAAAGGGGATTAGCCCTACATGTTCATCTCAGAGCAAAACATGGTAGAGAAAAGGAGAAACATGAAGAAAAACGTGAATAAGTAATGAAACCCCTGAACGGAGAAGATCCAAGCATTCCTCGGCATAGAATGCATGATCTACAGCCTTTCGGCGGTGGAAAACGTCTTCTTCGGCTTCTGGAATGGCTGGGACGTGCTTCTGGGCTCTGTTCTTCTCTCCACACCTTCTCGGGATGTGTGCATCGGCTAATGACGTGATACCCTACTCTGGACCGTCGTCATTAGGTATAATCACTGAGTTATGTCACAAAAATATCACAGCCGTCAGATTTAGATCGATCTGAAACAAACTTGTATCTGACGGTGTCGATACCATCGACGCGGGTCGATGGTATCGACACTATGCGATATCGGCAAGTCTTCTTTTCTTTTCTTTGTTGTGCCTGATGCTGACTCGATACCATCGACGAGGGTCGAT
Organism: Alisma plantago-aquatica; assembly: GCA_963693085.1. Classification (NCBI taxonomy): domain Eukaryota; kingdom Viridiplantae; phylum Streptophyta; class Magnoliopsida; order Alismatales; family Alismataceae; genus Alisma; species Alisma plantago-aquatica. Next base: position 366,831,896 of record OY856414.1, read on the forward strand.
GGTATCGACTTCCTTAGGCATCCGTTTTATCCCTTTTCCGTCGCTGAATCTTCAGGTGTCGATAGTATCGACTTTAGGGTCAATAGTATTGACTATCTACTCGCCAGCAACCTGATGGAATGTCGCTACGATCGACTTCCCTATTGATGGTATCGACTCTGTGCTGCTCCTTGCGGCTGGCAACCTGTGGCTGTGTCGATAGTATCAACATCTGTCGATGGTATCGACAGCTGCAAATATGTGTTTTACCTGAAATTGCAACACAAAACCACATAAGCCGAAATAAAACATATTATTGTCATCATTTATGCTCAAAACAATAAAATAAGGGAGAATTGATGCTGAGAAAGATCATAGACTAAAGTAAGGGAATTATGCAATATTAACCACCAAAATGACCAATAAACGAATAAAACACGAGTGAAACAATTCTACAAATGCGACTCAAAACATCGCATCAAACTCCCCTAAGCATGAACATTGCTCATCCTCGAGCAACAAAACTTTTAGAATAAAATTGGGAGAGTCAATTAAAGAACAAATTGTCGCAACAAACATCACCACATGATTCCCGCCAGACATTCATATACCGGCTCTCACTAACCACGGAATGATAATTACCCTAAAGGCGACAGTAATCATCCATAAAAGATATCTACCTCAAAAATAATGAACACTATCACATTAGGCAGTTAACATAATAAAATTCTTCGGTCCAGACTTGGTGCATCTTGTGATCTTCTATTCTACGTTGCTCGCCCTAACTACCATCTACATGGAAGCAGTTCTCCTAGTATTAATGAGTGAGGAGAAAATCACGGTGGCCTACCAATTCGAGCAACGGGTGGTGGAATGGGTGGCTCATGGAAGAAATGGAAGCATTATACGATTTTAACATGCACAAAGCAAAAATGACTTAAATGATGCATATGCAAGTGTAAATGCCCTAATGCCTACATTTGGGTGGAATGATGCATGCGCTTTCATTCCATCTCAAGGTGAGATGGAATATCTAAGAGAACTACATCATGTACTTATTCTTGTTAGTATGTAGTGAGAACATGTTCCTTTCTCCCTCTCATTACTACTTACTTCTCAATTCACTTTTTTTTTCAAAACTTCTCTTTTTTTCCAAGTCCTTATTTTCATAGCTGACAACGAAATGTTTTTCGGGCTCACTTATTGCTACATAACTTATACACTTGAAGCATCCAGAAGGTATGGAACAAGTTCATCACCCTTAATGTTTAGAAGATATAAGATGCATGATGTACTCTATATGCACAAAAATGTGAATGTAGCTACAAAATGATAATTATGCAACTAAATGACACGCACCTAAGGATAATGTGCATGTATAGCTATTCTATCTTTTTTTCTTTTTTTCATTCAAAAATATGAGAAAATAGTTGTAATGCAAGACCTATCTACATGGAATGAAATCAAAGAGATTAAAACCGTAATGTACTTCCAGTTCTTAAGTTGGATTATGAAAGCAATGGGGTGGATAGATCACAAGACTAATTGACTGAACCTTTGAAAATTATTATGTGTCCCTCCTTACTGACCTGTGTAGTAATTAAGAGGTTTTTCTCTCTTATTTCAAATTAAAGTCTCATTATCATTTGATCATTTTAGGCTCAAACAACCAGTTCTATCCACTTTTTATGAATCATGGGAATGTCCAGTTGTGATTTCCTATTTTAGAGTTGACAAACTCAATTATCTCCTTAAGTGATGTGCTCAAAGTTGAACAACACAAACTTGCAAAACACTAAAAAAATTTAAATTTGCCCCTAATTCCCATGTACAAGCAACGAGATGACACATGACTTAAGATATCCACAATTACACTAGATAGAGTGTGGATCCTACAAGCAAACTAAAAACTAAGAGAAACAAATAACAAAAGACAAAATAATAAACTTAAAATTGAGAAAACCTAAGGATATAGTTGTTCCAACTCCCCCCCAAGCTTGAATTCGACTATGGCCTCAAATTCAAAAAAACCTTTAAAAGGTGGAACAGAGATACCAATCATTCTTCAGGAGGAGGTGGGTACTGTGGGGTCGTGGGGTCCCAAGATGGGTACTTCCCCTGAAATCTTGGATCATACTGGAGCATGGGCGGAGGTTGTGGATACCCCCCAAAGTAATTATGGCTCCAGTAATGATCGTAAAAGGGTTGTTGCTGCATCTCCATCCTATGCAACCTATCATGTATGTGTTGTTGGTTGTCGAGGAGGAGGCGCTCATTTTTTAAAATAGCCCTCTGATTGTCTAGCAGCCGGTTTGTTGTATCCTAAATACCGGCATATGAAGCTATATGCTGCAGCTGGGTGTGATGAATCTCTTGCAGCATCGTATACATCCCATGCATGGAGTAGACATCCTCGCCTTACTGCAAGGGCTATGGTGGCGGAGGCTGTGAAGATGAAGATGCACCCGGCTGCATGCGGGGCCGCTTCCTAGGTGCCACTCGTGCACGAAGAGGGGTGAAAGCCTCATCTTCCTCTTCATCCTCATCGCCGTCATTGTCATCATTGCCGCCATCTTCATCTGAGTCCTCGATGGAGATGACATGCCATCTGAAATGCTGAGTGCCCTCGATGTTGAAGACGGAGTCTGGAAGTGAACACTCTTAATATGCTTGATTGACATGGCAGTGTTCATATGCCAAGCCATCACGAAGCAGAATGAGGTTGGAGCGGTGCAGATGTTGCAAGTTGACCTTGCTCCTGTTGGAGAGGGGAGTAAGCTGGGAGAAATTTAACCCAAGATAGTGGGCCAGCGGTGTGATGAGCCTCCAAAGTGGATTGGAGCCTTCCGCGTACTCCTCTTTACAGCCAACACACGCGTTAAGAAGAACGCACCCTAATTGCACTCCTCACGCTTCAACAATTTGTGCAGGAAGAACAAGTATGTCTCTTGAAACTTGCTGAGAGATAGGTCGCCACGAGCGAATAACGTGGTGCAGAGCATGCGGTGAAGAACCCGCACAAATGGATGCTCGAAATCCGCCACTGCAGCGTTGTGGTAGCTCACCGATTTGCCGGGAGGCGCAGTCACTAGCTCAGTGAAAATAGCATCATAGTTTGTCTGGTTGTCTGGCCTCCGATACTGGTCTCTCCCATGATTCCAGTTGTAGATGGAATTGAACTTCCTGAGGGTGAGAGTGTAATCGTTGTTGTAAAGCTGAAAAGAAGCGCGGCCCTTAATCCATTCTCGATCAGTGGCGATAACGTCGTTTGGCACGACGCATATGTCCAGCGACGCCATGAACTCTGCCACTAGCTCCTTGTATGTTTGCCATTCACCAAAGAATGGCTAGCCATCAGCATGGAATTCCATCTCATCGGGCCTCCTGTCCGTATTCCTTGCCTGCCCCTTGAGAACGTAGGCAAGATTGGGCTCGAAACCTAGATATTGAACCATGTCCCGATCGACGTATCGGGTCAGCTCTATCTTTCTCTTCATCGGCTCCTCGTAGACCTTCTAGACCTCTGCAGAAGGATGGACAATCTGCGGGCGCGGAATAGATGCAATGGGTGGAGGAATTAACTTGGGAATCTCCATAGGATTCACCCATGAAGAGGATGCACCGGTTGTATGCACCATCGTCGAGAAAGAAGAAGGAATAGAAGACGGAGCTCGGTGAAGGTCAGAGAAGACAATCTCCGCTCGATGAAGGCTCGGGGAAGAACGCTCTCCTTGGATGCTCGTAGTCGGGCTCCGATTTCTCAATAAGATGCACGACACAAGTGGAGGAGGAAAGCTCTGAAGGTGTGACGTCATATGACAAAAATCCATCCCTTTTATAGCTGTGGTCGTCGCTGCTGTGTGCCCATCGATACCATCGACGCAGGTCGACGGTATCGACACCTGTAGCACAATCTGGTCTTCCTCTAGTATCGATAGTTGTCGATAGCCTGATTTGGGGGACGGATCGATGACGCATCGATACCATCGACGGGTGTCGATGGTATCAACCTATCCCACAGATCGACTCTCTTGGTGCAGCGATCGTCGTTGATCTCCTCTCGCGGATCAGTGACATGTTGCGTCGATACCATCGACGCAAGTCGATAGTATCGACATCCTACTTAGGGAAACACCCTCGCGAGGCCCGGCCGCCACTTTCTACCTGTAACTGAGTCGATACCATCGACAGGCCTGTCAATGGTATCGACTTCACTGAGACAAATACGTCTGAATATCTCCAGAGATATCGCAAGTATCGACGCCGATGTCGATACTATTGACCTTGTTTTTGTGATCAACCTGATGGTGTGTCGATACCATCGACGAGGTTGTCGATAGTATCGACGTAGAGAGATTTTTGCAGTCGTCTACTGTGCCCATCTCGATACCATTGACACAAGGGTCGATGGTATCGACCCTGCCTCAGTCCTGCACATTGAACAAACGATCAAGGTATCATTTTTACACTAAAAACAAAATCAAATCAAACCAAAGTACAAATGTGAAAGAAACTAAAAGAAGCTATCGATGGTTGGGTTGCCTCCCAACAAGCGCCCTTATTTAACATCTTAGGCTAGACGAAATCAAGCTTCATCAACTTGGAGCTTTGGAGAGTGTGCCCAGGGGATCACTCGGCAGTTTGAACTCAACTCGATCCTGGCCAATCCCCAAGGTCAATGTACCTCTCCCAATGGCAGTGACAACATCGGCCGTCGCTTGAAACGGTCTTCCTAAAAGCATTTCGCAACCTTTGAGTTGTGACATATCCATAACAATGAAATCCACCAGAAAGATAAACCTATCTACTTTGACAAGTACATCCTCACACACTCTATATGGCTTCAAAATGGACCCGTCCGCCAACTCAATAGTCGCAGCAGATTTCTTTAATTTCTTCAATCCAAGCTTTTGAAATGTGGATAGTGGCATAAGATTAATGCTAGCTCCTGAATCACACTGTACTTGTGGAAAATGGTGACCGCCTATAGAACATGGAATGTAGAAGCCTCCTGGGTCTTTCCTTTTCTGTGGTAAACTCCCATGGATAATTGAGCTCACCACATCATTAACCTGGAAAACATCTGTGTCTTTGATCTGCCTCTTCTTGTTGATGATTTCCCTTATAAACCTCCCGTATGCTGGAATCTGCTCTATCATTTCCACTAACGGAATATTTATATGGAGTTTCCTGAACATCTCCAAAACTTCCTGTAATGTCAATGTACTTTCATTGGCATTGGACCATCCGAAAAAGACACAACTACCTCATTTAGACGTTTATGAGGTGGCACATATGGGATTTTCAGGGCAAACTCCCCTAAGCTTGCTTCAAAGTCACCCTCTGGCGTAGACTTTGGCACATTGTTTTCAACAGTTGTTACTTGTGACGGCTCTTCTCTCTCAGTGACTGTAGCTTCACCATGACGCATGACCTTCACCTGCTCTTCTTGCCTAGGTACGGGCGTGATGTGCTCTTGATGGGTTTTTCTGAATGGACAATATCCACCTGGTAGTCCATAATGACTGTGAGGATACAGTATTTTTGGAGTAACCTCCGTATCAAAAATAATTTTGCTTTTGTCCTGGACTTCCACCACCGGGGGCTTTGCCGTAGTAATCACAGATATGTACTTTACTTGATGATGTGATTGAACAACATCTGCATTACCAGCCTATCTTTGTTGGTTGGCATGCTTCAGGGCTGCCACTTCATTGGAAATCTGGGTCACAGTCGTCTCTAGTGCCCTCATCTGTGCTACATGGCTTTGCAATGTTTGCCTAAATTTAGTCAAGATCTCACCCTGAGACTGCAGCTGCTTACTAAACATGCTCATCATCTCCTGATTTTGCTGCACCACTTGACTAAGCAACACGGTGCTTTTATCTTCTGTCGTTGACTGTGGCTTTGCATCTGGATCTTGTATGAATTTGTTTGGATTTTTCCACAAGAATTTTCTATCCTTCCTCTAGGCATAATCATTATTTCTATAGCCCTGTTGTTGCATAAATTTGACCTGGGCTTCCTCCTCGGATTCTGTATCCTCTTTGGAAAGCAATTTCTTAGCTAGAAGATCTAATTTATCATTTATCTCCTTAATAGCCCTGGACTCACCTGCAACTTTGACTTGTTCTGGTGCATCCCTATCGCCCCAAGATTTCTTCTTGGCCATGTTCTTCGAAATTTCCCAACACCTCGTTCCTGTGTTGTTTAGGAATAACCCTGAACCTGCGGAGTCTAAGTTACTTCTATCATGCTCGGAAAGAGCGAAATAGAAGATTTTGACCTGCTTCTCCTTATCCATCCCATGATGTGGGCACCTCCTTAGCATGATCTGAAACCGCTCCCAGGTCTCAGAATAAGTTTCACCCGCTTTCTGACTGAAATTATATATTTTTCTGATCAGATCATTTATCTTTTCGGGTGGAAAAAATCTTTCAAAGAACACTTCAACCATGTTGTTCCATGATTCTACATACTCATCATCGAGATTATGTAACCATTCTCGTGCATTTCCCGCCAAAGAGTTGGGGAACAGCTTCAGATAAAGTGTCTCCTGTGGGAACCTGTCTATTTTGATCATGTCACAATTCTCCACGAACTAGCTTATATGAGTCACCGGATCTTCATTTTTTAACCCATGAAATGCATTTGATTTGACCAGATTTATTAGTGCAGGATCAATCTTGTAAGTCAGAATGTTGACCGCTTGCTTCTTTATTGGCCCCTTTGAAGCAGATGAGGAAGAAGCCATTATCTTCTCCCATATCGTCTGCTCTTCTGCCATTGCTTCTGGTTCTGAATCGGAATCTATTTCATTTGGATGGTCTTGAATAGAGTTCTGCTCGTCGTCTGGTCCCCGTAGTGGAACCTCTGGTGTTTTTTGCATGTAGTCGATGCTACGCGTGTGCACCATGCAAAGTACCTGCAAAATGATAATTTCAGTTCAGTACCGTGCTAAATGATCACAAAATGTGAAAAATAGACTATGAATTTCAAAAAATGAGTACAAAACAATAAAAATTAAAAAGTGGCCTAGAATGGCCGCTTGCAGCAGTCGTAGTGCCAACAATTGACGTGTCCCCGGCAACGGCGCCAAAAAATTGACACAATTTTATCGTGCGTATAACGCAAGTGCACGCATCAATGTAGTATAGGCCTTTGTGAGGCCCGAGTCGAACTCAGGGACACTAAATTATCGGTAGACTACTACTAACTGGTTGCGATCAGCTAAATCGATTAAAAGAGTTTGAGAGTTGTTGTAAAAACAAAAGAAAATACAATAAAACAATGTAATCGGTTAAAGGTTTAGTTTAATCAATTCAAGTGGAGATCTTTAGGATTGCGGTTTCACCGCGGGTTTTCATTGTATGAATTTCCATATAATAATTCAGGTTAATATCTCGATTCGGGTAGTGGCCTGTAGTCAGAATTGCCCACTTTCGTGGTACAATTCACTACCTATGTCTAGGTCAGTTCCACCGCCGTAGTAACCTATACCCTAAACTAGGTGCATTAGAATCGACCTCTGGGTGTCCACCATTAACCTTACATCATCTTATTCAAGGGATTTATTAATTAATGTGAATTTCGTCTCTTTTCAACCGTTAATTCTTCTTTCAAAGTAATTAATATATTAGATTATTATTATGGTGATCAAGCATAACAATATAATTGAGAAAATGAAGTCATACCACGGATTTAAGAGATAAATGATGAATTACTACAATAAAAGTGTCATACAATGCTTCCCCGGGCTACTCTCGGTCCTAAAGATAAAGGAGATTAGCCCTGCATGTTCATCTCAGAGCAAAACATGGTAGAGAAAATGGGAAACATGAAAAAAAATGTGAATAAGTAATGAAACCCCTGAACAGAGAAGATCCAAGTGTTCCTCGGCGTAGAATGTGCGATCTAAAGCCTTTCGGCGGTGGAAAATGTCTTCTTCGGCTTCTGGAATGGCTGGGGCGTGCTTCTGGGCTCCGTTCTTCTCTCCACACCTTCTCGGGATGTGTGCAACGGTTAATGACGTGATACCCTACTCTGGACCGCCGTCATTAGGTATAATCACCGAGTTAGGTCGCAAAAATATCACAGCCATCGGATTTAGATCGATCTGAAACAAACTTGTATCTGACGGTGTCGATACCATCGACGCGGGTCGATGGTATCGACACTGCACGATATCGGCAAGTCTTCTTTTCTTTTCTTTATTGCGCCCGATGCTGACTCGATACCATCGACGAGGGTCAATGGTATCGACTTCTTTAGGCGTCAGTTTTATCCCTTTTCCGTCGCTGAATCTTCAGGTGTCGATAGTATCGACTTTAGGGTCAATAGTATCGACTATCTACTCGCCAGCAACCTGATGGAATGTTGCTACCATCAAATTCTCTGTCGATGGTATCGACTCTGTGCTGCTCCTTGCGGCTGGCAACCTATGGTTGTGTCGATAGTATCGACATCTGTCGATGGTATCGACAACTGCAAATATGCATTTTTCCTGAAATTGTAACACAAAACCACATAAGCCGAAATAAAACATATTATTGTCATCATTTATGCTCAAAACAATAACATAAGGGAGAATTGATGCTGAGAAAGATCATAGACTAAAGTAAGGAAATTATGTAATATTAACCACCAAAATGACTAATAAATGCATAAAACGCGAGTGAAACAATTCTATAAATGCGACTCAAAATAATCGCATCAATGTGCCACTACAATTGTCACTCGTACTGATCGAGAGAAAGAGATATTTAGGAGTATAGTCATTCAAGATCTTATTCGGGTTTAATTGTGACTTTACAGTGGTCATCTAGTAGTTTGTGTGGTACTCGTAAAACTACCCAAGTAAATGATAAAATATGTAACTCAGTCATGTAGTATATCTATTTAGGTTCAACTAACAAATGACATGGACGCATAATTTTATTTATTTACTTATTGCAAATATTATATATGTTTCCTACTTTGTACATGTAAGTTTATGGCTCTGGTACATACATGGTATTGCCTTTTGTACTTACGGATTTATACATCCATTAGAAGATATTTTATATTTTCTCAATATACATATATAGTTATGAGAATTTGTATTTGATGCATATAATCTATGTAATAATATTTAACTATTGATTAATCTACCTCTAAATAAGTTGGTTATAATATGCTTGTAAATAACAAGATGTTAGCCTAGTTACATCATATTGTTGGGATTGGGGGTCTCACATGTGGTTTTCTACAATCTTTTTAAGAATGATGGAGCAGTAGAAATAAAGTGTTAATCAAGATGTAACAAGAAAGAATATAATTATGTCTAGAATGTCCATGTACTATCACTTTCTTGTGTGATGGGTGGCAGTTTATGAACTACATGTTAGTTTTTTTATACGTGATGTTTTCTTACAAAGACGAGTTGTAAGTTAATCTAGCACTTTTATGATGTTGTAGTCGCATGGATATTCCCATGTTGTTATCTTACTTTGACATATTTAATAAAGGGATTTTAATTATTTTTCTATCATGATCTCTTTTGGAATGGCTCTGATGTGATGAAATACATTTTTATAAGATACCATGTGAAGTGTGGCAGACATTTAGAAATGGTTCTTTCTATCGATCGCCTTATTCAAACAATTCTTTTTAGCATGGTTTTTGATAGATATTAAAGTTAAGTTGGGTTTTGGATAAGGATCTAAACTAATGGTCACTAAGGTTTTATTACAAGGATCCGTCCTTACAAGTTTGATATCATAGTTTAGGTTAGATGAGTCTACATGGATAGTAGGAACTAGGACTAAAAAGATAACTAAGTGATGAACATGACACAAGCATCATGCACTCTACCTAAACTTAGTATTTGGATGTCCTGGTCAGGTATTCAAGTATTGAGGTAAGGGTAAGTGTGGAACTATTTGATTGTTATCCTTTCAATTACTATGAACAAGTAGTCCATTGGAAACAATCCAAAGAGTATAATAAATAAGAAATCATGATGAAAAGAATGAGATAAAAATTGATGAGATATACACAACTTGGATTAGGTCTGATTTTTTGAACAAGGACCATGTATAAAAGTGTTAAATGAATGATGGAAGGTACTAATCTAACCACTCTATAAATATGAAAATCATACCATAACTCGTCAAAATGTGAGAATTTGGTAATCAAATAAAAAGATACTATGATCTTAATCTGAATATGATTGATGAAATAGAAGTTCTTAAAACATGAAGGACACTACGTGTGGGTGAGAATCCAATGTTGAAAGTAGAGATTCTAGAAAAGTATGAGGTAAGGGAGAGATGACATTTTTAAGGAGCCTAAATTATGTGTAGAAGCCAAGGGAATCATATAGTATTTTTTCAAAGGTACATATGACTACAAAGAATTTCATGGAGAACATGTGTTTAGGGAGTAAAATTCATATAAGAAGAGGAGTAATCAAATAATAAGTGTTGTATGAGATAATAAACAAGAATAATGATAGATGAACATAGTGGAACCTGAGTTAATCTAAGAGCAACCCATGTATGTTATGAAAGAGTTGAGGTGAAACAATCATGATATAAAGAGAAAATTAAATAGATTACTTTGGAAATGATCTTTATTAAATGAAAGAATGTTAATAATCATGTGGAATTGAAGCGAATTTGAATAAAGATTAGGAGACAAAAACCTTAACCTGGTATAAATTTTGATTATCATCAAGGATATGTGGTAATAATCAAGATGAGTACTGAGGTTGATTGACATAAAAGGTGCAACTATAAGGCTTGCTATAATAATTCTAAAATCAATAGATTGATACCATGATAAAATAAGGATGAGTGATGACATGGTGATTAAGTATGATGCTTTATCAATCCTTTTGTATGGTTAAAGGATCACTCAATTGTATAAGTCATATTTTATGGGAGTAAGAGTTGTTCCACAAGAACATGTTTCAGGCTTTCAGCCATAGAACAAAGCCAAGATGGTGATCATTAACAGTAAGTAATAGGATGTGATATGTATCCATGTGATTATTATTTGGTTGGGAATCTATATTAATAAAAGATTTGTTACCTAGATGAAGAGAATGGATATGTTCATGGATGTGTTTATTATGTACAAGTTTCAAGAACACATGAGCTAATGTCCTTAATATAAAGAAAAACAAAAATATGAAAATTTGATAAAGAGAGTAAATGACTAAGGATAAATGTAAAATATGATAACTTACAATTAATGGGTGAAAAAAAACTTGGTAATATGAAAAGAGACACAAGAATGATAAACAGAACACAAGAAATAGCAATGGAGTCTGACAATAATACTAATTCCTAAGAAGATGCCAATGAATTTAAATAAGAAAATAAATGATTCATAAATAGTTGAAAGCTTGGACTCAACTATTAAGAATGTGTCTGATGATCTGTAATAACTTAATGATAACCATGCATTAATAATGATGGTGTAGCATAAGTTGTGCTTAAGTGTGTTTGACATGGGGTTATGGGTTGCTTCTCTGTTGTTCTCTACACTAACCTTGAGACTTTGGGGGTGAAATCCTTTCAAGGAGTTTATGGATGTGAAGCCACCACGATCCTATATTAATCTTAATTTTATGTCTAATATTAATTTATTATATTGATTGTATTTTTGGAAAATAATCGATGCTCAATGGAATAAATTAAAACCCTATATGATGCTAATTTTCATTGTGAATGCCTTGGTTTCAAATTTCCATATAAGTTATGAACTTAATTGCAAAATCACAATAACATGAGCAGTTAGATGCAAAATTGTTTACAAAATAGTTGTACCTATTTATTCCATTATATTCTAAGTTTTAGAATGAATTTATTAAGAGATGAGTCTAATCTTGACTTTATTGTAATTTATTAGCCTTGACATGCAATATCATGTCCAATTGTGGACTAATATGCAATTTCACCTTAATTGGGAACCTAAGTGAAAATTTGAGTGTATAACATACAAATGCATGATATTAATTAGTATATTAATATATTAAAATGGTTTGATGCTTTTGACCTTAGTTGGATTAGGGCTTCAACCTTAACTAGTATGGCAGTGATGGTGGTTGATGATGGCCGATGGAGATTCATGTGCTCAACCATTGGATTTTTTTTTACTTATGTAAGTCAATATTTTTTGCTTATGAAAGTAATATACCAATGAAAATCTCACATAGGACGATTACAATGGTTTCTGAACACATAAGAATGCTAGGAGGGTCGATAAATATGATTTTCTTGATCAATGGATGGCATTTTTGGACTAAGGGTAACTATGAACACTAGTTGGGAGAAGTTTGAACTTTTTTACCTATCTCCCACTTTATAAAACCAAAATCTTATACCCAAAGTCTCTTTCATAACCCCATAAGCTTCTGGAATCGTGGAGAGAGCCATTGAGGCCGAAGCAAGATCCAAGGAAGTGATGAACATGTATGGAGCCCTACATGTTGATGCATGTGGAAGCAAGTTGTAAATCTAGCTTCTTCAGGATGCTTCCAAGCCTACCAAATTCGTTTCTAACCCTAATCATGTAAGATTCATGCACTAAACAAAGGCAAATCATGCATGGACATTACAAGAATGGAAACTACTCACTAAGCTCGCTACTCTAGTAGGAAGCAAAGCATAACTACACCTCTTGTTGTTTTGAAATGCATCCTCGTCAGTGTGTTAGCAACCTAATTTTCATGGTGATACACATGCCTGATTTCAATATTCAAGTTATGCTAAACCATCTTAACAATAATATCTTTCCATGGGGTAAGCCTACAATATTCATCTTGTAATGCATTGAATATGCCACAATAGCCGATATGTGAATCACAACTGCTCACAATGTGATAGTGGAAAGGGATCACTTGAAATGACAACAATGGGTTGAGAAACTTTTTTTGATTCCCTTCATCCCTCTTAGGAAAAAGTGAATTCTAAAATTGATGATTGCAATCCATCCAGTGGAATCTGGGACCCAGGAAACAATCTTATTCATCAAATTATTTACATGAATTTCAAGTCAACTAAGTGCTTCTCTATTTTTTTTCCTTCACCATTTAACGCCACTTTCTTTCTAAAATACTTGAATTCTTTCTCTTTAGTGACTGATTTTGGTCTATCATATGTGGATCTTCTAGTGTGATAGAAAATTCCTTTTTAGTTGATAAACATGGAGCTCAACTATGTGTAGTCTAGATATATGTTTTAGTGGTTACTTTCTTTAAGCAACAACCTACATGTATTTTACTATCCAGTGCTTACTAGAGGTCATGCTGGAGCTGGTGGCAAGGTGTAGTGAGTATGGAAGCCTACGTTTGAGCCATTCCCTCACATATGTATCCAACATACTTTCCCTAGAACATGATTTTTCTAGTAACCAGGAAGGTATTAGCTTCTGATCTCCCTAAGCTTGTACCCTCCTTCAATTAAGACTAGAAATGATATTATTAATCTGAGTTAGAAAAGTCAGTTTGTATGATAGTTTGTTATGATATCCTTCCTTACATTACCTTGTTCTATTTCAATTACTCTAATATCCTCCTCCAATTGCTTTCTTTCCCGCAAGTTTACCTCATGCACTTGTTAAATACACCAAATGGTCTGTAGACTTGTTTGAAACATCATTTCACTACAACACTTGTTAAATACTCTGAATGGTCTCTAAACTTGTTTACATGGCTGATTAATAGAAGACCATTAAGCAAAATAACTAGTATTGACACATTGTATTTGGATGTCTCTACATTCATTAAGGAGTACTGTAAATTGTCTCTCAAAGTAGGAAATCTCCTTCTCAATTGTATCCATTTCTATCTTGTTAGTGGCACATCAAGACTAGTTTTATGTCTCTCATACATGACTTCAAATTATATTTGTCCTCTACTACATTCCATGAGTTAACGATGACCCAATCCCAAGCATAGTTATTATTTTTCGATAACCTCATTCTTCCTTCATCTTCAATGACACCAATTGTGTACCATCCTCGCCCCACTTTGATTGTGAACCCTTCGTAAAAGCCTCCCTCACCTCACACCTTACCCACCCCAAAGAAGGATCTGAAGGAATTATCATGGATACTTGTGGGTGTTGTACCATCATCCCTCAGTGGACTCTATACCCCATTGACCATGGTTACAAGTCCTTTGAAGTTGCCCAAGATGAGATGTCAGGTTGTCATGCTTCTAGCATAATGATTGTGGCAGTAACCTTGGAGCTCTGACACTAGTGGTCTAGAAGATGCTAGACTAGCGTGATAGAGTGTAGCAGCTACAAAGGAGTTGAGTCTTGTCTCATGAATACATTCGAGAGACTCAAATTCTTATTTGGTGCATGTGATAGGGAACCAGACTTGAGTGCATTAACCGTTAGCCACTCCTAGGCGTTGCCCAGGTGGCCTATAAAAGTTATATCTTCAGTACATTAATGTTGAGTCATCTGCCTCTTTAATCTATCTTTCTTCTTTAGCATGCCACAATTTAGTCATTTTTGCAACTGTGTAGATACCATGCATTAGAAGTTCATTATGTTTTCCTTTTTATCTTTGATGCTTAAAGCTTGAGGCCATGGCTTCTAGTGGTTTGATGATTGAGATGACATTTTCTAATGATGCTTAGAGTGTAATGACCCTGACCTGGGTTATGAGGTAACCCTGTTTGTTTTGTCTAATTAAGTTGCTTAGAACTCTAATGTAATCCTCTAAGGAGTTTTGTTATTATGTGACACACTTATGTTTCAAGTTTGGTCCTGATTGAATGTTGTTTGAGCAATGTTCCTTTGTTTTGGACCACAGTGCAATTTACCCAAGTTGAGGGGTTATATTGCAATAAGTCACATGTTTAACGTACCTTATATGTTTTAGCATCATAAGAGAGAGAATTATGCAAGGTGGTGTCTTGTGGAAAGCCTAAATTCCAAGTTTGAACTCGTTTGAACAATGCTGGCGACTTGTGCACCAATTTTGGTACAAATTGTAATTTACCCAAAATGTAGGGTTGATATGAAAATAACCACCTCTAGAGTGTCCCTACTTCCTCTATGTATAATTTATAGGAGATAGAATGAATGAGACACTATGTTTGAATCAATTATGAGTGATGGTACTCTTGGTGATAAAATGATCAAGAAAAGGGGTTGAATATGAAACCATAACTTGGGTTGTATCAAGTTGAAAAATTTATATATATGAGTGACTGTCGGCCAAGGAGACAAAGAAGGAGTCTCATATCGTTTTTTGGACTCTTGGAAAAGGACATGTCATGAAAAGCACCTCAAGGAGGTGAAGTGTATCGGTTTACAACTTCCTTAGAAAAGTTGTATCGGGTTTAGAATAAAGTGATGATTTAATTGATATATCTTATTCAAAGGGATATGTAATGGATGAATTTTCATCCCTAGGTTATCCTCAACTGTTTTTCATGTCAAGATAAATATTGATGCATGCATGAACATGTGTCACCCATGCATAGACATGTGGCACCTACTAGCTCAAATTGATGACACCTCATTTTGACACCTCCTTCGTGAACAACAAGTATATATACCCCTAGTTTCACCCCTTAGTGGAATTTTTCAGATCTTACCACCCTCCTTCCCTAAGGTATCATGCATAGAGATCATGTATCATTCATGATTGAACTCTATCATGTTATTATTCATCACCTAAATTGCTATACTTAATTAACTACTTTTAATTCTGAAATTTCCTGAAATAGTTTATGAAATTATGAGTTATAGTAGTTACTTATACTTGTTTCCATGAACTATAACTGTTCGAACGGAGGTATAGATCTTGAAGAAGATGGTATCACTTTGCAAAAGTAATATCGGGTTCAAGCATATACACAAGTAACTCTAACCCAATATGGGTATATCTTGCCCGATATGCTTGCACGATATGCTTACACAGGATGCTTGCATGATAGGAAGTCAATTATAGAATCCATACATGATACAAGGATATATGTATACTTGTAAGTTGATATGAAACCGTAATTTGGGTAACCCGATATGAGTGAAGAATAGTAAGTGTTATTGCATGATATGGTAGCCCGATACACAACCCTAGTTGATGTCTAGCCCGACATGGTAATGAGTTGATACCTCTTAAACACCTTGGGCGACACATAAATGTACCATGTGCCCGTCACAACCAACCCTGACCCGACATGGGTGTTGCAACCCAACATTGGATGGTGTATCCCGACATGGCTTGGTGCCCTTCACTCCAATCGACTTGTGTAATGGGTTGGGAAGAGTTTAATTAATTGTTTAATCTAGTACTCATCCTTAAGATAGGATGGTACCCTTGAAGGGGGTAATGAGATGAATATATATATTGGGTTGAGCCCGATATGGCAAATCCTAACCCGTCACGGCCAACCCTAGATGGTGAGCCACCCGATATGGTGATTGAATGCACCTCTAGCCCGACATGGTGATGGTTTAATATGTCATGCATGACATGGGTCACACATACAAACACCTCTAGTCCTATATGGATAGTGTTCATACACCTCTAGCCTGATATGGGTGGTTTTCATACACATCTAGCCCGATATGGATGGTGTTCATACACCTCTAACCCAATATGGTGAGTGCTCATACACCTCCAACCCAATATGGTGGTGTCTATACATCTACAACCCAATATGGTAAATATATGCACACCTCCAACCTGAGACACTTTGTAAAGGTGAGGGCAAAAACTTTTAGGAGTGATGAGTATAATACCAAGTAATGGTGTGGCTAATACCTTGATAGGTGAAACACCTAAAGTGATAGATAATGGAAAACTTTATATCAATAATGCTTCAACCTGAGATAAGTCCATATCAATTGATGATGGTTGGACAATTCAAATGTGTGACTTATGACCAATACACTACATGATATACGTGATGAGTTAGTGCATAAAGTATTAGGATGGAAAATACCCTAGTATAAGATAATTGATGAACGTATGTAAGTTAATTGTGATGAGGGAAGTGATAGATCAAGACATGATAAATATCACATTCAGTAACTCAAAGTTGATATACCTTGATGCACCTCAAATCCAATATACTTAGATAAGTAGCACATGAAGTGTGTTATGTCATTTGTTACATTGAGATGTAATGAGTTTAATGCACTTTGATAAGTGTAGGCTAACATACCTTGAGAAAGGGTTAAGCCAAGTTAATAAAGTATGATGTAATCATATTATGGTAAGGATGAGAGAGAAACTCATATCTTGTGTTGACAATCATTTAAAGATAAATAATGAGAATAAGTAAGTATAATTGAATACTTATGATATCAATGTATGCTCCTAGATGTGTGGAGCATTGAATTAGGGTTTGGAGTAATAATATGAATGTGAAACCCTATTCGGCTATAAAGGGAAACCCTAACCCTAATGATGGGAAGGTTGTAATTCTCTTATTGCATAAGCCTTGTAAGGCATGTTAAATACTTGTATAAAAAGTATAATGATTAATGGCCTTGTGAGCCATGTGAATAAGTTGTTGCCTAGTGAGAGGTGACAAGATGTGCAATGCCCTTGTGAGCCATGTGAATAAGTTGTTGCCTAGTGAGAGGTGACAAGATGTGTAATGGCCTTGTGAGCAATGTGATAATTTGTTGCCTAGTGAGAGGTGACAAGATACTTAATGGTCCTTGTGAGTCATGTGAGATGCTTGTATAACAAGTATCATGTATACCTTGGTCTGAAGACCTAGAGGTAATAGTTACCTGATAAGTGGTAACAGTGTTCATTGATGAATTAAGGGTTTGAATACCCAGATTTAGTAATCATGATGATGATGATGATGATGATGAGAATTCCCAGTAATGAGACAAGGGATTGAGATCCTAAATGTTATATGTGTCCTAAAGATTTGAAAAGTACTTGATATGTGTATTACACCTTTCTTTGTAGCATTTGTCATAATAATTCATGTTTGAAAACTTGACTGGTGCTAAAATCATACGGTAATGTACTTAATTAACCAAGTGGAATCTCATCATGTAGTGCCATGGCCATAGATCCATCAACGTCAGGATTTGCTGAATAGTGAAACGGGTTTCTCCGCGGCATAACCCAGAGACCGCATATTTTTGAATATGCGGGGGTGATGGGTGAAAATATATGTATGTCCTAATGTGGGATTGACGTGAGATAAACACGCGATATCTCAATCCTTCCTTATATATGCCAGGACAGATGTATCACAAATCTCCCGATGATGATAAATTTCAGATCGATGTGAGATAAACACGAGATCTCTTGATGCCAAAGAGAGTGCAGCCGCCATTATAGCTCTATAGCAAAGTTGCCAGTATACCCTGGAAAGCTATTTAGCAGTGACATGAGATGTCCTGCCTATGGTCTCATACTGACTGAGATAGGAGAGGTCTTGGTAACCATCTCTTCCATGGACCTTGTATGGTACTGATTTTGACTTTGCAGTAGTCAGTTGGAGTATGAATGTTATACCTCATCTCCTCAGGGCATAAGTGTGCTTGAAAAATGTAATCAGCCGTGTAGCATATCTTCTTAAGGATCAAATATGAGAAATATTGATTGATGTGAAATTCAGTTATACATCTTAGTTGATAGATGATATTTTTGTTTATTTACATTCCTTGCAAAGCAGATAGATGATTTATAACTCTACCATGGGTAGATGCAATGTTCTCCTTAAGAAAGGAGATTACTTCATTCTATTCATACAGTGAATTATCATGCCTGTTAATATAAAAGGAACCTCTGCTCATATTATAAATTCTTAATTTATGATAATAATATGGTCGGCGGAGAGTTATATCTCTCACTGAGACAATTGTATAAAGAACAACAGCTGGGACAGTAGTGACAGCTCATGTTGAGTGTATTATTTTTTGTGTCTTGTAGATAGAAGTCATATGTGTCATCTCTGTACTCTCAGGTCCTTGGATTTAGTATGTGTTGGTTTTATGAACAATCTGAGATTTTGGCTTGTATGCCTCGAGGTTTGATGTTGCTTTAAGTATATGTTTTGAGAAAGTAACTGTTATATATATTGTCCTCAAGAAGAAATGGTACAGTGTATGTAAAATATATGATCAATGTGAATATCAGGTTTTGGTTATTCCTTAAAGATTTTTCCTAGAAATGGGCCTCTTTGCAAAAAAAATGGTTTTAATTTTTAGTGATTTTTGTTAATCTGTTGATTATGTTTATTCCGCTTAATTAGTATTGATTTGTCTGACGGTTTGGCGACTGTTGTTTCAAAGTTTTGGTATCATATCTTAAGGTTCACTGAGTCTACGGAGACATAGGACTAGGGTGTTGAGTTTGTGTTAGTGTCCTCCAGTATACCCTATAGTGACTTCTGCATGTGCAGAAGAAAGGGTGAAGTTTGAAAATAATTGGGGAACACGAGGAACACATTGCTGAGAGCAATGTTGTTGCACCAGGAAAGGGTGCAAGGGATCAGGCAAGAAAAGAATGAGTGCCTGAGAATTCCTATCATGATCCAATTGGGATAGATAATCCTAAGACTGGATACTAGCATTACAACCTAGGTTACCAGTCCTTAATATGGAATTTTTGGGCTTTGAAAGGGTTCCTGAATGACATAGTCATGTTGGAATAGTGGAAAATGTGGGAAAGATTAACATATGCCAAGAAAGTAGACTCTGCCATAAGTTTAGACAGATAGTAAATATGTGATGGCAGTGCCCAAGAAGGGACAATAAGTTGAAAATTAAGGGAATGTCATTACAGTTCTAGAGACATTTGTCTAGTTGTTCTAAAAATCCAAAGTTTTTGGTGCGACCAGTGCAATAAACGACTAGTGCACCAGGGTAGTAATCACTATGTAAAGGCAAAAGACCTAACTTTCTACGTGTAAGAACCCATGACTTAGTTTCTACATCGGTAATAAGACCGATAAGACCATGGTACGAGGACAAGACATGTTATAGATGTGTACATGTTGAGCATACTAAACCCTTTTGTTCAAAAAGAAAGGAGGAAATGACTCAACAACTGAGGTAGGATCGGCAGGGCTTACGAAAGTTATAACCCAATAGTGTAAAAAAGCAAAAGCAACAACATGAAACAACTAGACTCTATGTGTTGAGTAAACCTAAAGCGGTATATGACCGCGAGGGGTAATAATTAGATAGAGCTTTTTCATTTTGATATGCCTTATCTTGATTTTATCTGATAATCATAAGAGGGATTGTTGTTATTGACTTCCCTATTGATTGCCCTATGGGAACATAGGGAAGAAATGATGAGAATTAGAATTTATATTCTATTTAGTATTCTTTTAAATGTTCTATAATTGCTCTAATTTGTGTGAAAAAGGATGAGATATAGAAGTGATGCCTGGAGAAAATCCAGGAATGTTAAAACATGTGTTTGTGATGATACAAAAAGTAAGGAATATGATAGTAAACAAAGTGCATACTACCTAATATCAGTACTTGTATACCCTGGCCAGGTATTCAACTATTGAAGATAAGATAAGTATGGAACTCTTAGATTGTTATCTTTCTAATTACTCTGATCAAGTAGTCATTTTGAGACAATATAGTGAGTATAATGAAACTGGAAATATGGCATGGACATTTGTATCACATCCTAAGTGCAATAAAGTGGGATCTGAGATGATCTCAAGTCAGTTCGTGTGTATGAGGAAGTAAAGAGTATAATCCTCATGATAAAGAGAATGAGGATAAGGGAGATGATCCCTGTCTGATAAAGCCTATGTGAATAGTAAAAATCTTTTCCCATGATGCGGAAATGGAAAATTTGATAAAATCACAAAATGTTCATAAACATGTTTGACAATAACAAAGAAATGAGTAATGACATGTAGTCATCCTTATAATTCCTATTTTGATGGCAAGGAACCTAGGATGAAACAAGAGTAAATGACTCATGAACAATTGAGAGTTCATGCTATAATTAGAGGAGATGATTATCTCTTCTCTTTGATAAACAACCCTGGGAGATGATGGGGTGATAAGAGGAATATGTTCCTTTGTGTTCTCTCCTTTTAGGGACATGTCAATCCAGTGAGTACTACGACATTTGATGTGCATGGATTAAAAATAATCCATTGATGGATACTTAGAAAAGTATTTGTTCGTCTTGGACTTTGGTTCCAAGATAAAAATATGTGTAACAAGTAATGTCCCAAGATGAAAGAAAGATCCTTTTATATGTGTGGCTTTGGTAATAACAACAGAGAAATGGAAATGATGAGGATGTGATGTGTTTTTGACACATGTGATGGATACCAAAGTAAGGAATTCTGGTATCTAAGAAATATCAGGTGGTATGGGAAAGTAAAAACATAACTCCTAATTAGATGATTTATGTTGGTTACCTGGAATGGCCAACTGTGAAATAAATCTAGTTACATACTATAGTATGGACATCATATGTTAGGGGTTTATGCTCTACATAAACATAACATCGATAAGAATGTACTAATTGAAAGAACAATTGTAAAATCATTGTGGTAAAAGCTTTTCAAGCTAAAAATAATAATAATTCCTTAGAATACCCTTATCTAGATATGTTAAGGCAACTTATAGATAACATCTAAATATACCTCTAATATAAGTTTTTAATTGATAAGTAACATCCCCTTATGAAAAGAGAATGTACAACTAATGAGATAGTTGGTACAAGTAGTAAGAAAGATTAGTGTTGTGTCAGTAGATTGGATGACACAACAAATATATGATAAGACTTGTAGTCCCAAGAGGGTGACAGAACATAACTCTAGTCTTTCCTTGAAAGCGAAATGCTAAACTGAATGAGGAGTATGGAAGACTCCCCATAATCAAGAATCTTGTCACAAAAAGTTGTAAGTTGAGAAAGGTGACAAATTAGTGAGGTTTGACACCTGAGTTAAATAGAGTACGTATAATGTTTCTCTAACTAAGAAAAGTGTTACCTGGCACATAGTTGACTCTACAATCAATAATGAAAAAGACAGTGGAGTATGTGTCCTGTGTAATAGATTCTATGATAACCCTGTGTGGAAGAACTTTGTGTGATCAAATTTCTATGGCATCTCCATTACATCAATATGTTATGTGGAGACTTGATGATATGATGAATGAATAATATCTGTCTCCCTTTACCCAGGATTTCGGGGACAAAATCCTTGTTAGGGGTTTATAACTTGTAATGACCCTGACCTAGGTTATGAGGTAACCCTATTTGTTTTGGCTAAGTAAGTTGCTTAGAACTCTAATATAATCCTCTAAGGAGTTTTGTTATTATGTGACACACTTATGTTTCAAGTTTGGTCCTGATTGAATGTTATTTGAGCAATGTTCTTTTGTTTTGGACCAAAGTATAATTTACCCAAGTTGAGGGGTTATATTGCAATATGTCACATGTTGAACGTACCTTATATGTTTCAGCATCATAAGAGAGAGAATGATGCAAGGTGGTGGCTTGTGAAAAGCCTAAATTCCAAGTTTGAACTCGTTTGAACAATGCTGGCGACTTGTGCACCAATTTTGGTACAAATTGTAATTAACCCAAATTGTAGTGTTGATATGAAAATTACCACCTCTAGAGTGTCCCTACTTCCTCTATGTATCATTTAGAGGAGATATAATGAATGAGACACCATGTTTGAATCAATTATGAGTGATGGTGCTCTTGGTGATAAAATGATCAAGAAAAGGGGTTGAATATGAAACCCTAACTTGGGTTGTATCAAGTTGAACAAATTATATATATGAGTGCCTATCGGCCAAGGAGACAAAGGAGGATTATCATATCTTTTTGTGGACTCTTGGAAAAGGTCATGTCATGCAAATCACCTCAAGGAGGTGAAGTGTATCGGTTTACAACTTCCTTAGAAAAGTTGTATCGGGTTGTGAATAAAGTGATTTTTAATTGACATATCTTATTCAAAGGGATATGCAATGGACGAATTTTCATCCCTAGGATATCCTCAACTGTTTTGCATGTCAAGATAAATGTTTATGCATGCATGAACATGTGTCACCCATGCATGGACACGTGGCACCTACTAGCTCAAATTGATGACACCTCATTTTGACACCTCCTTCGTGAACATGAAGTATATATACCCCTAGTTTCACCCCTTAGTGGAATTTTTCGGATATTACCACCCTCCTTACCTAAGGTATCATGCATAGAGATCATGTATCATTCATGATTGCTGTGGTATCATGCATGGGCCTCGGGTATCTCCCATAGCAAGATCATATCGCCCAAGTAGGGTGATATCGGCCAAGAAGGGTGATATCGACCATAGTGAAGTGTTTTTGGCCACAAGTGAGGGGGATATCATCCACAAGTGGTGGAATATCGTGAAAGGGTTGTGAGGTACCATGAAAAGGTTCTAGAGCAAGAAGGAGCTCAATACTTAACCCTAAGGTGAGGTCATGATCATCTTCAACCTTGGATTGAAGCATGATTTTAGGGTTTTGATCTTCCTTTCTTTTCTTCTTCACCAATTGCTTATCCATGGTGATTCCTTGTATATGAAGGAGTTGTGAACGAGCCTTAGACTTTTGATAAAGTCAACTTCAACCTTAGGAACGTGGATATTTGGAGCTTGGAGCTTTTAAGTGGTTCTTAAGGCAGGTTATATAACTTGAACTCTATCATGTTATTATTCATCACCTAAATTGCTATACTTAATGAACTACTTTTAATTCCTGAAATTTCCTGAAATAGTTTATGAAATTATGAGTTATAGTAGTTGCTTAGACCTGTTTCCATGAACTATAATTGTTAGAATGGAGGACTAGAGCTTGAAGAATATGGTATCACTTTGCAAAAGTGATATCGGGTTCAAGCATATACATAAGTAACTCTAACCCGATATGGGTATATCTTGCCCGATATGCTTGCACGATATGCTTGCACAAGATGCATGTGTGATATACTTGCATGATAAGAAGTCAAGTATAGACTCCATACACGATACAAGGTTAAATATATACCTGTAAGTTGATATGAAACCCTAATTTGGGTAACCCGATATGAGTGAAGAATAGTAAGTGCTATTGCACGATATGGTAGCCCGATACACAACCCTAGTTGATGTCTAGCCTGACATGGTAATGTTTTGATACCTCTTAAACACCATGGGTGACACATACATGTACCATGTGCCTGTCACAACCAATCCTAACCCGACATGGGTGTTGCAACCCAACATTGGATGGTGTAGCCCGACATGGCTTGGTGCCCTTCACTCCAATCGACTTGTGTAATGGGTTGAGAAGAGTTTAATTAATTGCTTAACCTATTACTCATCCTTAAGATAGGATGGTACCCTTGAAGGGGGAAATGAGATGAATATATATATTGGGTTGAACCCGATATGGCAAATCCTAACCCGTCACGTCCAACCCTAGATGGTGAGCCACCCGATATGGTGATTGAATGCACCTCTAGCCCGACATGGTGATGGTTTAATTCTTCTTGCATGACATGGGTCACACATACAAACACCTCTAGCCCGATATGGATGGTGTTCATACACCTCTAGATGGATATGGATGGTGTTCATACACCTCTAGCCTGATATGGTGAGTGCTCATACACCTCCAACCCGATATGGTGGTGTCTATACATCTACAACCCAATATGGTAAATATATGCACACCTCCAACCTGAGACACTTTGTAAATGTGAGGGCAAACACTTTTAGGAGTGATGAGTATAATACCAAGTAATGGTGTGGCTAATACCTTGATAGGTGAAACACCTAAAGTGATTGATAATGGACAACTTTATATCAATAATGCTTCAACCTAATATAAGTCCATATCAATTGATGATGGTTGGACAATTCAAATGTGTGACTTATGACCAATACACTACATGATATATGTGATGAGTTAGTGCATAAAGTATTAGGATGGGAAATACCCTAGTATAAGATAATTGATGAACTTATGTAAGTTAATTGTGATGAGGGAAGTGATAGATCACGACATGATAAATATCACATTCAGTACCTCAAAGTTGATATACCTTGATGCACCTCAAATCCAATATACTTGGATAAGTAACACATGAAGTGTGTTATGTCATTTGTTACATTGAGATGTAATGAGTTTAATGCACTTTGATAAGTGTAGGCTAACATATCTTGAGAAAGGGTTAAGCCAAGTTAATAAAGTATGATGTAATCATATTCTGGTAAGGATGTGAGACAAAC
The DNA here is from genome assembly GCA_963693085.1 of Alisma plantago-aquatica. NCBI lineage: Eukaryota > Viridiplantae > Streptophyta > Magnoliopsida > Alismatales > Alismataceae > Alisma > Alisma plantago-aquatica. Next base: position 366,857,103 of record OY856414.1, read on the forward strand.
TCATATCTTGTGTTGATAATCATTTAAAGATAAATAATGAGAATAAATAAGTATAATTGAATACTTATGATATGAATGTATGTTCCTAGATGTGTGGAGCATTGAATTAGGGTTTGGAGTAATAATATGAACATGAAACCCTATTCGGCTATAAAGGAAAATCCTAACCCTAATGATGGGAAGGTTGCAATTCTCTTATTGCATAAGCCTTGTAAGGCATGTTAAATACTTGTATAAAAAGTATAATGATTAATGGCCTTATGAGCCATGTGAATAAGTTGTTGCCTAGTGAGAGGTGACAAGATGTGTAATGGCTTTGTGAGCCATGTGAATAAGTTGTTGCCTAGTGAGAGGTGACAAGATGTGTAATGGCCTTGTGAGCCATGTGATAATGTGTTGCCTAGTGAGAGGTGAAAATATACTTAATGGGCCTTGTGAGCCATGTGAGATGCTTGTATAACAAGTATCATGTATACCTTGGTCTGAGGACCTAGAGGTAATAGTTACCTGATGAGTGGTAACAGTGTTCAATGATGAATTAAGGGTTTGAATACCCAGATTTAGTAATCATGATGATGATAATGTTGAGGGATGAGAACTCCCAGTAATGAGACAAGGGATTGAGATCCTAAATGTTATATGTGTTCTAATGATTTGAAAAGTACTTGATAGATGTATTACACCTTTCTTTGTAGCATTTGTCATAATAGTTCATGTTTGAAAATTTGACTGATGCTAAAAGAATACGGTAATGTACTTAATTAACCAAGTGTAATCTCATCATGTAGTGCCCTGACCATAGATCCATCAACGTCAGGATTTACTAAATGGTGAAATGGGTTGCTCTGTGGCAGAACTCGGAGATCGCATACTTTTTATTATGTAGGGATGATGGGAAAAAATATCCATACGCCCTAATGTGGGATTGACATGAGATAAACATGAGATCTCTCAATCCTTTATTATATATGTTGGGATGGATGTATCATGAATCTCCCAATGATGATAAATGACGGATCGATGTGAGATAAACACGAGATCTCTCGATGTTGAAGAGAGTGCAGCCACCGATGTAGCTCTATAGCGATGTTTCCAGTATACCCTGGAAAGCTATTTAGAAGTCACACGAGATGTCCTGTCTATGGTCTTGTACTGATCGAGACAGGAGAGGTCGTGGTAGCCGGCTCTTCCATTGACCTTGTATGGTACCGATTTTTACTTTGCAGTGGTCGGTTGGAGTATGAGTGGTATACCTCATCTCCTCAAGGCATAAGTGTGCTTGAAAAATGTAACCAGTCATGTAGCATATCTGCTTAATGATCGAATATGAGAAATAATTATTGATGCACAATTTAGTTATACGTCTTAGTTGATAGATGATATTTATGTTTCTTTACATTCCTTGCAAAGCAGATAGATGATTTATAACTCTACCATGGGTAGATGCAATGTTCTTCTTAAGAAAGGAGATTACTTCATTCTATTCATACAGTGAATTATCCTACATGTTAATATAAAAGGAACCTCTGCTCAGTTTATAAATGCTTAATATATGATAATAATATGGTCGGTGGAGAGTTATATCTTTCACTGGGACAATTGTCTCACCCTGTGGGATCCACATTTTTTTAGGTGGACATGCACGAGGTGGCAAAGATCTTTCTATAGAGGAGGAACTACAGCTGGGACAGCAGTGACAACTCAGGTTGAGTATACTATCTGTCGTGTCTTGTAGATAGAAGTCCTATGTATCGTCTCTGTACTCTCAGGTCCTTGGATTTAGTACGTGTTGGTTTTATGAACAATCTGAGATTTTGGCTTGTATGCCTCGAGGTTTGATGTTGCTTTAAGTATATGTTTTGAGAAAGCAATTGTTATATATATTGTCCTCGAGAAGAAATGGTACAATGTATGTACAATATATGATCAATGTGAATATCAGGTTTTGGTTATTCCTTAAAGAGTTTTCCTAGAAATGGATCTCTTTGCAAAAAATGGTTTTAATTTTTAGTGATTTTGTTAATCCGTTGATTATGTTTATTCTTCTTAATTAGTAATGATTTGTCTGTCAATTTGGCGACTATCGTTACATAGAGGATGACATATTCTTGATGCCAGTTTTGAGTTTTATTCGGGGATCACAACTCATTTTCTAAGATATATGCTCTGAATATTAGATCCTTATCTGCACTCTGTAATCATGATAGATGTTGCAAACCTTCATCCTGGTACTTGATGTAGATGTAGTTGGTTAGGCTATTGAATTAGTGTATGCATCTTACAAGTAATGGTTGGCAACAATCATGTTCAATATCAATGTTCAACATCTGTAGAAGTCTTAATTGTGGCAATGAAGAAACTATAGAAGTCTTAATTATGTAACTCTATCCTAGCGATAGTCGTATGCCTTTTTAATCTATCTTCCTTAAGGCCACCTCACGTGTCATTTACACTAATTGGTTTTTATAAATTGGAGCTGGGCTAGTGAGTCCAAAGGAGGTGTGCTACTAGCACCTTGTGTAGGATGGAAGCAGCTGCTGCTGTTTTGGAGCAGGGGCAGTACCTCCCTAGAAGATTTCACAGCCACACCAGTAGCCTCATAGCTTGGATGGTGGCTCCAAAGAAGCCTCAATGTTGTTGCAACTGCCTCAACCAGGCCATGATGTGAATGTAATAGCAGCTGCAAATGAAAATAGAGTTGGTCCATAGACCAAGATGGGTATAGCAGCAGTACCATCCTCTACCAGGATTGGGAAGCACATAAGCAGGGCACAAGTTCCATGCCAAATGGGGGAGCAAAAATTAGGTTTGTATTGCATGGTCACATATTATTATGTAAGAAAATAAAATAAAATTAATCCTTGGCGGACTGTATACACAATGCACACCAATAAGGGTCCATGTAATGCAGGTTTTAAGCCCATTTTGGATGTATAACCACTACTCATCATCAATCACATAATAAAATTATCGGAGTCCACATCTCATTGTTTTGTTGGTTGTTGTAGTTGTTTTTTCAATTCTCAAGTGTGCTTGTGCTGCCTTTGGTTTTTGCACCAATTTGACCTAGCCATTATTTATGCTCATTACAGAGAATGGCCTGCGATGGAGTGGAGCTTCACTTATTACACCATGTTGTGGGAACATATATTTGGGATTGAGCGTCTTTATATCTTATTGTTCTTGACGGGAGAAATGATGTTCGGATCAGACTATTACATTTTATTTTATGTTTGTTACTCTTTACTGAATTATGTAATATTCTTCCTACTCCATAAAGAAAGGAACATGAACAATGGGATCCTACCTTCAACAAAAGCCCAGTAGATTCCTTGCAGCGCAACTACTCCCAACCTCTTCAAATCAAGAAGTCCATGGGATTGAAGTGAATTAATGTCTGACTACATACAGAAAAGAGTCAATAGCTGATTTCGTAAGTGCATAGGTGACTATATTATAAGTTTCATTGTATTGAAACAAATTGTGATAGGTAATTATATTAATGCATTTTATTGCAGAATCATTTCAGTCTCTTCCACAGTATTAGAAGAACTTCAAGAAAAAAATGGTGATTGCGAGAGAGTCACTCATTATGGTATATTTACACACAATGTTGAGTAGATGAACTTAAATGGACGATTTAATGTACATGATGTTGAATATGTTGCACAACAAGCACTGTGTCTAGCACATATGGTACAAGACCTCAAGGATATTGTTGTCTTTAAAAGATTTATTTTATTCTTCTTCTAGTTCATTCCTACATCTGTGTAGTTTTTCACCTTTAGAAATTCTGAAATAGTTCTCTTTGGGGTATGCCTTTATAGTGTATAGCTGAATTAATACATAATACTGAACTATTTGATTGTTGAATTGAAGCTTATTTTGTATCTTTCAGTGTGCTTTGCTCAAAACATGATGTGATGCCTTATATGCTTTGAAGTTGTTGTTGATTCTTGGTGAATATCAAAGGCTTATAGAGAAACTTCTACAACAAAGGGAGGTGGTCATAAAAGGATAATAGAAGTGGTGGAATAAATACAAAATAAAAATCAAGATAGAAGAAGATGCACATGATCATGTGGCATATAGAGTCTGCAGTGGATGGATGTAGTCAGAAGAAGATATTGTATACATGTGTCTTTTTTCCATGCATATTGTAAAACAGGGGCCAGGTTAATGTCCTCCCCATGTGTACTATTCAAATATAAATAAAAGTATCATTGTTGACATTGTAAGTACAACTCGATCTTGATTAACATTCATCTGTTTTCTTATTGAAAACCCCTCTATATTGGCAAACGACTGACTGGATACATAATGTCTCTCACTACATATGTATGTGTAGTATATGGTGTCTTTCACTACACACTAGCTATAATTACATGTGTAGCAAGTGCTAATTTTTGCTATACATGAACTACAATTACAAATTGTAACCAATGTCATCTCTCCCTACATATCATAGGTACAAATTGAATTGTAGTCATACATTTAGCTACAATGGAAACTACATGTATATGTGTAAGGACATTTTTTACCTACAATTAGGGTTACATATGAATTTGTAGCCAGAGGAATAACTGACTACAACTTTGAAAAATATAGCCTAAACAATTAGCTACACGGGTATTAGCTATATATTATAAATGTAAGGATAAATGTAGCCAAAGCTTTTAGCTACAAATTTTGTAGTTTTTGCTATAACTTTTTTTAGTTAAAGATGATATTTTTCATAGTGATCACATATATAGTACGTATCATATACATGCCATAACCACAAATGAGAACATGCAATAAATAAAACACACAAGTGATGGTTATGGCCATACTAATATAATTCCTTAAAGCCACAAGGAATTACTACCACCTATGATCCACATCATATCCAACATGTTGTTGGTGAATATTTGTTCTTGAATCAATTTGGGTTGATCGGTTCAACTCTTGAACTTATTGGCTCGCCTCTTGGTCGCTCGATTGGGCTCTTCTGAAGTAGTCATCTAGTTCTCAGGTCCAAGCAACATCTAGACACCTCCAGTCGATCCGTTGGACCACCAATTGATCGGTTTGTCCTCTTGTCGTCTAGACTCCTTGGTCCTCCAGTCGATCGGGTCGTCTTACGAGCCGCTTGTTTCACCTTTGTGCATATTGTCATCTCACGTTGAAACATAAATTAAAACTATCCTTATTACATTGTACATGGGGAAAACTTCGAGTTACATTCGAGGGGAAATAGGAAGAAGAGAACTAATTTACAATTGGAAAGAAGAGAGGCTCAGTACGTAGACCAATTAACAACATGAATAAATAACCACAACCATGCACACACATATCTGGGATTTTGGCCATAACCATGCTTCAAATCCACCATCAAAACCAATTTTATGGTGACGTGTGTAAATTTCATATTATATATATATATATATATATATATATATATATCATATTATATATATATATGTATGTGTATATATATATATTTGGATTCTTTATGTGATGATTAGACAGACAAGCACATCAATAGGTTTAAATATTCACATCCCATACAATAAATGAACATGAAACTTGTAAGGAGGCAGGATCACCCCCTTACTATTTTTTTTAAGAATTAACATCCATTCCAAACACACTGAAAGGTATGTTGGAATATGTATAAATTTTCCAAATTTATAATAATGGAATGCAAAAGACCAAAGTGTAGCGGTGGTTACACAAAAATCTCCCATTAGGGTTTACAACAAGATACAACAAAAAGGATCTAGATAGAGGGAAGTCTAAACTACTTTAAAGCTTGTCTCCAGATAAACATCTCCAAGTGCTAGGTCCATGCCCAAAGCTATGTTCTCCTAATTCAACTCAACAACTTGTCCTAACCTGGGTGGTTGGGAGAGCACCCAGCAAGAGGGAAAGGAAACAAGGTATGTGTCAAAATATTGAACAAGTACAAAAGATAACGATCACATTGAAGCATAAATATATGGATTCATCTCATGATGAGAGGGCCAAGAGGATGAGTTATATAAAAAATAGATTCTTGTCAAAAACCAGCAAATAGTAATGAATTGCATGAATGATCAATATTGGACTACATTAACTAAGTAGGTTTGAGGCACCTACCGAACCTCAACCTATAGGTTAGGGGAGAATTAATACATTCCCAGTCACCTACACATATTTTTATAAGGGGGATAATAAGATGTTCTCCAGGGAAAATTAACACATGTCCTACTATGGGTGGTTGTACATAAGTACCACTACTATAGATAAATAGTCAATTAAACCATCATACATAAGAAGTTGTAAATTGGCAAGATAAATAGTCATATAATTGCAATATGGTAGTGGGGTTCCAAGACCCATGAAATAAAACATCAATACTAATTTCGAGGCAAGTACATCAAAAGATTCATGACTAGAGGAAACCGGGTTCAATAAAGCCTCATTAGGGAAAGTAAGGTTGGTTCACAAGTATCCCAACTAAAGGGTTAGATAGGCACATACATAAATAGGGATTGCACATACATAAAGCGGGATTGCACATACATAAATAGGGATTCCACATACCTCTCATATGATTTCAACTACCAACTTTCATCACTTTATTGAGTCTAAGACCAACTTCTCCTATTTTTAATGTATAACCATGTATTATGGTATGCTATATGCATTCATGTAAAGAAAACTCCTATTTTCAACTGTTTGCATAAAACTTCAATTTAGACTCTAAAAACATCATCATTGATCTAGTTAGGTTATTCTGATTAAGAAAACATATAATTTTTTAAATTTTGGAGTTATGAAGGTTAAAGTGTATTTTTGGTTATTTTTAGGTATATAATTCATTTTCTAAAAACGTTTTTAGAAAAAACTCCAAACAAAACCTTAGAACTATTTTTTTTAAAAAGAGCATGTTTTTCGGAGTTCAAAACATATTATATTTTTATTATTGGACAAGGGAATAAATAAAACTCACAAATAGGAAATTGCCACATCATCAAATCGATCGAGATAAGTAGAGAGTGTGTGTGTGTGTGTGTTACACCTCGATCTCACAATTACCATTAATCATGAGATTAGGGCATAAATTGAGGATTTATCATAATATAAAGATCACCCTTAACTTTTTCTTCTTTTTCAAACTCTTTGTTTTCTCGCATTGAACCACATAAACTAACTTTACAAGGGAATCTAAACATTTATTTCTCTAATCTGATTTCAACAGTAAAATTGCATGTATGAACATTCATTATGTTTCTCATACTTTAAGCACATAAGACTTGCTTATTCACATATATTGCTAAAAGAGGAATAATGTTATACATCATCATTTACAACTCTCTCTTATTTCTTTACAAGGACCTAGAGTGACAAGGACTGACTAAACTTAACTATACTCAGACTTGACTCTTGTGGCAGATCTACTCTGATGTAATGACCTTCTTCAAGTCCATGTGATATCCCTAAAAATTGTGAGTAGAGTTTTGAGCAACTGATATCAATTATAACAGTAGTAATCTTTAAAGAGTCTAATCATTGACAATCATAAATATGGCATGATACTCTAAATATCTACAAGAGTAAATCAATATATGAGCATGCTTGATTAATTTCAAAGAGAACTAATAATTCTAAAACATACAAAGAATAATCGAATAACTGCACACACTTGTTTAACCTCTCATTCATCTTATTATGCCCTGATCATATGTAGTGTACTCTACATATGAAGACTCGTAGCAAACTATGATCTCACCGTACAAGACTTAGCTGACACACCTGAGAATGCTAAGCATGACTACGTCGCTGGTCTGCAATAGGAAAATGGCTCTCTGGACTCAGCACACCTATTATGTCGTAAAAACTGGACTCCTCCTCTAACCTGAGCACACAGGCGGAGAGTCAAGCCACCGATTGGCTTTTATGTACTCTAGTGCCACCAGGATCTCTGGTTGATGTTGGACACTACATACTATATTTTTAAGGAGACTTCCACTAGGGTTTCATCCCCCGTGCCACCTATTAGTACGTTCCGACCCACGTATATTGGACACTTCCAGGGTTAGGTCATTTCATCCCTACGGCGCAGACCTCTCATAGGGAATCTACGGTGTTCAGGGCCCCTAAGTCTATTATTTTATTATTCTTGGAAAGATCTTACTATATTGTATCTTTTCCTACTTAATTTTACTTGACTCTGGTATCTCTATGGTACCATGTCTATTTATTTGAAATTTATAATACAACATATATATCATTCTAAAATTGGCATAGTAGTATATTCAAAACACTGTGATATTCTGAGTAATCATCATACTATACATACAGGCAGACGAAAATTCTTAACTAAATAGAATACATGTCCATTTGGCACTTATACACTAGAATCAAGCAATTGAACTTCTTAATACACTGATAAGAGTTAGTTACTTGACATATGAATAATCATCATTAGCACCTATAAACTATTTGTACTTCCTTGGAAAATGTGCACCTCAACCCAAATCTTGAGTTGTGCATCACATAACATATCTTAGTTTAGCTCTGTAAACCATTCATTTCATAGACCATCTGATAACATTTACCACAACTGAACTATTAAGCATCACCACATCTCAAACTAAGAACATGGTAATCATAATGCTTTACTCATTGAACACCCTATCCTTAGGGTTTCATTTACCTCATTCACTTATCACATGGCTCTCATAAGGATTTCATGTGACATAAACATTCGTTGAATAAAGACTACTATCAACAAATCATATAAAATCAATATATGTATGAAACCTTGGAACTGAGTTGAATTTGAGTTTCCATGCCATTCACTGAGATAACATGCATCAACAATAAAATTGAATAAATAAAGTCCATCATGTCAAGAAAATCCTTTCAAATGAATTTCACGATATCTATTCGCAAAAATCCAACTTTCCTCGCATCTAGGGTTTCACCCTCTTTACTGAGGTAGCAAATAGACACTATTCACCTTAAATGAAATCCAAGATAGTATCTGACATATATGTATTATGAATTCAGATAAACAATCATTCATAACCAAGGGGATCTAGATAAACAAATTTCTCTATTTAATTATATAGCAATTTCAGTCATAGACAAATTCCCTACATTTCAGTTTACTCTTATAACCTCTGTGAATACTTAGGAAATTATCATTAGGATGTATTGTATACATTTATAATATGATTTTATCATCTGAAATTCATCCAAATAGTGGAAGATTCCATTTCATGTCATTTTGCAACAACTTAGATCAAACAGACAATTTAGGGTTTGTAGTCGCATACTAAGCAATTAAAGATTATGATGATTTAACAAATTTTGGTGCAATATACTATTTAAAGGAAGTTCCCACTCACCCTAAGGTGTGAAAACACCTCAAAAATACAACTCATCCCTGAAAATCTTGATCTCATATCAAATCCCTAGCAATTCACCCGATTCTTCTTCCTTTCAACTCGGAAACCCTAAAAATGAGGGATTATGAAGAAAGAGTGAGAAAAGGGGAAGTTTTGACACCATTTTGGATCAAATCAGAGGAGGGACGGAATATTGACATGTGAGAGAAGATTCACCATAAAACTATATCCAAATAGGCTAAACACACATGATTTCATCATTCCTCGGACCGCAAAACCCTAGGTCAGCATCTCCATCACTTTCTCCTCTCAAAACCTAACTCTCCCTCTCTCTGTCTCTAGGATTTCGTTACTCTGGATTGAATCATGAATTATGAGAGCTCCTTGTGTGTTAGGTTGACCATATAGAGCAATTGAGCTGCTTGGGTCAATTGCACATTGACCCCTCACTAAACTTTTTCTTATTTCAGCTGAATTTTCTGTCATAAAATATTACTGTAATTTGTCTACTGATAAGGTTTAAACGCATCCAAAAATTATGAAAATTTTACAAGTTTTTTATGACTGAGATTCAAATACCCAATTAAAATTTCAGATCATTTGGAGTTACCAATAAATAATTAAAAATAAAAAACTACACCATTGAAAAGCACTCTGTCAGCATTTTGGTCAAAGTATAGTTCGATCGAGAACCACATTCAAAGAACACTCAAATAATCTGAAAATTTTCTCCAATATGTATGATTGAGTTATGCATATCATATCCAAAAATTCAATAAATGCAAAATTTGTAGAAAATATGAAAAATCATTTACCACACTATTATCCTAATCAAATCCCATATTCATGTACTATCAAAACCCTAATTTTTGCCAATTAAGGTTTACATTTCTCAAACCCTAATTATTCAAACTAAAATCATAGTTAGAGTTTCTTCTTCAGTTTGAAACATCACAATTGATCTACTATCATTAATCAAGTGTAAACAATGTTCAATCTAATCAAGCATGTAATCATTTAGGTAAACCCTAGTTTACCGATTAAGCACAAATGTGGTCATTACAATTCTCACCCCCTTAAAAAGTTTTGTCCCCGAAACATAAATATGCAAAAAAAGTATATTCAAAGTTTATTTTAAGCTTCTGAAATCTTACATGTCATTACATTCTTGTACTTTATACTTGAATGTAGTTTTCAACATTAAGTCCTTTATTTCTTTTCTAATCACAACATGTTAAAACAGTTTTCAATGATAACAAACAAATTATCTATGCCACAATCAATCATAGGATAGAGAGAGAGAAACAACCATTTCAATATTTTTATACTCTTGAGGTGTTACCTCAACATTGATAATCTGATCCAACTATCTCAATATGTACGGCTCAATATGTACTATTGTTATGTATTACCTCTAAGTCAAAAAAGAGAGTTCACCATATTCTTTTGAATTTTACTATTGTGCTACTCAAATAGAAAAACAGTCTTGAGTTGGAAGACTAGATTCAACAAAAATTGTACAATAGTACTCGCCGCATCCCCATTGCATCATGGATGCATAAGGGGAATCATTACCATCACATTCCATATTATTCTCAAGTATGAACCCACACATAATTTAAGGTGTAACCATCGAGTTATAGCATACTAGGGTTTCAACAACAGTAACAAAGTACTCCATGATTGTATTAGTCATTCAAGGACTATTCATACCCAATTACCATCACTTAGTTATATTAAAGCTAGGTATAACAATTTATACCTCATTAGGGTTACATATCAATACAATATGGTTATCATCCCTTCTATTCGTATGAGTGAATAGGTAAGACTACCTTATTTAGGGTAACCCTTCATTTGTTCCATCATTATTCAACCCATATCACCATACCACAATTGTACAATACTAAGATGGATTATTGGTATGAATGACTACAACTATCAAACACCTTTAATTAACATATTGCTTGCACATGTACACTGAAATCATACGTAGAACTGATTTATATCCCTTAATATACCTTTAACAAATTATACTTCTAAAAACAAATTCACATATCACAAAAAGCCGTTGTTTTCTCTTTTCTCTCTCCTCATTTGCTACTACTTACTTTTTGCTACTTATCCTTCTCATTTTAATCATGTAGATTAAATATTCCTAAAATTGAAACATACAAGGTACAAATAGATTATTCATCATTCTTGCTATCACTATAAGAATTTATCTCATATTGCACTTCACTCATATTGTATTTCTCCTTTTGTTCAAAACACACTTGTTACATTTCAAATTTATATCTTACTCTTTACTCCAAATCATTCCCATATTGTTTACCTACCTTTCAGATTAGCTATCTTTAAACCCTGGATTACTATCAGTGCTAGTTTACTTCTCATAGTGCAAATTTCATGATCTTGTTTTATAGAGATGCTAGTATTCAAGGTCAAATCACTAGTGACATCCCTTGAACTACTACAACTCTAAACATTCTAGGGTTTGGTCCTTATCAGTAGCATGACGTTATTGTGATGTGACTTTACTCCCTTAATTTGAAATTCAAACTTTGGATCTCACAAGTTTTACTAAAGTCTTCTTTATCTTATCGATTGAATTTACTTTCTCTTACTTGTCCATTCAGATAGATTACATTCTCAATTACCCTGCTAAGGTTTCATCATCATATTGTGTGTCATTATTACATTCACTAGATGTCTCTACCACGGTGGTTATGCATCATATATGATTCATTTTCTTATCACTTCATTCCCACATTGCTCTCATTAAGGAAGATATGAAAGAGAAGATGATTTTGAGATTTAGAATTCTTATCTTCAAACATTCAATAATACATTTCTCATATGTAGGTTTAATTAATTATCAACAAGGATGAATAATTAGTACTTTCTTGAATCTCGCAACCTCTTTCTTTTATAATCTATATTACTCCATTATATTTCAAAACCTTCTTTACTTTCCATAATCCCCTTACCATATACTACTATTCCACATGTCATCTTTAACTTCTAGTTTTCTCTTATGATCATGTTGCTTCTTCTATGTGTATGATCTTGTATACCATGTTGCATATATTTCCTTTTATCCTTCTACTAATGTGAAGTTGAAATTCTAAATCAATAATCTCTCTACTAGTATCACCTCATGTTTAATACATTACATATCCTTCATTTTAAATCAAACGGCTCATGCATGGGTGAAACATAGTTTCTCTTTCAATTAGATTTTTCCTTCCTGAATATAGTCTACTGTTGTATGAATTATTCATTTATTTAGCTACACTTTTGTTCTTCTTTTAGAAACTAGTTTGTTGTTCTATAGAGACTTAGAATCCAAAGGCATTAAGGATGAATGTATTAAACTTATTAATAAAGGTATACATTACATGCTCTCAATTATATCATAACCCTCATTCCTTAATCAAGCTCATTATTTCCAACATTTCTCTTTATTTCAACTAAGTTTCTTATCCTAATTTTATGATTTACATGCTCATCTAGTTCTCTTCACTTTAACTCTTCTAAAGACTCTTCACTTCTATGTACTTATTGTATACTTAGCTCTTTTCTTCTATTTTCCCTTTGCTTTGGAGTACATAAAAAACATTGTACTCAGTTATATAATCCATTCCTCATGATTGCTTCTTACTATCTTGGCCCCTTACATACTTTTCTCATATCTTTTCCATATTTCATATTTAGAGTTCATATAATACTAATGATTAAACTTAATCTGAACCTTATGTCGTGTTCCTTTATTCCCAATTAAGGGTTTCTCATATGAGGCCCCAAAGTTGGATCTCAGATATCAGTTCCAACTGAATCTTAGTTATCCCACTCTTTCCCTTATACTTCAAAATCTTAGAGTATATACATTCATACTAGAATTTGGATCTAATCTATCCAGAATTTACTCTTGTTATGTTACTAATAGGAGTCATTAGATCCCAGTAATGCATCCTGCCAGTCGGACCAGGCCGAACCTATAGTCCTGAAGCCAACAACTACTCAGGATTATTCAACTCCTATTCATCTCAAATGTAAGGAAGAAAACTTATCCACTTAGGAAAGCTCATTCAAAGATCATTTCTAGTCTACTTGATACAAAGAATGTAATCAATAAATGCTACAACTGCATAGTGTACAAAAAATCTTAAAGACCCATATATATTTCAAAATATTAAATATCTAAATTCAAGCATATATGAGCTTTTCTATTCATCTCTAATAAAACAACAATATGAAATGAAAATTCCATCTCATTTTATATTTATTCTCTTAATTCATGTTACTTATCTTGTTTCTAACCCTAATATTTCTAGGGTTCCTCTCTAGACCATCCTTCCATTGTATACATGGCCAAGGTATACATGAAAGAATAGATAGAGTAGCTTGATACTGGTTGATCCAAGTACTCAGATACCGGGCCAGGATAACCAAAGACTCAAATCCCCAGAGCTAACATCATAACATCTCCTATCTGCCACACTTATGACTCTAACTTACTAACTTAATGGTCCCTGGCAACTCAGCCTAAGCTCTGATACCAAGTTGTTACACCCTGATCTCACAATTACCATTAATCATCAGATTAGGGCATAAATTGAGGATTTATCATAATACAAAGATCACCCTTAACTTTTTCTTCTTTTTCAAACTCTTTGTTTTCTCGCATTGAACCACATAAAATAACTTTACAAGGGAATCTAAACATTTATTTCTCTAATCTGATTTCAATAGTATAAATGCATGTATGAACATTCATTATGTTTCTCATACTTTTAAGCACATAAGACTCACTGATTTGCATATATTGCTAAAAGAGGAATAATGTTATACATCATGATTTACAACTCTCTCTTATTTCTTTACAAGGACCTAGAGTGACAAGGACCGACTAAACTTAACTATACTCAGACTTGACTCTTGTAGTAGATCTACTCTGATGCAATGACCTTCTTCAAGTCCATGTGATATCCCTAAAAATTGTGAGTAGAGGGGTGAGCCTACTCGCTCAATGAATGAGTACTTCAAAGAAATGGTCTAAAGCACTAATATAATTACAGATATACTTTTGAGCAACTGATATCAATTATAAAAGTAGTAAGCTTTAAAGATTCTAATCATTGACAACCATAAATATGGCATGATACTCTAGATATCAACAAGAGTAAATCAATATATGAGCACGCTTGACTAATTTCAAAGAGAACTAATAATTCTAAACCATACAAAGAATAATCGAATAACTGCACACACTTGTTTAACCTCTCATTCATCTTATTAGGCCCTGATCATATGCAGTGTACTCAAAATATGAAGACTCATAGCGAACTACAATCTCACCGTACAAGACTTAGCTGACACACCCGGGAATGCTAAGCCTGACTACGTCACTGGTCTGCAATAAGAAAATGGCTCTCTGGCCTCGGCACACCTATTATGCCATAAAAACTGGACTCCTCCTCTAAATTGAGCACACAAGCGGAGAGTCAAGCCACCTATTGGCTTTTCTATACTCTAGTGCCACCAGGATCTCTAGTTGATGTTGGACACTACATTCTGTATTTTTAAGGAGACTTCCACTAGGGCTTCATCCCCCGTACCACCTGTTAGTACGTTCCAACCCCCGTATACTAGACACTTCCAAGGTTTGTTTCATCCCTACGGTGCAGACCTCTCATAGGGAATCTACGGTGTTCAGGGCCCCTAAGTCTATTATTTTATTATTCTTAGAAAGCTCTTACTATATTGTATCTTTTCCTACTTTTATTTGACTCTGGTATCTCTATGGTACCATGTCTATTTATTTGAAATTTATAATACAACATGTATATCATTCTAAACTTGGCAGAGCAGTATATTCAAAATATTGTGATATTCTGAGTAATCATCATACTATACATACAGGCAGACTAAAATTCTTAACTAAACAGAATACATGTCCATTTGGCACTTATACACTAGAATCAAGCAATTGAACTTCTTAATACACTGATAAGAGTTAATTAGTTGGCATATGAATAATCATCATTAGTACCTGTAAACTATTTTTACTTCCTTGGAAAATGTGCATCTCAACCCAAATTTTGAGTTGTGCATCACATATCATATCTTAGTTTAGCTTTGTAAACCATTCGTTTCATAGACCATCTGATAACATTTACCACAACTGAACTGTTAAGCATCACCACATCTCATACTGAGAACATGGTAATCACAATTCTTAACTCATTGAACACCCTATCCTAAGGGTTTCATTTACCTCATTCACTTATCACATGGCTCTCATAAGGATTTCATGCGACATAAACATTCACTGAATAAAGACTACTATCAACAAATCATATAAAATAAATATATGTATGAAACCTTAGAATTTAGCTGAATTTGGGTTTCCATGCCATTCATTGAGATAACATGCATCAATAATAAAATTGAATAAATAAAGTCTATCATGTCAATAAAATTTGTTCAAATGAATTTCATGATATCTATTCGCAAAAATCCAACATTCCTCACATCTAGGGTTTCACCCTCTTTACTGAGGTATCAAACAAACACTATTCACCTTAAATGAAATCCAAGATAGTATCTGACATATATGTATTATGAATTCAGATAAACAATCATTCATAACCAAGGGGGTCCAGATAAACAAATTTCTCTATTTAATTATACAGCAATTCAGTCATAGACAAATTCCTTATATTTTAGTTTACTCTTATAACCTCTATGAATACTTAGGAAATTCTCATTAGGATGTATTGTATACATTTATAATATGATTTTATCATCTGAAATTCATCCAGATAGTGGAAGTTTCCATTTCATGTCATTTTGCAACAACTTAGATCAAACAGACAATTTAGGGTTTGTAGTCGCATACTAAGCAATTAAAGATTATGGATGATTTAACAAATTTTTGTGCAATATACTATTTAAAGGAAGTTCTCACTCACCCCTAAGGTGTGAAAACACATTAAAAATGCAGCTCATCCCTAAAAATCTTGATCTCATATCAAATCCCTAGCAATTCACCCAATTCTTCTTCCTTTCAACTCGGAAACCCTAAAAATGAGGGATTATGAAGAAAGAGTGAGAAAAGGGGAAGTTTTGACACCATTTTAGATCAAATCAGAGGAGGGACGGAATCTTGACATGTGAGAGAAGATTCTCCATAAAACTATATCCAAAGAGGCTAAACTTACATGATTTCATCATTCCTCGGACTACAAAACCCTAGGTCAGCATCTCCATCACTTTCTCCTCTCAAACCCTAACTCTCCCTCTATCTCTAGGATTTTGTTTCCCTAGATTGAAACACAAATTATTAGAGCTCCTTGTGTGTTAGGTTGACCATATAGAGCAATTGAGCTGCTTGGGTCAATTTCACATTGACCCCTCATTATACTTTTTCTTATTTCAGCTAAATTTTCTATCATAAAAATATTACTATAATTTGTCTACTTATAAGGTCTAAATGCATCCAAAAATTATGAAAATTTTATATGTTGTTTATGATTGATCTCCAGTTAAAATTTCAAATCATTTGGAGTTACCAATAAACAATTAAAAATAAAACACTACACTACTGAAAAGCACTCTGTCAGCATTTTGGTCAAAGTATAGTTTGACCGAGAACCACATTCAAAGAACACTCAAATATTCTGAAATTTTTCTCCAATATGCATGATTTAGTTATCCATATCATCCCCAAAAATTCAATTAAATACAAAATTTTTAGAAAATATGAAAAATCATCTGCCACACTGCTATCCTGATCAAATTCCATATTCATGTACTATCAAAACCCTAATTTTTGCCGATTAGGGTTTACATTTCTCAAACCCTAATTCTTCAAACTAAAATCATAGTTAGAGTTTCTTCTTAGGTTTGAAACATCACAATTGATCTACTATCATTAATCAAGTCTAAATGATGTTCAATCTAATCAAGCATGTAATCATTCAGGTAAACCTTAGTTTACCAATTAAGCACAAATGTGGTCATTACAGAGAGAGAGAGAGAGAAAATATCATTTGACCCAAGATCACAGTTTGGAGTTTCAAAGGTAACCAAATCAAATCTTCAGAGAAGGTAAAATAATAAGAAACCAAAACCCTAGAAGAACATGGTACATAGAGATGGAGATCATCGATTTTAAAGATAGAAGCATGAGTTTTAAGCATGTAGCAAGCAATATATGAGAAGGGGATTACAAAACTCACCTTTAGGGAAGGTAGATATGTCCAATAAGTAAGGTTCCCAAGCTTAGAAGGTCTGGTTGCTCCAAGCCAAGCTCCTTTCTTGAGCAAAGATCACCTTCTCCACTTTAGAGGTGCAAACCCTAGCAAAAGAGCATGGAGATGAGGTGTTTTAGGGCTCTAGGTGGAATTTTACCATGGAAGGTCATGGTTCCAACCTGGAAGAAGGTGGGAGGAAAAAGGAAATCATGAAAATAGGGAATGAAAGGAGGAAAATTACTAGTTTTGTTCCAAATCACCAAGAAGGAGCTTAAGAAATCCTAGATAGAGAAATTTGGAATCCTATGAGCCTTCTTCACCAAGGTAAGCACTCTCTTTTACCTTGGGACAACATCTTCATGGCCAAACAGAGTAGGAACGATGCTCTAAGTTGGGGGAAAGAGAAGGAGAGGATTTCTTCTTGGATTGGGAGGTGAGAAGGGGTACATATGGCTTTATAAAAAGGGGGCAAGCATGAGGTGTCTATGGGACTTTCCATGTGTCCTTAGCCTAGGGCTTCATGGCCATGAAAGAGGACAAATCATATATACTTCTTGTATATCAAATGGCAGTTCTAAAAGCCCATGGAGACTTATAGGCCATCCCCACCATCCTTCAAACAAATAAATAACCCCATTGGTTGATAGCATTTAAAGATAAGCTCATTTATAAAGAGGGTAATCCCTATAATGCCTTTGGAGAGAAACACCTTCAAACCAATGTGCAACTAGGTAACCCATGATTCAAAATCTCGAGAATGGTAAGTAAATATCTAAGGATTATAATGAAGGTGATAATTTTTAAAGAAAACCTCTGAATTGGGTAAATTGCATAAAAGTCCAAAATGTACCTAAAATTGATAGCTTGTACAAACAACATCCAAATCGAACCAAATTTGAAATTTAGGCTCATTTTATAATTTCAAAACACTTAAAATGTTGGATTAAGGTTTATAACGCCTAAATAAGGTCCTTTAATAGACTTTCATTGAGGAATTTGTGCATAAACCCTTTTATTGGTACAAATAATGAATAAATGTTAACCAAACCACTATAAATTCCACTAATTAAACATCAAAGTGAAAAAAGGATAGAAAGGAAAGGAAAATCTTGGAAAAGGGATAAAAAGAGAATATGTCCAAGTTTAAGTATGTTACAACACTCCACCCCTTTAAGAGTATTTCATCCTCGAAATCTAAAGCAAAGTGAGAAGGGTGAGTATGCCACATCTCACCCCTAAACTCCCAGGTTGAATCCATTAAACTTCCACCAATACTTTTTGTAACATCCCTGACCAGGGTTTAGGGCTAACCCTATTTTTTTGGCTTAAATAATTTTCTTAGGACCTTAATATAATCCGCTAAAGTGTTTTTTAATCAGGTGACAAACTTATGTTTCAAGTTTGGTCCAGTTTGAATAATGTTTGAGCAATGTTCTCTTATTTTGGACCAAAATGCAAATTACCCAAGATGAGGGGTTATATTGCAATATGTCACATGTTGAATGTGCCTTAAGTGTTTTAACATCATAAGAGAAATAATGATGCTAAATGGTAGCTTGTGGAAATCCTAAATTCCAAGTTTGACCTTGTTTGAATAATGCCAGTATCTTATGTACCAATTTTGCTACAAATTGTAATTCACCCAAAATATAGGGTTGAGATGCCAAATTACCACCTCTAGAGTGTCCCTACTTCCTATATATAATTTATATGAGATAAAAAGAAGGAGACACCATGTTTGAATCATCTTTGAGTGATGGAACTCTTGGTGATGAAAAGACCAAGAAAGCATTGAATGTGAAGTCGTTATATGAGTTGTGTCGAGTTGTAGACTTGATATGGGAGTGCCTATCGGCCAAGGAGACAAAGAGGGGATCCCATATTGGTTTGTGGACTCTTTTAAAAGGCCATGACTGCCTAAGAACCTCAAGGAGGTGACCCATGATGAGCTAGATGCTCCTTAAAAAAGTTGTATCGATTTGCATAATTTGTGAGATAAAGATGAGATATCCTATCCAAAGAGATAAGTAATGGACGAAATATCATCTCTAGATTATCCTAAGTGTTTTACATGTCAATATAAATATGATTGCATGCATGTACATGTGTCAACCATGCATGGCCAAGTGTCACCTAGTAGCATATGGTGAAGACACCTCTTATACACTCTCTTTCATGAACCCAACTATATATACCCTTCCTTTCACCTATTAGTGGAATTGTTTGAATCTTACCACCCTCTTGCTCTTATATATCGTGCATAGAGTCTTGATATCATGCATAGGATAAGGGGTATCGTTCATAGGGCCTTGATATCATCCATAGCAAAGGGATATCGGCCAAGTAAAGAGATATTGGCCACAAGTGAGGGATATCGGCCATAAGTAGTGAGGTATCGTGCATGGTGCTAAGGAGAAAGAAGGATATAAAGTCTTGGACCTTTGATAAATCTCATCTTCAACCTTAGGAATGTGAATCTTTTAATCTTGGAGCTTTAAAGATTTTCTTGAGGAGGGTTATATAACTTGAACGCAACTATGTTATTATTCACCATCATTTTTGTTATACTTGTTGATCTACTACCAATTATGAATTCTCTTACATAATTGACGAATCCATGAGTTCTATTAGTGACTTAGGATTGTTGTACATGAACTAGAATATAATAATAAGAATATATAGGTTGATGATGATGACATCATCAAGGTCCAACCCGATATTGGGTCGAAGCACCTCTAACTCGATATGATGGAGTGAACACACCATTAACACGATATGGTAATGAGTATGTACCTATTGCACATTATGATAATGAAGTATATGATATGTGCATGATATGTTGTCAAGCATACACTATGTGCATGATATGAGGTCAAGTATACACCCTATGCACGACATGGAGTCAAACATATTTTCCAAACCGATATAACAAACCCTAGGTGATAAGTAACCTGACATGTTGATATGAACACAATCACAAACATGATATATTGAGAAGTGTATACCTCATGGGAGATATGAGTAATACATATACACACCATGAGCACGATATGGGGTCAAGTATTCACCACCTACATGATATGGTGTTAGGATTATACCCTAACCAGATATGGGTTGAAATCCTAGATGGTGATATAAAATCTGATATCACAAACCCAAGATGATGGGTAACTCAATATAGAGATGAGTGATACTTCATGGGTGATATGAGTAATACCTACATACACTTTGTGCATGATATGACGTTAAGTCCATACCTCATGCACGATATGGTGTCAATCTTACAATCTAACCGATATAGTGTTCAAACCCTAGATGATGGAATGAAACTCGACATACCCCTATCGTTTTGGTGTAAAGGGTTATTTGTGAAAGATCTCAACTAGATATCCATCTTGTTATTCAATTATATGATATAAATGGTTTCTTTTAAGGTATGAAATGATATGAGCATAATGGTCTACCCTATATGGTAACCCGATATACCAATCCAATATGGAAACCCAATATGGTATTGTGTATATACTACTCAAACAATACCATGATGAAGCACGTATCCTATGCATGACATGGGGATGAAGTGCACACCTTGTAACATGATATGGTATCAAGTATACCTCTTATACCTGCTATGAGGTCAGACATTCAGCTCATACCTGATATGAAGCTAAGTATCTCTAACTTGAGATGATAAATTCTAAATGATAGCCAAACCGATATGGGTACACATTATGGTAATAGGGGACACACCTTAAACATGATATGGTGATGAGGCAACACCACAAGCCTAATATAGATGCACGGTATAGTGATGAGGTTACACCTCAAGCCTATATGAAAGTATGATATGGTGTCAAATACACACCTTTATAACCAATATGATGGAAGCATCTCAATTCAATGTAATTGATGGAGTAACACATGAATTGTGTTATGTAAAGTAATACATTAAGACATAAAGAGGTTAATTCAATGTGTTAAGTGTAGGCCAATGTACCTTGAGAGAAGGATTGAGCCAAATTATGATGCAATAAACATCCTAATGAGGATAAGAGAGAGACTTTTACATGTGAGATAATCATGTTAATGAGCATGCATTGATACTCCTAAAATAAGTGGAGTATGATTTAGGATTTGATTCTTGATAAAATGATCTTGAATCCTTAATTTGCTAATAAGGGAAAAACCCTAACCCTAATGAAAGGTGATGGTATGCACTTAAAACCCTAATCGGTTAAATTGAGAAATCCTAACCCTAATAATGGGAAGGATATATTTCTCTTGAATTGCATGGTGATGTCATATACTGCTAGAGTTTTTATTATGAAGTGCAAACCATTCAGGAATCATGAGATAATGAGCATAGCCAGGTATGAGCTATGATGTTTTATATGATACAGATTTAAATGAGCCTTGTGAGCATTGTTAAAAATATGTACAAAGAGTATAATGTTTATACAGTCTGATATCTTAAAAAGATAGTTGCTGCCTAGTGAGAGGTGACAAGATGTTTAATGAACCATGTGAGCTATGTGAAATACTTGTACAACAAGTGTGATGAATACCTTGGTCTGAGGACCTAGAGGTAAAAGTTACCTATTAAAGAGGTAACAATACTCAGTGATGATCTAAGGTTTTGAATACCCAGATCCAGTAATCATGATGATGATGATGTTATGGGATGAGAATTCCCAGTAATGTGATAAGGGACTGAGATCCTGAGTGTTATACATTCAAAGTGTTACAAAGATTATAAAAGTACTACACCTTTCTTTATAGCATCTGTTATAATTCATGTTTGAAACTTGGTTGATGCTAAAAGATAATGTAATGTACCTTATTGATCATGTGGAATCTCATCATGTAGTTGCCCAGACCATAGATCCATTCAGTGTAAGAAATTTCTGATGGTGAAATGAGTTTAACTCGGAGAGCATATTTTTGAATATGCGGGGGTGAAGGATGAAGTATATCCATATGTCCCGATGAAGAATTGATGTTGCACCTTCCTTATTTATCACAGGATGATGAGAATCTCCCGACCAAATGAGGAATTGATGTGTAAATTCATTTTCATTCTATGTGTATTGGTATTGAAGTATAAAATCTCCTGACTAGGTGAGGAATTGATGTATAATATTCCTTATCCTTATAATCTGATAAATCTCAGTGGTCTTCTCCCGAAGAGAGTACATGCTGCGACTGTAACTCTACAAGATGTCCTTCTAGTAGCTGACACGAGATGTCCTGCTAGTTGTCTCGTACTGACCGAGATGGGTGAGGTCTTGACAGTTGGCTCTGCCATTGACCTTGTATGGTACCGATTTGAACTTAGTAGTGGTCGATTGGAGTATGAACAATATACTTCATCTCCTCGGGGCATAAGTGTGATTTTAATATGTAATCAGTCGTGTAGCATATTTTTTTAATGATCGAATACAGAAGACATTGGTTGATGTACACTTCTTTTATACATCTTAATTGGATAGATGGCATACATGTTTCTTTATATCCCTTGTAAAGTGAATAGATAATTTATTTCTCTACCATAGATAGATGCATTATTTTAAGATAAAAGATTACTTTGTTCTACTTATAACAATGATTAATCATGATTGTTAATATAAAAGAACCTCTGCTCAGTTTTATATTGCTTACCTATGATAATAATATTGTTGGTGGAGATTTATATCTCTTGCTGGGACAATTGTCTGACCCCATGGGATTCATAATTTTTAGGTGGACGTGCACGAGGAGGTAGAGACCGTTCTGCAGAGGGAGAGCAACAACAGCGGGGGAAGTAGTAACATCTCAGGTTGAGTGTATTGTCTATCGTGTCTTGTAAATAGAAGTCTTATGTGTCATCTCTGTACTCTCAAGTCCTTGGAGTTAGTTAGTAATGGTTTTATGAACAATATGAGGTTTTGGCTTGTATGCCTCGAGATTTTATGTTGTTTATGTGTAGGTTTTGGCAAAGCAATTTTTATATGTTATCCTTGAGATGAGATGGTACAATGTATGTACAATGTGAACCATGATGTATATAAAGTTTGGTTCTTTATTTAAGAGTTTCCTGGGAATGGATCTCTTTGCAAAATGGTTTTAATTTTTAGTGATTTTCGTTAATCCACTGCTTATCGTTATTCTGCAATTATTACTAGTGATGGCTTGATTTGATGTTGGGTCGTCACAAAGTTTTGGTATTAGAGCCTAAGGTTCGCTGAGTTTATAGAGACATAGGACTAAGGTGGTGAGTCTATTCTAGTATTGTCCTATATATCTTATAGTGACTTCTGCTTATGCTAAAGATAGAGTAAATCTTAAAGATGTTTGGAAAATATGAGGAATACATTGTTGAGAGCAATGTTGTTGCACCAAGAGAAGGTGCAAGGGATCAGGCAAGAGAAGAATGACTACATGAGAATCCCCAGGTTGATCCAACCATGATAGAGAACTCTGCTTGTAATGCTCTCACTGGACTGGTTATGATAGCATTAGCGCATATCAAGGATCAGATACTAGCAACACAACCTAGATTACCAGTCCCCAATGATGAAATTTTGGGCTCTAGCAGGATTCCTGATCAACATAGTTATGTTGGGGTAGTGGAAAATGTCGAAAGGACTAAGATACGACGAGAAAATAAATGCTACTACCAGTGTAGGCAAGTAGGACATTTTATAAAGGACTATCCAGTAAAGGATCATGAGGTAGAAATTAAGAAAAGATCTGTCCAAACTTGAGAACAGATGCCTAGTAGCTCTAAAAAGGGGAAGTTTTTGGTGCCACCAGTGCAACAAACACCTAATGCACCAGGACAATGGCTACTAGGAGAGGGAAAAGGACCTAATGTTCCACTGGTTAGAACTCTTGATTTAACTTCTACATTGGTAATAAGGCTGACAAGACCAGGGAGTGTATATAAGATATGCCATAAATGTGAACATATTGGGCATATTAGATCCTCTTGTCTGAAAAGAAAGAAGGGAATGACCCAACCACCGAGGCAGAGTCAACAAGACTCTCAAAGGAAACCGTTTAGCAGTGGCACATGAGGACGTGGATAGGCATCCCAAGCAGGTCCATTTGCACTAAACAATATAGCACAATGTTGGAAAGAGGCAATGATAAGATTATATGCAATGAATCAGCCTGAGGCAGTAATCAATCCAAGAGTTGAGACAGGTCAGATGAAATTGTTTCATTTTGGTATGTTTTCTCCTAATTTTATCTGATAGTTATAAGAAAAGTAGTTGTAGTTGAGCTTCCTTTGATTAGTCCTATGAGGACATAAGGAAGATGAGAACTTACACCCTGTCTAATAATCTTTAAAATGTTTTATAATTTCTTTTATCTGTATAAAAGAGGATGAGGTGTAAGAGAGATACCTAGAGAAAATCCAGGGATACTAAGTCATGTGATTTGAATGATATGAAAAGAAAGGTTTATGATACAAACAAGGTGCATACTACCTAATCTCAGTACTTGTATACCCTCGCCAGGTATTCATCTATTGAAGGCAAGGTAAGTATGAGACTCTTAGGTTGTTATCTTTCTAATTACTTTGATCAAGTAGTCATTTTGAGACAATCTAAAGAGAATAATGAAACTGAAAATATGGCATGAATATTTTTGTCCCATCTTAATTGTAATGAAATAGAAACTAAGTTTATCTCAAACCAATCTGTGTGTATGTGGAAGTAAAAAGTACAATCCTCATGATAAGAGAAAAAGGAACAAGGGAGATGATCCTTATTCAATAAAGAATATGTGAAAAGTAAAGATCTTTTCCTAAGATATGAATGAAGATAAAGTCAGAAAATGTTCATGAACATACTAGACAATAACAAAGAAAGTAATGATGACATGTAATCATCCTTATAATTCCTATTCTGATGGCAAGGAACCTAGGATGAAACAAGAGTAAATGACTCATGAACAATTGAAAGTTCATGTAATAATCAGAGGAGATGATAATCTCTTCTCTTTAATAAACAACCCTGGGTGATGATGGGGTGATAAGAGGAATATGTTTCTTTGCATTCTTTCCTTTCAGGGACATGGCAATCAAGTAAGTTTTATGACACTTGATGTGAATGAGTTATTTGTTGATGGATACTTAGAAAAGTATAATCTTGTCTTGGATTCTGATTTCAAGACAAAGTTATATATGATAAGTAATGTCCCAAGATGAAAAGAAATGTCTTATTATAGGTTTGGCCTTGGTAATAACAATAGGTAGATGGAAATGATGAGGATATGATGTGTTTTTGGCACATGTAATGGATACCAGGGTAAAGAATCCTAGTATCCAAGAACTTTCAATGGTATGAGAAAATGAGAACATGACTCCTGATAAGATGAATAATGTTTGGTTACCTAGAAGGGCCAACTTTGAGATAAATATAGTATGGATATCATATGTTAGGGGTTTATTCCCTGCATAAACATAACATCGATAAGGATGTATCAATTGAAGGAATAATTGTAGAATCATTTTGGGGAAAAGCTTATCAAGCTAAAAATAATTCCTTAGAATATCCCTATCTAGATTTGTTGAAGCAGCTTATACATAACATCTAGAGATACCTCTAAGATAAGTTCTTCTTTGATAAATAGCCTCTCCTTATGACAAGAAAATGAACAGCTAATGGGATAGTTGGTACAAGTCATAAAAAAGTTTAGTGTTGTGTCAATAGATTAGAGTGGCACAGTAAATGTATGATAAGACTTGTAGTCCCAAGTGGGAGACAAAACGTAACTTTAGTCTTTCCTTGGAGGAGAAATGCTAAACTAAGTGAGGAATATGGAAGAATCCCAAGGTCAAGAATCTTATCACATAACGATGTAAGTTGAGAGGGTGATAAGTCAATAAGGTTTGACACCTGAATTATTCAAAGTATGAATAGTACTTCTCTAACTTAGAAAGTGTTACCTGGTATAGAATTGACACTATAGTCAATAATGAAAAGGACAGTTGAATATGTGTCATGTATGACAGATTCTATGATGACCCTGAATGGAAGGACTTTGTACTGGTCAAATTTCTATGGCATCTCCAGGAAATCAAAATGTTATGTGGAGACTTGATGATATGATGCATGAATAACAATTTTCTTCCTTCACATGGGATTTCGGGGACGAAATCCTTGTTAGGGGTTTATAATTGTAACATCCCTGACCTGGGTTGAGGGATAACCCTATTTTGTTTGGCTTAAATAAGTTTCTTAGGACCTTAATATAATCCTCTAAAGTGTTTCGTTATTAGGTGACAAACTTATGTTTCAAGTTTGGTCCAGTTTGAATAATGTTTGAGCAATGTTCTCTTATTTTGGACCAATATGCAATTTACCCCAAGATGAGGGATTATATTGCAATATGTCACATGTTGAATGCTCCATAAGTGTTTTAACATCATAATAGAGAGAATTATGCTAAGTGGTGGCTTGTGGAAAGCCTAAATTCCAAGTTTGAGCTTGTTTGAATAATGCTAGTATCTTGTGTACCAATTTTGGTACAAATTGTAATTCACCCAAAATGTAGTGTTGAGATGCAAAATTACCACCTCCAGAGTGTCCCTACTTCCTCTATGTATAATTTATAGGATAGAGAAATAAGGAGACACCATGTTTGAATCATCTTTGAATGATGGAACTCTTGGTGACGAAAAGACCAAGAAAGCATTGAATGTGAAGCCCTTATATGAGTTGTGTCGAGTTGTAAACTTGATATGGGAGTGCCTATCGACCAAGGAGCCATAGAGGGGATCCCATATCGGTTTTTGGACTCTTGTAAATTTCCATGATGGCATAATCACCTCAAGGAGGTGACCCATGATGAGTTAGATGTTCCTTGCAAAAGTTGTATCAATTTGCATAATTTGTGAGATAAAGATGAGATATCTTATCCAAAGAGATAAGTAATGGCCAAAATATCATCTCTAGATTATCCTCAAGTGTTTTGCATGTCAATATAAATATGAGTGCATGCATTTACATGTGTCAACCATGCATGGCCACGTGTCACATAGTAGCATATGGTGAAGACACCTCTTATACACTCCCTCTCATGAACCCAACTATATATACCCTTCCTTTCACCTATTAGTGGAATTTTTCGAATCTTACCACCCTCTTGCTCTTAGATATCATGCATAGAGTCTTGATGTCGTGCATAGGTGAAGGGGTATCATTCATAGAGCCTTGATATCAGCCATAGCAAAGGTATATCATCCAAGTAAAGAGATATTGGCTACAAGTGAGGGATATCAGACATAAGTAATGAGATATCATGCATGGTGCTTAGGAGAAAGAAGGACCTCAAGTCTTGGACCTCTTATAAAGCTCATCTTCAACCTTAAGAACGTGAAGCTTTGGATTTGGAGCTTTAAAGTTGTTCTTGAGGTGGGTTATATAACTTGAACCCAACTATGTTATTATTCACCTTCAATTTTGTTATACTTGTTGATCTACTTCCAATTATGAATTCTTTTGCATAATTGATGAATCCATGAGTTCTATTAGTGACATAGGACTTTTTTCCATGAATAGAATAGTAAGAATAAGAATCTATAGTTTTTTTTTGTTAAGCCAGGGGTCGCTTTTATTCATCCCACACCCCTCTTGTGGGCTAAATCACAGCAAAAATTACATCTCCCGCACTTATAACTTGGGTATTATCCCAATTCCCACAAGAAACATCCTCACCACCGAAATAAAAAAACAACGACAGAAAACTCACTCTAATAGCTCTCGTCCTCGCCTCCAACTTCTGTTTTCTTTAACACCACGTAGGGAGTACATCTTTTTTCCATCAATGACATGCCCCTAATTCTCATCGGCATATTAGATAGATCCGAAGAGACTAACACCTCATGCGTTCTGTTCCCCCATCTTCCTATTTCACGAGGTATCGAGTTGATAACCTTATGAACTAATGAACCAGAAATCATGGATGATACGATCTCTTCTCGCAGCTCTCTAACAAAAGATGTTGTCTGCCATGGCTCTCTACCACCATGCCATAGAACCTCGTATGTATAAGAATCGTCTACTTCAATACTCGAAATGCTCAAAGCGTGGTCACCTTCTAGTTTCAGACTAATGGCGCATGCTTGCATGTACGCAAGGAAATAATCAGAGCTCCTGATCCATGCTCAGAACACAAGGCATATATTGGCATTGTGGTTACGGATGACACCAACTTCCCATCTTCTATATATACCATGGGCATCCCTATCCCTCCCAATCGTGATGTTAAGTTTGAGGTTATGTAAGTCCGTCTTCTCCCATCGCAGCAATACTATCTATTTTATTATTGTCTTTGGTTCCTTCAAGCCTGTCATTTACATCCTGTCATAAATATCGTTATCCATAGCAATAGGAAAAGCTATCCTCTTTAGATGATGGTTTAGGATTCTCATAATATAATCCCATTCATGGTTGAACGACTTCATCTTACCATCATATTTAGCTCCACATCTTATGTGCCATATGCTGTGAGGGATTAGGATCGCCAAATTACCTGCCAACCATTCAGTTATGTTCTTCTTCTTAGCCATCGCACACCTATCCAGAAGAGTTCTCATATCAAAAGGCACCTCCATATCAAGCAGCTCGTTGAATTTCCGCCAATAAAATTTGGCGGTCTGCCCTTGAAATAGCAAATGATCCATATCTTCCTCCTGGGGGACAAAGCAACAATAACATTTAGATGCAAGAGGGATACCACATCTGAGTCTAATGTTATCATCTTTGGGAATGGCACCTCTAGCCGATTTCCAGATAAACGTTGCCTCCTTTGGATACCCAGCCTTCAATACCATCCCAAGGCCGTCTGGACCTTCCTTTTCATTCTGCATCAGTATCCTCTTTGTTGAACTCATAGAGAATCTACCACTCCTCTCAGGACCCCACGCCAGCTTATTTTCTTCGTTGGATATCCATACCTCAACATCATGTATCATCTGTAGGCCTTCTTCATCCACAATTAGCTTAAGCGATTCCCAGTCCCATCCATGTCCCTCTAGCCAAAAGTCCTTCACCAAAAATGGGTGTCTTCAGTCACTGGGTATGATCGCGTGATCAGCAAGGCGTTTCTCGCACCACCATGAGTCCCAAAAGGACAGCTCTCCATTTCCCACCACCCATCGACATAAAGGAAACATGCGAGGAAACATGTCCCACATCCTCTTCCATAAAGGTGACGGTAGTAATCCTCTTCTCAAAGTACCAGGATATAGATTGTCACGGCATGCTGCCAAATTTGCATATTTGACTCTGTAGAAAGATGCCCAAATAGAATCCTTTGTTAATACCTCCCAGCATGCTTTTGTAACAAAGGCTTCATTGATCGTCTGTAGCGTGGGAATCCCTATCCCGCCCAGTGAAAAAGGTCTAGCAACCCTGTGCCATCCAATCCATGCCTTCCTGTGATGATCCTCCCTGTCACTCCACAGAAATCTGGATAGTTTGTCTTCAATCCGCGCTACAATCCCAATAGGAATGCCCACTGCCGTCGCCGTGTACACCGGGATAGAAGCTAGAACATGTGCAATCAACATCCTCCTCCCCGCAAAGGATAATAGTCTGGACTTCCACGTAGCAATCTTTTCATTTATCTTTCTCATTAGGAACTCAAAGTCAGTGAGTCTCATCGCTCCTTTCTTAATCAGTATGCCCAGATACTTCAAAGAGTCTGTAGCAGAACCCACCCCAAGGGAAGTGGCTACTCCATGAGCTACAACCTGGTCCTTACCTCCTACCACGCATGTAGACTTCGTTTTGTTTATTCTCTGACCAGTTGCCCATTTGTAAGCATCAAAGGTACTACTAACCTTGTCCATTGATCTTTGGTCAGCTGTGAAAAAGACCACAATATCATCTGCATAAAGAAGAATGACCGGAGGTACAGCCTCCCCCCATACCTGGAATCTTGATATTTCCCCTTCTACATATAGCCTCAAGAATCTTCTGCATAACATCTCCTCAAACAGTATGAAAAGAAATGGAGAAATCGCACTTCCTTGTTTCAAACCTCTACTCATCAGAAAGAATCCAGCCGTTTCCTCCCCTATAGTCACCGTTGCCCACGTATTTGAAAAGAAACTCAATCATAACTTGATCACCTCCTCTGTAAGGTTGAACTTCTCCAGAATTTTCCTCAGTGTAGACCAAACGACCCTATCATATGCCCTCGACATATCATACTTTAGGATCACATTAGGAGCGTCTCTCCCTCTATTAATATCATGCATGAGCTCCTTAGCCAATCGGATGTGGTGAGATATATTTGTACCTCTCACGAAAGCTCCTTGGTTCTTGGAAATCAGGTGTGGCATTATTGGAGCAAACCTCTCACTGAGTATTCTTGCAAGGATGTGAAGGGTGACATTCTCTATGGATATCGGTATGAAATCCTCCGGTAGCCTTCTAGGAACATCATTCTTCGAAATAAGCAAGATTCTGCAACACAAAAGGCCCCTGAAGCAAGCATGTCCGTTGAAGAAACCCTTCGCCAAGTCCATGAAGTCACTTCTAATGATAGGCCATGCCTCTTTGAAGAATGGGAGGGTGAACCCATCCGGCCCTGGGGCTGCTGCTGCGTCCATCTTCAACATCACCTCTTTGATCTCCTCTTCCTGCAGAGTCGCCACTAAAGTGAAATTTTCATCAAGGGAGACCATCTCTGGGATCGAGACTATGAAATCCTCTAGCTCATTTCCATCAGTATTTGTTGCCTCATTGTAGAAGTGCTGGTAATGATCTGCTGCCATCACCGCCATTTGCTTAGGATCTGTAACCTGAGTGCCAACCTGCAATACCACCCGATTAATCCTTCTTCGCTTTCTTCTCGACTTAACAGTAGCATGATAGAACTTGGTGTTTCTCTCCCCATCTTGAAGCCAGTCTATTCGTGCTTTCTCCTTCCATAACTTCTCCTCCTGGTCCATAAGATGTTGGAGCTCGCTTTCCGCCCCTCCCAAGTTGAACTCATTGACAGTAGTCGGATTTTCATCAAAAGCCATTTGTGTTGTAAATACCACATCCTCCAAATCAAGAATGTGCTGCCTATTAGCACCAAAGGTGTCCTTGCTCCATCTGCGAAGAGCCTCACGAACCCTTTTGAGTTTAAGACAGAAAACAATGGAGGGGTGACTGCTCATTGGTTCATTCCATGCTTGATCGATTATCTTCATGCAATCCTCATGCTCGAGCCGGGTCTTCATAACTGAGAAATGAATCTGCTTTTTATCCATCATCCAAGCACCGGGGATCGTTACAATGGGACAGTGATCTGATACCCTTGCTCTAGTTAGATGAATTGATCTAGTCACAGGCCTCTTCATCATCCATGCTCCATTCACAAGCACCCTATCAATTCTCTGCCACATTGTAGGTGTGAGAACCTGCTTGTTCACCCAAGTATATTGACTCCCTTTAAAAGGTACTTCATCCATAGCTGCATCTGATATCAATGCATTAAAATCCATCATGTCCTGAAACCCAGGTTGGTTTCCCCCTATCCTCTCCCTAGGGTGCCTCACCACATTGAAATCCCATGTGATTATCCATCCTTCATCCCCTATAATTTCAGCCATCATCAATAATTCATTCCATAATGATCTTCTTTCTGGGCTGTCGCAGCTGGCATAGATTGCCGTTACAAAAAGTCTCGAGCCTTCGTTAGCTTCCATGCTTACCGTCAAGTGTTGTTTATGTCTTCTAAAAAGACTAGGGTTCAGTGTTTTATCAGCATAGAACCATATTTTCCCATCCTCTTCTTAATTATCAGCAGCCCAGTCGAGTTTCACAATGTCCAACAACTCCACTGCTTGTTCAGCATGAAGAAACGGCTCAAATAGACATACCACTCCAGGTTTGTATCGACTACACAGTCTGCTCAGAACCCTCCTCGTAGGATTATTGGATGCCCCTCTAATATTCCAAAAAAGTGACTTATAGTCCATAGGAATAAGATTCACGCCTGTTCCTCTCTAACCATCTAAATCAGTGATTGTATCCTCCCTCTTGCTCTGACCAGCATATATCAAAAGTATCCCTTTCCCAATCAGATTGTCTTCCTCTTGAGAAGTTCCTTCTATGAAGTCATGGTTCACCTGTACGCCTCACAGATCTGGAGTGACTCCTTCCTTCTCTTCTTCTGCTTGCACTGTGTCTATCATCCTCAAAGAAGATGAAATCCTCAAGGCGCATGTTGGATAGGTATCTTCTACTCCTCAAAGAATCTATAGTTTGATGATGATGACATCATCAAGCTCCAACCCGATATTGGGTTGAAGCACCTCTAACCTGATATGATGGAGTGAACACACTATTAACATGATATGGTAATGAGTATGTACCTCTTGCACGTTATGATATTGAAGTATATGATTTGTGCATGATATGTTGTCAAGAATACACTATGTGCATGATATGAGGTCAAGTATACACCCTATGCATGACATGGAGTCAAACATATTTTCCAAACTGATATAACAAACCCTAGGTGATAATTAACCTGACATGTTGATATGAACACAATGACAAACACAATATAGTGAGAAGTGTATACCTCATGGGCGATATGAGTAATACATATACACACCATGAGAATGATATGGGGTCAAGTATTCACCTCCTACATGATATGGTGTTAGGATGATACCCTAACCTGATATGGGTTGAAACCCTATATGGTGATATAAAACCCGATATGACAAACCCAAGATGATGGGTAACTCAATATAGAGATGAGTGATACCTCATGGATAATATGAGTAATACCTACATACACTTTGTGCATGATATGAGGTTAAGTCCATACCTCATGCACGATATGGTGTCAATTTTACACTCTAACTAATATAGTGTTGAAACCCTAGATGATGGAATGAAACCTGACATACCCCTATCGTTTTGGTGTAAAGGGTTGTTGGTGAAAGAGCTCAACTAGATATCCAGCTTGTTATTCAATTATATGATATAACGGATTCCTTTGAAGGTATGAAAAGATATGAGCATAATGGTCTACCCTATATGGTAACCCGATATACCAATCCAATATGGAAACCCGATATGGTATTGTGTATATACTACTAAAATGATAACATGATGAAGCACATATCCTATGCACGACATGGGGATGAAGTGCACACCTTATAACATGATATGGTATCAAGTATACCTCTTATACCCTATATGAGGTCAAACATTCAGCTCATACCTGATATGAAGCTAAGTATCTCTAACTTGAGATGATTAAATCTAAATGATAGCCAACCTGATATGGGTAGACATTATGGTAATAGGGGATACACCCTAAACACAATATGGTGATGAGGCAACACCACATGCCCGATATAGATGCAAAGTATAGTGATGAGGTTACACCTCAAGCCGATATGAAAGTATGATATGGTGTCAAATACACACCTGTATAACCAATATGATGGAAGCATCTCAATTCAATGTAATTGATGGAGTAAGACATTTATGTAAAGTAATACATTCAGACATAAAAAGTTTAATGTAGTGTGTTAAGTGTAGGCCAATGTACCTTGAGAGAAGGATTGAGCCAAAGTATGATGCAATCAACATCCTAATGAGGATAAGAGAGAGACTTTTACATGTGCGATAATCATGTTAATAAGCATGCATTGATACTCCTAAAATAAGTGGAGTATGATTTAGGATTTGATTCTTGATAACATGATCTTGAATCCTTAATTTGCTAATAAGGGGAAAACCCTAACCCTAATGAAGGGTGATGGTATGCACTTAAAACCCTAATCAGTTAAATTGAGAAATCCTAACCCTAATAATGGGAAGGATATATTTCTCTTGAATTGCATGGTGATGTCATATACTGCTAGAGTTTTTATTATGAAGTGCAAACCATTCAGGAATCATGAGATAATGAGCATAGCGAGGTATGAGCTATGATGTTTTATATGATACAGATTTAAATGAGCCTTGTGAGCCATGTTAAATATTTGTACAAAAAGTATAATGTTTATATAGTATGATATCTTAAAAAGATAGTTGTTGCCTAGTGAGAGGTGACAAGATGTCTAATGAACCATGTGAGCTATGTGAAATACTTGTACAACAAGTGTGATGAATACCTTGGTCTGAGGACCTAGAGGTAATAGTTACATGTTAAAGAGGTAATAATACTCAGTGATGATCTAAGGGTTTGAATACCCAAATCCAATAATCATGATGATGATGGTGATGTTATGGGATGAGAATTCCTAGTATTGTGATAAGGGATCGAGATCCCACTAGTACATAATCGGCCTTTAGTGTCAGTTATTTAAAGCCTTTAGTGTTGGTTTCAATGTGACACCTATGTGGGCACCGCTAAAAGGACAACAATTAGGCGTCGGTTCTCAAATCGATGACACAACCCTTCGCGCGCCACCGAAAACGTGCCAGCAAGGGGGTATAGGCGTCGGTTATTAGCTTTGAAACTGACGCCATAAACCTTCGCGCCACAGAAGGGTGCCATCTGGGGCACTATCAGCGTCGGTTTATTTGTGATAACCGACGCCATCTCACCCGCTGCCACGGTCGTGCTAGCTAGCAGGCCGTGTTGTCTGGCCCGCCTCCACGGCCGTGCTGGCCAACACGGCCGTGGTGTCTGGCCCGCTGCCACGATCGTACTGGCCAGCACGACCGTGGTGTTTGGCCCGCTTCCACGACCGTGCTAGCCAGCACGGCCATGGTGCCTGGCCTCATTAGGGAAATCGATGTCGGTTATTGATAACCGAAGCCACATCACATGCATTAGGCGTCGGTTATAATTATTTATTAGATACTATAATCATTTATCATCGGTTTTAAACAAATAATCGACGCCTATTGCAAATTTTTGTTTGTATCAGTCTGTAG
Source organism: Alisma plantago-aquatica (assembly GCA_963693085.1). NCBI lineage: Eukaryota > Viridiplantae > Streptophyta > Magnoliopsida > Alismatales > Alismataceae > Alisma > Alisma plantago-aquatica. Next base: position 366,892,641 of record OY856414.1, read on the forward strand.
ACCTACTGTGGCTGGTCGCAGGATGAGAAACCTGCAGTTCAGTTATGAACTACAGGTTTTACGACATCCATTGATATCAGCCAACAAAATGCCACAAACCTACAAATTTAACAACATTAATTTTCACACATTTAGCAACCTGCAGTTCCATTCGATTTTCACACATGTAAAAACTTTCATGTAGCAATCTGTAGTTCCATTTATTTTCACATTCACACATGTAGAAACATTCATATAGCAACCAGCAGTTTCATTCATTTTCACATTCACACATGTATAAACATTCAGACATATGTAGAAACATTCAGACATGTAGAAACATTCACACATATTATAATTCAGAAATTCATTTTGAAAATATCATTCTTTAGTCATTATTTGTTATCAACATCCCAATTATATGTTAAAACCCCCACTACTTGTATGGTTGTTGCCCATTCTTCTCTTACATCATTTAATTCTTCCATCGTATAGGGAGCATTTACATCTGGTAAGGCCTTTCCTGTAGTGTGGTCAGTTTTAAACACCTGCAAAGAGAATGATGTATATATATAATTAATAATATATAAATAAGATTGATATATTTCATATTATCTAATGAGACTATATATAATACCTCAGGAATGGTATCGATGTCCACTGCGGCATATTTGATAATCATGTGCATAAATCGCATCACATAGTATTCTCATGCCCATCCATTGTCTTGTGTAGCACACTATAAATTGAAACATACAAAATATTAAAATAATACAACTAATTAAGCATTGTTCACATAAATAATATATACATTGCAGTCGGGAACTTACTTCCACGTTCTTCCAAATTATTGGTTGGTTCTTTTTCCTGGGGAACTTTCCTCCAACCTTTTTGAACTCATCTAAACCCCTACATGTTAATGTAACACAGTACATTGCATAATTAAATAGTAATGTAATAACATATGTTAACAGATATGAAAATGAAATATTTCTCACCGTAATAATGTCATTTTCATTTTGTGTCCATATTTTGAATTCAATTTAGTCCCCTTAGGATCTAGATAATAGACAATGAACGTCTTAGGCACAATAACTAGTAACTCCCAATGCATACCACTAGAGGTAAAAAAGTTAAAAATTAATAACTTAAAATCCACAATAAAAATGTAATTTTCTTAAGTCTAAATTATAAGCAAAGTAAACTTACTCCACATTGAATGAAGCTATTATCAACGTCTTCTTATTTTGAGAAAAATTTGTAAAAGCATCACAGAAGTATTGTTGAACTGACGGAGGGTCTTTAGCTACTAGACTAATCAAAGATGGAATAAAAAATCCTACATGTTCGAATGAAAATTTTGCACATATCTTGTCTAAGTAGTTGCAAAACATGTATTACGTATGCATTAATAAATAAGAAACCAGATCACCAGATCCTACACAAGGTATATGGATGTATAAAGAAGATCTCATCTTATCCATAGCTCTATCATAGATGTATTCATCCAATCATATCGAAACAACTCCAAAATATCTTGTATAAATAGTTTTCTTTCGTATGATTGACATGTAGCATCCGCATCTATAGAAATAGTTATAGGACAATTTATATCATGTTCACCTAACCATATTTCCATAACCCTACAATTAGGACCTAACGGGACAGGTAGGTCCTATGGAACCCAACTTGGTAATGTAGGAGGTGGGGGTGGAGGCCTAGATGCTCTGGGTGTCTTCTTTTTAACATGTATATATATAATTTCATATCAATTGACATCATATACACACACTAACAATTTAACATAATATAAATTTACCATACATTTTTCTCAACGTGCATGACATCGATACAATGCCTAACTGTCAAAGAACTCCAATAAGGAAGATCCCAAAATATTGACTTCTTCTTGAATAATGATTTGTCACTCCATGTGGCCATAGTACATTGTGATCTCTTACCAAATTCATTGACAAAGTCTTTTACTCTTTCATAAACAACCTCCCCTGGTATAGGTTTAGGTGCACTCTGTTCCTCATTCAATCCATTGAATGATTTACACTTCCTATGATACGGATGGAATTTTGTAAGAAACCTTCAATGACTGAGATATACAGTCTTACCGCCATGTTTTAGTCTTGTTGAATTAGTGTTCTCTTCACATATAGGACACGCTTTAGCTCCTTTGACACTATATCCAGACAAATTCCCATATGCTGGAAAGTCATTAATAGTTCAAAACAACATAGCTACTCCTCAAAGAATCTATAGTTTGATGATGATGACATCAGCAAGGTCCAACCCGATATTGGGTTGAAGCACCTCTAACCTGATATGATGGAGTGAACACACTATTAACATGATATGGTAATGAGTATGTACCTCTTACACATTATGATATTGAAGTATATGATTTGTGCATGATATGTTGTCAAGAATACACTATGTGCATGATATGAGGTCAACTATACACCCTATGCATGACATGGAGTCAAACATATTTTCCAAACTGATATAACAAACCCTTGGTGATAAGTAACCCGACATGTTGATATGAACACAATCACAAACACAATATAGTGAGAAGTGTATACCTCATGGGCGATATGATTAATACATATACACACCATGAGAACGATATGGGGTCAAGTATTCGCCTCCTACACGATATGGTGTTAGGATGATACCCTAACCTGATATGGGTTGAAACCCTATATGGTGATATAAAACCCGATATGACAAACCCAAGATTATGGGTAACTCAATATAGAGATGAGTGATACCTCATGGATAATATGAGTAATACCTACATACACTTTGTGCATGATATGAGGTTAAGTCCATACCTCATGCACGATATGGTGTCAATTTTACACTCTAACTAATATAGTGTTGAAACCCTAGATGATGGAATGAACCTTGACATACCCCTATCGTTTTGGTGTAAAGGGTTGTTGGTGAAAGAGCTCAACTAGATATCCAGCTTGTTATTCAATTATATGATATAACTGATTCCTTTGAAGGTATGAAAAGATATGAGCATAATGGTCTACCCTATATGGTAACCCGGTATACCAATCCAATATGGAAACCCGATATGGTATTGTGTATATACTACTAAAATGATAACATGATGAAGCACATATCCTATCACGACATGGGGATAAAGTGCACACCTTATAACATGATATGGTATCAAGTATACCTCTTATACCCTATATGAGGTCAAACATTCAGCTCATACCTGATATGAAGCTAAGTATCTCTAACTTAAGATGATTAAATCTAAATGATAGCCAACCCGATATGGGTACACGTTATGGTAATAGGGGATACACCCTAAACACAATATGGTGATGAGGCAACACCACATGCCCGATATAGATGCACAGTATAGTGATGAGGTTACACTTCAAGCCGATATGAAAGTATGATATGGTGTCAAATACACACCTTTATAACCAATATGATGGAAGCATCTCAATTCAATGTAATGGATGGAGTAAGACATTTATGTAAAGTAATACATTAAGACATAAAAAGTTTAATGCAGTGTGTTAAGTGTAGGCCAATGTACCTTGAGAGAAGGATTGAGCCAAAGTATGATGCAATCAACATCCTAATGAGGATAAGAGAGAGACTTTTACATGTGCGATAATCATGTTAATAAGCATGCATTGATACTCCTAAAATAAGTGGAGTATGATTTAGGATTTGATTCTTGATAACATGATCTTGAATCCTTAATTTGCTAATAAGGGGAAAACCCTAACCCTAATGAAGGGCGATGGTATGCACTTAAAACCCTAATCAGTTAAATTGAGAAATCCTAACCCTAATAATGGGAAGGATATATTTCTCTTGAATTGCATGGTGATGTCATATACTGCTAGAGTTTTTATTATAAAGTGCAAACCATTCAGGAATCACGAGATAATGAGCATAGCCAGGTATGAGGTATGATATTTTATATGATACAGATTTAAATGAGCCTTGTGAGTCATGTTAAATATTTGTACAAAAAGTATAATGTTTATATAGTATGATATCTTAAAAAGATAGTTGTTGCCTAGTGAGAGGTGACAAGATGTTTAATGAACCATGTGAGCTATGTGAAATACTTGTACAACAAGTGTGATGAATACCTTGGTCTGAGGACCTAGAGGTAATAGTTACATGTTAAAGAGGTAATAATACTCAGTGATGATCTAAGGGTTTGAATACCCAGATCCAGTAATCATGATGATGATGGTGATGTTATGGGATGAGAATTCCTAGTATTGTGATCAGGGATCGAGATCCCACTAGTACATAACTGGCCTTTAGTGTCAGTTATTCAAGGCCTTTAGTGTCGGTTTCAATGTGACACCTATGTGGGCACCGCTAAAAGGACAAATATTAGGCGTCGGTTCTCAAATCGACGCCACAACCCTTCGCGCGCCATCGAAAACGTACCAGGAAGGGGGTATAGGCGTCGGTTATTAGCTTTGAAACTGACGCCATAAACCTTCGCGCCACAGAAGGGTGCCATCTGGGGCACTATCAGCGTCAGTTTATTAGTGATAACTGACACCATCTCACCCGCTGCCACGGTCGTGCTAGCTAGCAGGCCGTGTTGTCTGGCCCGCCTCCACGGCCGTGCTGGCCAGCACGGCCGTGGTGTCTGGCCCGCTGCCATGACCGTGCTGGCCAGCACGACCGTGGTGTTTGGCCCGCTTCCACGACCGTGCTAGCCAGCACGGCCATGGTGCCTGGCCTCATTAGGGAAATCGACGTCGGTTATTGATAACCGACGCCACATCACATGCATTAGGCGTCGGTTATAATAATTTATTCGATACTGTAATCATTTATCATCAGTTTTAAACAAATAATCGACGCCTATTGCAAATTTTTGTTCGTATCAGTCTGTAGACCTGCTGTGGCTGGTCGCAGGATGAGAAACCTGCAGTTCAGTTATGAACTATAGGTTTTACGACATCCATTGATATCATCCAACAACATGCCACAAACCTATAAATTTAACAACATTAATTTTCACACATTTAGCAACCTGCAGTTCCATTCGATTTTCACACATGTAGAAACTTTCATTTAGCAATCTGCAGTTCCATTTATTGTCACATTCACACATGTAGAAACATTCATATAGCAACCAGCAGTTTCATTCATTTTCACATTCACACATGTATAAACATTCAGACATATGTAGAAACATTCAGACATGTATAAACATTCACACATATTATAATTCAGAAATTCATTTTGAAAATATCATTCTTTAGTCATTATTTGTTATCAACATCCCAATTATATGTTAAAACCCCCACTACTTGTATGGTTGTTGCCCATTCTTCTCTTACATCATTTAATTCTTCCATCGTATAGGGAGCATTTACATCTGGTAAGGCCTTTCCTGTAGTGTGGTCAGTTTTAAACACATGCAAAGAGAATGATGTATATATATAATTAATAATATATAAATAAGATTGATATATTTCATATTATCTAATGAGACTATATATAATACCTCAGGAATGGTATCGATGTCCACTATGGCATATTTGATAATCATGTGCATAAATCGCATCACATAGTATGCTCATGCCCATCTGTTGTCTTGTGTAGCACACTATAAATTGAAACATACAAAATATTAAAAAATACAACTAATTAATCACTTTTCACATAAATAATATATACATTGCAGTCGGGAACTTACTTCCACGTTCTTCCAAATTATTGGTTGGTTCTTTTTCCTGGGAAACTTTCCTCCAACCTTTTTGAACTCATCTAAACCCCTACATGTTAATGTAACACAGTACATTGCATAATTAAATAGTAATGTAATAACATATGTTAACAGATATGAAAATGAAATATTTCTCACCGTAATAATGCCATTTTCATTTTGTGTCCATATTTTGAATTCAATTTAGTCCCCTTAGGATCTAGATAATAGACAGTGAACGTCTCAGGGACAATAACTAGTAACTCCCAATGCATACCACTAGAGGTAAAAAAGTTAAAAATTAATAACTTAAAATCCACAATAAAAATGTAATTTTCTTAAGTCCAAATTATAAGCAAAGTAAACTTACTCCACATTGAATGAAGCTATTATCAACGTCTTCTTATTTTGAGCAAAATTTGTAAAAGCATCACAGAAGTATTGTTGAACTGACGGAGGGTCTTTAGCTACTAGACTAATCAAAGATGGAATCAAAAATCCTACATGTTCGAATGAAAAAATTGCACATATCTTGTCTAAGTAGCTGCAAAACATGTATTACGTATGCATTAATAAATAAGAAACCAGATCACCAGATCCTACACAAGGTATATGGATGTATAAAGAAGATCTCATCTTATCCATAGCTCTATCATAGATGTATTCAGCCAATCATATCGAAACAACTCCAAAATATCTTGTATAAATAGTTTGCTTTCGTATGATTGACATGTAGCATCCGCATCTATAGAAATAGTTATAGGACAATTTATATCATGTTCACCTAATCATATTTCCATAACCCTACAATTAGGACCTAACGGGACAGATAGGTCCTGTGGAACCCAACTTGGTAATGTAGGAGGTGGAGGTGGAGGCCTAGATGCTCTGGGTGTCTTCTTTTTAACATGTATATATATAATTTCAGATCAATTGACATCATATACACACACTAACCATTTAACATAATATAAATTTACCATACATTTTTCTCAACGTGCATGACATCGATACAATGCCTAACTGTCAAAGAACTCCAATAAGGAAGATCCCAAAATATTGACTTCTTCTTGAATAATGATTTGTCACTCCATGTGGCCATAGTACAGTGTGATCTCTTACCAAATTCATTGACAAAGTCTTTTACTCTTTCATAAACAACCTCCCCTGGTATAGGTTTAGGTGCACTCTGTTCCTCATTCAATCCATTGAATGCTTTACACTTCCTATGATACAGATGGAATTTTGTAAGAAACCTTCAATGACTGAGATATACAGTCTTACCACCATGTTTTAGTCTTGTTGAATCAGTGTTCTCTTCACATATAGGACACGCTTTAGCTCCTTTGACACTATATCCAGACAAATTCCCATATGCTGGAAAGTCATTAATAGTGCAAAACAACATAGCATGCAAACGAAATGTCTCTCTTCGTGAAGCATCATAGGTCATCACACCTTCACCCCAGAGTTTCTTTAACTCATCAATCAGAGGTTCAATATAACATCGATATCATTTCTAGGTTGTTTAGGGCCCGATATCAACAACGACAGCATTACGTACTTATTTTTTATACACAGCCAGGGAGGAAGATTGTATATAACAAGCATGACTGGCCAAGTGCTATGTTGGCTGCTCAATGTCCTGTATGGATTCATTCCATCTGTACAAAGCCCAAGTCTTAGATTACTGACTTCTTCACTAAATTCAGGGTACAATAAATCAATCTTCTTCCACTGTGGGGAATCAAACGCATGTCGTAGGATCCATCATTATTTTTCTTAACATCTGCATGCCACCTCAAATTCTTTGCATCTATCGGATTGGCAAACAAGCGTTGAAACTATGATATTATAGGTAGATACCACATCACCTTGGTAGGAGAACCAGTTTTGGACTCCCCCGAAGTCATCAATTTATACCGTGACACACCACATTTTGGACAATCTTTCAAATCTACATAGTCCTTTTGAAATAATACACAATCATTCGGGCATGCGTGTATCTTCTTGGCATCTATTCCCATTGGGCACAACAATTTCTTTACCTGGTATGTTGAGATTGGCAGCTTGTTACCTTCAGGAAGCATTTCTTTCAACAAAGACAACAATGACATGAAGCTTTTATCGCTCCATCTATTGTTAGCTTTCATCTTATACAATCTCAACACAGTGAAGCTTCGTAAACTTAGTACAACCTGTGTATAATGATATCTCAGCATCATGCACAATGTTTCTAAAAATGGGAGGTGGATCGGTGTGCTCTACCCCACAACTATCCAGCATCACATCAATGATGTCTACTGGAACTGGTTCATTCACATCTATGTCATTGGAGGTAATTTCTTCTTCCACACAAGTATTGCTATCGACATCCACTGGTTTCGGGTTTGAAATCTCTTCATGCCAGTGCCATTGTGTATAGCCTTGTATAATCTCGTTGCACATGACATGACTTTTGATTTCGTCACCAGTGCTGACTTTCAAGTTGTTACCGCAATGCCTACATGGACAGTAGAACCTATCTCCAGGTTGTTTCCTATGTTACTCGGCAAATCTAATAAACTGGTCAAGACCAGAAATAAACTATGGGGTGCAGCGATTGTGAATGGACATCCATGATCTATCCATTCTATGATCAAAGAGAAAATAAGAATATTTTACAATAAGATTAGGGTCTAGGATTAGAGTTTTTGCATGGCTAAAACTTTAGGCCAATAAATACATGTGTTGTCATTCTTATATATAATAAATGTGTACCACCTATCCCATTCTTGAACACCTAATCTCACTAGTAAGTGTATAATGTGTATTGGGTTTTCAAGAAAATTTTGGCAGCATTTCCCCGTTGTTCTCTAAGTACACTTAGAGAACAAACGGGGAAATGCTGCCGAAATTTTCTTGAAAACCAAATACACGTTATACACTTACATCCTAAGTGATATTAGGTGTTCAAGAACAGTCCCAAACCGGGGACTATCCAAGATTTACTCCTAATGAGTAAATCTTGGACGGGTTTCTATGCCAACAAACACAATGATAGATATGTACATATTAGGGTTTCATCACAATTGATGTTAGGGTTTCATCAATGTTAGGGTTTAATCAAATCAAATTAAGATGCTAGAATGGAAAAGTTTAAATCTTATTTCAACATGCATCAAAATTTACTGAATTAGGTCAAGCATTAGGATTAGAAGCACAAATATATGCAAGAAAAATATTTGTTCATATCCTAGGATGATTTACAATAGCAACATCTAAATAAGTAAACTCAAAGCATTAGATAAATAAATATAATTAGTAGATAAACAAATACAAAGCAATAGATAAAAACGTACATGAACAAAATACCCTCTTTTCTTCCTTCTCCCTCGTTACCAACAGCAAGCACGACTGTGGCTGTGTTGGCCGACCACGGCCGTGCTGACAGCTTTGTTTGCTGTTGGTAAGGAGGGAGAAGGAAGAAAAGAGGGGCATGAAGGAAGAATAAGAGGGCTACCTAGCAGCGTGGAGAAGAGCGGCGGTGGCAGTGTGAGAGCAACAGTGGTGAGCAGAGAAGGAGGCGGCGAGCAGAGCAGGCGGCGGCGATGGAGGTTGACTGCGGCGAGTAGAGTAGGCGGCGGCGGTGGAGGTGCTGCGAAGAGTAGAATGGCAACAGGAGAAGGAGGACGCGGCGGCGGCGGCGGCGAGCAAAGACGCACCAGCAGCAGCGGCGGCGAGCAGCAGGTTGAATGCGGGTGGGCAGGGGCGTCGTCGGGTGATTTTAGGCGAGTAGTAGGAGAGGAGAATTCTCGTGATGAAACAGAAGAAAGGGGAAGACTCGGGTGATCACGGGTCTATTAAGTTTGTAAAAGGTGTCGGTTATCTACAAAACTGGCACCTAAACATCTTAAGCGTCGGTTGATAGTAAGAAACCGACATCCAATTGGACAATCTTTGCCCTAAATTATTTGGCGGGAACCATTATCAGCGTCGGTTATCAAAGTATAACTGATGTCAAAATTGGAACTTTTCGTGAAAATTTTTATCTTATATAGGCATCGGTTATTATTTTAAAAAAATGACAATGTATGTGACACTTTGGGGCCAATTTTTTTTTGCTCGGAAATTGGATTTCACAGGCGATTTTAGGCGTCTGTTTCTTTTATCCAGCCGACGCTAAATACAAAGTGATACTCGTGTCTGGCTGGTCTTCGAATATAGACGTCGGTGTTCCTTAATAACCGGCATTCAATGTTATAGGCGTCGGTTTTAAAAAAAATGACGCCCAGAAAAGCGACGTTGAATGTTGTTTCTGTAGTAGTGTCCTGAGTGTTATACATTCAAAGTGTTCTAAAGATTACAAAAGTACTACACCTTTCTTTATAGCATATGTTATAATTCATGTTAGAAACTAGGTTGATGCTAAAAGATATTATAATGTACCTAATTGATCAAGTGGAATATCATCATGTAGTTGCCCTAACCATAGATCCATTCAGTGTCAGAAATGTTGATGGTGAAATGAGTTTAACTCGGAGAGCATATTTTTGAATATGCGTGGGTGAAGGACGAAGTATATCCATACGTCCCAACGAATAATCGATGTCACACCTTCCTTATTTATCACGGGATGATGATAATCTCACGACCAAATGAGGAATTGATGTGTAAATTCATCTTCATTCTGTGTGTATCAGGATTGAAGTATAAAATCTCCCGACCAGGTGAAGAATTTATGTATAATCTTCCTTATCCTTATAATCTGGGAAAGCCCAATGGTCTTCTCCCGAAGAGAGTACATGCTACAGCTATAACTCTATAGTGAAGATACTAGTATACCCTGATAAGCTAATTGCAGTTGACACAAGATGTCCTGCCAGCAGCTGACACGAGATGTCCTGCTAGTTATCTCTTACTGACCGAGACGGGTGAGGTCTTGACAGTCGGCTCTGCCATTGACCTTGTATGGTACCGATTTGAACTTAGTAGTGGTCGGTTGGAGTATGGATGGTATACTTCATCTCCTCAGGGAATGAGTGTGATTGTAATATGTAATCAGTTGTGTAGCATATTTGTTTAAGGATCGAATACGGAAGACTTTAGTTGATATACACTTCTTTTATACATCTTAATTGGATAGATGTTATACATGTTTCTTTATATCCCTTGTAAAGTGAATAGATAATTTATTGCTCTATCATAGATAGATGCATTATTTTAAGATAAAAGATTACTCTATTTTGCTTATAACAGTGATTAATCCTGCTTGTTAATATAAAAGAACTTCTACTCCATTTTATATTGCTTACCTATGATAATAATATTGTTGGCAGAGAGTTATATCTCTCATTGGGATAATCGTCTCACCCCGTGGGATTCACAATTTTTAGGTGGACATGCACGAGGAGGTAGAGACTGTTCTGCATAGGGAGAGAAACAACAGTGGGGGAAGCAGTAACAACTCAGGTTGAGTGTATTGTCTGTTGTGTCTTGTAGATAGAAGTCATATGTATCGTCTCTGTACTCTCAAGTCTTTGGAGTCAGTATGTAATGGTTTTATGAACCATCTGAGGTTTTGGCTTGTATGCCTCAAGGTTTTATGTTGCTTATGTGTAGGTTTTAGCAAAGCAACTATTATATGTTATCCTCAAGATGAGATATAGAATGTATGTACAATGTGAACCATGATATATATAAAGTTTGGTTCTTTCTTTAAGACTTTCCTGGGAATGGATCTCTTTGCAAAATGGTTTTAATTTTTAGTGAGTTTTGTTAATCTGCTAATTATGGTTATTCCGCAATTATTACTGGTGATGTCTTGATTTGATGTCGGGTCATCACACTTTTACTAACTTAAACTCCTTGTTTTTCAACTGCTTAACTTTGGGGTTCAGAATCTTCTCAAGTAACTCCACATAGGTCAGGTTCGCATCACCTAAAGGTTCCACTTTTATGATTTCTTTTTAAAATTTTGGCTTATTAGAATTATATTCATTAGGACATCACATTATCATTATCATTCTTTTAATTATGTCATGTCATATTTACTTTGTTTCCAAAAGAGTTATATTCCACTATTATGCACAAACCCAATATATTTCTTATTTATCTCATTAGGAATTTTAGCACCACTAGAGTTATACTAAATTATCTTAATATGCATTATTATATCAGACCATTATCATTAATAATTTGGATTTAGACTCCATTATCAATTGTATCAATTATTTTGTATGAAATCAGACACTTTATCCAATTTGTTACAGTTAATCCAAATAATTTCAAATTAATAACTTATATGTATATTAGACATTGTTACTTTACCATTCTTGCTCACATTGTCATCATCAATCATTCTCTCATATTTATTCACTTCTTATTATTGATTATGAACATTTATGTGAATCAATTACTTATCCATATTGAAGTCATTTTATATATTTTAATGATCAATGTGGGACATATTACATATTAATGATTTGATTCACATACTAAGTCATTAGGTGATTAATTAGGTGTGTATTAGAGAACAAGGTGATATGCATTTCATATTGATGACATTAACCTATGATTAGTTGATTATATATCATTTATGTGTATTAAAGTATGTTATCTGATTATGACAACTAATGTCATCAATTTATCAAGAATGTCATTAAGGATGTATAGGTTAAGGTTAGATGATTACAACTTAGGGTTTAGGTTAACATGATCATTATTCTTCACCTATACCTTCTTAGGATGCATTAAGTCTAAGGTTATATTACAATTATCTTACCCATCATATCATTAGGATTTATTGGTTTATGACATGGTCAACATCATGATTATCCACTAATAATATTAAAATGTGAGTTACTCTTATTATGTGCATTAGATATTCATTAAGGTTCAAACATATGAACTATTCATTAGATGATCAGTATATGTTCTTTTGGATACCAAGAAACGTGTCGTTACAACTATAACTTGTTTGGTCAAAACTAAGGATTCAAGCACACTAATTTTCTAATTAGGGAGTTAGGGTTTCTAAAGTCAGAGTAGCTAGATTTTAGTATTTTACATGACTCCATCCCCTTGGAAAGGATTTCATCCTCAAAATCTAACTACCCAAACATCATCAAACCAACTGCTCTCCACCACTTAATAGGTTTAACCTACCAAGCCAAACTAATCTAGAGGTAAAAGGGTGATTCTAACTAAACCATATATAAGATACATCATTCTTCACTGTGAACTCTGATTGCTTACTAAACATCAAACTTTAAAGTCTAGGTTCTAGGGATAACTATCCAAACATGAGGTTCTATGGGTCATAAGGGAACTATATTGGGTATCCACCTTCAAATAAGTCATTACATCTGGGAGACTAGTTCAACATATTAGGGTCCCTAAAGATAAATCATATAGATGTCTAAGGCTACTATTGCCTAAATACATGCTATTTCATACAATTCATATCAGCTCAGGCCAGGCCGGTATCATATGGATTTGGGAGTCCTCATAAACCAAGCTAGTGGTACGGAGGAAAATCTTTCCAGCCCCCGAACCCTGATCATTTCTAGACACCTTTACTTTCAACTTCATATCCTAGTAGTTGCCTAAAGGCCAAGCTAAACAACCTCAAGTTACTATGGTTACTTATGCATATTTTAGTTGTAAGTATTTTAGAGATCTATTCATCATTATTTTAATGTGAAACTATAGGATCCTAAATCAACCCTTCATCATCTATTGATCAAATCTAGGACAAACATGTCACTTAAAGGTAAGGCAAGTATTCTACCTAGGGATACAAAATTGAAATAGTCAGATTTCGACTACCATGGGCTCTGATACCATGTTGTAAGGAGGCGAGATCACCCCCTTACCATTTTTTTTTTGAAGAATTAACATCCATTCCAAACACCCTGAAAGGTATGTTGGAATAGGTATAAATTTTCCAAATTTATTATAATGGTATGCAAAAGACCAAAGTGTAGCAGTGGAATAAAAATAACTGACTATATTCAACTTTCATAATAGATTACACAAGTACACCAAAATCTCCCATTAGGGTTTACAACAAGATACAACAAAAAGGATCTAGATATAGGGAAGTCTAAACTACTTCAAATCTTGTCTCCAGAGAAACATCTCCAAGTTCTAGGTCCATGCCCAAAGCTATGTTCTCCTGATTCGACTCAACAGCTTGTCCTAACCCGGGTGGTTGGGAGAGCACCCAGCAAGAGGGAAAGGAAACAAGGTATGTGTCAAAATATTGAACAAGTACAAAATATAACGATAACATTGAAGCATAAATATATGGATTCATCTCATGGGCCAAGAGGATGAGGCATATAAAAATAGATTCTTGCCAAAAACCAACAAATAATAATGAATTGCATAAATGATCAATATCGGACTACATTAACTAAGTAGGGTTGAGGCACCTATCGGACCTCAACCTATAGGTGAGGGGAGAATTCATACATTCCCAGTCACCTACACATATTTTTATAAGGGGGATAATAAGACATTCCCCGGGGAGAATTAACACATGCCCTACTATGGGTGGTTGTACATAAGTACCACTACTATAGCTAAATAGTCAAATAAACCATCATGCATAAGAAGTAATAAATTGGCAAGATAAATAGTCATATAATTGCAATATGGTAGTGGGGTTCCAAGACCCATGAAATAAAACATCAATACTAATTTTGAGACAAGTACATCAAAAGATTCATGAGTAGAGGAAATTGGGTTCAATAAAGCCTCATTAGGGAAAGTAAGGTTGGTTCACAAGTATCCCAACTAAAGGGTTAGATATGCACATACATAAATAGGGATTGCACATACATAAAGAGGGATTGCACATACATAAAGATCTCATACAATTCTAACTACCAACTTTCATCACTTTATTGAGTCCAAGACTAACTTCTCCTATTTCCAATGTATAATCATGTATTAAGGTATGTTATATGCATTAAAGTAAAGAAAACCCCTATTTTCGACTTTTTGCACAAAACTTCAATTTAGACTCTAAAAACATCACCATTGATCTAGTTAGGTTCTTCTAATTAAGAAAACATATAATTTTGCATATTTTGGAGTTATGAATGCTAAAGTGTATTTTTGGTGATTTTTAGGTATTTAATTCATTTTCTAAAAACTAATTTCGAAAAAACTCCAAACAAAACCTTAGAACTATTTTTTTTTAGAAAGAGCACATTTTTTGAAGTTCAAAACATTTTACTTTTGGACAACAGAATAAATAGTTATGAATTTCTCAAAATTGACCAATAGGAAATTGTCACGTCATCAAACCGATCGAGATAAGCAGAGAGAGAGAACACCATTTGACCCAAGATCAGGGTTTGGAGTTTCAAAGGTAACCAATCTAGATCTTCTAGAGAAGGTAAAATAGCAAGGAACCAAAACCCTAGAAGAACATGGTAAATAGAGATGGAGATCATCAATTTTAAACATAGAAGCATGCGTTTTAAGCATGTAGCAAGCAATATATGAGAAGGGGATTACAAAACTCACCTCTAGGGAAGGTGAATGGGTCTAATAAGTAAGGTTCCCAAGCTTAGAAGGCTTGTTTGCTCCAAGACAAACTCCTTTCTTGAGCAAAGATCACCTTCTCCACTCTAGAGGTGCAAACCCTAGCAAAAGAGCATGGGGATGAGGTGTTTTAGGCCTCTAGGTGGAATTTTACCATGGAAGGTCATGGTTCCAACCTGGAATAAGGTGGGAAGAAGAAGAATAACATGAAAATAGGGAAGGAAAGGAGGAAAATTACTAGTTTTGGTCGAAATAACCAAGAAGGAGCTTAAGAAATCCTAAATAGAGAAATTTGGAGCCCTAGGAGCCTTCTTCACCAAGGTAAGCACTCTCCTTTACCTTTAGACAACACCTTTGCGGCCAAACAGAGTAGGAAAGATGCTCTAAGCTGGGGGAAAGAGAAGAAGATGATTGATTCTTGGATTGGGAGGTGGGAAGGGGTAGATATGGCTTTATAAAGAAGGGAGCAAGCATGAGGTGTCTATGGGACTTTCCATGTGTCTTTAACCAGGGTTTCATGGCCATGCAAGAGGACAGCTGATAGAGACTTCTTGTATATCAAATGGCAGTTCTAAAAGCCCATGGAGACTTCTAAGTCATCCCCATCATCCTTCAAACAAAGAAATAACTCCATTGGTTGATAGCTTTTAAAGATAAGCTCGTTTATAAAGAGGGTAATCCCTATAATGCCCTTAGAGAGAAACACCTTCAAACCAAGGTGCAACTAGGTGCCCCATGGTTCAAAATCTCAAAAATGGTAAGTGAATATCTAAGGATTATAATGCATGTGATAATTTGAAAAGAAAACCTCCCAATTGGGTAAATTGCATAAAAGTCCAAAATGTACCTAAAATTACATGATTTGTACAAACAACATCCAAATTGAACCAAATTTAAAACTTAGGCTCATTTATGATTTCAAAATACTTAAAAAGTTAGATTAAGGTTTATAACACCTAAATAAGGTCCTTTAATAGACTTTCACTGAGTTATTTGTGCATAAACCCTTTTATCGGTACATATAGTGAATAAATGTTAACCAAACCACTATAAATTCTACTAATTAAACATCAAAGCCAAAAAAGGATATAAAGGAAAGGAAAATCTTAGAAATGGGCCAAAAAGAGAATATGTCCAAGTTTTTGTATGTTACAAAACTCAAATCTGATCATATTGATTATCCGAAAACATAATTAATTGATGTGGCTCTGATACCACTGTAGGGAAATACAACATCAGGTAGGCAGCGGAAACAAAAATTTTACTGACATATTTACATTAACCAGTAGATCGCGTTAATAACTATGCAATGGGAATAATGGTTTCACGAAGATATACCTGGTCCTGGAGCAAGTCCAGCGATAATCCTCGTTAATGTAGATGCACACTCTATCTTGGATGGTTGACTTGGTGTTGCCCTCCTAGCTGCAGCCAAAGGACTCCTTCCTCTAGAGTAGTCCACATGGACCAACTAGAACTCATGTCGTCCCGTAGGAACGGACATGAAGGAGTTGTCCCTCACATTGGTGTACAGCCACCAACATGCTCTCCTACAACAATGATCCTTAGTTGTTTCTCTCCCGTGACTATCCCTCCCTAGTCGGGTAGGACTTGCCTGGGCTCTCGTGGTTACCACAACAAGAGATGACAACAATTGTCAAAGCAACTTATTCTTAATTTTCTGTGTAGTAGTTGTGTTCTGAGAATCCCCTAGTATCCCTCTATATATAAGAGGGGTTACGGTCAGGTTTCCTAGTCCCCAGTCAATATGGGACTAAAGCGGGAGTGGAAAAGACCGGAAGATCTTGAATTTTCACAATAATTCTAGACGTTTCACAACATGTGTGCGTCAAAACGGTCGTCTCGCTTGCGAGACAGACGTTTCACTAAGAGAAATGGTTATTTTGCACCTTCTAGTTCTGCACATATGTCAGAAATTCAATTCCATTTAGTACTCAACTTGACGTCATCACCAATATTTTGTGCAATCGAATTACACTCCTGAAACGGGCGTCTGGTGTAAACGAGACGGGCGTTTCACACCATCCCAGACAGCCATTTGGTGCAACTGAGACGGGCATCTCGCACTAGGCCAGGCGACCATTTTACACAAGCGAGATGGGTGTCTCCCTACTTGGTCAGGCAGAATTCCAACCAATGTATAATACAATCAACCTGACACTCCAAACATTGTATAACACTTGAACTGGTTGTTTGGTAGTCTAGTTAGTTGATTTGTTGTGTAAATTGAAATACCTAAACACTTTAGTAATCAATTCAATTATCATTCAAGATCAAACTCCTCCTCTAGATGAGTTCCTAAGTGTGTGACCCTATAGGTCCCATATCAAGTTGGCGGTAAATGTCCATAACTAGCTTATGACATCACAAACAATGAGTGACGCCTATTCACACATCATTACTACCCAAGTGAATGGAAATTTGAGGAGCAACTTCAATCTACAATCTGTGTATGGTGTTATAGTTTTTGTATACTTCCTTTGTCACTGATATCCAGATTGAACTAGAGGCATGGAGTAGTCATCCTCATTATTATTCAATCTTGTTCCTTGAACCAGAGCAGACTGCATGAGATATATGTAAGCTCAATATCACATATTGACTCACATGTGTATGGCCATACTTTTCTCAGTCTCGCTAATCAAGAGGCCTTGGATATCATACTCATGTAGGAGGGACAAATCCCATATCTATCACTCACAGTCAGTCCCCATGTGTCAAAGTCACCCAATCATCACTGTTATAACAACCTGTGTTTCAAGATTGAGTTTGATGATGTCAAAGTGTACCCAACGACATGTGATGAGTGTAGTGATTTCAGGTCTAAGAACCAAAACCACCACCATCACTGTGAAAGCTGGCTATGACCTCCATGATGATGGCTTCCATGTGTAAGTCTCACAGTGGGTCTGTCTAATACAGTGTTCTCTCACATGTACATGTGTGTTTGGTTTGATATTGCCATATTATGACTAATGAGATTTAGTCATCAACCAACTCACACTTTGATCTTATGTGTCATTATTGTCTATCAACCTTCCACAATGACAACGAACATAATGAGAATATTTATATGTATTCTTAACGTCCATATGATCTCATCCACAAGGTTAGTAACTTGAATACATGTGTCATTGAGTAATATTATTCTCTAGACATTTATTATGTAGTTTGTTATATCATAACTGAATATACAAAATAAATTGGAAGCTTTCCTTTATTATTATTATCAAATCATGTATCTACTGCCACATCACAATCAACATATGATTGACTCTTTGGGCATACATATGAATAAATAGTTCATGTAAGAACAATGAATGGAAAGTGAGTAAATGAGATGATATATGTAAATCCCTTGTTAGTAAATATAAATAACTTTCTTATGCTTTTGTTTTGAATTACAACAAGGTGAGTGAGATTAGTGATAGTTCAATTGAAAAAGATTCTTGTTAGAAAATGTTGAATGTTTGTGACCACCATTCTAGTGTTTATTGTATGAATTTATAAATATAGACTATGTGTTTGTTTACCTTTGGAGAAAATTCAATGGTGGTTTTTATAGAACAATCCAACACATATAATGTAATGTCATTTTTAATTGTGTGAAGCCAATCATGAAGAGTCATAATGAATATGTTGAATGAGCCTTTAATTTAGCCAAGTCATACCAACAAGATGAAACAAGTGTATAACTTAAATATGATAAGTTAAATTTTAAAAAGTGTCTTGTAAGGTGTCGTAGTTATCTCTCGAATGAGTCTTGTTGAACCTTATCCACGTCATTTACCCTTTTGTTGTTGCCTTGGGTAAGAGTTGATGAGCGCTCGCCACAACCTACCACCCTCTACAAACAAGATTGTGGGCCTCAACAAAAACCCTTGCGCTCATTGTGTAGGAAAATGATGGGCCCTTGTCAAAACTTCACTTTTTCCTAAGTTCATTTTTGTGGGAGGGATCAATTTAGACTTAGCGACAATCCTTGCTCAAGGAAGTGAGCATACAAGATAGAGTTTAGTAAACCCTGGTGAATTTGGTTGTAAGGTTTATAATACAGTTACATGATAACCATGATGATGGTAAAGGAGAAATATACACCTACAGTTGAATGCTTCTTTTGTTGAGATATTTCTATTAAACTTTGGTTACATGTTTAGTAGCCTTATTAGATATTTACAAATTATATTTTTGCAATACAGTATTGTTGTATACATAGCAAAGCATTATCATAACTCTTTACATGAAATAAAATAAATTAAGTTGAAAATATCTAATCATCAAGACATCAAGCTTCTTATATATATATATATATATATATATATATATATATATATATATATATATATATATATATATATATATATATATATATTGTAGGTTTCTATCTCATGGGCTTTGGAAAGTTGAGGAAACTAAGTTAGTTATAGAGTAGAGCTAATTACATAGCCTCTTCATACTCATGTTCTAAGATGTGAAAAGTAGTTGTGATTTTCTTGTATTGAGGACTCTAAATTATTTTGGTGTACTAAATCATTGCAACTTATTTATGTGATGTAAATGAAATCTTAGATGTATGTTTTTTACCAAGTTCTTGCTTGTCTTATCTTATTAGTCCTCATCAGTGTTCAGAAAAGCGCTATTCGGTGTACGGGCGGACAGGGCACTGAATAGAGTATATGCGGTATGCGGGAGTATATGCGGTTTTGGTTTTTTTTTTAATAAATTAATATATCTATGTATATTTATATATCATTCATATAGAATTATATATCACATTGAACAATTACATACAAGGACAACATAGAATGATTAATTAGAAGAAAGGAAGCAGCAATATCATATAAATATTTAATTAGAAACAACAAAAATATTATATAAATTTCATTTCTTCAATTCCATGTATGTGTGTTTGGAAAAGCGGTGATTAAGCGGCCGCATAAGCGGGTAATCGGCCGCATAATCGGGCCTGGACCGATTATTGGTCCGCTTTGACATATGCAGTGCAGTCCCCTGTCTGAACCGCTTAAGCGGCCGCATATGCGACCGCACGGACCGATTTCCTGAACACTGGTCCTCATAATGATGAATTTTCATTTTGTGTTGGGAATTATCTAGTTTGATATCAATAAAGAAATTTTGCAACAGCAATGGTTTTTATAGAAAAAGATAAATCGTATATATTGAAAACCTGGAAAAAAAATTAATCATCATTCATATGTTTTATTGAGGTGTATACATGTGACTAATTTAGTTTTGGTGGTGAGCATCATCGTGGTTGTGGTTAGTACTAATGTCAACCGCCAAATTAGCACTTGACTTTTTCATTCTCAACATAGTTTTTATTATAAAAACGTACAACAATTATCTTTTACTTCTTTTATATGATGATAGTCAAACTAGCAATAACTCAACTTTTCTAACTAGCATAAACACGGCCAATCAAGGCTTATGGTTAATATAATATATATCAAGGCATTAATGGTATACAAAGAAATCAATAGGTATTTTAGAGTTCAATCATTTCATGCCACCATATTAAAGTGCCACATCAACATGTTGTCAACTTGCCACAACGATGTAGATTGTGATTTCAATGTCCTATGATAAGAATTAGCTGGCTAATATCGGTAACCCAACACAGTTGTTTTGATAAACTTGACATGTTGGGCTTAAAACTAACAATTTTAAAAGTGGTAGCTATTTGTAAATTCAAAATTTGGGTTTACTTATGTAATTCAATAATATCTAATTGCCGTGCGTGTCTCTATATATTAAAAAATGTGTTATACAAAAATTAGAGTTATTAGAAACAATTATAACGACCATCATTTTTGTCAACTTGTTCATATACTTCGAGGAATGTTCAATTCATTATTAGAAAATACTACTTTTGTGAGGAGAAAAATGTTCAATTTCATACTAATTGATTGGGATAAAAATGAGCTGGATTCATTGATTACACGTACAATAATGCAGACATGCTTATAGGATAATTTTCCCCCATTAACTTTCAATTAATTGACCAATGTCATTGCCTAAATAAATTACATTTTTTACAAACATATTAATTAAATATATAGAATAAATCACATAAAATAACATAGTTGACCAAATTGATTTTACCGGATAAAGTATATTTAAATTAGCATGCTGTAGTTGAATTTTACTCTCCACTAACAGTATTTAAGTCAAAGGCATCTTTAATCTTACAGTATGAACTAAGCTGATAGTTTAACATCATTTTTATACATAATTATCGCTCAAACTTTGATATGTTTTTTCAAGTAATGATTGATTCATCATACAAGATATAAGGCATACGCACCAGTCATGCAGAAATACGTGCAAAAGAAATTTAGAAAGATATCATTTATCCTAGCTTGCCTTGCTAGCTGCTGCAACGAAACATGATACTCAACGATGACATTTCTATTGAGGAAACTTCACCTGTCTAATCTCATTTTGTAATGTTAGCGAAAAGTAGTATTCATTACTTTATAGCCAATTACACGGATTCGCCATTGGATTTTATAGCAAAATGCTTCTTCTTGATAATTTTTCATTTGCATAAAATTAATATATGACGAAGATGAAAAAATCAGTTGATTGTAAACTTCAACATACAGGAAACTAGTAGGATTAAGCTACAACACGATATCTGATTACAAGAAATGTAGTGGACAGTTGTTCAGATATGGAGTAAGAGAAAGGCCCTCAGAAATATGCAATGTACAATGTGTATTCAAATGGAACCATACGGTCTTTTGATGTTGGAAAAAAACGTGTAAAGCAGATGCTTTGGCTTGTTTTTTGTCCATTAGACAACTTGTCAGAATACAAGGCCCCTCCCCGTATTCTGGCTGACCACATGCATCAGAGAAAGGTCCAAGCTTTCATGATCAAGAATCCAGAGAGAGCAATAAACACTCCTAGAAACCCTCCAGCAGTAACCTTAAAAAAAAAAAGGATTCAAGAGATTATATTTCTACTGCTAGAAAAATATTTTCTATTATATACATCTGCAGAAGAACTAAGCCCGCATCTACTTTACTATTTCCCTGATTCTTACATATATGGCTGGCTGCTTGTACGCACTGCACAGCAATTTCAAGATCTCTCAAATGTTGTAAGTGTACTAATTAAGGAGAGATAGCCTTGGAAGTAAATATTATTTTTAGCCAAAGTTAGAGCAAACTTCTAGGAAGTGAACTGTAAAAACAATAGAAATGTGAAGGATTGAGATGTAAAAAATAAATTACATTTTAATATGTGAAAGGGAGTTGTTCGGCAATCTTCTGCACGTGAAAAGGTCAAGAAGAAACCATATGACATTAGCAATGTTTTCCTTCTTAGTCTCAAGAAATTTAACTAAGATAGTTCTATCTGCATAATTTCTTCAAGTAAGAGTTTGTTCTTTCGAATCACGTCATGGGAACTGAAGCATTTATGTTGGAAAACGAGACCAGATTGCATTACAATTATAATACAGTGCAATTGATAAAAAAAAAAATCTAACCTGGATAGGTGTGTGGCCAAGAACCTCCCGTAATGGTCTTGTATCAGACAAAGGATGTTCTTCTGGGTATTCATCTATTATTTGGTTCAACACCTACAAGAAAGAAACAACAGAAGAAAAAGTACTGAGGCTCACAAGAAAATTACTGTCCTAAAATAGGTTTTCTTCAATACTTCTGATTTCCTTTTTGTGAGTTTGGTTCTAGATACGAGGGTTATGGTAGCTTCACAGTACCTCGGCCTGACGTCCTGCATGCAACCTAACGCCCGAAGCATCATACATCACCTGCCACAACACACCGGATGATAATGGCAAAGTCAGATATATATAATAGCTTGTCTCCTCAAAAATCATATACCTTGAAGATATAGAAATCAGGCAATCAGGTGTGAAAGAACCCAAAGCATTCGTGGTATAGTAGAAGATTATACGATGCAAGTGAGACAGGTTCAAACGGCTTTACAAGATCTTAACAGTAAGATTATAAAATGTTTAGAGCACGTAATAACTGCTTCACCAATCCTGGAGTATTGTAAATTCTAGAAAGAGCTCTGTGGAAAACACTACCAATGATTGTACATCACATATGTAATGCAGAGATACATACCTTTAGCCCCTGTTTTGCACAGGACAGAATCCAGATCCATACTGGATCCAGACCTGTCTTTTGCTAATAAATGTAGTAATATGACTACATTGGACGTTTGGCAACATCGGTTCGAAATTGGGTTCAAATTGGGGTCCGTTGACCAGTTTCAATCCCCTGTTTGGATTCAACCCAGATTATGAAATCCTGCTTTATCCAGGATTAGAAAGTTCGGTCATAATTGGCTTCTTTGTTCTGACAATGATGTGACACAATATTTTTATCAAAACCAGATTAAAAGCAGTTGTGCTGCCAAACGCCAATCTATCTCATTCCAAACTAAGCCTGTCCCATCAACCAGATAAACTCAATCTGGAGTCTAGAACCCGATCTGTTGCCAGACGGGGGCTTACCGGCTTAGGTGGGTGATTTACCTTGTCTTTCTACGAGTTTAAACTGATTACAATTACTAAGGTCAAGTTCGATAGCCCGACATTTAAAGGAGGTAAGCAGCCTGCTCTATCCAAGTCATTGCCAACATCGTCTAAAGCAGGCTTTCAGACAAGCAAGCTCTGGCAATATAACAACAGGGAATGAAAGCAACTAGTAGCTCCTGATTGGACGCACTGAATTCAAGATTTGATATTCAAGCTACAACTCAATCCAGAAAAGCTCGGAAGACTTAGTCTCAAGTTCAACTGCTGGGTCAGACAAAAACCCTAGATCGACACAATCGAACTGGTGAAATCAGCAAGATACATGTCTGTGCAGTTTAAAAAATCAATGTTTAATCTCGTGAATGCTTTATACAAGCAACAACAACATAAAAGGCAGAAGATGATAAATGTTGTTAAATCGGTCCAAAGTCCAGTCCACCGGTCTGGCCACATTTGGACCTGATCAGACTGAAGAATGGAATTAAGAATGTGTGGTCCATGGACCAGAAAACCAGATCAGTGCTACAATATAGGGATCAAATCATTGGCACGGACAGGTATTTGTTCAGTACAATGTACTAAAAGAGTTAAATAGAAGCATAAAACAGTTTGGTATTGTCCTTTCAAAGCAATCTTTAGCATAACATGATTTATGGTGTTTACATGCCTTGCACGAAATCAACTTGAGATTACCATTTACCTTCAGAATACTCACCCTCTAAGGAGTTAAGCCTCAGCATTTATACTTCCAATTATGGAGTTAAGCCTCAACATTTATACTTTCGATTTCAAATAAGATCCAATGCATCAACGCGGATATCAAAACTTTTCTGGATTTTCTTGAAAATTCCACAGCTTCTAATTTTGTTGAATTTCCAGTTTCTTGAACTTTCAAGTATATGCAAAACCAAACTCGGATTCCCTACTTTAGAATCTAGGTAGAAAACACCCATTGCATCTGACAGAGTTACAAGAGAACTGCCTCTGCGTCCATCAAGGTTATTGGACTTCCAATTATGGAGACAAGCCTCAACATTTATACTTCCAATTTCAAATAAGATCTTATGCATCAATGTGTATATCAAAACTTTGCAGGATTTCTTGAACTTCCATAGCTCCCAACTTTGTCGAACTTCCAGTTTCTTGAACTTTAAAGTATATGAAAAACCAAAGTCTGATTCCCTACTTTAGGATCTAGGTAGAAAACACCTTGCATCTGACAGAGTTATAAGAGAACTACCTCTACGTCCATCAAGGCTATTGGATTGCCAGTTAGATATTCCAAATTAATTATTGGACAACAAAATGGTCGAGGCATGAAGTCTCGGTATCAATTACTAGAATGTGTAAAACGTACTCATGAGTCATGACATTGAATAAGTACAGGGTATCAGAAATAAGTATCACATTCTCCCAACACTTGTTAACATAGCACATGATTTTTTGATTTTTCTGCTTCTTCCAGGACTACAGGGCAAAAAATAAAGAGATGTTTGTTGTCTGCAAAACCATCAGAAAATTATGTCCGTTCTTTTACATGTTCATGTCTTTTGAAACTCCATCTTCAAATCCGTATGTTTTCTTTTCATACTACCGTCTTTCAAATTTATTTTTCAGCAGCTGCCTAACTTTTATTATGTCTCAATGAATATTCCCTAATTCAACCATGTCATCGCCCCTATCTCCCTAGTGCAAATCATGGATGTTGTAATGGAGATAGTGTCTTATCCATCCCAACTACTCTGAGAATTCAGTCTATAGTTGGTGTGAGTGGGATAAACTGAAGGCTTCGAGGAAAAATGAACAGGTGTGGGAAGGTATGGAAAATGATAAAAATTCTCTTTACATTTTTTTTGAAGGTATTCATTTTCTCTCTACTGTAGCACCGAAGGCAAATTTGACCCATTTCCTCCATTCGTGCTGGTGTTTTTACATCGACACTCTTTTGTACAGAGTATTGCATTTTTGGTTAAGTCTTTTCACCCCCACAAACTAATAAAATAAGCGTGACAATTGTCACAGTTCTCTAAATCAACCTTTCCAGGGAGCTATGTCAGTGATTTAATGATCTCTACTTCTATTTAAGCTCCATAAGTACTACTATGAACTGGCTATTGCTAATAGCCTAATATCTAACTACCTCAGATCACAAACTACCGTTGCTGCCCCAAATTGCTAACGAAACTCATCTATGACCTGCTCATCAAAAGACTTGCTTCAAGGGGAGATCTGTTGTGTTGCTCATGCATCAAGCAGAATGACTACTTATACGGCTAGCATTGATTTTATTTTATCCTGGCTTGAATATAGGGGATAAGTATCTATATAAATCCTATGATCAAAGTGGCAGCAACACATACTCAGCTTAGCAACTTACAAGCCATATTAATTCTCTTTAAGGCTCAACATTGCAACAATTTAAACTCCCAATGTGATTTCTCTTCAGCAACAATATTGACAATTTCCCGCACAGACCATCTCACATCAATAGTGGCAAACAATGATCGAGTTAAAACACTGAGAAGCGTGTGACGCTCTTGCTTTCAAGCCTTTTATCAATGGGCTTTTTATGAGATTATTAACGTGAACAAGTTGACAAGTTTCAAATTTTCCATCTCGAGGGAAGAGTTGAGAGAAAATGTATTTCAATTATACTGATATTGGAGTCCAAGACTCAATCTTCTTCATTTCTTCCTCGTTAGACATATTGCCAGTTTTTGACACAGTTCTCATTCCTAAGCTTCTTTGGACCAAGTCACTTTCGCACTAATTAATACGATGGATAATCCTTGACAGAAATGAACCTAGTTCGTATTTCTTTGCAAGATTCTACTAGTATGCAATCTATATCTCAAACAACAACAAAACAATTACATATCACCTTTTTTTGATAGAAATTATATAGCACTTAACTGCAATAATCAAAGATAAATAAACACTCATCTAAATAAATTTGTACTATAATCATTTAATGTCATAATATGTATTTGTTGGCACTTAAACTGCAATAATCAAAGATAAATCAACAGTCATCTAAATAAATTTGTTCTAAAACCATTTAATGTCATAATTTGTATTCGTTGGATTTCTGTTGTGCCTCCTAACTTTGAGCATGACTGTTATAACTTATAACTCACAGCAAGGTATGCTGAATGCTCCAATAGCCCTGGCCTCTTCGAACCTAGGTAACATAATACTTGTGTTGCAAACATGATGACTTGCCGCTTATGAAGAGTCCCATACTCTAGCAAAATTAAGTAGCTGGAGTATGACCATATAGAAGAGCCATTTGGAGCTCCTCGTGACATGACCATGTTCAGTTGAGCACACTCATGCTAACATCACCATATTCTCCAGCATGTGCAAGGAGTTTTCCAACCTCGTCAAATTTCATGATGCACGTTCTCATAAATTCCTACAACTAGCACTTTGTGTACAATGGCAAGCTCATATGACTTCCTCCCCCTTTCTTCTTGTCGGTCTGAAGGAAGCAATTCTGACGAGGCTTCTTGTAGATATGGTCCTCTAGATGGCCCCTTCACAAGTTCCTTTTATAAGGGAGATCCCTCATCTTAGGTTAGCACCCCTTGGCAGCCACAATAAAGCAAGGAATCCTTAAGCATCAACAATCTAAATTTTGGAATGTGAAATCCAACCTGAGGCAATCAATGCCCATTCTTCCTAACAAACTCGCCATCCCACCCAGGGAGTAATATCACCATTTGGATAATCACTTAGAGTATATGTTATTGACCTCTTTCGAAGAGAACCTAAGTTATTAGAAGCATTTTAAATACAATGAATGTTCTGTAAAGCCATTGCCTTCTTCTTGTTCAGTCGCTAGCCAATGATATCTCTCATTGATGTGCTTGATCAGTGCATCACGGATACTGTTGTAATTCAGGTCAATGGCACTTTGACTTGTCGATGACAAGTCATTCTTTGCCAATGACACTGCCTCATAAAAATCATGTTGTTGCATAAAAGACAATTCTTGTATCTCCTATCCCGAATGCAAGTTCTTTGTGTGTTGTGCACGTTTTGAATCTAAATACAATGCTAGTACGATGTGTCTTTGTCTATCTGTGCCTACTTAGATACCTTAAAGCCCAAAGGAAGCGATGGAGATCTATTATTCGATAATAGGTAGTCCTCACTGCTTCATACCAAAAAGTCTTGGGTAACTGTATTGTCCTCAACATGCATCTTGCCTTCTCCATAATGGTGTTGTAAATCCTCCTAGCAATCCCATTTTGTTGTTGTATACCGTGTTCAATCCTCTCATATAATGTTACATACGGCATACTATACTCATGGAACTCCTTGCAGATATACTTACACAGACTTTTTAGCCTTTTCTGTCTCCCATTCCATCATGCATGAACTTTCTAAAAGCAATAGAGAAATTGGTCATTGTCTTCAGCAAGTACCCTTACCTTCCTCAATTCATCATCGATGTATATAATGAAGTACTTCTTCTACCATGCGAGGCCACCTAAGAAGGACCATAATCATATTCGTACTTATTTTGCAAAATATTGTTATTCATTTTAGAACTGTGGAATGGAACTCTTATTACTTTCCCATATGACAGAAGGGCCACAAACATATTAGTAATTATTTTGCAAAATATTGATCTTTGTTTTAGAACTGTTGAATGGAACTCTATCACTTTCCCATTTGACAAAAATCACGACGACTTAGTGATGGGTGCCTTCCACAAGGAATAAGCTTCTTGTTTACCAGGATATGCGAGCTCTTCTTGTCCATATGTTCCAACCATTCATGCAAAAATTAGCTTGATGGGCTTTAACTGCATTCATTTTGCCCCGAAGCACCCTAACTTGGGTCTCATGCAAGGTCTAACACAATCTTCACAAGCTACTACCCACCTTTCAGATCTTGCATATGCCATCACCAAACCTTTGATGATAATCTCATCAAAGATCCTAATAACAAGCTCATCAGCAAGTATAGAATGTATCATATGTTTCTAAGAGTGATTGTGTATCCAACATTGGTCTACACACAAACGTCATTGGTCCTAATGATTGTCATTGGTCCTAATGATTGCAAAGTAGTTGAAGTCCTTATTTCTTTGCCTTCTCAAAGCCCTTAATGTTGTAAGTGGTGAAGAACTCCTTGTTTCATGATACATGATACTAAAATACATTACCTGCAACCAACTTTGTATCATCTCCACCAACATGTACACGTTGCTTTTGGATTGTTAATAGCACATCATCCTCTTTATCATTAATACATCATTGTTGCATCTTCTTATCATAATGTGTTCTTTTTGTTACTAGCTTGTGTTTTCTTCCTTCAAGCCTTGTAATCCTTCCTCAAGTGACTTGTTTTATCATGTTAAAACATGTTTTGTTCCTAATTTTAATTGTGTTTTGGCTTCCCATGTTCTTGTGACATTCCCTGATTTTCTTGTGTCGAGGTACCCCTCTTAGACAGGGCCACTTGGGCCCACCCTAATATAGTAGACATCGGGACCAAATGTGTGGTGTATCCTGTGATTGGCTGCATTCTGCATTAATGTTTCAAAAAGCGGCCCGTGCAAACGCATATGCAGCCACACTGCATATGTCCATGCAACCTAATATGTGGCCAGTGATAGTGAGCGCATATGTAACTCTTTGCAGGTATCTAAGGGGCATATGTGGTCGCTTTTTAATGAAGATTTTGCAAATATTGTTGTTTTCAATATAACATGTTCAGATATGCTACATATATATAGACATATATAAATCACTCAATATATCATACATCTATATTATACGCAAAATTCTAAACATACATGATTGTAGATTTTACAATAAAGAATAAAATTGTGTATACTTAGTATTTACTATTATGGCATAGATAAATAAAGTTATTTAAAATTTTCAAAACAGCACATATGTTTGTCATTGTGTCAAATTACTATTCACTCTACAGATAGCCTTCTTTCTAACACAACAAATTACTATTCACTCTATAGGATAGCCTTCTTTCTGACACAAAGTTATTGACGGTTGTTCGTAAGTGTCTCCAAGTGAACTTAGCAGAAGGCATGCAATTTACCTAAATCCATACTCGTCGTGTTAAATTGATTCACTATGCTCCAAGACTCCTCCAGATCTCAATGATGTTGGGTCCAACACCGGATTCAAATTGACAAGCTTCCTAATCAAGAATACATTATTGTTATGGCATTCTACTCCTAGATTTCAAATTAACAAGCTTTCGGATCAGGAATACAGTATTATTATGGCATTCTATTCATAACACTTCACAAGCTTAACTCGCGTACTTTTGGCTTCCGCTTCCTTTGACACATAATGACATATTGAAGAAAAGAACTTATTGTATCCATTGATTGCCATGTGATTCAACTTGATGCATTCTTCATCCACCATATCTTGCAGCCTAACTCCCTCAACCGGATCATAGAGGTCTTTGCAAATTGGAATACACTCCCATCTTTGGTTTCCATATCGACCAGTTAGCAATCACCAACTTAATATAATAGCATCAGCATTAAATTCAATATGCACATTATGCTTTGAAACCACTTGTGGAGATTAAAAAGCAATAATACAACTTATCTACGAATTTTAAGAAGAAAACACATGAAGTGATTCCGAAAAAGCAAAAGGAAGCACGATTTGACGCATGAACTCCAACTAGAGAAGAGAACCCTAGGACAAATCAGTGAAGAATTCACTACAATCAATAACATCTTTACTTTTCAATGTCACTGCCTTCAAAATGCAACTTGATGAAAAATGATCACAATAAGACTTCCATCACAGTCGCTCGGCCCGGTTTCAAGCACTGATGTATTGCACCTTTGGGAGTCTAACAGGCTGATTTCTATATCTTGCACAATTCCCAACCCGGTCATGCTGAAGTTGATGTTGAACTTCATCTACTGAATACAACCTTGACCCCTATGACATGTCCGAGTTGGTTTGCTTTTGAAGCTCTTGACTTCTAGCATGACCGTGCTAACTGATAAAACAATCTTGTTGAGACTCCAAAAGCCCCGAGCTCTTTGCACCTCACTGACACAATCTGTGTGTCTCAAATGCAGTCATCTGCACTTTTATGGATATTTGAAACTATCAAGCGTGGTCGTGCAGCTCTGAACACTACCGTGTCAAAGAGTCACCTCCTTATCTTAACATGATCGAGTTCTGGTGATCACACATGTACTTTGTGCTACTGCAGCAATTAGATATGCTCATTGATTGATTGCTTTTCTCCACAAATATCATTGGCGTGCCTCCAGTTGTCTCCTGCATGGCATCAAGTTCTCCGACCCATGTGTCCATTGCTGACACACATCCTAGTCAGCTCCTCCAACTAAAGATACAATGCGGTCGGGGAAGGCCAACCTCCATCCTTCCCCTTTACTTTCTCCTCAATTTAAAGAAAGCAAAGATCTCTTGGGCTTCTTGTGGACACTAAGAATGCTCTAGATGTTCCTCCTCATTCCATATTTCTGTAGCAATCCGAATCTGGAAAATTTGGAGACCAACAAGGGCAGAACAACACCCAACTTCCTAACAGTAGTTTCTTTCTCTACAATACCTAAAGGTTTGATTATAACGGATGCCTTCATTAAATGGTTATAGAAGTTAATATGTATCTGTATTTTAAATAGTAGTTCAAACGATCTCCAAAGAAGCTAAAAACCATTCAATATAAGCACGCACAAAAAAAGGGGTCTAGAGTTTCTGGTCCTAATAGGATGTCAAAAGTCTTACAACACTTGCTAATATAGCTGCTATTGCAAATGTGGATGCTCCAAATCCATCTTGAAGGCCGATGGACATAGCAAGGGCAGAAACCGTGGAGGAATGAGAGGACGGCATGCC
The DNA here is from genome assembly GCA_963693085.1 of Alisma plantago-aquatica. Lineage (NCBI taxonomy): Eukaryota > Viridiplantae > Streptophyta > Magnoliopsida > Alismatales > Alismataceae > Alisma > Alisma plantago-aquatica. The sequence goes on from OY856414.1 coordinate 366,924,322, forward strand.
TCCAGATCCAACAAACAGCTTGAGGTCCCATCGTCTTTCTCTGTACCTGAAAATCACGGATTTGACGAGTAAATATGTGTTGGAAGTGCATAGGAACTGAAACGGTTCATAGACAAGGAAAAGGTGATGTGTACCGCGATAGAAATAATTTTTGACACATAAGGGAATAATAGCTAAGAATATACTCTTTTCTGTCTTTTGTAGTTTCAATGGAGAAGGGAAAAAAATGTGTGTCGGTTGTCAGTCCTGAAGCTTCAAAACCAACTCTGCAACGAATAATAAAACATCCAAGCAATCTAAGCCCAGAAGTTCGTTTCTGGGTCAAAGAGGCCTCTGGCTTTCTCGTTCACGTGGCGTTTGCACTCCTCAATTCCCTTTTTAATGGCCCCTTTTGCGTAGATTTCAGAAGAGGAGCTAAACAAGCGACCAAATTTCCGCCCCATGTTCCGAGCAGGAGCTCAATTGGGATTCAGATAGCACAAGATGTAGCTTAGCCGTAGCCGCGGCCGTAGCGGCAGACGCGAGTTCAATGAGGCTCCAAATCTCGTTCTTTTCCGATTATTTGTTGGACAGACTTACCCACCCCTTTCCCGCACGGCACCGTGGAATGATGATCCCCACTCCAGCCTTTCGCGACCCACGACGACGTAACAAGAAGATAAGGAAAAGAAAAATAGCTGGGTAGGGTGTCGTACCAGGTGACGACGACTTTGATGGATTGTGCGATGGCGAAGGCGAGAAGGGCGCATATGAGCGGGTAGTTGCCAAAAGCACCGGAGTACCCGGCGGCAACGTCTGCGGTAGATGCGTAGGAAGAAGAAGAAGAGGAGGAGGAGGACACGTCGGAGACCCCAGTAGCCATTACACCGCCAGGGTCACCGAGCCTGCTTAATCTCCACGCCATAATATCCCTTCGATGGAGGCCGAGATCTCGAGTCGGGGGCGTGGAGAATGGTTATCCCCCGACGAGACCGAGGATGGTGAAGGGGGAGAGGGACCTGGAGCGGAGACTGGCAGGCGGGAGGGGAGGAGAAGAATGGACGAAAAAGCGGAGGGGAATGGAGAGGAAGTGCGGGTATGGGGAGGAATGGGAAGGAAGCGTATGGGGAAAAAGCAGCTCGTCCGGCCCCGTCGTCGTTGCCTATTTTTCTATTTAGGTCCCCATCATCATCATTAATCCCCTTTTCCTCAAGTTTTGAACCAATGGTAGTATAGCTTTCACCATTATTTGGTGTCCTGTGTAAGAGGAAGTCAGAGAATATGCTGCGTGCGTGGTCTGTGTTCAGTGACGGTGTCGCCGTGGAATATGCCGAGCTGCCTGCCATGCTTAGTTGTACTTCCGTGCAACCATCGTTGCCACTAGCAAGTCGCCGTCGTAGGATACCGGGGCGGGCGCCGGTATAGTGGATAGAATGATTTTGTTGAAATAAAAAGAATGGGACCCGCCTTATCAAAGGGTTTGGCACTAAGTACAGAGCAAATGAGTTTAGAAGATCCATTGAAACTATGAATGTCACCGTGGAGGACCTTTCTCATTGGGAGGCGTTATGCTACATATCTATAATTTGTAAAAGAAGTCATTTGCTATCATAAAAATGACATTACTACACAGGGAGGATGAAGAGCAAGAACAATAGTGAGAAACTTTACTTATTTTGGAATTAATTTGTTTGCTTAGACAACTAACATTTGTAGTGTTAAAACATGTGTATACAACAACCATCGCATAGAGAAACATGTTTTGATTTAAATATATAAATATTTTAAGCAAGCATTATCGTTGACTTTTACATTAATTTTAAGTAGCTTTTTACATAACTTACATGTTGTCATCGGCATAAATTAGGCTTGGAATGATATGGAGATGGTCAATAATGCTTAGAAGATTTTCCTGTATTAGTGATGAAGTGGGAGTCGCCACGATCATGCTAAGGATAGGATAGCTATCCTTCTTTCAGCTTCAGCATGGGCATTCTAATGGGTATTGTCACTCTCATTTTCTTTACATGAAATTGTAAAGAGTTGGCCATTTTGCATAGCAGCGGTCGTTCTGGTGACATATTGGATATTTTATATTGGCCAGTTTTGCTTATTTTGTGGATTTAAGGAAATTTTTCATTATTCTTTGGTCTTCAACTGTGTATCATATAGGTAACTTCCTTGCCTATGTGCATATCCTTTGACACAATAAGAATGGCCAAACAATCAAGTATTTTTTTGTGTATGTGTTTTTTAGAATGTGTAATAAGTAAAAGTATAGAAGAAAAAAATGTGAGGTATGGGATCAAAATCTTGCAAACCAACGTGGGTTACCTCCTTTAGCACTAAGTTTCTTGCCTTCAGTTGGGTGTGGTATTCCTTCAATCATCCTCCATTTGGAAAGCCCTTGGCCACCTTCATGAAGTAGATGGGTTTCTCATTGGTATAAATGCATGCTCTTCATTCCATTGGTCTTATAAATTCTCAAAAATCTCACCTTTGGCATTTCCATCCTTCAAGCAATCAAGGGAATCTCTAAAGTAGCAATCTCCAACATTCATTGTTCTTCTTGTGTAAAGGTCTTGAAATATAACCTTTAACTTCATGTTCATAAAAGATATCGTCATGGTAAAAGCGCATACATGTATCTCAACATAGATTGTAGATAAGAATGGCCTTCCTAATAAAACATGAATCATCTTATCTTCTCCTTCCATGTCTATAACAATAAAGTCCTCTAGGAATAGTGCTTCCATTTCTTCGTATGTCATCACCAAAAAAATCATCCACCCTGTCTCTTGGTACCTTAATGGATTAGTCAAGCAATAGTAGAGTACAATTGGTTGGTTTCAGTTTGCTCAATTCTAGTTCAAGATAGACATTATATGGCATGATATTTACACTAGATACTAGGTCAAGCAAAGAACTCTTAATGAGATGTTCACCAATCTAGAAAGGAATGAGAGAGTTCCAATGTCCTTTTTCTTCAAGGGAAGCACATGTTGCATTATAGAACTTACTTTCCTCATTACCTTGACTTTCTTATCCATTCACTTCGATGCTTTTCATTATAGGTGCATATGTCCTTGAGAAGTTTGGCATAAGTTGGAACTTTCTTAATTTCATCAAGACATGGAATGTTCTCCTTAACTTGTTTGAAGAGGTCAAATATATCACTTGAATATTTCTTAACCTTCTCAGATGAAGAGGGTTCATCTAGTGCATTGGAGAAAGGTTGTGCACTTTCAGTTAGCTTACTTTGATTAGCAGATTCACTAGGAGGTTGCATAGGATTAACTGGATCACTTTGAGAGATCACACTAGGACTTTAACTTGCAATGGTGGAACACTAGGGATCACAAATTCAACAAAAGGAATAGTGGAACTCCCAAATGGAGTATAAGGTGGGACACTTGGAATCACAAAATCAATAAAAGGGGTCATAATAGAATTTTCTTGCATCACGATATCACCACAAATATCTTATGACAACGCTTTCTCAAGATCTCTTTGGTTCACATGACCAATGTCCACTTGATTCTTGGTTTGGTCAACTATTCTACCACTCCTCAAGATAGTCACCACATTCACTTGCTCATGAGGAGGGGGAACTTGTTTTATTGTAGTGGTGGAGGTGGTCTTTGGTGTTGGTAGTGAGGTGAAGGAGGGTCACGTTGATTAACATGCCCTTTGTGTAGTGGTTGTTGATGTGGAGGAGGGAATTGGTATGGGTGTGGTAGTGGAGGTGCATAAGGATTAGGTGGGTCTTGATATTAATGTATGATCTACACTTGCAAATGTGGTGGGTAATAGGTTTTTTGAGAAACACCCATTTGACCACTGGTGTTGTTGGGATTCACCATAATTTGGGAAGGAAGCCTCCCCTCCTCACAGAGGGAAAGTATCAAGGACAGATGATCTAGTCTTTGCTCAAGTCTATTGATATATTTCCCTTTAGTTGGCACATCCTTCTTGACCTCATCAAGACTTCTTAATCTACCAAGAACTTCTTCAGTCTTTGAATTGTACTTTTGGCCTTGGTGTTGGTGTTGTTGTCCATGCAAGTCATCCCCTTATTGTATTTAAGAAAAGTTTGGATGATTCCTCCACATAGGGGAGTAGGATTGAGACATGGAGGTGTTGGGATTTCTTTTGCAAAGCATTGAAGGGCTCTCACTTCTTCGTCAAGATATTTAATTGAATGGATGGAATTTCTTAAAGAGCATGCCCCTTGATTTTTTATTAAGTTCATCATATCATCTATAATCTTCATTAGTTGTGAGTTGAGTTATTTGGGGGTAAGTTAATGAACTAGAAGGGTGATACCAATAATTTTTAATATCGTTGGTTGCATTGGATGCATGAATTCAGCCATGTACACAAAATGAGGTCATGATTCAGCTCGGTCTACCAACTGCTTTGTCGGTGATGTTGACAAAGGAAAATAAGAATAAACATGAGTCAAAGATGCTCGGTGGTACCGACCATAGGTTTGGTACTACCAACTCGATCGATAGTAACACACCCAAATGAGCTCGATGCCACCAACTTCCTATCAATGGTACTGACTTTTATATGAAGAATTCGTCAAAGAAATCAGAAAGCAACTTGGTGCTATTGACGCCTTCATCGGTAGTAGCGAAACATACATAGAGTCGTGAATCCATAAGAGGACTAGGTGCCTCTGACTTCCTGTCAGTGATATTGACTTGTCATGATCAGATGGGATTAAAGATAGTGATTAATCTGATGGCCACGATTTAATGATGCCCTAAGTCACTCTTATGACTAAGAAGGAGTGCTGCCAGACCTAATCATCATGCTATAGTTCATTGCACGATAGCGAAGAGCTGGGAAAAGAGAAAGAATAGGAGAAGGCTACATTACGGACAATTCAAGCACCTCCAATTAACATATTTGTAGCCAGAAGATAGTAAATCATCATGTTTGTCAAGGGGAATCATCCAGATTATCTTCTCTAGGGATTTCCATTTGTCTTTAATGTTTTCCTCTTCTTCTCATCTTCTCTATATGTGTATGACAACTGAAATCATGTGAGGCTAACCCACTAATTCTTTAGGACCAAGGAGTAGCCTGGTTATGCACTGTATTTGATATTATGAGTTTATATATATATATATATATATATATATATATATATATAAAAGAATTGTGTACCTGATTACATGTAGCTTACATGTACCCACCTTCATTTATGGTGATTGTAAAATTATAATGAATAATCCAACCTTATGGATGTAAATTATACCCCTTAGATAAGATGTATACAAAAAATCAACACAATCTGATATTCATAGATCATCTAAAGAAAGAAAATGTGTATATCCTGATCAACGGTAACTTGCAGAAATTGCATAAACCATTGAATGATTTATTGCTATATCTCATGATCTATATGAGATATGGTTATGATTTTTTAAACACCTATAATCTATGTAGCATTGAATCAATCCATATGGTTAGATTTTATCAACATACTTCACATATGATATTTTAATTGTCAGTACATGTAAGTTACATGTACCGGTCGGTACACACTTCCTAACCTCATATATATATATACATACATACATATATATATATATATATATATATATATATTCTTAATTTTTGGACATAATACTATGATTGCATAATGAATTAACTGTGCCTAATCAATATAGCTAATTTCTCAGATCCATGACCACTTCAAAAGAGGGATTTAGGATTTGAAAAGTCATAATATTACATAGTTTATATCACGCCTAACTAATAGTTAAATTGCTACAAGAGTGGGGTTTATATTAGATTGGGTCATGAATTATGATCTGAGGGTAGGTAATTCTTACTACAGGTCTCTTGGTCTAGGGTTAGGAGAAATAAATATCGATGAATGATGTTAGTTGTAGTGTGAACTGCGGTAAAACCATACTCCTAAGGAATCCATTCTATTTGTGATCACAACCTCATTAAATTAGTTTCAATTCTTGCAATTAGTTAATTAATTAATGAATCAATCACCTTTTTCACTAGGTCTAGTTGATCGAGTCATAGTTAGTAGTAGTCTCTAGATATGTTTCCATGAGTTCTACAATTCAGCCTCAAAGGCCTACATTATGTGATATGTGCACTTGTGTTATATATGTGTAGTAAACATGGATCAAGTTTTTGGCACTGTAGTCGGGGAAACGACAACCCAATACTATGAGCGTTGTGACTGGACACTCTAGGCCACAATTTTATTTTTCTTTTCATCATTATTAATTTGAAAATTCAAATTTTGATTGACTTATTATCCAATCTCACATTTTCATATAATTTGCGGGTTCTAGTGCATGGTTTAGATCAGGACCACTGACTATGGAGAGTCAATTCCATGGATACTAGCCAAGAGAAATTCTAGTGTACAGCAAGGGAGTATGGTAATTTTGTGGGAGGACTTATCCAAACTCCATCACCACAATGACGCAACTAGGAGCAAACTGTCTGGGAAAAGATCAAGGCTTCATCAACTACTGCATAGTATTGACCCATTATGAAGAATGCAGTAATTATGGGGAGCTATAAAATTGATCCATGGCTGGTGGTGCTTATTAAATCATAGGAATTTCATGGACACAATATGGAGGATCTCAAGTCTCATATCAATAATTTTGTGGAAAGTTGTGATATGTTGAAGATTGATAGGGTGCCAATGATAGTAATTTATTTGAAGTTATTTTCATATTCACTGGAAGATAAGGTAAAGGCTTAGTTCTTAAGCCTACCCTCATAATCTATATCCACTTGGGAAGGAATGATAGATACCTTCTTCAAAAGATATTTCCCTCTATACATGACACGTGATTTAGTTGGCTGGACTTATAATTTCAAGCAGCATGCGGAAGAGTCTTATACAGATGTATGGGAGAGATTCCAAAACATATTCAAGAAGGTCCCTCATTATGGTATTGACCCATACAGACAAGCAAAGACATTCTATTATGGGTTGCACGACGGTGAAAGGACAACACTTGATAGTGAGGGAGTGGGATTCTTTCTCAATAACAAGACATCCAAATGTCATGAAATCTTGAAGAATATGGCTAAGAATCAGTCATGGGGGAAGAGAGAGAAACTCCAACAACAGTCAAAAGTGTTGGAGAGTCCAAAGTGGTCACATTATTGAGAGATAAGATGGATAACCATGCCAGGAAATTAGACCAGAAATTGAGAAGCTCATCTGGAGGCGAGGAATGAGAATGCATGTTTATGTGGCAGTAGAACTACATGGGCAGTAATGAATATTCATGGAGGAAGGATCATAAATTCTCATGGAAGGATCCCAAAAACTTTTAGCAGGACCCATCTCAAGCACAATAGGTTGAGCCATAGCAAGGCAGTGCACAATAGTAGTATCAGTAGGACAAGGGTCCCAACAAGATATATCTCATAGAAGACATTCTAGGCAAATTGGTTAGTCAGAATGAGACAATCATAGGCCAAACACAGAGGGACCTACATAATCAAGGGCACATTGTCACAACATAGAAAACCAGATTTCCCAGATAGCAGCAGAATTAGCATCTTTGAAGTAGCCAGATAGAAAGGATTCACTGTAAACATTGATATTCCATCGAGTAACCAGCAGGTGAAGGAAATGTTACTCCATAGTGATAGGAAATTGTTGAATGAATAAAAGACGATCCCAAAAGAAAATGATAAGGTAGGTGACAGGAGACTAGTATCGACTAGTGATCCCCTTGAGCCAGACACCACACCACATGAGAAGGAACTAGTAGAGGAAGTTGAAGAGCCAAAGGAAGCCAGGATGGAATCATATGTTCCACCTCACCAGAGGAAGATGATGACTTCTATACCATTCACCCATATTTAATGGAAAAGAAGGTTGACCAGAACTGGTGAATTGAGGTAGAGTAGACTTAGCTGGTGGTGGAAAGAAAAAGCGTCGCATCTGCTCCTAAAAACCCCACAGGTCCCATATATCTCTAGATCGGTCGTGGTAGTTTCCCATCATAGGGCTTTCATTATATATATTGAGTAAATAAGTCAACTTCAAAGTGGATCTATTACGCGAAGAGTGTGTTATGAATCGTGGCCACCTGCTTGGTTTGGTTGGTGGGGGAGGCTCCTCTGTTGTGGGTAAATATGAAACTTGACTCTACAAACCTGAAGAAAGTCTACACAACTATAGTAGGGGCGTTAAGACCAGAGCTTTTAGTAGTGCTAGTAGGAATGCAAGTTAATAAATCCCATCCACAAGGTAAGGAGGGTGGGAGAATTCATTGGGTCCCGGTGTCAATTGACCCCCTCCTCCAGTTCTATAGAGGAATCCAAGGTAGTGGGGGCTTGTTGTCTACTTCGTGACCTTCACTGTGGGACGTGGCATTGGGTCCGGCTAGGTGATTGGGTGTGCCCTAGCAAGTGTAGATAGTTTGATGAAGGGGAACGCTTTCCCTTTTGTACCTGATTTCCACTATTCCAGTTGTTATTTCATGAGATGGAAGAGTGGGCCTCAACAATGAATAAGAAGTTTCTATACACTTTTAGGAAACTTCATGTCAACATACCTCTTGTAGATGTTATAGAATAGATCCCATTATATGGAAAATTTCTGAAGGACATAATCAACAAGAAAAGAAGGATAGCTGATTCATATGTAGTGGTATTAAAGGAGGAAGTCTATGCACTTATGCAGAGAAGATTGCCATAAAAGAGGCAAGATCCAGGCTGCTTTAATATACCATGTTACATCGGAAAGATCAAGTTTAGTGAGGCTGTATGCGACTCTGGGGCAAGCATAAATCTCATGCCCTTGACAACGTTCAAGAAACTAGTGCTGAAGGTGTGAGAACCCGTTACACTAAATGAGATTACTCAAAACATAAAGCACAATCAATCACTAATTAATCACATACCCAAAAATATGGGTAAATTAAAACCGATTTCAACATCAGCACTCACTCTGAAACATTTGCATAAGAGCCCAACATCTTTCTTATATCCATAATATGCCAAGAATTTGATACAATTGTTCTATTGCCTTAGCCACAACATATATACACAGGAGAACAATATTCGTATATGCCACACAAACAAGCATTAATATGCTAACAAAAGTCTGATTCGTTTGAAACACCATATACAAACTTTTCCTGCCCGGACCTGAGAGTATAGGGACGACTCTAGGATACACTAGAAATCTAATCAACCTTCTCAAAGATTCATTACTATATCTCCTCTTTGCTACCACATGTTTGTTTTCGTCACTTTCGATTACCTAAAAAAAATGTGGCAAACCATAAGGGTGAGACCCAGTCCCAGTAAGAGATATAACCTCCAACAATGATGATTGATTACAACATTTTTAAGTAATTAAATAGTTAAGCAATTTAATAAAATATAACAAATAAGATCAACAATACTGATTATTAACAAAATACATAAAGGAGCAGATAATAACTATCATCATTAGCCAGATTGACATCCTTTATCTTGTTGACAATATAAGCAATGCAGTAGCATATGCATATCTAGCATCATGAGCAAGTCTAGCAGCATATCATAGCTAACAACATGAGCATGTCTAATTGGTTGAACATATCAACATCATAAGAAGAGCTAACAACATAAGAACAACTATCTAGATAAGCATGATTAGCAGTATATGCATCTCTAGTTACAAAGGCATGGCTAGTATGCTAAACATAACTAACAACATGAGATAGCTAGCATCATGATTATAATCAGTAGTAGCACTATATTTATCAACATAATCATGGCTACTATATGTGCGCATCTACAATCTTAAGCATATCCACAACCTAAGTATATCTACTATCTCTTAATTGCACTAAGCATCATTTTTATGTAAAGAGAACAAACAGGGTTATCATCCAATGTGAAACGTTGTGTATAACCCTAAACAAATATGCTACACATCTATATTACATCTTTTATTATGCCCTGAGGAATTTGAGGATACCACTCAAAATCCAATTGACCACTGCTAAGTTGAAATCAGTGCCATACAAGATCTAGGAAGAGCCGGACTCCTAAGATCTTCTCCGCCCCCTGTCAGTACGGGTCCACCACATTGACACATAAGGTCAAGCTGCTAACAGCCTAGTCCGTCCTTGGTATAGGTCACAACACTAGTGAAAGGAGGTGGGTACGCATACCCTACCATCCGAGGTACAACCGCAGTTGTCCTCTAATCTTGTCACATATATAATCATCAAGACACGACCGCAACCATTCTCAATCACATCAGATGTATGAGGCATGACCATAGCCAACCTCCACAATCTACATTGTAGATGACAAGGATATATCCTCAACTTTCCACCCCCCACATACTCAACAGTATGCACTCTGAGTTTCCCTTAGGATTACTCGTTTCACCATCTGGCAAATTTTGGCACTCAGATGGATCTATGGCACATGACACTACATGATTAGAGTTTCACTTTATTAGTTATGCCAATTGGGTGAATTGAGGTAGCATCAAACAAGTGGACATACAAACCCTAATTCACTTCTAACAAGCACATAAATATCACAACTTCAAAAGATATAAAATGTGTGAAACATAATTTCTCATCTCATCATCACATGGTACTATTCACTTGCCATTCATGAGACCACACTAGTCATCATACTATCACAAGATATAAATCCTTTTCACAATATCACAGGGTATCAACCCTTATCAACACAAGAGGATTACACCTCATTCAGGGCTCAACCATGCCCGAAGGTCATTAAGACCATCACACTATTCCCTACAAGATCATCATTATCTTTCCATGCCTTATAACAAGGCTCAACAACATCATGTACATATAATACACCAGATCAACACAATATTGTGTTAATGAGCTAGGAGATATTCATAAACAATCATAGCAGGGTTATATTAACATTAAAAACATTCCTTTATTAAATCAACATGCAAGGAATCTAGAGATGATTAACACTCACCATATTCATAATGCACATGTTTAGCATAAGAAAGTATCAACCATGTGGTTATGATAACCACCAATGAACACATTAAGGTTATGATCATGTTAAGGAGGTTATTCTACCATCATTCAATCATATAAGAATGTTAAACATGAATACTAATATTTATCTATTTGCATTAGAGTTATGTTCAACATGATAAATTATATCAATGTTACTAATCAACACTCATACCCAAACCCTAACTCACGACGTCCCCATTGGATCATGGATGCATACGGTGAAGCATCACCATCACATTCTATACTATTATCAAGTATGAACCCACACATAAATCAAGGTGTAACCATTGGGTTATAGCATACTAGGGTTTCAACATTAGTAATATAGTACTCCATTATTGTATTAGTCATTCAAGGACTATTCATACCCAATTACCATCATTTAGTTATATTAAAGCTAGGTATAACAAGCTATACCTCATTAGGGTTACATATCAACACAATATGGTTATCATCCCTTCTATTCATATGAGTGAATAGGTAAGACTACCTTATGAAGGGTAACCCTCCATTTGTTCCATCATCATTCAACCCATATCGCCATACCACAATGTCACCTAGAACCATTAGATGTTTAAAAGGTAAGACCATTGGTTGTTTACATAAGTAAACACCTTGAATGAATCATATATGATGTTATTGAGTTGTGATCTATAAAAGTTACCATTTAACCCTAGACATCCTTTGGTTAACAACAATAAGGGTTCCATTGAGAGTAGGGTAAAACCCATAATCGACTGTTCATTTAAAACAAGCTATCCAATGTCAACAAGTAAGCTCCTTAAGTTGATCATATAAAGGAAACCATATAAATCACATTATTAGGACCAACATATTACATTAGCCATCATTTCACTTTATTGGAGGAATAAATAGTAGATCTTGACCATTGGGTCAAGTTCACATGTTAAAACCATCAATTACAGTATAGGTCCGACCATTGCATCAAGTGACCCAAGAAACTATTGGTATACGGCTTAATTGATGCTACAACTATATGATTAACTCACTATAGGTTTTGGAGATCTGATCCACCATAATTAGTGACCATTAAGTCACCATAGGTTGTTAGATCAACACTATATTCATTAATCAACATCAAATATTAAGCTAATGTCATCATTGATTGATAACATTATTAGGGTACTTAATGGTTGATCATTAAACTTCTAATTGATCCAAAACCTGACCTAGGGGGTGACCATAGGTTGTCACCATCATATGACACATTTGATCAAGACCATCAGCTGTCATGAAGACAACATCATAGGGTTGTTGCAATGGTACCATCATCGGGTCATGGGTTTATAGAAGAAATCAACTTAAAACCCTAAAATTGACCATTGGTTGATAGGTGCTTATCACCATAGGTTGTCAAACCAACCCGATCCATGTCATATTATACCTTAGGAATAATGTACACATGATCACATGTTCATATATAACTAGAATCAGAACATGGAACATTATAAAAATTGAAATCCAAGTCAAACATAGCTTTTTAGTGCATGGATCATCATTTTCAAGCAAGAACATGATCTAGAAAGCTTATGGTAAGCAATAAACGTGGAGCAAGTTATAAAACTTGCCTCTAATGAGAAGATGAAACCCCACACAGAAGAAAACTCGATCAGATAGTGTAGAAAATCCAAGAATAAGATATGAATTCGTCCATCTAGCACCTTTCTTCATCAAATGAGCAAACCCTAAGCATAAGGAGCAAGAAAGGTAGGGTTTTAGAGCTTTAGAGCAATTTCTACCATGGAACAACAAGGTTTTGACCTGGAGAAATATAGGAGGAAGGATAACAAAGAAATAAACAGAGGAAAGAAGGGAATTCTTACTCTTTTAGGTCAAGATCACTAGAAGGAAGCTTTTTCAACCCTAAAATGAAGTCAATTGCAACCCTAGATCCTTTTTCCAAGAAGATCCCAACTTTCTTCTTCCTTAGACAGCAAAATTCACATAATCATAGAGGGATAACGAGGTTGGGAGAAGGAGGGAAGTGGTGGAGAGAAAATGGCTCGTTTTTGTACTTGGGGATAAGTATATGAAACTTTAAGATAAAGAAAAAGAAAAAGTTGAAGTTCTAGTATCTATCCAAGTGTCCATGGCCTTAATTTATTAATAATATACAAGAACACACACAAGCAGATCCCCCACCATGTGTATAGACCTGCTTAGCTTTCCTTTGTCGAATTTCCCAACCAATCAATAATTCATTAGTTGATAGCTACTAAAGGTAGCTCATTCGTGAAGGGGTAAACCCTAAAATACCCTTGGAGAAAACACCTTCAAACCAAGGTTTAAATAGGTTCCCCATGGATAAAAAAGCTAAATAATGATGAGAGAATATCCAAGAAACATAATTCAAGTGATAAATTGTAAAGAAAATCTCTCAATTGGGTAAATTGCAGAAAAGTCCAAAATGTGCATAAAATTACATAACTTGCTCAAACAGTGTCCAAATTGGACCAAATTTTAAACTTAAGCTTGTGTTATGATTTCAAAGCACATAACAAGGTTAGATTAGGGTTATAAGAATTAAATTATGATAATTAAGCTTTTTTAACTCATTAAGCAAGTTTAGGGGGCTTACAAAAGGAATCCAGGAAAAGCAACATGACCATACAATTAGCGGATAATTCAGTGGTGAGACCATTGGTATCTGTGAGGATGTTCTGGTCATGGTTGACAAATTAATTTTTCTAGCAGATTTTGTAGTCATGGAGATGTAGGATGACCATGGAAGAGCTCCCCTTAGGAAGGCATTTTCAAGATACACCAGATTTGATCCTACAAATGGGTAGAGGAAGACTAAAATTAGGTTGGACAACTGCTTTGAAGTAAAGATGTCAGACTGTCAGAAAATGGTTGGTGACAAGGTACATTGTCACATGTTGCAACAATTGAACATTGAGGTCTTATTTCTAGGGAAGCCATTTCTAGATATGACTCATGTCATGATGAAGGTGCAAAAAGGCATTTTGACAGTGGATATCATGGAGCATACTAAGGAGGTTTCATTGATAGATGCAGTAAAGTATCCAAATGATTTAGAGGATGAAGCATGTCCAATGACAATTGAAGAGGCATCATCTTCCGCTCTCACCCTTACATATCCAAAACTATAATTAGAGGTGTGCATTCTGAACTAGGTGGATAATTACACTCGCAGTAAATCGCTCGAAGAGTGTGTTCTTTTTATGAAGATGTTACCATGCTTGTACTCGGGCACTATGAGGATTTGGGACCACCTCCACCACCATTAATCCCATCACTATAGTGCCCTCCCGAGCTTGAGCTGAAGCCTCTCCCTACACATATGAAGTATATTTTTTGGTAATAGACAAGAAGCTCCCTATCATCATTTCATCCTCATTGAGCATGCACGAGGAGGAGCAATTGCTAGCTGTGCTAAAGAACCATCGAGCAACATTTGGGTGGTCCATTGTAGACATCAAGGGGATATCTCCTAGCTTTTTCCAGCACAAAATCATAATTGAAGAGGGATCCAAACCAATAGTACAGCCTCAGTTGCATCTCAATACAATCATGACAGAGGTAGTAAAGAAAGAGGTAGTGAAGCTTCTATCAGCAAGTATAATTTATGTTATATTTGATTCTAATTGGTAAGCCCAACCCAAGTTATTCTAAAGAAAGGAGGTATAACAGTCACAACTAATTCAGCAAGTGAGTTGATTTCAACTAGGCTAGTGATCAGGTGGTGTGTGTGTGTTGATTAGTGTTGATTGAATGCCACCATGCTTAAAGATCATTTTCCACTTCCTTTTATTGATCAAATCCTTGAATGGCTTGTCAACTGCTCTCATTTTTATTTTCTAGATGGGTATTCTGGGTATAATTAGATATTCATCAAACCACTGGACCAAGAGAAGTCTACCTTCACTTCCCCCTATGGAACGTTTGCATACCTTTGGATGCCTTTTGGCCTTTGTAATGCACTAGATACTTTTTAGAGATGCATGTTTGCTACTTTTTTGGATATGGTAGTGTGTTGTCTCGAGGTGTTTATGGATAATTTTTTGGTGTATTGTGAATATTTTGAGGACTCGTAGCCAGTCTAGACAAGGTTTTACAGAGGTGTGAGGACACTCACATCATTCTAAATTGGTAAAAATGCCACATGATGGTGAGTGAGGGAATAATTTTGGGACTCAAGGTGTCTAATAGAGAAATGGAAGTCGATCCAGTGAAGATTGAAGATATCTCTAAGCTTCCTCTACCATCGTTGGTGAAGGGGTTAGGAGCTTTCTAGGACACGTCAGTTTTTATCGACATTTTATAAAAGAATTTTCGAAGATTGTCAAACCATTTTTCGAATTGTTTGAGAAACATGCGGAGTTTAATTTTTGTGAGCGGTGTTTGAAGGCTTTTCAGGTATTGAAGGAGAAATTCATCTCCACACATGTGGTACAAGATCCATATTGGAGACAAACATTTGAGCTCATGTGCAACACATCTGATTATGCAGTAGGGGCTATTGTAGGACAACACAAAGATAAAACCCCAATTGTTATTCGTTACGCGTTGATAACCTTGAATGATGCCCAAGTCAATTACACTACAACCGAAAAGAGCTTTTCGATGTGGTGTTTTCTTTTGAAATTTTTTGCCAATATTTGATTTAGGCCAAGGTGATGGTTTGGATTGACCATGCAGTGATAAAGTATATATTGTAGAAGAAAGATTGCCAAACCTAGATTGATAAGGTGGATTTTGATTCTATAGGAATTTGTTGTAGAAATCAAGGATAAGGTCGGGACAGAAAATGGGGTAGCCGATCATTTATCTAGGTTGGAGAGAGTGGATTAGAAGAACTTAGTAATACCCATTGTTGAGGATTTCCTAGTGAACAGTTGTTCGCCATGCAAAAAAAAATCTCATTTTTGTAAACATTATAAACTATTTGGCATGTGGTGAGGTACCATAAGTTTGGGGATATCATGACAAGAATAACTTTTTCCACTCCTTGTGATTTTATGTGTGGCATGACCCTATTTTACTCAAACAATGTAAGGAAAACATTTTGAGGAAGTGTGTGTCGAAATGTGAGTTTGAGATCATATTGGCACATTATCACTCCCTACCTACTAGGGGACACCATGCTAGCTCAAGGACAACAACCAAGGTTTTAGAAACTAGTTTTTATTGGCCATCACTATTTACAGATGCTTATAATTTTGTGTGAAATTGTGATGCATGCCATTGAGAAGGGAATATATCTAGGAGACATGAGATGCCCCTAAACATTTTTCAGTAAGTAGAGGTTTTTGATTTATAGGGGAATGATTTTATGGGACCCTTTGTGTCTTCTAATTCTAATGTATATATTCTACTCATAGTTGACTATGTGTCTAAGAAAGTGGAAGCAATTTCAACATGCATCAATGATGAACATATGGTTTGTAGGTTTGTGAAAGGCTATATTTTCTACAGGTTGGGGTGCCAAGAGTGATGATAAGTGATGGGGGATCTCACTTCACAAGTAAGAATTTTGGAGCTTTGTTGAGTAAGTATGGAGTAAGGCACGTGATAGGAACCCCATACCATCCAAAGACTCATGGTCATGTTGAGGTGTCTAATACAGAGATTAAGAAAATCATAGAAAAGACAGTCTCAACAAGTAGGACCAATTGGAGCATATAACTAAATGATGCACTATGGGCATACATGAGAGTCTTAAAACACCTATAGGAACAACCCCATTTAGGTTGGTTTATGGGAGAGTGTGTCATTTACATGCACAGTTGGAACACAAAGCTAAGTGGGCTTTGAGAAAGTTGAATTATAATCTTGATGTTGTAGGAAAGAAGCACATGTTAGAGCTTAGTGAATTGGATAGGCTTAGGCTATATGTCTATGAAAGATCTAGGACATATAAGGACAGGACCAAGAAAGTGCACGACAACCATATACTTGATAGGGTGTTTACCCTAGGATAGAAGGTGCTTTTGTTCAACTCTAGGATGCAATTGCATCCTGGAATATTAAAATTTAGGTGGAGTACCCCCTATGAGGTGGTCAAGTCTTTCCCTCATGGAGCAATGGAAATTGGTAATGGGACTGAATCATTTCTTGTAAATGGGCAGTGTTTGAAACATTACTATGGGGGAGGGTAGCTAATCCATGAAGAGGAAGAGTTGAGGCTCCTTGAGCTTCATTGAGATTCTACAAGTTCTTATCTTTGAGCCTATGCCATAAAATAAGGGTGCTTGTTGGGAAGCAACCCACATTTGTTTTTGTTTTTGTCTTTTACATGCTTTTTAAGGGTTTTCATTTTATAAAAAATTGCATTCAATTTAGTAGAGGTTCTTAGATAAAAAAAGTTATTGTGATCATATTAGTTTGGTGTGCAGGTTGTAGACAAGTCAATACCACTAACACCATAGTCGATGGCACTGAGGGTGATATGCAAATCAACAGTAAATTTTGTGAGCAAATAAGTACCATTGTCAATGCACCGAGTTCACATTCAAAATCACAAGGATGAGAGAAAACCACTCAATACCACTAACATCTCAGCCGGTGGCATCGATTCCTTTTAGAGCTGGAATGGAATCATTATATAGGGCTCAGTAGTACCAAAAATATCGTCGGTAGCACTAACACTCAAAGAAACTCTAGGTTTGAGATATCGAGCCGCCACTCGAGAGTACCAACAATTTCAATAAGTCGATACCACTGACCCCAAAAGTCAGTGTGATTGACACCTTTCACAATAGCAACATATCATCAATACCACTGGCATAAATCTTTCTGGGCTTTGATACATCAAATGGCCATGAGCCATTGGTACCAACAACATATATTGAGACACACAGATTACGGGATGAGTTGATTCCACTAACACTTCCTATCGATGGTACCAAAATGGAGCATCTGACCAATTTTCATCCTATAGAAGGAGAGGTGTGGGTTGTGATATAAACACACCCACACCATCTCCTTTGCATATTCATAGGCACTAGAGCTCCAAGACAACTACAGTTATAAGGTCCATGACCTAACTTAGTGCTTAAGTGTGCTTTCTTAGCTTAATAAGATACTTGAACCTTAATCAAATCTCTTGAGATGCTTTTATGACATGTGGCAATATTATGTTTTCAATTTGGTCTTATTTGGATGATGTTTGAGCTAAGTACCCTTATTTTGGACCAAGTTACAATTTACCCATGTTGAGGGGTTATCATGGAATTTTTCACATGTAGAGTGTGTTTCTTGTGCCTTATCATCATGAGAGATAAGATTACGCTAGGGGGCACCTTGTTTGGACCATGGTTGATGATCTGTCATCCTATGATGATGCTAAGGTTTCTAGGGTTTTGCTCGATGGAGCATAGTGTCGACCATGTTGAATTTGGTTGAGTGTTGTGACCTGTGTTTTGACCATGTTGGTGTCTTGGATGTGTTTCAACTAAAACACCTTCTTTGGGTTAGGTTTTTTAGACCTATGTAACGACCCTGCCTCCCGATAGCCCCCAATTAAGGGAGACCAAGAGGTCAGAGCCATTATCCCAATTAATAGGATCAAAGGTTCGACAAATAATCAATAACAATTATCAAATTTTACCAACTAAACTAAAAACTGGTATAAAATAAAACTTTGCATACCTTTTTTAAAAACTTGGATATCTACTTTTATCCACATCTAGATTCTATTCTAACTAGTCCTCCTTTGTACGTTAACTCTTATTTTCACAATGTGTCACTTTACTGTTTGTTCATTTCAGGGTTGTACCTAAAATGCCGACAAACAAAACAACGGTCAGCATATAAGAATATGCCGGTATGTGGGGACAACTGAAAGTTCACAAATATGGCTAACAAACTAATTATCACAACCAAGGTAATTAACAATTCAATTTACATTTTCAATGTGTCAATCTCCACCACTTTTGCCCTAACATTGGAATACCCCTCTAGGGTTTGACTTAAGGCCACCTTCTCAATCCTGAGCTTGGTGCCTAGGGTCACCTCTCATGGTTCCCTTTAGTCATGCAACATAGACCACCTTCTCATTCCCGAGCTTGGTGTCTGGGGTCACCTCTCATGGTGCCCATTGGTCTTCCCTCCTAGGCTTGACCTTTTTGCATCATCCATCAGGGTGGCATGTAGGTGCGAGGTTACACACTTATTTATAGTTGTGATAATCATAGTGACTTTATAAATTGCAATTATGAACATCCAAACTAGTTAAATGCGATCAATTCATCCAGAAAACCTTTGGGAAACTAATGTGATTAACCATAATTAACCACATACATGTTAAGCTGACTTGAGTGCATAATCAAATTAACCAAGCAAGCACTCACACAAGTTGATCATGAAATAGGCATCCAATATTTCTATTATTAATTATGCCATCATGGACCATTAATCCTAGTTGATTTTCTAGGGTTGTTAGTCCTTTTTAGGGTTTTGATAACAATTAGGGTTCCACTTCATCTTTATTACTTTAAACCCTAATTTTATAATTTACTTACAAATCCTAATTATTTCATCTTTATTTCACAAAAGATCCTAAGATCATCTTTTAGCAATATGAAACCCTAATTTCGGATTATAAGCACTTTTCTTTTCTTTTTCTCTTACTTAGGGTTTCTAAGCATATTAACCATTTTATTAGGTTTAAAACCCTAAACTTTGCAATGTTATCTTCAAAATAGGTTAAAATCTATCTTTATCATTAAACAAGTTAACCATGCTTGAATTAACCTAATTGCAATATTAAATCTATCCTTGATTAACAATTAGGGTTTCTAACCACAAATTAACACCTTTTTCATCAAAATACTACACTTTTGTTAAAAGATACATATTTAGGCTTTCAAACTATTTTTGGCTCATTCCTCATATTTTTTTGATCAATTTTCATGTATAAACTTTTCTCATCCGAGTTTTCTAGCACAAGATATGATTTTTACAAATAAAATCCTTTTTCTTATTTTACTTGCTAATTTTGGAAAAACAAGGATTGCCCGATCCATGGTCCGCGGGTCCACTGAGGATCCAACGGCCACGGATGCATGCGCCTAATCTAGCAATCAAAATAGGCCAAAGGAAGAGATTGTCCTTACCAGGAAAGAAGGTGCGGCGGGGTAGTTTGTTAATTGACCACGAGGTCTTCTCCTACCTCGCGCCCGAGCACAGCAACTCCCGCGAGGGTCAACCTTAGGGTTGACTCTGAGCTTTTGACCACCAACGAGCACGCCAAGAAGTCAGGGAGCTTCGTCTCCCTCTATCAAACCCGACTAGGGGTTCAATTGCTTTCCACGAATGTGCCGCGACCCTCCTCTACTCGCCGGACTCCGGCGAGGTTTGCCACTGGAACGGGGTGCATGTCAAGGTGTATCTTCAAATTGATCGTACAGGAATGCTCCTCTTGCTCCTCTGCAGCTTTTGGGGTAGCAAAAGGATGTGTTGGTTCCCTCGTTCACCCTCCCCTATATATAGGATTAGGGCAAGTCCCTACTGGTTTGGGAACTTTCCCAATCGACGACCAATCCTCGACAAACCAGAGATGATTCCCTTCGGTTTCCTTTCTTGAATCCAAAGGAACCATCAACGAGTTTGCACACTCACTGGGTCGCGAGGAATTGGAGAGGGAAAATCCCTCTGTAATTGGTAGAGTTCTAGTCCGCGTAGGACTTAGACGATGAGCGTCAGGCATTGGATCGAGATCCAACGACCCTTGTTGCTCGCGGTCAAACACAAAGGAAAGTATATTCCTATTTCCAGAATAATTCCCAATTTTGGAGATTAATTGGGAAATTCATATCTCCTAAACCATAGCTCCTATTTATCTCAAATTTTGAGGGAAGGTTCATCATGTCATCATCTATCTATTTACAAAATTTGGGAAACAAAATCCAATGGATGCGAAGGCTTCCTTCTCTCCCAAGTTATCCATTAATTAATTCAAAATCAATTAGCAATTCTTTTTCCTTTGCCATTATCTTGTTATCTTGGGTCCCTTGGACCTCAAGAAATGCTAAAGGCATAGATTCCCACATTGGGGAATATCTATTTTCCTTTATCCTCTTTTAATTGTTTGTTTCTCATATTTCCCTTTTAAACCATTTTCCTTTTTATTTCTCTTTTCTTTTCAATTGGGCTCAATGGCCAACAAAACCCATTATTAATTAATCAAGGCCATTTCACACGAAATCCATCACAAATCAAAGAAATAGATTTCATTTATTCTTTGAAATAGAATTACACTTTTCATTACATACTTAGGAAATTGAGGTTATAACATCCTCCCCTCCTTATATGAATTTTGTCCTCAAAATTCAAGCAATCAAACAAACAAATCAGGGTATGCTTTTCTTATGTCCATTAGGGCTCCCATGTGGATTCACCCTTTCCATGGTGCTTCCCAAGAACCTTCATCATCTCATATTCTTCCATCTGAGTTCTTCCTTACCTTGGTATATCGTACCCTCATAGGTGACTCAGGACATTTCAGCCTCTCAAAAGCTGAATAGGTTTAGGGCTCAACACATGGCTTGGGTACCTCACATAGTGCTCTAGATCGGACTCACATGGAACACATTATACATCATATTATCATGAGGGGTAAGGCTAAACACAACAATCTCCACCAATCCATCTCAAATGGATCATATAGCCGGGACTCCGCTCTCTCTCTTAGCTATAACTTATAGGGGTTGGATTTTCACATCACATATTCTCCCACAGTGAACTGCATGCCAGTCTGCTTTGCATTAGCTTACGACTCATGTCACCCCTGGGCTCTCTCTCAGTCATTGCACGATCAAAGTGACTTCATCTGCACACATTGTGGTCTTTTCCTGACCTTCACGAGGTCCCTCCACCAACATCATCTTAATGAAGTGGTGACCGACACAACCTCTCTTATAGAGCTTCTTTACAACCCGATACTGGCTATGGTGGTTATCATCACATCTTATAGAATACAAGAACTATCTCCATGTATCACCCTGAACGAGCACACATGCTCTCATTAGACCCTCTACTATGGATCATACTAACCATTAGTTAGGGTTGATAAACTATACCATCATCGAGTTCTTTATGTATCTACTTCCACCTTATGGAAGTGTATCTTTAGGTTATACTCAAGAACCTTTAAACTCGCATCATGGTGTAGTTGAACCTCTCTCTCATATGTAGTTCAACTGGATCTATCCCTTGACAGTACTCTTTCTTTCTCATGTCATATAGGTAAGGCGATCTACCATAACCCATATTGCATCTTGACCTTCCTTGGTCTAGGGGAGACTTACCACAACATCCATAGTGATGAACTCCCATTCTCTCTCGGGGACTCTTTATCCTCTATATCAACTCATTGGGTTACTGGTGTTCATCCTCCACCTCCTGTCATGCATGGAAACATGCCACATGCAACATTATCTTAGGCATCCAAAGTACTACTGTCACTTACTATCTTCGTAGTACGGTGTATCATGATCTCCTGTATATCATGATTCCTCAAGATTTATTCCTTAGAAACCCTAAACCACTCTAGTCGGGGTTTCATCTCCTTTTTCTCCAAATAAGTGCATCTAAGGTTCTACAACCATCCTTTTATCATGATAAGCCCTAGTCTGGCCAAACAACCATTAACTTGATCAACCAATATTGTTACATCTGAGTGTTAGCCAAACTTATCTCTTTTCCAACTAGGGGTTATCCTAACCTCTTCTAGCCTCCATCTATACTAGGCAGATGTATCTCATCCAGAGCATCCATTACCACTTCACATCCTTAGGTCGTTGAAGACATACACCTCCATGTATTTCACTTTTTATCTCATCTCAGCTCTAAGTCTATCTTCATCAAGAAAACTCTGAGCTTATTCTCTTGGTTTTCTGAACTCAAATGTGTATAACTTATAGCTCATGATAAAAACATCCTTATAAGATGACTACCTTATTTCTCTTAGTGTTTGTAAACCATCCATGTATCATGCGCTCAACCAGGGTATGTTATCATCTATGTCCTCATACCTCATGGCAACATTCCAACTCACATCACCTTTTATCCTTGGTGTATGGCATTCATATTGTCCTATCTCTCACTCCCATAACAAGAGGAAATAAGCATTTGGCTGCAGTACAAATACAGAGTTCTTCTTGTTCTAAGAGTAGAGATGGTACATCCCACCTTACTAGTACACCTTTAAATCTAAGTTGAAACGTGCCACATACATCTCTACTTCACAAACATTTCAATATCAAAGTTACTTCCATGGAAAACTGGTTTTGAACTTACTTGGGTCCACACACATTCCTTGGTCATCTCCTCTAGGTCTTATAGGGTGTCGACACTTTAGGGGTCATCCCCCTTCCCTTATGCATCCAGAGAGTGGCCTACTCATCTGCCCTTTGGGTCCCATGAGTTCACGAAGGTGATCAATCTCCTAACACATGGCCCTTAGACAATGATAGTTGTTACCTCCCGACCCTATGGTCATGTGTAACTAGGGAATTAGGCAACTCTTAGTTCCATCGGTCTTAGCCCTACCTGACCCTAGGATAGATTTAGGATTCTATTATAGTACATGTCCAGCTTAGAACCTTACCCAAGCCTTCATCATCTCTCTCTCTGCATTCATGGGATGACTTTCATCCTTTCATAGGGGTCATGGCAACCTGCCTACCTTGGTCAGGCCCCATATCGGTTACCTCCATGGTGACACATCCACATGCATTTAGATATGGTTATCTATGGGTCTACATGTTCATTCTCATACCATGTACTTTTCACTTAGCTTCTCAAGATCCTATGAGACCTCTTTAGGTTTCCTCAAAACCCACAAAACTGGTATACACCCTACCAAAGGGCCCCTCTCCCAGGATGGGAGGAAACTACAACTCTTGACAACAAGGTCACAAACATCCTTAGGGTTTATATTCACATGGGCATGCTTAACCCAGCAGCTACCAAGGCACAAGCATACCACCTACTAAATGATGCTAGGTCATACTTGTTCCCTTTCCTCAACACTGGACCAAGATCATACCTTCCCATGTCATCAACTTAGCTGTGAAGGGTTCATCAAACATACCTTAAACTTAAGGGGTTTCCCTTTCCTCTAAACATGAAGAGTACTATGATCGAATATATAGAAACTCAAACCTTGTCATGAGCATCAGGTACACCACTTCCCCTCTTAGGCCTAGGAACCCTAGGTTCACTTCTCTGATGTCAAACTATTTGCTCAACCTCTGAACCACGATCCCAACATGTACAAGGTATGGCATCCACTTCCTGTCATCCTTCTATTTGAGCAACACTTCTGAGTTGAGTCCTCCTCAAGGACAATCAACAAGGTATAAGGCCTCACAACCTATTACTAAACCTCTCCAGGTCTAAGGAACTCTTCTTCTCATCTATACCATAGGTACAGAGGTACCAGTAGACTCATCCTCTCCCCATGAAGATAGATCAAGCTCACAAGCATACTTCTATGTGGGTGAAGCCTATGTTCAAACTTATGTTTGCTCAAGGTTATCCCTATCCCTTTATGCTTATCTCATCAGCTATCCAACATACTCCCTTGGCCAGGGTTTCAACCTATTGCTCACACTACTGACGTATTCTGGGTGCCTACTATGCCATGCTCATATAAGCTCATGGGGTTTCCATAGGTTCTTTTCTAACCTCATCAAAGAAGGTGCTATCCTTCACTCTAACATGCACGACCCTTACCAGGGTTGGGTCGCCAAGGTACTCGGTCATCCAACCTCTCATGGCTCATATGACATCCAAGGCATGTCCATCCAAACACCTGGTCTACCATGACATCTAACTCATCGTGTCATCTCTCTCTCTAACCTTCACTTAGGGTTAGGGTTAACATCATTCTCAGAGGATGTGCCAAGTCTCCACTTATAATGGAGGTCTCTACCTCCAAGTCTAACTCTCTTTACTTATCCTCCTGACAAGAAGGTCTAGCCTCAGGTCTCTCCTGAGGACATGACAACTTATGTCATACGACCTAAGCATGTATCTATTCTTTAGTTTACGCTTAATATATTAAGCTTATGTCCATGACATCTTATTTACATGCTTTTCATTAATTTGGTGGAGGATTCCTTAGACCTTATCAACCTTACCCATACCTCAAGAGGGTGAGGAAAAGAGAGAAAACCCTAATCCTTAAGGTCCTTAATAGCATTTGAGTCGAGAAGGGATGAACAAGATGAGTGAGTCCTAAAGGTATCTTATTTTGAGTCAAATCCTAAGATAGTGGCCAGGCAGTCACACTAATCTGGGAGTCCTCGTATTCCGACTAGTAGTGCAGAGGAAAATCTTGTCAGCCCCCAGACGTGATCCTTTTCTAGACACCTCTCTCTTTCAGAAAATCCTCTAATAACTCCCTTGGGTTCTATAGAGTTTGTAAAATTTAATAATTATTAAAGATTAAATGAGGAACCTATGCTCTGATACCAAATGTAATGACCCCGCCTCCCGGTAGCCCCCAATTAAGGGAGACCAAGAGGTCAGAGCCATTATCCCAATTAACATGATCAAAGGTTCGACAAATAATCAATAACAATTATCAAATTTTACCAACTAAACTGAAAACTAGTATAAAATAAAACTTTGCATACCTTTTTCAAAAACTTGGATATCTACTTTTATCCACATCTGGAGTCTATTCTAACTAGTCCTCCTTTGTACGTTAACTCTTATTTTCACAATGTGTCACTTTACTATTTGTTCATTTCAGGGTTGTACCTAAAATGCCGACAAACAAAACAATGATCAACATATAAGAATATGCCGGTATGTGGGGATGACCGAAAGTTCACAAATATGCCTAACAAACTAATTATCACAACCAAGGTAATTAACAATTCAATTTACATTTTCAATGTGTCAATCTCCACCGCTTTTCCCCTAACCCTGGAATGCCCCCTCTAGGGTTTGACTTAAGGCCACCTTCTCAATCCCGAGCTTGGTGCCTAGGGTCACCTCTCATGGTGCCCTTTAGTCATGCAACATAGACCACCTTCTCATTCCCGAGCTTGGTGTCGGGGGTCACCTCTCATGGTGTCCTTTGGTCTTCCCTCCTAGGCTTGACCTTTTTGCATCATCCATCAGGGTGGCATGTATGTGCGAGGTTACACACTTATTTATAGTTGTGATAACCATAGTGACTTTATAAATTCCAATTATGAACATCCAAACTGGTTAAATGCGATCAATTCATCCAGAAAACCTTCGGAAAACTAATGCGATTAACCATAATTAACCACATACCTATTAAGCTGACTTGAGTGCAGAATAAAATTAACCAAGCAAGAAACCAAGAAAGCACTCACACAAGTTGATCCTGAAATAGGAATCTAATATTGCTATTATTAATTATGCCATCATGGACCATTAATCCTAGTTGATTCCTAGGGTTATTAGTACTTTTTAGGGTTTTGATCACAATTAGGGTTCCACTTCATCTTTATTACTTTAAACCCTAATTTTATAAAATTACTTACAAATCCTAATTATTTCATCTTTATTTTACAAAAGATCCTAAGATCATCTTTTAGCAATATAAAACCCTAATTTCAGATTATAAGCACTTTTCTTTTCTTTTTCTCTTACTTAGGTTTCTAAGCACATTAACCATTTTATTAGGTTTAAAACCCTAAACTTTGCAATTTTATCTTCAAAAAGGTTAAAATCTATCTTTATCATTAAAAAAGTTAACCATGCTTGAATTAACCTAATTGCAATATTAAATCTATCCTTGATTAACAATTAGGGTTTCTAACCACAAATTCACACTTTTTTCATCAAAATACTACAGTTTTTTTAAAATAGACAGATTTAGGCTTTCAAACCATTTTTATCTTATTCCTCATATTTTTCTGATCAATTGTCATGTATAAACTTTTCTCATCCGAGTTTACTAGCACACGATATGATTTTTACAAAGAAAATCCTTTTTCTTATTTTACTTGCTAATTTTGGAAAAATAAGGATTGCCCGATCCATGGTCCGCGGGTCCACTGAGGATCCAATGGCCACATATGTGTGCACCTAATCTAGCGATAAAAAGTAGGCCGAAGGATGAGATTGTCCTTACCAGGAAAGAAGGCGCGATGGGGTAGTTTGGTAATTGACCATGAGGTCTTCTCCTACCTCGCGCCCGAGCACCACAACTCCCGTGAGGGTCAACCTTGGGGTTGACTCTGAGCTTTTAACCACTAGCGAGCACACCAAGAAGTCAGGGAGCTTCGTCTCCCTCTATCGAACATGACTAGGGGTTCAATTGCTTGCCACGAACGCGCCACGACCCTCCTCTACTCGTCGGACTCTGGCGAGGTTTGCCACTGGAACGGGGTGCAGGTCAAGATGTATCTTCAAATTGATCGCACAGGAACACTCCTCTTGCTCCTCCACAGCTTTTGGGGTAGTAAATGGATGTGTTGGTTCCCTCGTTCACCCTCCCCTATATATAGGGTTGGGGCAAGTCCCTGCTGGTTTGGGAACTTTCCCAATCGGCGACCAATCCTTGACAAACCAGGGATGATTCCCTTCGGTTTCCTTTCCTGAATCCAAAGGAACCATCAACGAGTTTGCACACTCACTGGGTCGCGAGGAATTGGAGCGGGAAAATACCTCTACAATTGACAGATTTCCAGTCTGCGTAGGACTTAGACAATGAGTGACAGGAGTTGGATCGAGATCCAACAACCCTTGTTTCTCGCGGTCAAACACAAAGGAAAGTATATTCCTATTTTCATAATAATTCCCAATTTTGGAGATTAATTGGGAAATTCATATCTCCTAAGACATAGATCCTATTCATCTCAAATTTTAAGGGAAGGTTCGTCTTGTCATCATCTAGCTATTTACGAAATTTTGGAAACAAAATCCAATGGATGAGAAGGTTTCCTTCTCTCCCAAGTTATCCATTAATTAATTCAAAATTAATTAGCAATTCTTTTCCCTTTGCCATTATCTTGTTATCTTGGATCCCTTGGACATCAAGAAATACTAAAGGCACAGATTCCCATATTGGGGAATATCTATTTGCCTTTATCCTCTTTTAATTGTCTATTTCTCATATTTCCCTTTTAAATCATTTTCCTTTTTATTTCTCTTTTTTTTCAATTGGGCTCAATGGCCAACAAAGCCCATTATTAATCAATCAAGGCCATTTCACACGAAATCCATCACAAATCAAAGAAATATATTTCATTTATTCTTTGAAAGAGAATTACACTTTTCATTACATACTTAGGAAATTGAGGTTATAACAACCTAGGTGCTTTGGGGTCGCTAGGGTTGCTTGTGCAAGGATGTGTTGCGAGCGATACATGTATATAGTGTAGTGTTGCGACCGCTACCCTATGTTTTGTTTCGACCAAGTTGAGTTTGGAGGAAAGTTTGTCGATACCCTATCTTGGTTGTATCACCCTTTGTTGCATGCTTATGCTAAGTGGTTGCATGGTTGTTTCCTTGATGGACATGTGTCCTTCTGATGCCTTTATGTGTTGACATCTCTTATCCCCCTTCCCTCCCTCGTCCCTTATGTATATAACCTCTTGTCTTCTTCATACAAGTGTTATTTTTAGTCCTCTTTCTTCTCCACTCTCTTGGGCTCGTCCTTGAAGCTTTGTGGAGAAAAGAAGGACTGATCTTGGAGCTTTAGAGATCAAGCAACCTTGCATGTGGTGCTTTTGAGCTTGATCAAATCCTTTGTTGTGGTCCTTGGTGATCTTCTTTCTTGGTAAGTGGTTTTGAACCCTTGATCTCATTTTCTTTGCACCCTACCTCTTCCTCTTCCTACTTGGCTATGAGACTATGGTCCTACCATGGTGGCCATCTTGAGAGAAACTTCTCTTCACAAGGGTTAGAGACTATGTTTGGCATGGTGGTACCCAAGTGGGAGGAAGCTTTCTTCTCTTAACCCCTTTATTCTTCTTTGGTTCATCCTAGAGTTATTCACCTCTTTCTTGATCTCTCCTTTGACCATGGTGTTCTTATCTTTTGAGGTGATATTTTGGCCGTGGAGTTTCCTTTGGTTGGAGCTTTCTTCTTCTCTTGGAGATCGAGATCTTGGAGCTTAGTTCTCTACCTAAGGCGGGTTATATAACTCTCTACTTTAAGGCCCCTAACCTAGCTTAATGTTAAATTGTGCTTACCTTGCTTAATAAGATGATTAGAACCATGCACTGGTACTTTGGGATTTTTTTATCATGTGACAAGCTTATCTTTCAAGTTTGGTCCTATTTGAATGTTGTTTGAGCTATGTTTGCTCATTTTGGACCAAAATGCAATGTACCCAAGTTGAGGGGTTATTTTGTAATTTGTCACATGTTGAGTGTTCCCTTAATGCTTTAGCATCAAAAGAGAAAGAATGATGATATGGTGCACCTTGTTAGATCTTGGTTGATGAGGTGGCTTAATGTGGCGATGTTAGGGTTTTGTTGGTGTTGGCCCTATTGAGCTATCCTAAGTGTAGCGACCATATGTCTCGACCTCATGGTGTGTTTTGGGAGTGTATCGACCAAGACACCCTATTATTACCTCAATTTTCATAAGTTTGGGTTGAAATGTAATTTCTCCATTAAAGATAAATGAATATGAAAATTGTATGATTTGAGTTCTTTGAATGGATTTCTTTGCAAATGTCTTCTATATGTGTGGCTTCGTGGGCCTTGTTGCTTAATGATCCCAATATCAAGAAGGGAATAAAAGATGAAAAGAAATCCTTATTAAAAGACATTAAAATAATTTTAATGAAAGTTTTAGAAATACCTAGAAGGCTAAGAGTTTGTTCATAATGAGAGGATTTCGAATCCCTAAGGTTTCTGGAGTTACAAGGAATTCAAAGAAAGGATATAAAAGTGTGTGAGAGAGAAAATATGAATAATCTATGCCTTAATAAGAATTAACTTGTATATTAATAAAACCCCTCTTTCGTTTTGAGTTTGGGACTCAAATTTGGTTTTAACTAGATAATGTCAATACAAAGTTTCCCTTAAAATTTGGATGAAAAAGGACAAAAGAATAATGAGTTATGAATTTTATAAGATTCCTAAAGTGAAAGGATAATCCTTTGAATAAATCAAATGTCACGATTTAACTGGGAATATAATTTTGATTTATTGATAACGTGGGCAATCTGAGCCCTAGATCTCACAATCCGACTTGATCCGATGGCGCTGGGTCATCGTCAAGATCCCAGTTCGAGAGGGAAATTTGTTGGATTTCCTTTCGATCTTTCTTGATCTTTGATGTATGAGAGGAGTTGGAAACTTGATCATCAAGTTCGGGAGCCTTTCCCAAATCAAACAACCCCAACTTTGGGGGACTCTTGAGAGGAGATCACATTTTCCCCAATTGGGATTCTAGCGTCGAGCTTGCCTATATAAGGGGGGGGGTATTCCACAATACCCATGTCTGTGCAAACCTATTCCGCGTGTTTGGAAGGAGTGGATGAACTCCCTAACGCTTTCAATTCAAAGGAACACCCCGATCTTCCACCTTGACTCAGAGCAGCCATCGTCAGAGGAAAAGCAACATGGTACCAGTGGAGGAACGGTGAGGCGGAGGAATTGGCGAGCCAATTGAGTTCGGGAGAGGACGACGAAGCCACCGAAGGTCCTACCTTGCACACAGAGGTTGTAGATTGTGAAGTCAACTGGTGGGTTGACCACCTATTTGCACGAAGCAAAGGATCGGAGGTTGAAGATGATAGCCTATGATTTTACATCTTTGCCCTCACATTCGCAATGTAGAGGTAAGGGTCCTTTGGTCTTTTCACCTGTCCTTTTTAGTTCATGAGCGCATGCCAGCATGGGACCCAGTTGTCCAGGTGGCGTGAGCTGACTGGATCTGGCCTACCTCATTGGTGAGGATTAATTAACTCAGATATTCCACGTGCCTTTTCTTGATTGGTGGGAAAAGGGTTGTCTTGTAAAAATCGTAGTAATTTATAGGAATATCGGATGGAAACAAGATATATATATGAAAGTTCATTAGAAAAATGGGTAGAGTTAATATTTAAGCCTGATATCAGTTGTAGTTCTAAAAGTGCATTAAGTTATCCATGTTAATGTATTAAACTGTGATAAAACCCTAATTGTGATAGAAAATTATATTTAATGTTTTGATCAGGTTATTTTGAGTTATGGTAACATGTTGAGAATAATAATAAGAATTAAATCTGGAAAGATGATAATATGTTTGTTTTAGGGTTTTATATACACACAAATATGCAATAATGAACTTAGAAACCCTAATTTAGGGTTAATGGTTTCTAATGTGGTATAATTCAAAATTCATCATAGGGAAGTGATATTAAGTTGATCCTAAGCCTGTTAGGAAGAGGTTAAAGAGATAATTAGGGGTTTTCACTTAAATTTACTATTTTTAGGGTTTTGTAGTTATAAGGATGAAAAGTGTATATAAACCCTAATGAAACCCTAAACCTGGATTAGAAGCCCTAGGAAGAAATTTAAAGTTGAATAGATAGATTCTTGATAAAGTGTGTAGTAAATAGGTTACATATGCTTTTCAAGAATTCTGTGATTGTGGAATTGCTTACTTGGATTGCTTGCTTGCTTGCTTGGAATTGGTATTTGCTTGTGAAATCTATTAGTCAGCCATGTGGTTAAATTATGAGTAACCACATTATGTTTCTCGACATTTCTCAAAGATTTATCAATTCTAATGAAAACTAAACTGCTTGGATGTTTCATTTCTACAATATGTTAAGTGACTATGTGTATAACAATTTAAGTATAAGAGTGATTGTCTAGAACCTACATACCATCAATGGATGTATGATGCAAGACCAAGCCCTAGAGGGAAGGTTTAGAGTGGTCAAGCCCCAGAGGGAAGACCAATGGGCACCCAGATAGGTGACCCCAGGCACCAAGCTCAGGATGGAGAAGGTGGCCTTAATGTCCCTTGAAAGGACTAAACCCTAAGAGAGGGTATGCCAGAGTACGAGTAAATGTGGTTGGGAAGTCACATTGAAAACGTAATTGTGCATTGTTAACAACTACTTGATATGATTAGGTTGTTAGAACTTATGTGCAATATTTTGTTTGTCCGCACATACCAGTATATTCATTTATACTGATCACGTTTTGTTTGTCAGCATTTTAGGTAATATCTGAAATTAGACAAACAGTAAAGTGGCACACAAGTTGCAAGAGTCGATTGATATAGTATAGGCAAAGAGACTCAGCATCAGGCGTAGCAAAGAAAGAAAAGAAGACTTGTCGATATCGCGCAGGGTCGATACCATCGACTCGCGTCGATGGTATCGACACCGTCAGATACAAGTTTGTTTCAGATCGATCTAAATCCGACGGCTGTGATATTTTTGCAACCTAACTCAGTGATTATACCTAATGACGGTGGCCATGAGCAATCTATCACGTCATTAGCTACTACACACGTCTCGAGAAGGTGTGGAGAGAAGAACGGAGCCCAGAAGCACGCCCCAGCCGTTCCGAAAGCCAAAGAAGACGTTTTCCACCGCCGAAAGGCTGTAGATCACGCATTCCATGCCGAGGAACGCTTGGATCTTTTCCGTTCAGGGGTTTCTTTACTTATTCACATTTTTCTCCATGTTTCCCCTTTTCTCTACCATGTTTTGCTTTGAGATGAACATGCGGGGGTAATCCCCTTTGTCTTTAGAACCGGGAGTAGCCCGGGGAAGCATTATATGACATTTTTATCATAGTAATTCATCATTTATCTCTTAAATCTGTGGTATGATTTCGTTTTCTCAATTATATTGTTATGCTTAATCACCATAATGATAATCTAATGCCTTTAATTACTTTGAAAGAAGAATTAACGGTTGAAAAGAGACAAAATTCACATTAATTAACAAATCCCTTGAACAAGACGGTTAATGGTGGACACCCAGAGGTCGATTTTAATGCACCTAGTTTAGGGTATATGTTACTACGACGGTGGAACCGACCTAGACATAGGTAGTGAATTGTACCATGACAGTGGGCAATTCTGATTGCAGGCCACTACCCGAATCGAGAGATGAACCTGAATTATTATATGGAAATTCATACAATGAAAACCCGCGGTGAAACCGCAATCCTAAAGATTCCCATCTGAATTGATTAAACTAAACACTTAATCGATTGCTTCATTTTATTTTATTTTCTTTTTAATTTTACAACAACTCTCAAACTCTTTTAATCGGTTTAGCTGATCACAACCGGTTAGTAGTAGTCTACCGACAATTCAGTGTCCCTGAGTTCGACTCGGGCCTCACAAGGGCCTATACTACATTGACGCGTACACTTGCGTTCTACGCACGGTAAAAGCGTGTCAAGTTTTTGGCACCGTTGCCGGGGACACGACAATTGTCGGCACTACGAGTGCTGCAAGCGGCCATTCTAGGCCACTTTTTAATTTTTACTATTTTGTAATTATTTTTTAAATTCATAGTTTATCTTTCATATTTAGCAATCATCTAGCACGGTACTAAACTGAAATTACCATTTTTGCAGGTACTATGCATGGTGCAGACGCGTAGCACTGACTACACACAACGAGCACCAGAGGTTCCACTGTCGGGACCTGACGATGAGGAGGATTACAATCAAGACCAACTGGAAGATATAGATTCCAACTTAGAACAAGAAGCCATGGCAGAAGAGCAGACGATATGGGAGAAGATCAAAGCTTCTTCTTCATCCGCTTCAAAGGGGCCAATCAAGAAGCAGGCGATCAACATTCCGACTTATAAGATCGATCCTACATTGATCAACTTGGTCAAGTCAAATGCATTCCATGGGCTAAAGAACGAAGACCCGGTGACTCACATTAGCCAGTTTGTGGAGAATTGCGACATGATCAAGATAGACAGGTTCCCGCAGGAGACACTGTACCTGAAGCTGTTTCCGAGCTCTTTAGCGGGAAATGCATGAGAATGGTTGCATAATCTTGATGATGAGTATGTGGAATCGTGGAACCACATGGTTGAAGTGTTCTTTGAAATATTCTTCCTGCCCGAGAAGACAAATGATCTGATCAGAAAAATTCACAATTTCAGTCAGAAGGCAGGTGAAACCTACTCCGAGACATGGGAACGATTCCAAATAATGCTGAGGAGGTGCCCACACCATGGTTTGGATAAGGAAAAACAAGTGAAGATTTTCTATTTTGCACTTTCTGAGCATGATAGAAGCAATATGGATTCCGCAGGATCCGAGTTCTTCTTAAACAACACTGGCACTAGGTGTTGGGAGATTTTGAAAAATATGGCAAAGAAGCAATCTTGGGGCGATAGAGATGCACCAAAACAAGTGAAAGTCACAGGTGAGTCCAGGGCCATTAAGGAGCTGAATGATAAATTAGACCTTCTAGCCAAGAAATTGCTTGCCAAAGAAGATGCAGAATCCGACGAGGAAGCCCAGGTCAAATTTATGCAACAACAGGGCTACAAAAACAATGATTATGCTTGGAGGAAGGATAGAAAATTCTCATGGAAAGATCCAAACAACTTCTTACAAGATCCAGTTGCAAAGCCACAGTCAACGACAGAAGATAAAAGCACTGCATTGCTTAGTCAAGTGGTGCAGCAAAATCAGGAGATGATGAGCATGTTTAGTAAGCAGCTGCAGTCTTAGGGTGAGATCTTGACTAAATTTGGGCAAACATTGCAAAGCCATGGAGCACAGATGAGGACACTAGAGACGACTGTGACCCAGATTTCCAATGAAGTGGCAACCCTGAAGCATGCCAACCAACAAAGACAGGCTGGGAATGCAGATGTTAGTCAAGTACATCATCAAGTAAAGTACATATCTGTGACTAAAGAGGCAGATTCCCCAGTGGTAGAGGTCCAGGACAAAAGCAAAATGATTTTTGATATGGAGGCTACACCAAAAATACCGTATCCTCACAGTCATTATGGACTACCAGGCGGATATTGTCCATTCAGAAAAACCCGTCAAGAGCACATCACGCCCATACCCAGGCAAGAAGAGCAGGTGAAGGTCATACTTCATGATGAAGCTACAACCACTGAGGAGGATGATCAGCCACAAGCTACACCAGTGGTAAATGATGTGCCAAAGCCTACAGAAGAGGGTGACATTGAAGAAAGCTTAGGGGAGGATACCCCGAAAATGCCATATGTGCCACCTCACAAGCGTCTAAATGAGGTGGTTGTGTCTATTCCGGATAGTTTGAGGCCGAAGAAAGAGCATAGACATTACAGGAAATTCTTAGAGATGTTTAGGAAAATCCATATTAACATTTTGTTAGTGGAGATGATAGAGCGGATTCCAGCATATGGGAGGTTTATCAAGGAAATCATCACCAAGAGGAGGCGGATCAAAGACACAAATGTTTGTTAGGTGAATGAGGTAGTGAGCTCAATTATCCATGGGAGTTTACCACAGAAGAGGAATGACCCAGGAGGCTTCTACCTTCCATGTTCTATAGGCGGTCAACATTTTCCACAAGCATAGTGTGATTCAGGCGCCAGCATTAATCTTATGCCACTGTCCACGTTTTAAAAGCTAGGGTTGAAGAAAATAAAGAAATCAACGGCAAACATTGAGTTGGCAGATGGGTCCATCGTGAAGCCATACGGAGTGTGCGAGGATGTACTTGTCAAAGTAGATAGGTTTATCTTCCCGGTGGATTTCATCGTCATAGACATGCCGCAACTCAAAGGTTGCGAAATGCTCTTAGGAAGGTTGTTTCAAGTGACGGCCGATGTTGTCACTGCCATTGGGAGAGGTACTTTGACATTGGGGATTGGTCAGGATCGAATTGAGTTCAAACTACCACATGATCCCCTGGGCACACTCTCCAAAGCTCCAAAGTGATGAAGCTTGATTTTGTCTAGCCTAGGACGTTAAATAAGGGCACTTGTTGGGAGGCAAACCAACCATCGGTAGTTTCATTTAGTTTCTTTCAATTAGTACTTTGTTTTGATTTGATGTTGTTTTTAGTGTAAAAATGATACCTTGATCGTTTGTTCAATGTGCAGGACTGAGGCAGAGTCGATACCATCGACCCTTGTGTCGATGGTATCGAGATGGGTACAAGTTGGCAGCTGCAAAAATCTCACCGCGTCGATACTATCGACGGCCTCGTCGATAGTATCGACATACCATTAGGTTGATCGCAAAAATGAGGTTGATAGTATCGACATGGGCGTCGATACTCATGAGATCTCTGGAGATATTCAGACAAATTTGTCTCAGTGAAGTCGATACCATCGACAGGCGTGTCGATGGTATCGACCCAGTTACAGGAAGAAAGCGACGGTCGAGCCTCGCGAGGGTGTTGCCCTAAGCAGAAGTCGATACTATCGACTCACGTCGATAGTATCGACACAACACGTCACCGATCCGCGAGAGGAAATCAACGGCGATCGCTGCATCGAGAGAGTCGATCCGTGGGATGGGTCGATACCATCGACACAAGTCGATGGTATCGACACGTCATCGATCCGAGCTCCCAAATCAGGCTATAGACAACCATCGATACTAGCGGAAGACGGATTGTGCTACAGGAGTCGATACCATCGACTCGCGTCGATGGTATCGACGGTCATACAGCAGCACCGACCACGGTTGTAAAAAGGGATGGTTTGTCGTCATATGACGTCACACCTTCAGAGATTTCCTTCTCCACTTGTGACGTGCGTCTTGTTGAGCGACCGGAGCCCGACTACGAGCATCCAAGGAGTACGTTATTCCCCGGGCCATCATCGAGCAGAGATTGTCTTCTCCGACCTTCACCGAACTCCGTCTCCAACTCCGTCTTCTACTCCTCCTTTCTTTGCAAAGATGGTGCATACTGCCGATGCATCTTCTTCACGCGCGACACCGATGGAGATCCCCGAGTTCAACCCTCTGCCTACTGCATCTATTCCATGTACGTGGATTGTCCATCCTTCCGCAGAGGTTCGGAAGGTCTACGAGGAGCTGATGAAGTGCAAGATTGAGCCGACCCGCTATGTCGATCGGGACATGATCCGCAATCTAGGGTTCGAGGCTAATCTGGCCTACGTGCTTAAGGGGCAGGCAAGGCATACGGGCAGGATACCCGATGAGATGGAATTCCACACTGACGGCCAGCCATTCTTCGGTGAATGGCCCACATACAAAGAGCTAGTGGTGGAGTTCATGGCGTCACTGGATATATGCGTCGTGCCAAACGACATCATCGCCACTGATCGGGAATGGATTAATGGCCGCGTTTCTTTCCGACTGTACAACAATGATTACACTCTCACCCTGCGGCAGTTCAATTCCATCTACAACTGGAATCATGGGCGAGATCAGTACCAGCGGCCAGACAACATGACAGACTATGATGTCATTTTTGCTGAGTTAGTGACTGCGCCGCCCGGCAAATCCATGAGATACCATAATGCGGTGGTGGTGGATTTCGAACATCCGTTCGTGCAGATTCTTCACCGCATGCTCTGCACCACCTTGTTCACTCGTGGTGATTTGTCTCTCAACAAGTTTCAAGAGACAGACTTGTTTTTCCTACACAAGTTGCTGAAGCAAGAAGAATGTAATTGGGGTGTGTTTTTCTTGACGCGCGTGTTGGCTGTAAAGAGGAGTACACGGAAGGCTCCAATCCACTTTGGAGGGCTCATCACACCGCTGGCCTCCTATCTTGAGTTAAATTTCTCCCAGCTTACTCCCCTCTCCAACCGAAGTAAAGTCAACCTGCAGCATCTGCATCGCTCTAGCCTCATCCTATTTCGTGATGGCCTAGCATATGCACATTGCCATGTTAATCACGCCTATCAAAAGTGTTCACTTCCAGACCCTGTTTTCCACATCGCGGGCGCTCAACATTTCAGATGGCATGTTATAGCCATTGAAGACTCAGATGAAGACGGTAGCAACGACGACAACGACAATGACGATGACGAGAATGAAGAGGAAGAGGAGGCTTTCACTCCTCTTCGGGCACGAGTAGCACCCAGGAAGCATCCCCGCATGCATCTTCTTCTTCGCAGCCTCTGCCACCACAGCCGTCACAGCAAGGCGAGGATGTCTACTCTATGCAGGGGATGTATACGATGCTGCAAGAGATCCAGCACACCCAGCTGCAGCACACAACTTCATATGCCGGTATTCAGGATACGACGAACTGGCTGCTAGATAACCAGAGGGCTATTTTTGAAAATGAGCGCCTCCTCCTCAACAACCAACAGCACATCCACGACAGGTTGCATAGGATGGAGATGCAGCAGCAACCCTTCTACGATCATTACTGGAGCCAGAATTACTTTGGGGGTTATCCACAACCTCCACCAATGCCCCAGTATGATCCGAGCTTTCAGGGGCAGTACCCGTCTTGGGATCCCACGGCCCCGCAGTACCCGCCTCCTCCGGAAGAATGATCAGTATCTCTGTTCCACCTTTTAAGGTTGTTTTTTACTATGAGGCCATAGTCGAATTCAAGCTTAGGGGGGAGTTGGAACAACTCTATCCTTTAGTTTTTAGTTTATATTGTTTTGTTTCTTGTCAATTATTTCTTGTGATTTTTAGTTTGTTTGTAGGATCCACACTCTATCTAGTATAATTGTGGATGTCTTAAGTCATGTGTCATCTCTTTGCTTGTACATGGGAATCAGGGGCAAATTTAAAAAAATTTGGTGTTTAGCAAGCTTGTGTTGTTCAACTTTGAGCACATAACTTAAGGAAATAATTGGGTTTGTCAACTCTAAAACAGAAAATCACAACTGTACATTCTCATGATTCATGAAAAGTGGACGGAATTAGTTGTTTGAGCCTAAACTGATCAAATGATAATGAGACTCTAATTTGAAGTAAGAGAGAGAAACCTCTTACTTATTACACAGGTCAGTAAGGAGGGACACATAATAATTTACAATGGTTCAATCAATTAGTCTTGTGATCTATCCACCTCATTGTTTTCATACTCCACCTTAAGAACTGTAAGTACATTACGGTTTTAATCTCTGTGATTGCATCTCATGTAGATAGGACTTGCATTGTAACTATTTTCACATATTTTACAAAAAAAAAGATTAGCCATACATGCACATTATCCTTAGGTGCATGTCATTTAGTTGCATGAGTATCATTTTGTAGCTGCATTCACATTTTTATGCATATACAGTACA
Source organism: Alisma plantago-aquatica (assembly GCA_963693085.1). Taxonomy (NCBI): domain Eukaryota; kingdom Viridiplantae; phylum Streptophyta; class Magnoliopsida; order Alismatales; family Alismataceae; genus Alisma; species Alisma plantago-aquatica. The sequence continues at coordinate 366,963,478 of OY856414.1, forward strand.
TCATGTATCTTATTTCTTCTGAAACATTAAAGGTGATAAACTTGTTCCATACCTTCTGAATGCTTCAAGTACATAGTATGTAACAAGAAGTGAGCCCGACAAATAATTCATTGTCATTTATGGATATAAGGGCCTTAAAAGAAAAAAAAAACAAGAAGAAAATTTTGAAAAAAAAGAGACAGAAAAGAATTGAGAAATAAATAGGAATGAGAAGGAGAAAGGAATATGTTCTCACTGCATATTAAGAAGGATAAGTACATGAGGTAGTTTCTTAGATATTCCATCTCACCTTGAGACGGAATGATAGTGCATGCATCATAAAACCCAAATGTAGGCATTAGGGCATTTACACTTGCATATGCATCATTTAGGTCATTTTTGCGTTGTGCATGTTAAAACCGTATAATGCCTTCCATTTCTTCCATGAGCCACCCATTCCATCCACCCGTTGCTCGAATTGGTAGGCCACCATGATTTTCTCCTCACTCGTTAATATCAGGAGAGTTGCTTCCATGTAGATGGTAGTTAGGGCGAGCAACGTAGAATAGGAGATCACAAGATGCACCGAGTCTGAACCGGCGAATTTTATTATGTCAACTACCTTATGTGATAGTGTTCATTATTTTTAAGGTAGATATATTTTATGGATGATTACTGTCACCTTTAGGGTAATTATCATTCCGTGATTAGTAAGGGCCGGTATGTGAATGTCTGGTGGGAATCATATAGTGATGTTTGTTGTGATGATCTGTTCTTTAGTTGACCCTCACAATTTTATTCTAAAGTTTAGTTGCTCGAGGGCGAGCAATGTTTAAGCTTAGGGGAGTTTGATGTGATGATTTTGAGTCACATTTATAAACTTATTTTACTTGTGTTTTATGCATTTATTGGTCATTTTGGTGGTTAACATTGCATAATTCATTTACTTTGGTCTATGACCCTTCTAAACATCAATTCTCCCTTATTTTATCATTTTGAGCATACATGATTACAATAATATGTTTTATTTCATCTTATGTGGTTTTGTGTTGCAATTTTAGGAAAAATGCATATATGCAGCTGTCGATACTATCGACGACTGTCGATACCATCGACACATCTACATGCCTATACTATAACATTGTCGTCGGCAACTGTGCCAAAAACTTGACACGCTTTTACCGTGTGTAGAACACAAGTGTATGCGTCAATGTAGTATAGGCCCTTGTGAGGCCCGAGTCAAACTCAGGGACACTGAATTGTCTCGAACTCAGGGACTATGTGTATAACAATTTAAGTATAAGAGTGATTGCCTCGAACCTACATACTATTAATGGATGTATGATGCAAGACCAAGCCCTAGAGGGAAGGTTTAGAGTGGTCAAGCCCCAGAGGGAAGACCAATGGGCACCCAGATAGGTGATCCCAGGCACCAAGCTCAGGATGGAGAAGGTGGCCTTAATGTCCCTTGTAAGGACTAAACCCTAAGAGAGGGTATGCCAGAGTACGAGTAAATGTGGTTGGGAAGTCACATTGAAAACATAATTGTGCATTGTTAACAACTACTTGATATGATTAGGTTGTTAGAACTTATGTGCAATATTTTGTTTGTCCGCACATACCAGTATATTCATTTATACTAATCACGTTTTTTTGTTAGCATTTTAGGTTATGTCTAAAATTAGACAAACAGTAAAGTGGCACCTATGAAGAATAAAGTTAAAATAATAAAGGAGGATTTAGGTAGATAGAATTCTACTTCGAATAAAATTTTAGTTACCTAATTTTGAATGTATGTTAAAAGAAAAAATTATTCTAGTTTTTAGTTTAGTCTTTAGTAGAATTTATTAATTATTTTTTATTAATTGCAAAACCATTGATCCTGTTTGGGATAATGCCTCTGACTTCTTTGTCTCCCTTAATTGAGGGTTATTAGGAAGCGGGGTTGTTACATTTGGTATCAGAGCGTGGTTTTCCATTTAATCTCTAATAATTATTAAATTTTACAAACTCTTTAGAGCCCAAGGGAGTTATTAGAGGATTTTCTGATGATGGAGGTGTCTAGAAAAGGATCATGATCCAGGGACTGGAAATATTTTCCTCCTCCCTACTATTCGGTCTACCATGACTCCTGGATTTAGTGTGACTGCCTGGCCAAAATCAAAGGATTTGACTTGAAATAAGATACCTCTAGGTCTTCTCATCTAATTTCGTCCCTTCTTTACCCCTTATTTATGAAGAAACATTAAGTGCTTAGGTTTTTTTCTCTCTCCACCACCTCCTATGTTTGGGAATTTTAGGTGTTAAGGATTAAGGAATCCTCCACCAAATAATAAAATACATGTAAATAAGAGGACACAGACATAAGTTAAAGATTATATATCTTCCAAGTTATGAATCAATTTTTAAAAGGATTTTTAACTTGTGTGAAACAACATGGCCCATTTGAAGACCATAGCTATCCCCTTCGAGACCACCGAGAACCCTTCTAGGAATAGGCCTCCTCGCAAGAGGAGGGGATCTTCTGAGAAGAGGAAGAGGGGCCATGGTGACGAGTCCTCAAAGAAGAGAAAGAGACCGAGGGAGCCCCCAAAGAAGGCTCAGGCCCTAAGCCGATTCCTTTTGTCAACCCAAAGATGGACTAGGAAGAGGAACCCATATCCGAAGATGAGGTTAAATCTGAGGAGAACCCGACTGGTGGCCCAAGACATGCAGTGGTAGTCCACACCCCTGATGCCTTATGGATGGAACAACAAAAGAAGCTAACCAAGGCCATTCGTGCCCTGGCCCTCAAGGATATAGCCAGAAAAGAAAATGGTGAGTCACTTTCTGTTTGTCCCTGTCTGGGAGTCACCATCCTTGACTTCATCAAGATGAACATTGAGAAATTTTGGGGAGAGGATAAGACCAAAGTGATCGACAAAGTAGATGCTTAGCTGCTAGTAGTCGAGAATGGTTTCCGCATGCTGGAGGTGTAGCCGATCAAAAAGGTTCCTTTTGCTTCTCACCTCTCGGAAGGAGCAGCCAAGATCTGGTGGGAGAACCACATCATGGGTCGAGATTTGAATGAGGACCCGATGGAATGGACTGACTTCAGGACTATCTTCACAGCCAGATTCGTCCCCACATCAGGTAAGAAGGAGAAGGAAAGAGAGTTCACCAACATGATCCAAGTTAGCTTATCTATGGCTGTAACATACCGAAATCTGGGCATTTTGCCTTTTGGTCCTCTTTTCCGTCTTTTCCTTGCATTTCTATCCTCTTTGGCCTTTCTATTCAATTTGTGGACAATATGTTGATTTAATAAATATTTGTTCACCTTTGATTCTAATATTTGGGTTTATGCACAAATACCTCAGTAAGACTTTAGATAATGGGCCTAAAATGCAAATTGTACACTAAGCAATAAAAAGAATAAAATATTTCATCCTAGAACTTTCTAGCACTTCCTAGAATAAGAGAAATAAGAGAAAATCCGAATTTGAAATAAAGGAGAAGATAAATGCAATAATTAATGGTAATATGGGAATTAATGGGTAAAGAAGATAATGAGAAAGATTTTGCACAAAATATTATAATTGGAAACCTATTAGGATAATTTGATACTCAAATTCGTTTCCTTGATCAAAAAGTAACTTAAGGGCCAAGTACCATTTAAAGTGGAACATAATATAAATATTAATGACATTATCAAAAGAAAATAGGAAATATGCCAATAAAGTGAAATAAAATACTAAATGTTCTCAAATCAGAAAAATAACTCCAAATTCGTAATATAAACATAAAAATAAGCCTTTGAGAAAATTTGCATTTAATTTGGTCGATGTTTAATATTTTATTTTATTCTGGAGAGATAAAATGATTTAAAGACCAAAAATATTAAATATATGTTGATAAAAATTAATTAATCTCAAAAATGTGTTTCTGACGTTTATTATTACTTGTATACCAAGTTTTATATTTTTAGAAGATTTCTAGATGCCTCTAATAAATTAAAAGGTTAAATAAGTGATGAAATTTAAATGAATTAAATAAAATAATAAAAGTCTTCAAAAAAATATATTAATGCCAAATTCGTGTTCTACACGTATAAATATATCTTTGTATGAATTTTGATTTAATTTGGAAAATATTTTATAAGAAGGTGAATTTAGGAGAGAGAAAGTGTGTAAAATATTAAAATCATTAATTAAAATAATAAACGATATCAACAAATAGCAATAATACTAAATTAGTATCCAAAATATTAAATGTGACTTTTGGGTCAAGTTTTATAATTTTTGGATAATCCTAACATCATTAGTAAAGGAGGAAAGAGAAAATAGTAATTAATTTATTTGACATAATAAAATTTGTCAAAAATCAAATCTAATTTTATATTCGGATTCCTCACCCCAAAATCAGTAAACCTACCAAATTTGAGTTTATTTTGTCTTTATTTTCACCTTTAAATAATTAGAGAAAGGTTTATGCATTAAATGCACCAAATGACCAAAGTTAGCAAGTTGTATTAAATGATGTCATTTCATCTTCTACCTTGGTCGCGCATGAACAGTAATTTCGAGTTTTTGTGATTTTTTTTCGGATGCCATATCTCTCTCATCTCTTAACCAAATCACGATATTTTTGGCTTGTTGGATTCCTCTTTCAATTCCGCACTGGTTTATCCCAAAAGTTTTGGAATTAGACGAGTTTTCGAGAAACGCCTAAAGTGGCCGCCGACTTCCTCTCTTTGCTCCTACCTAAACCCTAACTCGGGGCCCCTTGCCTATATATACCTATGCCCCTAGGACCGCAATCATCTTAGCATCTCACCCGTACTTTCAATTTTGCGTTTCGTGGACGTTTGACCCTACTTCGAGCCACCGAGGACGCTGACCTTGCGGCGCTCGTCCCTCCTTGCTTTCTCCATTATCGGCACAATCAAAGGTACCATCGAGTTCTTCTTGCTTTGAGCTTTCCATCGCGTACTTGAACTTCGAATTTGGATGAGTATAGCGCAAACGCCCAATCTTTCCCCAAGCAAGCTACTGCTTGCTCGCAGCCATGGCGTGGGCTGGGTTGGGGAAGACAACCCGTGGTTTTTTACATTTCTACCCCCGCATCTCCTCTCTTCTCTTGCTGTGCTCGTGCGGGGGCACTCCGGTCTTTTGGTTTGCTTTTGTTTCAAACGCTTGTGCCTATGTGGCAAGTTATCATTGGTCTGTTTTTGAAAAATCATATCTTTTTACTCGATTATCCGAATTAAAAACTAAAATATGTTTTGGAATCGGGAGAATGAGATCTATCCAATAAAAATGTTTTTGTGGTTTGATTCTGAGTTTTTCGAATATGTATTTTTCGAGTTGATTTAAATTACTTAAAAATATGGAAAATACCCTAAAAAGTCAGTAACTCGAAAATATACAAACATATATGTTATTTTAATCAGGAGAACGTAACTAAGACAGTAGTGAGGTTTTTAGAGTCTAAATCGATCGTTTGTGGAAAAAGTCGATGGTTTTGAGGTTTTAATCCTTTAATGAATATACATATATCTAATACATAAATATGATGATCATATTAGGGAAAGTGGATCTGATCGCATGTAAAAGTTATGAAAAGTGATTCTAGGATTCTAAAGAATAAGGTATGTGTTTAGTATGAGTTTTGATTGTGCATCTACTTATCCGTTGGGAAATCTTTAGTCCAATACCTATATTTCTTTTATGAGGTTTAACTTGATCTAAACCATTGAATCCTTGAAACCTAAATTGCTTATTTGCCTCAAATGTAGATGTAGTATTTTCTTGTTTGGGTATTCATACCCCACTGCCATGTTATATATGCTTTTACTATCCTTGCCATAAATCTTTTGTTAGCATGAAATTAAATGTTCTATTTAATCTTTAAGTAGTGGTACTTATGTACAACCACCCATAGAGGGCATGTATAAAATCGCCCTAGGGGAATGTTTATTATTCTCCCCATTAAAAATTGTAGGTGATTTGGAAATGTTTTTAATTCTTCCCTCACCTAAGGTTAGAGGTCCGGTAGGTGCCTCAACCCTACTTAGTTAGATAGACATATTAATTGACATGCTAGAACCTTTATCTATTTTGTTAATGGCAAGTTTCCTTATAAAAACCTCATACTCTTTGATATCTCTTTTTACACCAAATATCTAGCCTAATTTACTTGTTACAACTTTTTTTGACATTGTTAGAATGTTCTTGTAACACATACTTCCTTTGTTTTTCCCTCTTGCTGGGTGTCCTCCCAACCACCCAGGTGTGAAGCAAGGTGGTTGAATAGGACTTTAAGATCTTGGCTTTGGCTTGGACTTAGATGATGGATATGTTGCTTGGAGACAAAAGTGGAGTAGTTAGATTTCCCTCTACTTAGATCCTCTTTTTGTATAAAGCATGTACACCCATATTGGGAGAATTTTTATGTACACTTTATTTGAAATTGAATATAGTCAAAAAATTTATCTTCCGCTGCTATTTCAATTGGATTTTGTTTACCATTGTTATTAGTAGAGAGTGGTTTATCCCACTCTTTACAGTGGCGGACTTTGGCCGCAAGTTTCGCATCCTGGAGCATTTTGGGCACATGATGACTGAGGAAATATGGGTGGACCATTTTATAGAGCGTCTTCACCTTGCCATAAAGCCTTGTGTGATGGCGAGTAAACCAACAACCTTAATCGCAGCCTACAACACTACCTTAGACATGGAGAGGACAGTGATGTCTGCTCAGAACCCCTCTAAAGGATATTTGGGTTTCACTGAAGGTATCCAAGGATAGAAGAATGATCACAAGAAAGGACAAGGGCATAACCACACTAAGGGAAAGCATGGAGGCAAAGGGAATCCACGTGGTGAGAGTCGCTTTCAGAAGTGTCGTACCTGTGGACGGATACATCCTGGGAAGTGCTGCTTCAAGAAGAGGGTGTGCTTCCATTGCCAGTAGGAGGGACACTTCATCGCCAACTATCCTCTGCCTGATCTAAGAGGTATGGTGATAGCACAACCAATGGTAGGAGCACCCCCAGTAAGAGGAGGAGAATTAGTTGGAGGTCCACATGTCGGAGAGAGGAGACAAGCCAGAGTGTTCACCATCGACAATGAAGAAGCTCAGGAAAATGCTAATAGGTTGATCGAGGGTAATAACCTGTAGAATTTTCCTTTCAGTTTAGTTTGATCATGTAATAGTAGTCTGATACAGTATGAAACTATGTATGCATGCTTGAAGTCATGGGACAAAATGTAAAAGCTCTTTTTGATTTTGGTTCTACTAATACTTTCATTTCAAGAAATCTAGCAACTATGCTTTGTTTGGACATCAAGGATTTAGGTTATGTTTTGGATGTCACAACCCTGAGCAGTCAGATATATATGTCTCTTTTAAAAACCCCTATCTTTCCAGTTAAGTACCTGAGTCATGAGCTTCCTACTGACTTCATTCTCCTTGATATGAATGATTTTGATGTAATCATTGGCATGGATTGGCTTTACACATATAGAGCACAGATTGACTGTAGAGAAAAGAAGATCCTTATTAGGAAACCTGCTCACCTGTACTTTACCATTCGAGGAAGGAGAGATGTGACCACCAGCCTATATGTGTCAGCTCTGAAGGCCGAGCAGATGATATCTAAAGGTTGTAAAGCTTTCCTAGTAGTAGTCACCGAGCCAGAGCCTAATGTGCGATCTCTTGAGGAGATAGAGGTAGTCAGGGAGTATGCTGACATTTTTCCAGATGACCTACCTAGAATTCCCTCTGAGAGAGAGGTAGAATTTTCAATAGAGCTATCTCCTGGGACAAACCCTATATCTAAGGTACCTTACAAGATGGCCCCTGCTAAGTTGCTCGAGTTGAAGAAACAACTGTAGGAATTGATAGATAAGGGTTTCATTAGACCTAGCACCTCACCTTGGGGGGCATTGGTTCTCTTTGTGAAGGATAAGGATGGATCACTTTGGATATTTATTGATTATTGGATAATCAATCAGGCGACCATTAAGAATAAGTACCCTCTACCCAGGATAGATGGCCTTTATGACCAACTCAAATTGACTCGAGTCTTTCCCATGATTGATTTGAGGTATGGATACATTAGGTTCGGGTCAAGAGTGATGACATCCCTAAGACAGCTTTCCAAACCCGTTATGGCCATTATGAGTTTGTGGTCATGCCTTTTGGATTGTCCAACACACCCAACATCTTTATGAACCTCATGAATAGTGTGTTCCAACCCTTCCTTGAATCTGTTGTCTAGTGTTCATAGATGACATCCTGGTGTATTCTGATGACCTAGAGAAACATCGTTACCATCTGGGTAGAGTCCTTGATATCCTAAGAAAGTAGAAGTTATATGGGAAATTCTCGAAATGTGAGTTTTGGATAGACGGTGTCATGAATCTTGGACATATCATATCTGGAGGAATGATCACCGTGGATCCATCTAAAGTGTCGACCGTTCGACACTGGCCTACATCGAAGAACCCCTCTGAGATCCATAGATTCTTGGGGTTGGCCGGATACTATCAACACTTCATCAAGGATTTCTCAAAGATTGTTTTGCCACTCACCAAGCTGAACCGGAAGGATGAAAAGTTTGTGTGGTCCGACATATGTGAAGCTCGCTTCTAGGAACTAAAGGAGAAGTTGGCCACTGCTCTAGTGTTAACCTTTCCATCTATTAATGAGGGTTTCATGATCTTCACTGACGCATCAAAGATGGGACTTGGTTGCGTGTTGGAACAGAATCGACATGTGGTTGCATATGCTTCCCGACAACTCAAGCCCAATGAAGTGAATTACCCGACGCATGACTCAGAGATGGCTGTTATCATTCATGCTTTGAAGATATGGTGGCATTACCTATATGGAGCTACCTTTAAGATCTTCACCAACCATAAGAGTCTGAAGTATCTCCTGACGCAGGGAGACCTAAACCTACGACAATGATGATGGATGGAGTATATGAATGACTATGATTTCGTCATTTCCTATCACCCTAGAAAGGTAAATTTCATAGATGATGTGCTTAGTCAGAAATAGCTCAGGTGCGCAACTGTCTTGTCTAGCTAGTGAAGAAAACTAGAAGATATTGTGGAGTGGACTCCGCAACCGTTAAAGGACCAAGTTCATTTGGCCAATATCCAGATCAAATCACATTTGTTGAGCGATTTAGTGGCTGCTTGGTTGACCAGTTTAGAACTTGGAAAGATGAAAGGTTTATTAGAGAAACCTCATACCTATCTCTCAGTAGGAGTGGATGGTGGAATCTATTACAAGAGTCATATTTGGGTTCCTGAGGATTCACTGTTGAAGGATTGTATCTTGCAAGAGGCTAATGGTTCTAAGTATACGATACACCCAGGCACTACAAAGATGTTAAGGATCTATAGAGGTATTTCTGGTGGCCAGGAATGAAGAGAGACATTGTGGCATATGGGGCAAGCTGTCTTATGTGCCAGATGGTGAAGGCTGAACATCAATGACCCGACAGACTTTTACAATCGATAGAGATTCCAGAGTGGAAATGGGAGCAGATCATAATGGATTTTGTGGTGGGTCTACCCCAGACTAAGAGAGGTCATGATGCGATATGGGTTGTGGTAGATCACCTTACAAAGTCAGCACACTTCCTCGCCCTAAAGACTACTTCCAAGGTGTAAGACTTAGTTGAATTGTATATCAGAGAGATAGTATAGTTGCATGGTGTACCCAGTTCTATCATTTCCGATAGAGACTCAAAGTTCACTTCCAAGCTGTGGAAGTAGGTGCAAGAAGAACTCGGTACAAGGTTGAAGTTAAGTACGGCTTATCACCCCCAAACTGATGGATAGTCAGAGAGGACTATCCAGGCATTTGAAGATCTATTGAGAGATTGTGTGCTCGATTGGGGTGGACCATGGGAGAAATATTTACCTTTAGCCGAGTTTGCCTACAACAACAACTACAAAGCCAGTATCAGGATTCCTCTGTATGAAGCTTTATATGGGAGACCATTTCAGTTACCGCTTCACTGGGATGATGTCAGTGAGATGACCTTATTGAGGTTAGATGAGCTCTAAGTGTATGCAGATAAAGTCACTTTGATCAAGTAGAGGCTAAAGAGAGCCCAAGATCGATAGAAGTCATATGCTGACGCGAAATGGACTGACGTGCAGTTCACTATGGGAGAGCATGTGTTTTTGAAAATCCGACCGCTCTGAGATATAGCTAAGAATAGAGGAAAGTTGAGTCCCCGATATGTGGGTCCATTTGAGGTGTTAGAATGGATTGGTGAAACTGCATACCGTTTGGCGTTACCCCCTCAGTATAGTATGATGCATGATGTTTTCCATGTGTCCAATCTAAAGCGATATGTGCACGATCCAAGCCATGTGCTGAGCATTAACCCAATAGAGCTTCAAGGGAAGCTGAGATATCTTGAGTCACCTTTACGGATTCTAGATACCAAGGTGAAAGAACTTAGATGTAAGAATATAGAGATGGTAAAGGTTCTTTGGAAGCATCATGGAGAGGATGAGGCCACATGGGAGCTGAAGTCAGACATGCAAAAAGCATATCCTGACTTGTTTGCTTGATTGCTAAACTTTGTGGGCAAAATTCTTATAAGGAGGGGAGGATGTTATAACCTCAATTTTCATAAGTTTGGGTCAAAATGTAATTTCTCCATTAAAGATATATGAATATGTAAATTGTATTATTTGAATTCTGTGTATGGATTTCTTTACTAAATGTCTTCTATATGTGTGGTTTTGTGAGCCTTGTTACTTAATGAGCCCAATATCAAAAAGGGAATAAAAGATGAAAGAAATCCTTAATAAAAGAAATTGAAATAATATTAATGAAAGTTGTAGAAACACCTAGAAGGCTGAGACTTTGTTCATAATAAGAGGATTTTGAATCCCTAAGGTTTCTTGAGTTACAAGGAATCCAAAGAAAGGATATAAAAGTGAGAGAGAGAAAAAATATGAATAATCTATGCCTTAATAAGCATTAACTTGTATATGAAGAAAACTCCCTTTTCCTTTCGATTTTGAGGCTCAAATTAGGTGTACAAGTAGATAATGTCAATACAAAGTTTCCCTTAAAATTTGGATGAAAAAGGATAAAAGAATAAGGAGTTATAAATTTTATAAGATTCCTAAAGTGAAAGGATAATCCTTTGAATAAATCAAATGTCACGATTTAATTGGGAATATAATTTTGATTTATTGATAATGTGGTCAATCTGAGCCCTAGATCTTGCAATCCAGATTTATCAGACAGCGTTGGGTTGTCGTTAAGATCCCAGCCTGAGAGGGAAATCTATTGGATTTCCTTTCGATCTTTCTCGATCTCTGATGCATGAGAGGAGTTGGAAACTTGATCATCAAGTTCATGAGCCTTCCCGAATCGAATAACCCCAAGTTTGGGGGACTCTTGAGAGGAGATCACATTTTCCCCAATTAGGATTTTAACGTCGAGTTTTCCTATATAAGGGGGAGGGGTATTGACCGGCCTAAATCGCGCATCCTAAAATTGGAGGCGGATTTGAGGTAGTCGAGCTTTTACATTTATAAACCCGAATCCTTCTAGGCCCCCGCAACTTTGTTTACGGGGTCAAAGTAGATATATGGGGTCGAACATAGGGACAAGGGGGGTAGTGTTGAGAACACGGAATTGACACGCTACACTCCGGTAGGTATAAAGAGAGATAAATTCTCAAAAAGGGAAGTAGTAAGATGTCACAAATAAAATGAAGAAAACTATCTCTAACTGGAGCTACTAGAAAGATTTAAGATTTTAGTCATTTAGCAGTTTTAGGGGTTTTCATGCAACAGAAACAAAAAGATATTTCTCGAGCTAAAGCGAGGTATGAAGGATAAAACTCCGGTAAGACAAGCGGCGGTAGAACCAGTCTTGTACCCCTCCTCTCGAAGCGGGTACCTCTAACAAGGCATCAACGCCCCTCTCGAGGTCACTGGACTAAAATTAGAGTGGAAAGGTCACTAAAGCAACTCCGTTCCAGACACTCTCGTACTCCAGAATCGGACCAAACACTAGAGCCACAACACAACTCTCGAAGTTGGTGCAACGGGAAAACACGACTCGTTAGCTAAGCGAAACACGATCCAAACATGCAAGCTAGAGTTCAGATATCAAACATAGCAGTCATTCAACATTGTGTACCAAGCATAGAGCAACAAGTAATTAAGCATCTTCTATTTCCATAGACGAATAAAGGGTCTTAATTACAATGCATAAGTAAGGAATTAAATGACAGAAAGTAAAGATAGGTGTCGCCCCTTTGATGTAGAAGGACGACATGGTGTTTTAGCTCTCCTGCCCGATATCGGTCAGAGGCCTAGCCCGATACAGAGGTGTCGGGCGGCACACCCTCTCGGGCGGCACGCATCTACTGTCGACCGTATCGCTCAAGGACCCTGGCCGATACGCTCATGTTGGGCGGCACGCTCGACAAGATAAGCGTATCGGTTTGATATCGTGTCGAGCCAAGAGCTACGCATTGTTGTTGTCGGGCACTTGTGTCGCTCATCTATGTCGGTCGATATCGGCCCGCAGTGTCGCCTGGGATGGTCCTAAGTGAACTGTCCCCTCCCTCTCGGGATGAGGAGAAGCTCACCTAGTGTCGCCTGAGATAAGAACTGGGGCACGACACGTATGCTCTCGCAGTCTCCTCGGAAGATAGCTCAACTCCCAACTGTCCGAATTCTAAAACTCCGAACTCCGAACTCCGAACTGTCTTTTCAGCTCCCTGTAGCTGCTATTTATAGTCAGCTGACCGGGAGGAGTTATGGTGATCGAAGCGCCACGTGGCCCCCTTAAGCGCCGTTCGATGGATGGCTGATACAGGTATAGCTCGGCGCAGAGGTGTCTGCTATCGGTCACGTGACGGGCGGCGCGCCTGTCGGTGGGTGGCTGTGTCACCCGACAAGCTGGGTTGTCGGGGCAAACCGGGCTCCCTGTCGGGTAGAAGGCGTGTCGTCCGTCAGCTTCTTCTCGCGCGACACCTCTTTGTCAAGCGTCTTTGTGTCGCCCAACCCCTGTCGGGCAGGGGTTGTATCGGGCATCAGGGAGGCCGAGACATGCTTGGACTTATTCATGGGCCGGAGCGGCCTTATTGCCCAAAAACGAGGAAAACTCTGCAAAAGATAGGCAAATTGGATTAAGAACATTGCTTGGCCAATTATTGCAAAAGTGCATACAAAAGAGAGGAAAATAGCTAAAAATGGCAGTTTTGATAACAGAAAAATAGTCTAAAATATCACAAAATTTGGTGTTATCAACTCCCCCAAACTTAGCATTTTGATTGTCCTCAATCAATATTTAAACTATATTTTGTGATGCTTCTTCTTGCTTGGTATAACTTTCAGGCTAAGAGGTAAAACAAGTATAGTAATGCCTTTAGAGATAATGCTGCTTCACTGCAAACAAAAGACCATGCGTTTCCTTGCCTTATCATTTTAGTAAAATTTTTCTCTACAGCTTCGGCGAGACTTTGTTGTATGATTCCGAAGTTAGCTTACACACCAAACAACTTTATTTTTTGGGCAGAAAGTTGTGTATAGGGTAGGCTAAGGCTTTTTGGGGGTTTTCATTCTTGTCTCCCATCAGTCCATCCAGGTAAGGGTCCGTTAATGGGCAAGTGGTCCCTATAGTCCAAGCCAGTTGGCTTTAGAGCAGTGATTTCACATCATACGTACCACTGCCCCGGATCTACCATGCCTAAAGATGGGTACTTTTGGAAAACAAGTGGTGTGTATATATATATTTTCTTTTTCTTTTATTGGGCACAACTCTCATGCTTTTATTCACGCTCATAAGGCTTCTCTCTCTTTTGGGATTTTTGTTGGGTAAGGGGGGACAAAGAGATTCCTGCTGTTTGGGCAGTTTTTTCCTTCTCCATACTCGTCTCTTAACTGTTTGTGAGATTATTGTATTTTTCGAAATTTTTGGCATGACAAAACATATTCTTTTGTTCGTTTGAAGCAGCATTATCAAAAAGATATAACAGGACTTGCGTCACATTCAACACAAAGAAAATAAACTTGGCAAGCAGTTGCATCAGGGTTTTTACTAATATAGCGACTTTGTACATATGCATGGGAACAAAATAAGCAAAATTTTCAAAATTTTCAAAAATTTTGGTATAAACATATATATGTACACATGATATAGGAAAGAACAAAAGGACAAAGAACAAAAGAATAAGGAATTTAAGTAAGAGAGATCATAAGATTTTTGTACCTCCCTCACTGGTACATGGTACCCCCTCCCAAACTTACTCCACACTCTGTCCCCAGGGTTGTGAAGTAAATAAGGTGAGGTAATGTTTAATCCAGTGAGGTTGTGCCTGCATTAGATAGGAGTTCCCACACGTATTCTCCTCATTTGCTGTGATATCATGTGTGGTGGAGCTGGTCAGGCGTTGCTTCACTTGCCATCCATTCCAGGTCGAAGATGTCGCAGTCGTTGGATAAAGGAATTTGCTGCGGACTGCGATGGTAGAACTGGAGTTCGTGCCATTTGCCTCCCTGTATGTCTAGGAACGGTTCAATCATCTTTGACACTTCGTCATAATATTTTCGAACTAAGCGTTCGACGGGTGTCAAAGGTTCCGATGTACACGACACAGGATGGTTCTTGTTGCTGCCCGAGATGTTGTAGAAAATGTCTGCTCGTTGCCGAGTATACATCACTAGGAGCGTCCAATGATTGTAAAGCACAATAGGCAGGAAGATAGTGCCTGCAACGCCGTCCTTCAATTCTTGTAGGAACATCTTCTTCGCTCCTATTTCTTCGGCGAGGCAAATATCATTGAAAAGCAAAGGATGGGCTATATATGCATGTTCTAGATTTGGCTGTATATATTGGATGTAAGCGGCTACAACTGTTACAGTCAAGCACCCTCCTTCCTTCACCATGTCCCTTAGCTCATCTGCCAGGACTATGACATCTCCTGTCTAAAAAGCAACATCTGATGGGGTTGAGTCGGCAAGCTTCTTCTAGATGATGTTGACCTGCTCCTGTGTGAGAGTTGAACATGAAAAGCGGTTGAAATTTTTGATCTGCCCTTCAGAAGCTTCGGGCAAAGCAGTGTCTTCCTCCCCATGCACTTTCTTCAGAATTGCTAGCTGCTTGCCCGCCCCATGAATTTCGGTTGCTATCTCTTCTTCTTTTTCTTCTGGGCTGCTGGATCGAGAAGAATCTTCCTCTACATCACTGTCCAGCAGCTGCTCCGGCACACCTGCGTCCCGGAAATAGCGCCTGTCCTTGATTAGGAGCATGGCATAGATGCCCCTGCGCTGATAAAAGGACATGCATATGAGGACTCCTAAGTTTCCAGTTGAGTTGAGCGCTTCAATGGCACCCAAGACGGCGATAGCGCTGTTTCCGCTCCCCTCTTCTGCCTGTTCGGGGAGGTCTCTGATAGTGAAGTAGTTCCAAGGTCCTTGAAGACGTTGGATTCCTTGCTTTAAAGCTCGTAGCAGGCGTATTGGCAGGCGTTTCAACTGTCCGTCCTCTTGCGGTAGAAAATACCCTCGGAGCGTGGTACTTCATCATTGCTGCAACACATCAGCTGGACGTCGTAGTTTATGATGTATGCCACACAGAGAAACCACACGTTGCGATGCTTGTACGGGGCCAACACCAGATTTGGTCTATGCTCTTCAACGTATTGCAGCATGTCGACCACCGCACGGGAGTCTTGATCTCCCTTCATCAGCCTTCTTGCCAAGGTCGGGGTGGCTGTGTATATTTGTCTCCGACCTGTCCTGCTGTCGATCTTCTCTATTATTGCGTTCTCCAGGACCCTGAACACTCATTTGTCGATGACAGCCGGCATGCGGAACATCTTGCGAAGATTTCCCCATCATAGGGAGAGGTAGCAGTCACTCCAGACCACGTCTTCTTCATTGGCCTGCGACCTCAAGACCTTATTCAGCAGCTTCTGGTCTCTGATCCTCAGGTTCCCGACGGCTCTTCTATCGAAGTCGGCCATCTTGAAGGATGGTATCTCAGACGAATCACGGAATTTGTCCGCAAATGAGCGCTTTCCTCGGGGTGGATGCCTGTTATTCACTGTGTAGACATCCCCCACCTCTCCCTCGGACTCATCAGACGAGTCTTCCCCGATGCTGATGTCTGCGCCATCATCTTCAACTTCATTCAGGGGGGATGGAGACGTTAGCATCTCCCAAACCCAAAGAGCTCTCCTCTCTGCTGGGAGACCCTTCGGTAGATCCTTGTTGTGTCCCGTCCTCGGGCGTTGATGTTCGCTCGCTAGAGGAGGAGGATGGGGACGCCATTCCCGAGGGGGAACCTGAAGAAGAGGGACTAGGGCTCCGGCTGGGAGGTGACGACGACCGTCTCGGCTGCCTTCGGCGTGGATGGTCGTCACTTCTGTCCATCCTCTCCTCGAGCCTGTCAAGCCATTGGAGAACTTGCTACATTGTTGAATTTAAGGCCTCTAGTCTGTCGGGTATGCTCGCTAGAGCCAGCAGCTCGTTCTCTTGGATATTCATCCTGATCTCGTAGTTATCCTACTTGTCTTGAAAAGATGCAAGTTTGCGGGTCAGGGAAGTACAAGTAGCAGAGTTGATGGTTGTTACCTCCCGCAGATCATCGAGTTTGTTTCTGAGCATCTTTCCGAGTGACAGAGGGGGTCCGGTGGATCTCCCTTCCATCCTCGCGACATCTAGCCCGCGTGAAGGTCCACCCGGAGAGGTAGAATCTATGAAAATCATTCACGAACCAGATGCCACCAGGCGGGGAGTCGACGCTTTTTCAGGTGCTGCCGCCTTGCCTTATCTTCTGATTGGGGATGGCCACGGTGAGGGCGGACTTTGTTCCACCTCTGCACTATCAGCGATCTCCTCGACTACTGCAGGCGGGGACTTCGGCGGCAGGGATGGTGTTCTTTTGAGTTCCCTCATGATCTCGTCAAACATCACGTTGTTGTTGCCCAACTGAAGCTCCTCTCCTGCCTCTGTAGTTTTAGAAACATGGATGGGAACTACAGCCGTCTCTTCCGCGACAGATCCCGAAGTTTCCGTCCCAGTGACCTCAACAATCACCGACTCTTTCTCAGCCACCACTGTCGTTGTTGGTGCGGTGGCTGGTATGGTTGGAACGACAGCAGCTGTCGCCGGCAGTTCTGGGGCTGGCCTCTCTGTGGCCCTAATCGTGGTGGCGGTAGTCGTGTTATTAGCTATAGCTTCGATCTCGGCGGTGGTGAAGACCAACTTCTCCTTGTCGTAGTTGGCGCAGCGAGGAAGGGGAAGGAGTATGTCCATCCTTGAAAACTTGTAGAAGAAACTTCCCCTCTCCTTCCTGATGATGTTGGTCCTCATCAGATATTTGGTGTCAAACACCTCATCGCCTTGCGTTCTAGTATGGCTGCGCGGCTTGAACGGGTACCCGAGTCCTGCTACGATGAGGTTGATAATGCCGCCCATGCAGTACTCCTTAGTGGCCTCCTTCATTGGATGCAACCTATTCAGCAAGAACTGACCGAGGTTGATCACTCGGCCCTCCATAATATGCCACATGACGTGGAGCTCTTCCGTGTAGATGTTGCTGGATTCGTTCTTGCTGAACAGCAAGCATGCCACCAGCTTGTGTACGATCCTCCAGAAGCAGGAGTGCACTGCCACGACCTTTGCTCCCGGCTTAAACGAAGATTCGCCGGTAAGCCTGCCCCAAAACTCCACGAGATTGAACCATCTTCCTCGGTGATCCTCTCACCGTTGTCCATCCGATTCTTCTCTTCCTCACTGGAAGAGAAGATCTCGTTTAAGAGCTTCTCAGAGATGGCGTGCTCCAAATTGTACAGCCGGGCCTATAGTCTGTCTGGCCCGCCAAATTTTTCTTTCTCTGATGCTAAATTCCTCACCCGGCGGAGAGAGGACATGAAATCCATGGTCCGCTTGGTGTACGAAGAAGTCCGGCTGAAGCAGATCTTCTTTAGTTCTGCCGCCGCAAGGACGCTCTTCAGCCTCTTCACGATCCCAAGCTCATCAAACGAGGCTCTATGGCAGAACCTGCTTTGCTTGTACATCTTGGGTACCAGCTCAGCATAGCGGCGAGCATGCTCGTCGTCTCTTCGCTCAAAACTCCCCGAAAAGGATTCCGGGAGTTCTGCTGCTGGTGTTGGCACTGCTGCAAGTGGTGTTGGTGCTGGTACTGGAGTTGCAGCTTCTCCAACCCTTGCCTTCTTCTTTGTCCCCGATGTCCCAACCTTTCCTGGGTTCAGGCGCTTGGGTCTGGCAGCCTGCCCTTCAGCAGCAGTCTCAGGGTAGACCCTCCTGCCTTGCTCGTCAACTAGGACATCGGTCATCTTAATGCGGGCCATCTCTGTAAGTCAACAAAAGAAATAATCTTAATTAAATATGTTGGCCTTTGGAAGAAATATAATAAAGAATAGACATGTGACCTTGTATTATCCTGTAAAAAAACTGCCCGACACTCCTGTATCGGGTGACACACTGGTTTCAGCAGCGAAGCCCTGTGCCCGATACAAGAGATTGGTATCGCCCGATACGTCGAAAGATTCAATCGCGCGATAAAGATAGGTCGCGTCAGGTCTGTTGCTCAAAAAGAAAGGCGTGACGGGCGATACGAGGGCGATAAGACGAGGTGCCCGATACGTTCTTTTTAAAGAAAAGCAGCGTGTCGCCCGATAACAAAAACAGGTGATGCGATGCAACATCGGGCGACACGGCTATCGCCCGACATCGGGCAACGCGAATCAAAGATACCCCGCACGACACCCATATTGGGCGACACGACTGCTTAGCGAAGGAAACTTGAGACCGATAAACTACTTGTAACAAGAAAAGAAGCGTGTCGGCCGACACGATATGTCAGGCTATACCTCGCTGTGATCTGGGCTATCGGGCGACATAAGGGAATTGCAGTCTCGCGCGACAAGGGATCAGAAGCACAAGTTCTCTCGCTCGACACGGGAGTGTAAAAACAGCAAGGTAAGGAACCCAACACGGTAAAACTCGCTTTCCTTTTATAGCGACTAAACAGTAAAACCCGGACACGCGTCGACCGTCAGTCCAATGCGTAAGCCGGCAAGCCCAAACGTCGGCACGACTGTTGCGCTCCGCGAAGCCCCACCGCCTGGTAAGGGTGCACTCAAAGCGCTGGTTGGGTTGCCCCCCGTGAATCGTGAAAACAAAATGGGTTAAGCTGCGGCTGATGAGTAAAACATCATTGGCCTAGGACTAAGCTCCCGACCTCAGATGGTATTACCCATCCCGGTTAATAAAACTAAGGCGGTGTCCCACAAAACATAAGAGTCAGTGCATGTGGCGCATGCACCGCCTCGGGCCTTATTACATACCAAATGTTCATAATGTTTGTTCTGCAGGAAAGTAAATTGCAATCCTATTCTAAGAAATAAAATAAAGTAAAGCTCGGGTTTCCTCCCTAGAAGCGCTGCAGTTATCGTCTTCAGCTTGACGGCTCCAGTTTACTCCTTATCTTCCAGCATCATCCCTTTTCTGCAACTTGATCTCGGCCTTCCATCTGTAACAGCCCTGGCCTCTTCGCAGGTTTGGTGTTTGACGGTATCTTTCCTGAGGGGTTCTTCATCAGTTCGGCCATTTGAGCTAATTGTTGGTCAATCTGGCATTGATGCGTCTGCATATCCTCCAGCTGGACCTGCAATGAGTTCAACGCACCCGAATTTGATAGCGTACTCTGCGCTAATTGGTTGTTGATAGTGTCCTGCTTTTTCGCAAAATCAAACAACTGTCCCACCACATCTGCTTGGTTCGAAGCCTGGTTCTGTCCTTGTTCTTTAGCTGATCCCTGATACTTGCCTTGACTTTGGAAATTACCTTTGTTCTGCTGGAAGGGGGCATTTCTAGCATACTGACCGGTTCCTCCCCTCTTTTTGAAAGCTTGGGGTGGCTTAGATATAGCATGCAGCTGGTGAGAATTCTCAGCTGCATCTTTGTTGCCGTAGTTAAACCCGGGATGATATGGCCTTTTGAAGTTCACGAAGGAGACATTTTCGGTCCGTTCGTCTTCTGAGTCAGAATCACTGTCTGCGTCCGGTCGGGTGTAAACGCAGTTGTCTACCCCATGTCCTCCTTCACCGCATGTGACACATTTCATCACCTTTTCTACCTGCTTCTTCCCCTTACCACCAGCTTCTCGCAACTGTTTTACATACATAGCAATCCTCTGGATCTGTGAGGTGATTGCCTCCAACGCCTTATATTCAAGGGTGGACCCTTCACCTACCTTCTTTATCTGTCCTCTATCGGACCGGTCGAACTCAGCACCTGCCATCAACTCGTCCATATTCTTGATAATCATTTCGGACTTCTTCGCCTTCTTCCCCAGGAAGTCACTGCCCGCGGACGCGTTCAGCGACACCCTATCTTCAGGAGTCAAGCCGTTGTAGAAGGTGGTGATGAGGAAACCCTTCTTGGAGTTGTGATGGGGGAAATCTCTCAAGTACTCCTGGAATCACTCCCAGGCGTCATGGAGGCTTTCATTTGGCTTTTGCATGAA
The DNA here is from genome assembly GCA_963693085.1 of Alisma plantago-aquatica. Taxonomy (NCBI): domain Eukaryota; kingdom Viridiplantae; phylum Streptophyta; class Magnoliopsida; order Alismatales; family Alismataceae; genus Alisma; species Alisma plantago-aquatica. The sequence goes on from OY856414.1 coordinate 366,983,998, forward strand.
GGATGTTATCTTCTGCCGATTTCTGACTGTCCTTTCAGTGGGGTAGAACTTATTCACAAATGCGTCAGCTAACGCTCCCCACCCGTTCAGAGATTGGTGGGGTACCCCGAGGTACCAAGACAGTGTCTTGTCTTCCAGTGAAAAGATGAAGCCCTTGCAATATATCACCTCTTGGGGAACACCTCTCATCTTAATCGTGTCACAGATATTCTTAAAAGCATCCAGGTGATGATAGGGATTGTCATTCTTGGAGCTCCCTCTAAAACTCTTATTTTGGATCATAGAAATGACAGAAGGCTTAAGCTCGAAGTTGGCCGCATTGAACCGCGGAGTGACGACAGGACACCTGGAGTTGTTGGCTTTTGAGGACGCCAACTCTTTTAACGTCTCCTCCTCCTCTTCGGAGTTGTTGCTGTCGCTTTCTCCCCGGCGTTGTTCCTGATCGTTCTGATTTCTTCTTTGCCTCTGACGATGATGGCGTCTGTGTCGGTGATGGCCCTCTTCGTACTCCCCTGAGTCTGGATCTTCTTGCTGATGGTCACCATCGTACCTATCATTTTCTTCAGGCGGGGGCGAATCATGCCTCCTCCTTTGGCGTTCGCCTTCACAATGGGGTGGATCAATGTGAGGTGGCATGACGGTTGGAGTTGGTGCTCAGTGGAACAGATCATCGTCCTTCTGAGTACCTATTATTGGCACGGGGAATCAAGTTTAGAAGATAAATCTATTAATTTTGAACAAAGAATAATAGTAAAGGAAAAAAAGGAAAAAAAGAAAAAGAGTGTTGTCAAACTCATTGCTAAGCTTGAGGCACATGAGTGTAGTAAGTGGATTCGGATTCGTCAATAGTACCGTTTTTGCCTTGTCCCCGGCAACGGTGCCAAAAAGTTGACCGGCCTAAATCGCGCGTCCTAAAATTGGAGGCGGATTTGAGGTAGTCGAGCTTTTACATTTATAAACCTGAATCCTTCTAGGCCCCCACAACTTTGTTTACGGGGTTGAAGTAGATATACGGGGTCGAACACAGGGACAAGGGGGGTAGTGTTGAGAACACGAAATCGACACGCTACACTCCGGTAGGTATAAAGAGAGATAAATTTCCAAAAAGGGAAGAAGTAAGATGTCACAAATAAAACGAAGAAAACTATCTCCAACTGGAGCTACTAGAAAGATTTAAGATTTTAGTCATTTAGCAGTTTTTAGGGGTTTTCATGCAACAGAAATAGAAAGATATTGCTCGAGCTAAAGCGAGGTACAGAGGATAAAACTCCGGCAAGACAAGCGGCGATAGAACCAGTCCTGTACCCCTCCTCTCGAAGCGGGTACCTCTAACAAGGCATCAACGCCCCTCTCGAGGTCACTGGACTAAAATTAGAGTGGAAAGGTCACTAAAGCAACTCCGTTCCAGGCACTCTCGTACTCCAGAATCGAACCAAACACTAGAGCCACAACACAACTCTCGAAGTTGTTGCGACGGGAAAACACGATTTGTTAGCTAAGCGAAACGTGATCCAAACATGCAATCTAGAGTTCGGATATCAAACATAGCAGTCATCCAATATTGTGCACCAAGCATAGAGCAACAAGTAATTAAGCATCTTCTATTTCCATAGACAAATAAAGGGTCTTAATTATAATGCATAAGTAAGGAATTAAATGACAGAAAGTAAAGATAGGTGTCGCCTCCTTGATGTAGAAGGACGACAGGGTGCTGTAGCTCTCCTGCCCGATATCAGTCATAGGCCTAGCCCGATACAGAGGTGTCGGGCAGCACACCCTCTCGGGCGGCACGCACCGACTGTCGACCGTATCGCTCAAGGACCCTCGCCGATACGCTCATGTCGGGCGGCACACCCTCTCGGGCGGCACGCTCGACAAGCTAAGCGTATCGATTTGATATCGTGTCGGGCCAAGAGCTATGCATTGTTGTTGTCGGGCACTTGTGTCGCTCATCTACGCCGGTCGATATCGGCCCGCAGTGTCACCCGGGATGGTCCTAAGTGAACTATCCCCTCCCTCTCGGGATGAGGAGAAGCTCACCTAGTGTCGCCCGAGACAAGCACTGGGGCACGACACGTATGCTCTCATAGTCTCCTCGGAAGATAGCTCAACTCCCAACTGTCCGAATTCTAAAACTCCGAACTCCGAACTCTAAACTGTCTTTTCAGCTCCCTGTAGCTGCTATTTATAGTCAGCTAGCCGGGAGGAGTTATGGTGCTCGAAGCGCCACATGGCCCCCTTAAGCGCCGGTCGATGGACGGCCGATACAGGTATAGCTCGGTGCGGAGGTGTATGCTATCGGTCACGTGACGGGTGGCACGCCTGCCGGTGGGTGGCTGTGTCGCCCGACAAGCTGGGTTGTCGGGGTGAGCCGGGCTCCCTGTCGAGTAGAAGGCATGTCATCCGTTAGCTTCTTCTCGCGTGACACCTCTTTTTCGAGCGTCTTTGTGTCGCCCAACCCCTGTCGGGCAGGGGTTGTATCGGGCGTCAGGGAGGCCGAGACAGGCTTGAACTTATTCATGGGCCGGAGCGGCCTTATTGCCCAAAAATGAGGAAAACTCTGCAAAAGATAAGAAAATTGGATTAAGAGCATTGCTTGGCCAATTATTGCGAAAGTGCATACAAAAGAGAGGAAAATAGCTAAAAATGGCAGTTTTGATAACATAAAATCAGTCTAAAATATCACAAAATTTGGTGTTATCAGGTATTCCATGATACCAATGTCTGTGCAAACCTATTCTATGCATTTAAAAGGAGTGGGCGAACTACATGACACTCTCAATTCGAAGGAATACCTCGATCTTCCACCTCGACTCAGAGCAACCATCGCTGGAGGAAGAACAATGTGGTGCCAGTGGAGGAAGGGCGAGGCAGATGAATTGGCAAGCCAACTGAGTTCGGGAGAGGATGGAGAAGCCACCGGAGGTCCTAGATTGTGCATAGAGGCTGTAAATCATGAAGTGAACTGGTGGGTTGACCACCTATTTGCACAAAGCAAAGGATCAAAGGTTGAAGACAACATCATGTGATTTTACATCTTCACCCTCGCATCCTTAGTGTAGAGGTAAGGGTCCTTTGGTCTTTTCGTCTGTCCTTTTTATTTCACAAGCACACACTGATGTTGGACCCGGTTGTCCAGGTGGCATGAGTCGAATGGCTCCGGCCTGCCTCACTGGTGAGGATTAATTAACTCGTATATTCCACGTGCCTTTTCCTGATCGATGGGAAAAGGGTTATCTTGCAAAAATCGTAGTAATTTATAGGAATATCGGATGGAAACAAGCTATATACGAAAGTTCATTAGAAAAATAGGTAGAGTCCATTAAAAATAATATTGAAGCCTGATATCAGTTGTAATTCTAAAAGTTCATTAAGTTACCCATGTTAATGTATTAAACTATGATAAAACCCTAATTGTGATAAAAAAATCGGATTTAATGTCTTGATTAGGTTATTTTGAGTTATGGTAACATGTTGAGAAGAAGAAGAAGAATTAAATCTGAAAAGATGATAATATGTTTGTTTTAGGGTTTTATATACACGTGAATATGCAATAATGAACTTAGAAACCCTAATTTAGGGTTAATGGTTTCTAATGTGGTATAATTCAAAATTCATCATAGGGAAGTGATACTAAGTTGATCCTAAGCCTATTAGGAAGAGGTTAAAGATATAATTAGGATTTTGCACTTAATTTACTATTTTTAGGGTTTTGTAGTTATAATGATGAAAAGTGTATATAAACCCTAATGAAACCCTAAACCTAGATTAGAAGCCCTAAGAAACAATTTCAAGTCGAATAGATAGATTCTTGATAAAGTGCGTAGTAAATAGGTTACATATGCTTTTCAAGAATTCTGTGATTGTGGAATTGCTTGCTTGGAATTGCTATTTGCTTGTGAAATCTACTGGTTAGGTATGTGGTTAAATTATGAGTAACCACATTATGTTTCCTGACATTTCTCGAATATTTATCAATTCCAATGAAAACTAAACCGCTTGGATGTTTCATTTCTGTAATCTTTAAAGTGACTATGTGTATAACAATTTAAGTATAAGTGTGACTGTCTCGAACCTACATACCATCTCTGGATGTATGATGCATGACCAAGACCTAGAGGGAAGGTCTAGAGTGGTCAATCCCTGGAGGGAAGACCAATGGTCACCCAAAGAGGTGACCCCAGACACCAAGCTCAGGATGGAGAAGTTGTCCTTAATGTCCTTGCAAGGACTAAACCCTAAGAGAGGGTATCCCAGAGTATGAGTAAAAGCGGCTGGGAAGTCACATTGAAAACGTAACTGTGCATTGTTAACAACTACTTGATATGATTAGGTTGTTAGAACTTATGTGCAATATTTTGTTTGTCCCCACATACCAGTCTATTCATTTATACTGATCACATTTTGTTTGTCGGTGTTTTAGGTAATATCTAAAATTGGACAAATAGTAAAGTGGCACCTGTGAAGAATAAAGTTAAAATAATAAAGGAGGATTTTGGTAGATAGAACTCTACTTCGGGGTAAAATTCTAGTTACCCAATTTTGAAGGTATGTTAAAAGAAAATTTTTGTTCTAGTTTTCAGTTTAGTCTTTAGTATAATTTATTAATTATTTTTATTAGGGGTTACTGGGAAGTGGGGACGTTACACACCCTCCCTTGATATTTTTGTCTTGGCCTATATGGTCTTGGATTTTTGGTCTTAACTGAGACAACCTAGATATGGTGGGTCGAAACAGTTTTTCCTCTAGCGTCTCGACCATGTGCATATGTGAGCTCGGGTTTTAACCTAGAGATGTATAAGGAAGTGTCTCGATCGAGACAAGGGGGCAGATGACCTAGTGGGTTGCGACACTTTTTTTGGATAAGTTTAAACATTTCAAATATTTTATGAGAGTGGAGGAAAGGCTTTTTCTTTAAGGGAATGTGTCTCTTGATGGTCTATTATGTTGATATATCATAAACCTTCTACTTCCCTCCTCCTTTGGGTATACAACCCCTTTTCTTCGCACATGAGCAATCTTTTTGGCCCTACACCCTCTCTCCTTCCTTTGGATCATACTTGGAGAGTTGGGAGCAATGAAGATCAGATCTTTAAGCTTGGGTGGCCGATTCACATTGCATGTTGAAGATCTAGTGCTAGATCAACTCTTTGATGGTGGTTTCTTGGAGATTCTTCTCTTGGTAAGTGATCCTAAACCCTGATCACATTTCCCCTTTTCTAAGACCCCCATCATCTTCTTCTTCCTCAGTCTTGGTCTATGGATCATCCATGATGGCTGTTTGAGAGGAACTCCTCCTCACAAGGAGTCATAGACCATGTTTGACATGGCAAACCCGAGTGAAAGGATGATTCTTTCTCTTTTTCCCTTTCTTCATGGTTCGACTAAGAACTATTTTTCCTTTTTCTTGAACTCTGTAACCATGGTTCTCTTCTCTTTTGAGGTAATCCCTTGGTAGAAGTTTGAAGCTTGGTTGGAGATCTTAGGTCTAGTGATCTTGGGATATTAATTCTCTCCAAATCAGGCGAGTTATATAACTTTTTCCCCATCTATTATGTGCATCTTAAATCTATTCATAAACGGCTATTCTAGATCTTTAAAATGTGACCTGTATAGAGGGAAAGATGATGGTTTAGGGCCTAGATTCCCTGGTAGTTTCAAGAAATCTACTCTTTTATTAAAACCCTAAATCTCTATATCCGATTTTGTGGTGATTGAATTATTGATGTGTTCCTTTAGATCGTTATCTATGGATTTTATATATATGTTAGGTGGTCCATTTATTCTGAACAATAGGTGGTTTTAAAGTGTAATAACATGGATAAGAATAATAGATTCCTCTCTCTAAACATAAAACTTATGGTGATCTTCTAGAATCATGGTTTAGGGTTTGATGAACACCTTAGAATAGAGATCTCTCTTTGGTTGATGTTTGGTATTCTTGATTTGATCTCTGTCTCGACCTGGTTGGATATATTCAGATGTTGGGTATAGGGTTAACTTGAGGTTGAGACAACCATTGGTCTTCCCTTGGGTCGATACCATGTATAGATGGTGATTTAGACCTCAACAAACCTAAGGGGATAGTTGTTGTAGGGTAACCTAGTTGCAACATAGTGTTGCGAGTAGTGAACTGGCTGCATGCGTTGTGGGTGTGATGTACCCTACGAGCATCGTGGGTCGAGTCACTTTGCATGCATCATGATCATGACTGATCATGCACATGTTGCAACCGAGATAAGTGTTGCACGCATTGTGACCGAGACTGAGCCTTACATGCGTCTATGGCGAGACTAGTGTTGCACGCGTTGTGACTGAGACTGAGCCTTGCACGCATCTCAGGCAAGACTAGTGTTGCATGTGTCATGGGCCGTGACACACCTTACATGTGCTACAAGTCGAGATGCCTGCTGCACACATTATAGGTCATGACACCAAGTGCGAGTGAGCAATGCAATGCACTTAGTTATGTACATGGATATTTCCTAGTGTAATGGTTTATATAAAATGAGATGATTATGAATGACTAATCATTAATGATGGTGATTAATCCTTATTCTCTCCAAATATGTGGGAGACGATGGTATTAGGGTTTAGTGATTGAATCACATTATGAAACCCTAATAGGCTATGAACAAACCCTAACCCTAATCATGTGATAATATGACATAGGTGCTCACTCTACTATAAGATTTGTATTCCATGACAATACTCTCTCTCTCTTGTTTATGTAACCCTAACCTTGCATGTGAGGACAATGGAATAGCCATGTGAGTGCTATGGTGAACCTTGTATAATACAAGGTGGTGATTATGAGAACTGTTGAGATATAGTGTGTTATCAATTGTGCAGGAATAATATGAATGAGTCTAATGATCTAATAAGTACCTTGTATATAATTTGATGTGAAATTATCTAGAGATGTGATTGAGGGATTGACATCCCATTTGATGTGATATAGTTAATGAATTTGTGAGAGATAGAAATAAAAGTGTCATGTAATGATAAGAGACCATGTTGATGCATGGTCAAAACACTTATATGATACATGGTAGTAAAACATGAATGACATAGTGAGAAGATACACCTACACATGGATATAAAAGAGATTCCTAGTGTTATTAATATCATGACCTAATCATGATTCAATTAAAGATGTTAAACCTAAATCAGTCCTAAGAAAGTGGGAGATAACATAGTTAGGATATGGTAATCTAATTATGATATGAAACCCTAATTGGCTGGGGTGAACCCTAACCCCAATTCTAGGGTATGTTATTCTTATTGGACGTGCATGGATGAATAGCATGTGATTATACACTCTCTCCTACTTGTATGATTCTATCTTGCACGTTAATTGAGTGTCATAGCTTGTGCATGCTATGACAATGATTAAATGATACTAAATGATGGCCATGAGCCTTGATGAGGGCACTAATATTGTAAATGTGTGAATGTACATAGTTAGTTATTGTGGCAACACATCCCACTATTACACAGACAGTGAGGTGTTACGCAAAAATGTGCGGAGAACACCATAAACCACTAATTACCAAAAATACGAGTTAATTAAAACCGATTGCAGAATGTAGATAAACTGAGAAATGATTACATTTAGGTCCTCATCCTGCAAGGAAAACAGGTTATATAAACATGTACAAGATCTTGACACGTGTCCACAGCTTAGGGGATCAGATGTCTAGCCATCACATGAGTTCATCACTTGTTAGTACATACAGAACGACCCACATCTGGCCAGCAGCAGGATATACAAAACAGCATCAGCTATACATCGTGAAACAATGTCAAAACGCCCCCAAGGACCTGAGAGTACAGGGATGAATCTAGACTTTACTACAAAACAACCAAAACAGCAACATGTCCATCTCTTGCCTTCTACTGCTCTTCTTGCTGCTCAGACGCAACTCTGCGACCACCACCACATCTAGCTCGACCACCTAAAAAGGTTACAAACCAGTGGGGTGAGACACAGTCCCAGCGAGAAACATAACTCCCCGCCGAAACCACAAAAACCTCAGAAAGATAAAGCAAAAAGCAGTAGATAACTGGTAAAAGGTACAACAAGAGCAGTCTATATAGCAAGGCTATTCATACCATCAGGCTTACCAAATGTACGGAAGGCATATAATCCAATATCTCTTTATGGAACATGATTAACAAGATAAGATTTATAAGATCTTACCACATAACATAAGGAACGTATAAGGAACTGTAAATATAACAAGATTAACTACTCAAGCAAGGCCTCAAACAATGTCCCGTGTTTTTCCTTAAGCAGTAAATACTATTTTGCTGGATTACGTATTATTATGCCCTGAGGAAGTGAGCCGTACCGCTCAGATCCAACCGACGGCTGTGAAACCCGGAGCCGGTGCCATACAAGGTCAATGGAAGAGCCACACTCCACGACCTCCCACCTCATGGTCAGTGCACGAGTACAACACAAGCAGGACCGCAGTCTCATGCTTAAGTGGCCTCAGCCATAGGGTCAGCTCCCGCAGGCTACCCTCTGCCTAGCCCACCTCAGTACAGGTCTCGGCGCTAGTGAAATTGAGCCACGAGCCTGTTCACCGTGCTCTGAGCCATGAACACATTCATGCTCCCATATCACATATCCTGAGCCATGGGCCTGTTCACCATGCTCTATACATATCCCGAGTCTGCAACCGTAACTGCACTTGAATCCTCACTATTTTAGGCTAGAAGAAACCTCACATAGTCAACAATATGCGCTCCGGGTTAACCCGCAGGAGAACCTGTTTCACCATCACCAGCTCCTGATGATGATGGATCTATGGCCAGGGCAAACTACATGATATGTTCCACTATGATTAGTTAGTATATTTTAAGTGGATTGTTGAGGCAACCAAGTTGTAACACATGCATAACATAATACTACACTATTATTACCACCATCATGCTGTTCCGGGATCTCAACCCCTCATCACAAGAAACCACTGCCTCAACAGGCATTCTTTATCACTTGGGATATCAATCCCAGATCATCATCAGAGGATAACACCTCCACTAGGCACTTTAGCCAAACTCAGGTCCTCAGACCAAAGCACATCATGCATATTATTTCATTATCAAGAGTAACCATCAAAGCGGTGTTATTCAGACATATATATCTCATAGCCCTTTTACCTGGCTATGCATCTATATGAATCACCTGCATGCACAATCATTATGGATTAACAGAAGAATCATATTATCCAGCATAAGGTGACATTGATGCTTATATACTTATCATTCATACCACAACCTGTGACCATAGACATAGGTCATATCATTAAGCAAAGCATCATATATACTTACCATTCTCAACATTTTACAGATAATTTAAGATGATCATAAACGCATGTAATACCATGGTAAGCTACATAGGTGGGGTCTATATATTCATTTCCATCAAGCATATCAAGAGTCACTATCATAAACCAAACATGATAAGAAGAAATAAGAGCTTAGCATTTCAGTTTCCCAGAAGTGCCCACTACCCTCACCAAAAGGTGTGATGGGTAGGGCACCCTCACCAAAGGTAGTATCGGACATGGAACTCTCCCATATCGCCCAACACTCCCACCATATAACGGTTAGGTAACCAGCCACATAACAGCCAAACACTAAGCAAGGGTGTCGACTATCAGCTCAAGATGTATCGGGCAACCCTAGGTGTCGTGCACCTATGTGTATCGTGCATCATGTGTCGTGCAACCACATGCATACCGTGCACAAGATGTATCGGGCAGCACCACTAGACAAGGCATATGCCCAAGGGTGTAACTCAGCCTATCGTTAACCAGCCTACCCATGATCTATCGGCCGACACAAGGCAAAGACTAAGGTGAGACCCCCGTCACAAGACCAGATCACAACGCCCCTTAACGTTCAAGGTGATAACAACACCAAGCAATCAACTGAGCTAGGCGTGTCGGGCATGATACTCAACCAGGTGTGACACCCGACACACAAGGGTAATGGCCAATGTTCTACTCATCCAGGTATAACAACCAGGGCATAACCTCAAACGACAGCAAGGAAAGCATGTCGTCCAGCTAGCTAACCTCATCTATCGGCCAGCACACAAGGCCAGGGCTAGGGGAGACGCCCACCACAGAACTAGCTAGCAAAGCTTCACAACATCCATGTATAACGAGGTTAAGTGTGTCGGGCAGGGTACTTATCATGGTGTGACGCCCGACACAACACCACAACATAATGACCAAGGCTCTATGCCAAAGAGGGATATCAGGCAGCATCACCCACAACCCCATATTGGGCAAGATGCAACCCAACAAGGTCACCACCAACCTCAAGCACAAAAGGGCACCAAAACCCTAATGGATCAAGAAGATGGCTCACCTCTCAACAATCAAGAGAGAGGGGTCTTTCCTAGCTTCTTATCACCAATCGGGAAACACAAGGACCAACCCTATCAAAGGACTACAACCACTACAAAGCTCACCTCTCGAATCCATGGTGGGAGAAGGGTGTTTCTCAAGCAACTAGAACACAAGCTCACCTCTCAACTCAAACGAGAGAGGAGTATTGCTCATATCACTAGAGTTTAAGCTCACTTCTCAAGACCAAGGAGGGAGAGGGGTGTTGCTCAACAAAAACCCTAGAACAAGGTTCAGACAACAAGAAGAAACTAAGCAAGAAACCAAACTAGCAACATACATAGCTGATATGATCATAAGAAGCATAAAAGAAGGTAGTGTAGTTAGGGTTAGGAGTTATGTAACCCACCTTAAGCAAGCTCCAAGCTCCAAGCACCACCACAAGAAGGAGAGCAAGGCACTCTAGGGTTCGGCCACCACTAGAGGAAGAAGGAGACTCCAAGGCAAGGATCAACCACCAAGCTTGCAAAGGAAGGGGGGTTGTCGTGCACCAAGGAAGAGGGAGACTAAGGAACTAAAGGGATCCTTAGCAAGAGAAAGGGAAGACATATATAGGAGAGGATGGAGGAGAAACCAAGGTAAGACAAGGCAAGGTGTCACCCACCTAGGGACACTTGTCCATGAGCAAAGCCACCACTCTAACATGCCCTAAACACATGTCCAAGGCCCTCGCCACTTGAAAGCATCAAGCTCCAAGTGTCCACTAGTGGTGACACAAACGAGGTCAAAGAAGGTAAAAGGGTCCATGGGCGACACACCTCCACTCCATGCCCGACACACTCCCAAGGGCGACACTACTCAGGCCGACACACCTAGGCCGACACAAGGCTCACTTGCCCGACACAAGGTTCAACAAGGCAAATGCAAGGCACAACAAGGCCCAACAAGCTCAACCAAGCCCAAGGCAGCTCAAGCAACGAGCCCAACCCTTCCTCTCAACACTATAGGAAGCAAGGAGAGGGAGGAACACCTTACAAGGTGACAAACTTTCCCACAAACCCTAGACTTGGGTTAATTGCAAGTGGCACCTCTAGCTCTCAACAAAGCACCAACAAACCCTAATCACCACTAAAGGTGATTAGCAAGCAACTAAGCACCAGGGTTAAGCAAAGCAAACATGATAAACCCTAAACGGAGGTCAGGGTCCTTACAATTATAATGTATAGTTCTTACCCTAATACACTCCAAACTTATGGGAGGTAATGAGACTACATATTGATAAATATATAATGCCATGGAATCCGATGTTATTAAACATGAAACCCTAACCCTAAATTGTGGGGACATATGCTGTATAGCTTACATTGCCTAAATTTTTTAATATGATGAATTAACAATGAATATTCTCTCTCTATTTGTATAATGATTTATTTTTCAGGTGAAATGGTTATCATAGCTAGTGATTGCTATGGTGTATATGTGATGTGATCTAGGTAATGCTTATATGCATGATGGGGCATGATGTGATGTTTAACATAGCTAATGATTTCTATGGTATATATGTGATGCAATGTAGGCAATGCTTATATGACTGATGAGGCATGATGAGATAATAATGTGAGACCAGAAAGATGTGATTGGTATTATGACCTAATGAAGGCTTAATGCCTAATGTGAGGTGATATCGTCCAATGATATGATAATGGATTATTATTCCCATTGATGTGACAATGATGATTAGCCTAATATGGCAGTGTTAATAGATGGTGATGTTGATAACCTTATTTAAGGCAGTGAGAAAATGTTACCCTGAGATGATGTGACAAGTTCACACTTTATACGTTATATATATTTTGAAGTTGTTTCATAGTTATGCTTGCTAGATTGAACTAGGGTTTTGTATGTTCACTTGTAAGATGGAGCCTAAATTCACCCAATTGGCATAAATAATAAAGTGAAACCTTAATCATGTAGTTTCCATATACCATAGATCCATCTTTAGCGTCAATATTAGCTGGATTGTGAAATGAGTAACTCCTACTAGAAACTCAAAGCAGATATTGTTGAATATGCAGGGTATCAGTGGAGGTATCTCCCTATATCCTTAAAGTGTTGAAATAGTGGTATAATGTTGAAATTATAGAACGACCATGAGTGAGCCTATTCTCTAGTGTTGTGCCATGTACCAAGGCAAGCTACAAATTTTACAGGACCATAGATTTGACTATGAATTGTTGTCTATACAAGACTATAACTTTGACTATAAGTTGTTGTATTTGCAGTTTGACTATATGTCACTACGTTGTAGACTCATGCTGACTGTAATGACCCTGACCTGGGTTATGAGGTGACCCTATTTGTTTTGTCTAAAAAAGTTGCTTAGAACTTTAATATAATCCTCTAAGGTGTTTTTTTTATCATGTGACACACTTATGTTTCAATTTTGGTCCCGATTGAATGTTGTTTGAGCAATTTTCCTTTGTTTTGGACCAAAGTGTAATTTACCCAAATTGAGGGGCTATAATGAAATATGTCACATGTTGAACGTGCCTTATATGTTTTAGCATCATAATAGAGAGAATGATGCTAAGTGGTGGCTTGTGGAAAGCCTAAATTTCAAGTTTGAACTTGTTTGAACAATGTTGGAGCATTGTGCACCAATTTTGGTACAAATTGTAATTTACCCAAAATGTGGGGTTTTTATGAAAACTACCACCTCTAGAGTGACCCTACTCCCTCCTAGTATCATTTAGAGGAGATAGAATGAATGATACACCATGTTTGAATCACTTATGAGTGATGGTAATCTTGGTGATGAAATGACCAAGAAAAGGGTTGAATTTGAAAGCTTAACTTGAGTTGTATCAAGTTGAAAAGCTTATATATGAGTGCCTATCCGCCATGGAACCCAAGGAGGTGTCCCATATCGTTTTGTGAACTCTTGGCAAAGGCCATATCGTGCAAAGAACCTCAAGGAGGTGAGGTGTGATGGCCAACAAGTTTCCTTAGAAAAAGTGTATCGACTTGACTTAAAATGGTGATTAAACCTAGATAACTTATCCAAATGGATAAGTAATGGACGAATTTGCATCTCAAGATGATCCTCAACTATTTTTCAAGACAATATAAATGTTGATGCATGCATGGACACGTGTCACCCATGCATGACACGTGGCACCTACTAGCTCAAAATGTTGACACCTCATTTTTGCCTTCCTTCATGAACAACAAGTATATATACCCCTAGTTTCACCCCTTGGTGCAATTTTGCGACCCTTACCACCCTCCTACCCTAAGGTATCGTGCATAGAGCTCCCATATCGTGAAGGGATTCTGTGGTATCGTGCATGGGCCTTGGGATATCTCCCATGGCAAGATCATATCGCCCAAGTAGGTGATATTGGCCATATAGGGTGATATCGACCATAAAGTGAAGTTTTGACTCCAAGTGAGAGTCCTATTGTGCAAGTGAGTGCCATATCGTGCAAGAGGGGTGTCATATAGTGCAAGGACACTAGTGTATCGTGCAAAGGTGTTAAGAAGCAAGAAGGAGCTCATACTTAACCCTAAGGTGAGGATAAGATCATCTTCAAACTTGGATTGAAGCATGAATTTAGGGTTTTGATCTTCCTTTCTTTTCTTCTTCACCAATTGATTATCCATGGTGATTCTTTGCATATCGAGGAGTTGTGAAGTCCATATTAAACCTTAGGAACGTGGATATTTGGAGCTTGGAGCTTTGAAGTCATTCTTAAGGCAGGTTATATAACTTGAACTCAACCATGTTATTATTCTTCACCTGAATTGCTATAATTAGTGAAATACTTTTAATTCCGAAATTTCCTGAAATAGTTGATGAGATTATGAGTTCTAGTAGTTTCTTAGACCTGTTGACATGAACTATAATAGTTATAACTAAGGTCTAGAGTTTGAAGATGGTGGTATCACCTTATAAAAGTGATATCGGGTGCAAGCACACAAGAAAGTACCTTTAACCCGATATGATGATGCACCTACTTCACTTGAACGATATGGATATGAATGAATACATTGTTGCACGATATGGGGGGTGTAGTATATACCTATTGCATGATAGGGAGTCAATTATAGACTCCATGCATGATACAAGGTCAATTGTATACTTGTAAGTTGACAAGAAACCCTAATTTGGGTAACCCGATATAAGTGAAGTATAACAAGTGTTGTTGCATGACATGGTTGCACGACATGATTGCACGACATAGTTGCACGACATGGTTGCATGACATGGTTGCATGACATGGTTGCACGATAGGGTTGCACACACAACCCTAGATGAGATGGTAACCCTAACCCGTCATGGCTAACCCTAAATGGTGACTAGCCTGATAGGGTGATTGAATGTACTTCTAGCCCGACATGGTGATGGTTTGATACCCCATAAGTATCATGGGTGACACATACATACACCTTGTGCTCGATATGAGGTCAAGAAGATACCTCATGCCCGATATGGAGACAATTACAAATCCTAACCCGATATGGTGGGTGTTCATACACCTCCAACCCAAGACACCTTGTAAAGGTCAGAGTAAGACACTCTTAGGAGTAATGAGTGTAACACCAAGTAATGGTATGACTGATACCTTGTTAGGTCAAACACCTAAAGTGGTTGACAATGATTAATCCTATATCAACAATGTCTCAACCTGAGATGAGTCTATATCAATTGATGATGGTTGGACAATTCAAATGTATGACTCATGATCAATACACTATAGAATAAATGGGATGGGCTAGTGCATAAAGTATTAGGATGGGGAATACCCTAATACAAGATAAGTTGAGGAACTTAAGTAAGTTAAAAGTAATGAGGGAAGTGATACACTAAGGCATGGTAAATATCACATCCAACACTTTAAGGTTGTTACACCTTGATGCACCTTAAATCCAATATACTTGGATGAGTAACACATGAAGTGTGTTATGTCAATTTTTACATTGAGATGTAATAAGTTTAATACACTTCGATAAGTGTGGGCTAACATACCTTGAGAAAGGGTTAAGCCAAGTTAATAAAGTATGATGTAATCATACCCTGGTAAGGATGAGAGACGAACTCATACCTTGTGTTGATGATTCATTTGATGATAAATGATGATAATAAATAAGTATAATTGAATACTTATGATATTAATGGATGCTCCTAGATGTGTGGAGCAATGAATTAAGGTTTGAATTAATAATATGAACTTGAAACCCTATCCGACAATAAGGGGAAACCCTAACCCTAATAGTTGTTGCCCAGTGAGAGGTGACAAGATGTTTAATGGGCCTTGTGAGCCATGTGAATAGTTGTTGCCTAGTGAGAGGTGACAAGATGTTTAATGGGCCTTGTGAGTCTTGTGATTAGTTGTTTCCTAATGAGAGGTGAAAAGATATTGATCTAAAGATTGATGTAAGAATTGGTAATGTTTAAAATAAACCAGGTAAATGGGAACCCTGTAACATAATAATAATAATAAATGGTTACAAAGATAATAATGAAATCTTGGTCATACATGCATTATAATCATAGCCAAAATAAGGGCTATGGTGCTTTGAATATGTTAAAATGCGACATGAGGAATACGTGTATTATATAAAGGATGTGAATTGATATGATGGCTTGCCCCAGGGTATAATGCCTAGTAAAAGGATGTGATAACCAATGATGAATTTAAGGGATTGATATCCCATAACGAATGTGTAATCAGGAGTGGTTAGAGTCCACTGCCTGGCTGTGTAATCAGGATTGGTTAAAGTCCAATACCTGGCAGAGGCGTAAAGCCTGTAATCAAGATTGGTTACGGACCAATACCTGGCAGAGGCGTAAAGCATGTAATCAGGAGTGGTTAGAGTCCACTGCCTGGTTGTGTAATCAGGATTGGTTAAAGTCCAATACCTGGCAGAGGCGTAAAGATTGTAATCAGGAATGGTTACGGACCAATACCTGGAAGAGGCGTAAAGCCTGTAATCACTGGATTGGTAGAGTCCAATACCAGGCTATTCACAGGATTGGTAATAACCCCAATACCTGGCTGTTAATCACTGGATTGGTAGAGACCAATACCATGCTATTCACAGGATTGGTAATAACCCAATACCTGGCAGAGGCATGAAGCCTATAATCACAGGATTGGTAATAACCCAATACCTGGCAAAGGCATGGAGCCTATAATCACATGATTGGTAATAACCCAATACTTGGCAGAGGCATGAAGCCTATAATCATAGGATTGGTAATAACCCAATACCTGGAAGACGCATGGAGCCTATAATCACAGGATTGGTAATAACCCAATACCTGGCAGAGGCATGAAGCATATAATCACATGATTGGTAATAATCCAATACCTGGCAGAGGCATGAATCCTATAATAATCACAGGATTGGTAATAACCCAATACCTGGCAGAGGCATGAAGCCTATAATAACACATGATTGGTTAAATCCCATTGCCTGGAATAATAACACAGGATTGGTAAAAAAACAATGCCTGGAATAATTGCACAGGATTGGTAATAACCCAATACCTGGAATAATTGCATATGATTGGCATAGTCCAATGGTTGGACATGATATGATGATGTATACTCACATGACTGGTACAATTCAATATCCGGTTAGCAGATTGGCTGAGGCCAATAGATAGAAATGAGAATGATTCATGGATGACATACCATGATAATGAGCATCATAGGATAAGCTTGAGATAGTATGATGAGTAAATGATATACGTGTTTCTTCATATTCCTTATAAAGTGAATAGATGATTTACTACTCTATCACAGATAGTGGCAATGCTTTAAAAGATGAGAATGTTCTAAACTGCTTATCCTCTGCTCAGTTTAATACTATTTAACTATGATAATAACATTGTTGGTGGAGAGTTATATCTCTCGCTGGGGCAATTTTCAATTGTCTCACCCCTGTGGGATCCAAATTTTTAGGTGGAAGTACATGAGGAGGTGAAGGCCTTTCTGCAGAAAAAGAACAACAACAGCAGGGACAACAGTAACAGCTCAGGTTGAGTGTACTGTCTGTCATGTCTTGTAGATAGAAGTCCTATGTGTCGTCTCTGTACTCTCAGGTCCTTAGAGTTGGTTCGTTATGGTTTCATGAACGATCTGAGGTTTTTTGGCTTGTAAGCCTCGAGGTTTTATGTTGCTTCAGTATATGTTTTGACAAAGCAACTGTTATATGTTATCCCCGAGAAGAGATGGTACAGTGTATGTATAATGTGAACAATGATGTATATAAAGTTTTGGTTCTGCCTTAAAGAGTTTTCCTAGAAATGGATCTCTATGCAAAATGGTTTTAATTTTAAGTGATTTTTGTTAATCCGCTGTTTATGTTGAAATTTCTCTTAATTAGTAGCAATTTGTTTGTCGGTTTGGCGACTGTCGTTACAAGTTTGGTATCAGAGCTTAAGGTTCGCTGAGTCTACAGAGACATAGGACCAAGGTGTTGAGTTTGTGTTAGTGTCCTCCAGTATACCCTTTAGTGACTTCTTCTTATGCAGAGTAAAGGGTAAAGTTTATAAATGACTGGGGAACATGAGGAACACATTGCTAAGGGAAATGTTGTTGTACTAGGAGAGGATGCATGGGATCAGGCAAGAGAAGAACAAGTGCTTGAGAATTCCCGTCATGACCCGATCAGGATAGAGAATCCTATGTTTATGCTCTTGTGAGGCAAGTTAGGACAATAGTGATGCATATAATAGACTAGATACTAGCATTACAACTGAGGTTAACAGTCCTTAATGCGGAAACTTTGGGTTTTGAAAGGGTTCCTAAATGACATAGTCATGTTGGAACATTGGAAAATGTGGGAAGAATTAACATATGACAAGAAAATAGACTCTACCATAAGTATAGATAGATAGTACATATGTGATGGCAATGCCCAAGGAGGGGCAATAAGATGAGAATTAAGGAAAGGTCTCTATAATTCTAGAGACATTTGCCTGGTTGTCTAAAAAGACAAAGTTTTTGGTGCTATCAGTGCAATAAATGCCTAGTGCACCAGGGTAGTAGTCGTTAAGTAAAGGCAAAAGAAACAACATGAAACAGCTAGACTCTATGTTTGAGTCAACCAGATGTGGTGGATGACTGCGAGGGATGACAATCGGATAGAGCTTTCTCATTCTGAAATGTCTTCTCTTGATTTTATCTGATAATTATAAGAAGGTAGTTGATGTTGAACTCCCTTTAATTAGTCCTATGAGGAAATGAGGAAGAGATAAGAAGGATGAGAACCTATATTTAGATTAATATTCTCTTATATGTTTTGAAATTTCTCTCTTCATGTAGAAAAGGAAGAGATGTAAAAGAAACACCCAGAGAAAATCTGAGATACTAAGTAGTAAAATTTAAAGAGATGTTAAAAGTATGAAACATAATATAAAACAAATACATACTACCTAATTTTAGTTCTTGAATACCCTGGCCAGGTATTCATTTATTGAAGGCAAGGTAAGTATTACATATTTAGATTGTTATCTTTTTGACTACTCTGATCAAGTAGTCATTCTGAAACAATCTCAAGAGTCAAAAGAAGAAGGAGATGTGGCATGGATATTTCTACCACATTCTAATCGATATATGAAGGAATTTGATTTACTCATAAGTCAACTTATAAAAAAAATGAGGAAGTGATGTGTTATTAACACATGTGTTAGATACCAAGGTAAGGAATTCTGGTATCTGAGAAACATCAGACTATCTTATGATAGTTACATGGAATGGTTAATTGTGGAATCAGTCCAGCTACCTAATGTAGTATGGACATCATATGTTAGGGGTTTATGCTTTGCATAAACATAACATTAATGAGAATGATCTACTTGAAGGAATAATTGTAAAAATATTACAATAAAAGTTTTTCAAATGAGATTAACAAACAACCTCTATCCGAGTGAGAAAAGTGTTACCTGACCCAGAATTAACTACACAGTCGATAATAAAAAGACAGTGAAGCATGTATCCTATGTGTTTGATTCCATGGGATTTTTGTGTAAAAGAACTTTGTATTGATCAAAGTTCTATGGTATTTCCATAACAATGAGATGTTATGTGGAGACTTGATGATATAACGAATGAATAATATTTGTCTCCTTTTATCTGAGATTTCGGGGACGAAATCCTTGTTAGGGGTGTGGCAACACATCCCGCTATCACACAGACAACAAGGTGTTACGCGAAAGCGTGCGGAAAACACTATAAACCACAAATTACCAAAAACACAAGTTAATTAAAACTGATTTTGAAAGCAAATAAACTAAGAAACTATTACATTCAGATCCTCGTCCTGCAAGAAAATAGGTTATATAAACATTTACATGTATTGGTATGTGTCCACAACTTAGGGGATCAGATGTCTTGTCATCTCATGAGTTCATCACCTGTTTATACATACATAACGGCCCACATCCGGCCAACAGCAGGATATACAAAGGATCAACAGCTATACATCGTGAAACAACGTCAAAACACCTCCAAGGACCTGAGAGTACAGGGATGACTCTAAGACTCTACTACAAAACAACCAAAACAGCAGCATATCCATCTCTTGCCTTCTACAGCTCTTCTTGCTTCTCGACCGCAACTCCGCGACCACCACCACGTCTAGCTCACACACCTAAAAAGGTTATAAACCAGTGGGGTGAGACACACAGTCCCAGCGAGAAACATAACTCCCCGCCAAAACTATAAAACCAAAGGAAGATTTAAGCAACAACAACAGATAACTAATAAAGCGTAGAACAAGAGCAGATTATAAAGTAAAGCTATTCACCATCAAGCTTATCAAGCTGCACGGAAGGCATATAACCAAGTATTTCTTTATGGAACATGATTAACAAGATAAGATTTATAAGATCTTATCACAGAACATAAGAAATGTATAAGTAACTGCAAGTGTAACAAGATTAACTACACAAGCAAGGCCTCAACCAATGTTCTGTGTTTTGCCTTATGCAGTAAATACTATTCGGCTGGATTAGATATTATTATGCCCTGAGGAAGTGAGCCGTACCGCTCAAATCCAACCTTCGGTTGCGAAACCCAAGCTGGTGCCATACAAGGTCAATGGAAGAGCCAAACTCCACAACCTCCCACCTCGTGGTCAGTGCATGAGTACAATACAAGCAGGACCACAGTCTCATGCTTAAGTGGCCTTAGCCACAGGGTTAGGCTACCCTCTGCCTAGCCCGCCTTAGTATAGGTATCGGCGCTAGTGAAACTGAGCCACGGGCCTGTTCACCATGCTATGAGCCATGAACGCATTCATGCTCCTATATCACATATCCTGAGCCATGGGCCTATTCACCATGCTCTTAACATATTGAGCTACGGGCCTGAAACTGCACTCTGGAGTCTACAACCGAAGTTGCACTCTTACCTCCTCACTTTAGGCTAGGAGAAACCTCGCATACTCAACAATATGTGCTCCGGGTCAACCCGCAAGAGAACCCGTTTCACCATCACCAGCTCTTGACGATGATGGATCTATGGCCAGGGCAACTACATGATATGTTCCATTGTGATTAGTTAGTATATTTTAAGTGGATTGCAAGATTCAGACAAGTTGTATAATATGAAAATAAGAATAAGAATAAACAACATGAAACTCAATATCATGCTTTTACTGTCATCAACATCATCGAGATCCATCACAAGGATCATCACATTGCCATGGGATCTCAATCCCTTATCACATAGTGCCACTTCCTCTCAAGGCTTACATCATCATCATGGGATAGCAATCCCAAGTCATCATCAGAGGATAGCATCTCATCTAGGCACTTTAGCCAACTCAGGTCCTCAGACCAAAACACATCATGCATGTTATTTCATCATTAAGAGTAACCATCAAAGAAGTGTTACTCAAACATATATACCTCATAGCCCTTTTCCTGGCTATGCATATGTATGAAACACCTACATGGTTAGTATGCACATTCATCATGGATTAACAGAAGAATTATATTATCAATCATAGGCAACATTGATGATCATATGCTTTATCATACATGCCTCAACCTGTGATCATAGACATAGGTCATATCATCATGGAAATCATCTTATATGCTTATCATTTACTCAACATTATACATATCATTCCAGATGATCATAATCACATGTAAAGATACATAGATGTAATCTACTACCTCAATTACTATCAAGCATATCAAGGGTCATCATCATAAGCCAAACGTGTTTGTATAAGCAAGAACTAGCATATAGGTTTTCTAGGAGGAACAAGACCCTCACTAGAAGATAGCATCGGGTAGGGTACTCTCCCATATCGCCCAACCACTCAAGCCTCATAACGGCCAAGCAAACCAGCAAGGATACAAGATGTATCGTGCAACAAGGACCCAAGGCATAACGTGCACAAGCATATCATGCAGCAGGTGTATCAGGCACCTCTGTGTCGTGCACCACAGTGTCATGCAACGCTGTGTCGTGCACCTCCAAGTGTAAAGTACAACAAGGTCTATCATGCAACTGAGCCCAAGGGGCGTGTCGTGCAACAAGAGTAACATGCAACATCATGACGCCCAACACAAGGCTAACCACTGAACATCATTACATCCAGGATATAACAGACTCTAGGCTACCGTCTCAGGTTAGGTGTATCGGGCATCACCACTCATCAAGAAGCAACACCCAAAGGTGCAACTCAAACGGGAAGCAAGGAACCTGTCATTCAACCAGCCTATTCATGACCTATCGGCCGACACAAGGCAAGGGCAGAGGTGTGACGCCCGTAACAAGGTTAGCCCACAATGCCCCCTAACGTTCAAGGTGTAACAACACTAAGCAACCACCTGAGCTAGGCATGCAGAGCAGGATACTCAACCGGGTGTAACGCCTACCACCAAACAAGGCTAAGCATATCGGGCAAGGTAGTCAGCATAGTGTGACGCCAGGCACACAAAAGGTTAAGGACCAGGGTGTATCGCCCAACACAACCACCAAATCATAACGTCCAAGGCTCTAGGTCAAGAGGGGTATCGGGGAATGCCAACCCCAAGCCATATCGGCCAAGATGCAACTCCACAAGGTCATCACCATCCTCAAGCACAAGGGCACCAAAACCCTAATGGATTGAGAAGAAGGCTCACTTCTCAACAACCAAGAGAGAGGGGTCTTGCCTAGCTTCTTATCACCAATCGAGCAACACAAGGATCAACCCTAACAAAGCTCTACAACCACCACTAAGCTCACCTCTCAGATCCATGGTGAGAGAAGGGTATTGCTCAAGAAACTAGAACACAAGCTCACCTATCAACTTAAACGAGAGAGGAGTATTGCCCATGTTACTAGAGTTCAAGCTCACTTCTCTAGACCAAGAAGGGAGAGGGGTGTTGCTCAATAAGAAAACCCTAGAACAAGGTTCAGCCAACTAGAAGCAACTAAGCAAGAAACTAAGCTAGCAACATACATAGCCGATTATAAGCAACATACAAACAAGAACATAGAAGATGGTAATGTAGTTAAGGTTAGGAGTTATGTAACCTGCCTTAAGCAAGCTCCAAAGCTCCAAGAACCAAGCTCCACCACAAGAAGAAGAGCAAGGCACTCTAGGGTTTGGCCACCACTAGAGGAAGAAGGAGACTCCAAGATGAGGATCGGCCACCAAAATTGCAAAGGAAGAGGGTGTCGTGCACCAAGGGAGAGGGGAAACAAAGGAACTAAAGGGATCCTTAGCAAGAGAAAGGGAACACATATATAGGAGAGGATGGAGGAGAAACCAAGGTAAGACAAGGCAAGGTGTCACCCACCTAGGGACACTTGTCCATGAGCAAAGCCACCACTCCAACATGCCCTAAACACATGTCCAAGGCAATTTCCACATGCAAGCATCAAACACCAAGTGTCCACTAGTGGTGACACAAACGAGGTCAAAGAGGGTCAAAGAGGTCCATGGGCGACACACCTCCACACCATGGCTGACACACTCCCTAGGCTGACACACCACATGCCGACACACCTAGGTTGACACAAGCACACTCTTGCCCGACACAAGGTCCAAAGAGGCAAAGGCAACGCACCACAAGGCCCAACAAGCTTATCCAAGCCCAAAGCAACTCAAGCAACGGGCCCAACCCTTCCTCTCAACACTAGAGGAAGCAAGGAGAGGGAGGAACACCTCACAAGGTGACAAACTTGCCCACAACCCTAGACTTGGGTTAATTGCAAGTAGCACCTCCAACTCTCAAAAAAGCACCAACAAACCCTAATCACCACTAAAGGTGATTAGCAAGCAACTAAGCACCAGAGTTAAACAAAGCAAACAGGATAAGCCCTGAATAGAGGTCAGGGTCCTAACAAGCTATAACCCCCTACAAAGGGATTTTGTCCTCAAAATCCGAAGAGAAAAGCGAGGGATACTTCCTCCTCATCTCTTCCTCAAGCTCCCACGTGGCTTCCTCAACGCCACGATGATGCCAAAGAACCTTTACAAGAACCAAGTCCTTCCTCTTCAGCTTCTTAACCCTTCTGTCAAGGATCATCACAGGACCTTCCTCGTAGGTCACATCTTCATCAAGCTCCACTTCGACTGGTTGTATCACTGTTCTAGTATACGTATGACTTTTCTTCAGCATACTGACATGGAACACTGGATGTAACCTGTGCAACTATGGCGGCAGCTCTAACTCGTAAGCTACCTTGCCCATACGTGCTATGACTGGGTATGGCCCCATATATATGGGTGCTAGCTTACCCTTACGGCCAAACCTTAGCACACCTTTCCACGGTGTGACTTTAAGATACACTTTGTCTCCTACCTAGAACTCCGAAGGTCATCGACGATTGTCTGCATAAGACTTCTGCCTATCATGTACAACTTTCAACTGTTGTTGTATCACCTTGATCTTTTCTGTTGTTTACTGTACTAACTCAGGACCCAAAAGTTGATATTCACCAGACTCATACCAACACAATGGAGATCTGCACTTCCTGCCATATAAGGCCTCATAAGGAGCCATGTCAATGCTCCACTGATAACTATTGTTGTAGGCGAGCTCTATCAAACTGAGATGTATGTCCCAACTGCCTAGGAACTGCAAAACACAAGCCCGAAGGAGATCTTCCAAAGTCTAAATAGTCCTCTCAGACTATCCGTCTGTTTGTGGGTGGAAGGCGGTGCTGAACCTCAACTGCGTTCCCAATGCTTTGTGCAACTGTTCCCAGAAATGACTCGTGAACTGAGGACCTCTGTCGAAAACTATCATCACTGGCACACCGTGCAAATGTACTATCTCATCTACATATACCCGAGCGAGCTTCTCGATGGTATACGTTGTCTTTACAGGTATGAAATGGGCAGACTTCGTCAATCTGTCCACTATTACCCAAATGGAATCATGATTCCCAGTTGTTCTGGGTAGACCAACTACGAAATCCATAGTTATATGATCCCATTTCCACTGTGGTATCGGTAGGGGTTGCAATGTACCTACCCGCTTTTGATGCTCAGCCTTGACTTGCTGACATACCGCACACTTAGCCACAAACTCGGCTACATCTTTCTTCAATCTGGGCCACCAATACAAGTCCTTCAGATTATGATACATCTTGGTGACTTCTGGATGCATAGCATACATCGATGTGTGTGCTTCCTCGAGCACTAGCCTCCTCAGATCATCAGCATTGGGAACCACCATCCTATCTTGATAGAAAACTAATCCATCCTCAGACTCATGGAACCCATCACGCTTTTTGCTGCCAAACTCTGACATGATTAACTGTATTGTATCATCTGTATGCTGTGCATCTTTGATCTGCTGTCTTAGTGTAGGCTTGACTTGCATATGTGCTAAAAGTCCAACTAACAAGGAAACTTCCATCTGCACATTCATCTGCCGCAAGGAAACAAACATATCTCATCTATTGCATACCAAGGAATTCAACTGTGCCTTCTTTGTAGAGAGAGAAGAAGACTTTCAGCTAAGTGCATCAACTACCACATTTGCCTTACCAGGATGATACTCGATGTTGCAGTTGTAATCATTGATTAGCTCCATCCATCGGCGCTATCACATGTTTAGCTCATTTTGTGAAAAGATGTACTTCAGATTCTTATGATCTGTAAAGATCTGGCATACCTCCCCGTAAAGATAGTGCCTACAAATCTTTAACGCGTGAACCACCACTGCCAACTCCAAGTCATGAGTCAGATAGTTCTCCTCGTGTTTCTTAAGCTGTCGTGAAGCAAAAGAAACCACATGATCTTCCTGCATTCGCACACAACCTAAACCTTTCTTGGAAGCATCACAGAAAACAACATAGCCCTTCCCAGGCTCTGGCATCACTAGCAGTAGAGCACTAGTCAGCTTTTCTTTCAAACTTTGGAAAGCTTGCTGACAACGACCATTCAAGACAAAAGGTACATCCTTTCTAGTCAACTTCGTCATTGGCAACGCAATCGCACTGAAGTCCTTGATAAACCTTCGGTAGTATCCTGCTAATCCCATGAAACTACAAACTTCTGTCGGCGTCTTCGGTTGCTCCCAATTTGCTACTGACTCCACCTTCTTGGGGCCCACTTTGACTCCTTCTGCAGATATCACATGACCCAAGAAAGTTACTTCTTCCAACCAGAACTCACACTTACTGAACTTGGCATACAACTGATGTTGGCGAAGAAGAGTCAATGCTAGTCAAAGATGTCGCTCATGCTCTCGCCTGTCCTGACTATAGATCAAGATTTCATCTATAAAGACTACAACAAACTGATCTAGGGACGCACGGAACACCCTGTTCATCAAATCCATGAAAGTAGCAGGTGCATTGGTTAGCTCGAATGGCATAACCACAAACTCAAAGTGACCATACCTCATCCTAAAAGCTGACTTTGGTATGTCATCCGCCTTAATCCTCAACTGATGATATCCGGACCGTAGGTCGATCTTTGAAAACACTATAGCACCATGCAATTGATCGAACAGATCATCTATCCTCGACAATGGGTACTTGTTCTTGATCGTAACCTTGTTCAACTGCCGGTAGTCTATACATAACCGCATCGACCCGTCCTTCTTCTTAACAAACAACACTGGAGCACCCCAAGGCGACGTACTCAGTCGGATGAAACCCTTCTCCAGCAACTCTTGTAACTATTTCTTAAGCTCTACCATCTCTACTGGAGCCATCCTATATGGTGTCTGTGCAACTGGCTGCATTCTTGGAACAAGATTGATCTCAAAATCAATCTCTCGGGGTGGAGGAACACCGGGGAACTCATTAGGAACACATCCGCAAACTCTCGGACAACCATCATCTCCTCAAGGCTAGGACCTTTCTCCTTGGTATCTACAACGTGAGCTAAGAACGCCTTACATCCTTACCGTAACAACTCCTCTGCCACCATAGCCGATACTAGACATGTCGAAAGAATCTTCCTATCTCCTTGGAAAATCCACTTCTTACCGCCATCATCAAACACATCT
Organism: Alisma plantago-aquatica; assembly: GCA_963693085.1. Lineage (NCBI taxonomy): Eukaryota > Viridiplantae > Streptophyta > Magnoliopsida > Alismatales > Alismataceae > Alisma > Alisma plantago-aquatica. The sequence continues at coordinate 367,010,848 of OY856414.1, forward strand.
TTCTTGGAACCACAGTCCAAAACAACCTTATACTTCTCTAAGGTATCCATCCCAAGGATCACATCGAAACCATGCATATCAAGTGGTATAAGATCCACTTGTATACTGTGTCCTGAAAAAGATAAGACACAAGATGGACACTCCTCTCGAAGCATCGAGGAACCATCAAGAGGGGTTTCTAACAACAAGCTATCTTTCTTACAACTAACAGGTAAACGATAGTTTTCAAGCATACTATAGGCGATAAAAGAGTGTGTAGCACTTGGGTCAACCAGAATAGATATAAAGCAAGAAGAAGACATATCAGAATGAAATAACTCCATCTGACCTACCACCACTCATGGGTTGACTATTGCCTCTGGCTGACTGATAGTATAGAATTGAGTCGTTGCTTACTGTCCACGTCCTCTACTTCCTTGAGCAGATGATCCCGCTTGTGACGCTTGACCGCATCCTCGCCCTCTGCTACTACTGGGCTGCTGTCTATCTGACCCTTGCTGATTCTACCTTAGCTTTTGTGTCACTTCAATATCTCTACTCGGGCAATTTGACCTCCAATGCCCGATCTGACCACACAGATGGCATGATTGGTCTCGTTGTAGTGGTCTGGATGGCCCTGTTACTGCCACAGAAGCTGTACTATGTGCCTTTGATGGTGAAGAAACATATCCTCTTCCCTTACTTGGAGACCATTGTGATGGTACACTGGAACCTCTCATCACGGAAGGAGCTGAAAACCTTGGCTTCTTGAAGCCACCAAACCTATGTCCCTGGAACTGAGCATGCCTCTTCTTAGATATGGACTCTCTTTTCTCCCTAACTGACTGTTCGATCCTCCGGACAGATTCCACAAATGTAGCAAACTATTCTCGGTTCTCCAACGCAGAAGTAGGTGTTGTCAGTTCAGCACTCAGACCTCTCTCAAAATGTCTGATTCACTCATCATCTGTCGCCACCATGTGAGGACAAAACCTCAACAGGTCCATGAAATTGGCCTCGTACTCGGTGATGTTCATCGTTCCTTGGCACAGGCACTCGAGCTGACTGATCTTCTCATCCAGATACGTCTTCAAAAAGTATCTGCTGACGGACTCGAGTCAAAAAACCTCCCAACCGATCACCTCACCAGGACGCTTCTCCTCCTCGATGGTCCACCAGTGACCAACACTACCTTTCAGAAGGTAGACAGTGTGCTTCACTTTGTCTGCTTCGGGGATGTTGAGGATCTAGGAAGCATTCTCAAGACTTGTCAGCCATAGATCTACATCCGCTAGATCAGCCATCCCAGCATAGTCTGAAGCTCCAACTCAGTGAAGCCGCTCAAAGGTCTTCCCAATACCCGATGTTTCACCATGGGGAGCCTGTGCTCTTGGCGGAGGCACTTGCAATCTTTCTACCATGAGATTCATCGTAGCCATCATTTGCCTCATAAGCTATTGGTAGGCAGGGTTTTGGAAAATGGCTGGGTCAGGTTGGGGGACCTCAGGCACCCGATCTCCATGTGTCTGCCCTATAGCTCCATCAATTGATGCAACATCACTGTTCTTGGCAACATGTTCTTCATGGTTTCTAGACATCTTGGCTTTTTCTTCCGCTGAGGGCAGAAGATGATTGTAAGAAAATCTGGAAAGCCCACAAGAACAGACACAACCTAGTCCTAAATCCCTATAGACTCAGCGAACATAGAGCTCTGATACCAAACTTGTGGCAACACATCTCGCTATCACACAGACAACGAGGTGTTACGTGAAAATGTGCGGAATCACTATAAACCACAAATTACCAAAAAACATAGGTTAATTAAAACCGATTTTGAAAGTGGATAAACTAAGAAACTATTACATTCAGATCCTCGTCCTGCAAGAAAATAGGTTATATAAACATTTACATGTATTGGTACGTGTCCACAGCTTAGGGGATCAACTGTCTTGTCATCTCATGAGTTCATCACCTGTTTATACATACATAAAGACCCACATCTGGCCAGTAACATGATATACAAAGGATCAACAACTATACATCGTGAAACAATGTCAAAATGCCTCCAAGGACCTGAGAGTACAGGGATGACTCTAAGACTCTACTACAAAACAACCAAAACAACAACATATCCATCTCTTGCCTTCTACAGCTCTTCTTGCTGCTCGGCCGCAATTCCGTGACCACCACCACGTCTAGCTCGCACACCTAAAAAGGTTATAAACCAGTGGGGTGAGACACACAGTCCCAACGAGAAACATAACTCCCCGCCGAAACTATAAAACCAAAGGAAGATTTAAGCAAAAACAACAGATAACAGATAAAGCGTAGAACAAGAGCAGATTCTAAAGTAAAGCTATTCACCATCAAGCTTACCAAGCTGCACGGAAGGCAGATAACCAAATATTTCTTTATGGAACATGATTAACAAGATAAGATTTATAAGATCTTATCACAGAACATAAGAAATGTATAAGTAACTACAAGTATAATAAGATTAACTACACAAGAAAGGCCTCAACCAATGTTCCGTGTTTTGCCTTATGCAGTAAATACTATTCGGCTAGATTACATATTATTATGCCCTGAGGAAGTGAGCCGTACCACTCAAATCCAACCTTTGGTTGTGAAACCCAAGCCGGTGCCATACAAGGTCAATGGAAGAGCCGGACTCCACGACCTCCCACCTCGTGGTCAGTGCATGAGTACAACACAAGTAGGACCACTGTCTCATGCTTAAGTGGCCTCAGCCACAGGGTCAGGCTACCCTCTGCCTAGCCCGCCTTGGTACAAGTATCGACGCTAGTGAAACTGAGCCACGAGCCTGTTCACCGTACTCTGAGCCATGAATGCATTCATGCTCCTATATCAGATATCCTGAGCCATGGGCCTGTTCACCATGCTCTTAACATATTGAGCTACAGGCTTGATACCACACTCTAGAGTCTACAAACGAAGTTGCACTCTTACCTCCTCACTTTAGGCTAGGAGAAACCTCGCATACTCAACAATATGCGCTCCGGGTCAACCCGCAGGAGAACCCGTTTCACCATCACCATCTCCTGACGAGGATGGATCTATGGCCAGGGCAACTACATTATATGTTCCACTGTGATTAGTTATTATATTTTAAGTGGATTGCAAGATTTAGCCAAGTTGTATAATATGCAAATAAGAACAAGAATAAACAACATGAAACTCAATATCATGCTTTTACTGTCATCAACATCATCGAGATCCATCACAAGGATCATCACATTGCCATGGGATCTCAATCCCTCATCACATAGTGCCATTGCCTCTCAAGGCTTACATCATAATCATGGGATAGCAATCCCAAGTCATCATTAGAGGATAACATCTCATCTAGGCACTTTAGCCAACTCAGGTCCTCAGACCAAAACACATCATGCATGTTATTTCATCATCAAGAGTACCATCAAAGTAGTGTTACTCAAACATATATACCTCATAGCCCTTTTCCTGGCTATGCATCTGTATGAAACACTTGCATGGTTAGTATGCATAGTCATCATGGATTAACAGAAGAATCACATTATCAATCATTGGCAACATTGATGATCATATGCTTTATCATACATGCCTCAACCTGTGATCATAGACATAGGTCATATCATCATGGAAAGCATCTTATATGCTTATCATTTACTCAACATTATACATATCGTTCCAGATGATCATAAGCACATGTAAAGATACATAAATGTAATCTACTACCTCAATTACTATCAAGCATATCAAGGGTCATCATCATAAGCCATACATGTTTGTATAAGCAAGAACTAGCATATAGGTTTTCTAGGAGGAACAAGACCCTCACTAGAAGATAGCATTGGGCAGGGTACTCTCCCATATCGCCCAACCACTCAAGCCTCATAACGGCCAAGCAAAGAAGCAAGGATACAAGATGTATCGTGCAACAAGGACCCAAGGCATAACGTGCATAAGCATATTGTGCAACAAGTGTATCAGGCACCTCTATGTCGTGCACCACAGTGTCGTGCAACGCTATGTCGTGCACCTCCAAGTGTAATGTACAACAAGGTCTATCGTGCAACTGAGCCCAAGGGGCGTGTCATGCAACAAGAGTAACATGCAACATCATGACGTCCAACACAAGGCTAACCACTGAACATCATAACATCCAGGATATAATGGGCTCTAGGCTACCATCTCAGGTTAGGTGTATCGGGCAGCACCACTCATCAAGAAGCAACGCCCAAAGGTGCAACTCAAACGGGAAGCAAGGAACCTATCGTTCAACCAGCCTATTCATGACCTATCGGCCGACACAAGGCAAGGGAAGAGGTGTGACGCCCGTCACAAGGTCAGTCCACAACGCCCCCTAACGTTCAAGGTGTAACAGCACTAAGCAACCACCTGAGCTAGGCGTGCCGGACAGGATACTCAATCGGGTGTAACGCCTACCACCAAACAAGGCTAAGCATATCGGGTAGGGTAGTCAACATTGTGTGACGCCCGACACACAAAAGGTCAAGGACCAGGGTGTATTGCCCAACACAACCACCACATCATAATGTCCAAGGCTCTAGGTCAAGAGGGGTATCGGGCAATGTCAACCCCAAGCCATATCGGCCAAGATGCAACTCCAAAAGGTCATCACCATCCTCAAGCACAAGGGCACCAAAACCCTAATGGATCGAGAAGAAGGCTCACCTCTCAACAACCAAGAGAGAGGGGTCTTTCCTAGCTTCTTATCACCAATCGGGCAACACAAGGATCAACCCTAACAAAGGTCTACAGCCACCGCCAAGCTCACCTCTCAGATCCATGGTGAGAGAAGGGTGTTGCTCAAGCAACTAGAACACAAGCTCACCTCTCAACTTAAATGAGATAGGAGTATTGCCCATATTACTAGAGTTCAAGCTCACTTCTCTAGACCAAGAAGGGAGAGGGGTGTTGCTCAACAAGAAAACCCTAGAACAAGGTTCGACCAACTAGAAGCAACTAAGCAAGAAACTAAGCTAGCAACATACATAGCCGATTATAAGCAACATACAAACAAGAACATAGAAGATGGAAATGTAGTTCAGGTTAGGAGTTATATAACCCACCTTAAGCAAGATCCAAAGCTCCAAGCACCAAGCTCCACCACAAGAAGAAGAGCAAGGAACTTTAGGGTTCTACCACCACTAGAGGAAGAAGGAGATTCCAAGATGAGGATCGGCCACCAAGCTTGCAAAGGAAGAGGGTGTCATGCACCAAGGGAGAGGGGAAACAAAGGAACTAAAGGGATCCTTAGCAAGAGAAAGGGAACACATATATAGGAGAGGATGGAGGAGAAACCAAGGTAAGACAATGCAAGGTTTCGCCCACCTAGGGACACTTGTCCATGAGCAAAGCCACCACTCCAACATGCCCTAAACACATGTCCAATGCCATTTCCACATGCAAGCATCAAACACCAAGTGTCCACTAGTGGTGACACAAACGAGGTCAAAGAGGGTCAAAGGGGTCCATGGGCGACACACCTCCACACCATGGCTGACACACTCCCTAGGCCGACACACCACAGGCCGAAACACCTAGGTCGACACAAGCACACTCTTGCCTGACACAAGGTCCAAAGAGGAAAAGGTAACACACCACAAGGCCCAACAAGCTCATCCAAGCCCAAGGCAACTCAAGCAACGAGCACAACCCTTCCTCTCAACACTAGAGGAAGCAAGGAGAGGGAGGAACACCTCACAAGGTGACAAATTTTCCCACAACCCTAGACTTGGGTTAATTGCAAGTAGCACCTCAATCTCTCAACAAAGCACCAACAAACCCGAATCACCACTAAAGGTGATTAGCAAGAAACTAAGCACCAGAGTTAAGCAAAGCAAACAGGATAATCCCTAAACGGAGGTCAGGGTCCTTACAAGGGGTTTATAACTTGTAATGACCCTGACCTGGGTTATGAGGTGACCCTATTTTTTTGGCTAAAAAAGTTGCTTATAACTTTAATATAATCCTCTAGGGTGTTTTGTTATCATGTGACATACTTATGTTTCAATTTTGGTCCCGATTGAATGTTGTTTGAGCAATTTTCCTTTATTTTGGACCAAAGTGTAATTTACCCAAATTGAGGGGCTATAATGCAATATGTCACATGTTGAACGTGCATTATATGTTTTAGCATCATAATAGAGAGAATAATGCTAATTGGTGGCTTGTGGAAAGCCTAAATTTCAAGTTTGAACTTGTTTGAACAATGTTGGAGCATTGTGCACCAATTTTGGTACAAATTGTAATTTACCCAAAATGTGGGGTTGTTATGAAATTTACCACCTCTAGAGTGACCCTACTCGCTCCTAGTATCATTTAGAGGAGAGAGAATGAATGATACACCATGTTTGAATCACTTATGAGTGATGGTAATCTTGGTGATGAAATGACCAAGAAAAGGGTTGAATTTGAAAGCTTAACTTGAGTTGTATCAAGTTGAAAAGCTTATATATGAGTGCCTATCGGCCATGGAACCCAAGGAGGTGTCACATATAGTTTTTTGAACTCTTGGAAAAGGCCATATCGTGCAAATCACCTCAAGGAGGTGAGGTGTGATGACCAACAAGTTTCCTTAGAAAAAGTGTATTGGCTTGACTTAAAATGGTGATTAAACCTAGATAACTTATCTAAATGGATAAGTAATGGACGAATTTGCATCTCAAGATGATACTCAACCATTTTGAAAGACAAGATAAATGTTGATGCATGCATGGACACGTGTCACCCATGCATGACACGTGGCACTTACTAGCTCAAAATGTTGACACCTCATTTTTGCCTTCCTTCATGAACAACAAGTATATATACCCCTAGTTTCACCCCTTGGTGCAATTTTGTGACCCTTACCACCCTACTACCCTAAGGTATCGTGCATAGAGCTCCCATATCGTGAAGGGATGCTGTGGTATCGTGCATGGGCCTTGGGATATCGCCCATGGCAAGAGCATATCGCCCAAGTAGGTGATATTGGCCATATAGGGTGATATCGGCCATAGAGTGAAGTTTTGACTCCAAGTGAGAGTCCTATCGTGCAAGTGAGTGCCATATCATGCAAGAGGGGTGGCATATCATGCAAGGTCACTAGTGTATCGTGCAAAGGTGTTAAGGAGCAAGAAGGAGCTCATACTTAACCCTAAGGTGTGGATAAGATCATCTTAAAACTTGGATTGAAGCATGAATTTAGGGTTTTTATCTTCCTTTCTTTTCTTCTTCACCAATTGATTATCCATGGTGATTATTTTGCATATAGAGGAGTTGTGAAGTCCATCTTCAACCTTAGGAACGTGGAGATTTGGAGCTTGGAGCTTTGAAGTCATTCTTAAGGCGGGTTATATAACTTGAACTCAACCATGTTATTATTCTTCACCTGAATTGCTATAATTAGTGAAATACTTTTAATTACGAAATTTCCTGAAATAGTTGATGAGATTATGAGTTCTAGTAGTTTCTTAGACCTTTTGACATGAATTATAACAGTTATAACTAAGGTCTAGAGCTTGAAGATGGTGGTATCACCTTATAAAAGTGATATCGGGTGCAAGCACACAAGAAAGTACCTTTAACCCGATATGATGATGCACCTACTTCACTTGAACGATATGTATATGAATGAATACATTGTTGCACGATATGGGGGGTGTAGTACATACCTATTGCATGATAGGGAGTCAAGTATAGACTCCATGCATGATACAAGGTCAATTGTATACTTGTAAGTTGACAAGAAACCCTAATTTGGGTAACCCGATATAAGTGAAGTATAACAAGTGTTGTTGCATGACATGGTTGCACGACATGGTTGCATGACATAGTTCCATGACATGGTTGCATGACATGGTTGCACGATAGGGTTGCACGATACACAACCCTATATGATATGGTAATCCTAACCCATCATGGCTAACCCTAAATGGTGACTAGCCCGATAGGGTGATTGAATGTACTTCTAGCCCGACATGGTGATGGTTTGATACCCCATAAGTATCATGGGCAACACACACATACACCTTGTGCCCGATATGAGGTCAAGAAGATAAATCATGCCCGATATGGAGACAAGTAAAAATCCTAACCCGATATGGTGGGTGTTCATACACCTCCAACCCAAGACACCTTGTAAAGGTGAGAGTAAGACACTCTTAGGAGTAATGAGTGTAACACCAAGTAATGGTATGACTGATACCTTGATAGGTGAAACACCTAAAGTGGTTGATAATGATTAATCCTATATCAACAATGTCTCAACCTAAGATGAGTCTATATCAATTGATGATGGTTGAATAATTCAAATGTATGACTCATGATCAATACACTACAGAATAAATGTGATGGGCTAGTGCATAAAGTATTAGGATGGGGAATACCCTAATACAAGATAAGTTGAGGAACTGAAATAAGTTAAAAGTAATGAGGGAAGTGATACACTAAGGCATGGTAAATATCACATCCAACACTTTAAGGTTGTTACACCTTGATGCACCTTAAATCCAATATACTTGGATGAGTAACACATGAAGTGTGTTATGTCAATTGTTACATTGAGATGTAATAAGTTTAATACACTTTGATAAGTGTGGGCTAACATACCTTGAGAAAGGGTTAAGCCAAGTTAATAAAGTATGATGTAATCATACCCTGGTAAGGATGAGAGACGAACTCATACCTTGTGTTGATGATTCATTTGATGATAAATGATGAGAATAAATAAATATAATTGAATAATTATGATATCAATGGATGCTCCTAGATGTGTGGAGCAATGAATTAAGGTTTGAATTAATAATATGAACTTGAAACCCTATCCGGCAATAAGGGGAAACCCTAACCCTAATAGTTATTTCCTAGTGAGAGGTGACAAGATGTTTAATGGGCCTTGTGAGCCATGTGAATAGTTGTTGTCTAGTGAGAGGTGACAAGATGTTTAATGGGCCTTGTGAGTCATGTGATTAGTTGTTGCCTAATGAGAGGTGACAAGATATTGATCTAAAGATTGATGTGAGAATTGGTAATGTTTAAAATAAACCAGGTAAATGGGAACCCTGTAACATAATAATAATAATAAACGGTTACAAAGATAATAATGAAATCTTGGTCATACATGCATTATAGTCATAGCCAAAATAAGGGATATGGTGCTTTGAATATGTTAAAATGCGACATGAGGAATACTTGTATTATATAAAGGATGTGAATTGATATGATGGCTTGCCCCAGGGTATAATGCCTAGTAAAAGGATGTGATAACCAATGATGAATTTAAGGGATTGATATCCCATAACGAATGTATAATCAGGAGTGGTTAGAGTCCACTGCCTGGCTGTGTAATCAGGATTTGTTAAAGTCCAATACCTGGAAGAGGCATAAATCTTGTAATCAGGATTGGTTACGGACCAATACCTGGCAGAGGCGTAAATCCTGTAATCAGGAGTGGTTAGAGTCCACTACCTGGCTGTGTAATCAGGATTGGTTAAAGTCCAATACCTGGAAGAGGCGTAAAGCCTATAATCATGATTGGTTATGGACCAATACCCGGCAGAGGCGTAAAGCCTGTAATCACTGGATTGGTAGAGTCCAATACCAGGCTGTTCACAGGATTGGTAATAACCCCAATACCTGGCTGTTAATCACTGGATTGGTAGAGTCCAATACCAGGCTGTTCACAAGATTGGTAATAACCCAATACCTGGTAGAGGCATGAAGCCTGTAATCACAGGATTGGTAATAACCCAATACCTGGCAGAGGCATGGAGCCTATAATCACAGGATTGGTAATAACCCAATACCTGGCAGAGGCATGAAGCCTATAATCACAAGATTGGTAATAACCCAATACCTGGCAGAGGCATGGAGCCTATAATCATAGGATTGATAATAACCCAATACCTGGTAGAGGCATGCATTCTATAATCACAGGATTGGTAATAACCCAATACCTGGAAGAGGCATGAAGCCTATAATAATCACATGATTGGTAATAACCCAATACCTGGCAGAGGCATGACGCCTATAATAACACATGATTGGTTAAATCCCAATGCCTGGAATAATAACACATGATTGGTAAAAACCCAATGCCTAGAATAATTGCACAAGATTGGTAATAACCCAATACCCGAAATAATTGCATATGATTGGCATAGTCCAATGCTTGGACAGGATATGATGATGTATACTCACATGACTGGTACAATTCAATATCTGGTTAGCAGATTGGATGAGGCCAACAGATAGAAATGAGAATGATTCATGGATGACATACCATGATAATGAGCATCATAGGATAAGCTTGAGATAATATGATGAGTAAATGATATACATGTTTCTTCATATTCCTTATAAAGTGAATAGATGATTTACTGCTCTATCATAGATAGTGGCAATGCTTTAAAAGATGAGAATGTTCTAAACTGCTTATCCTCTGCTCAGTTTAATACTATTTAACTGTGATAATAACATTGTTGGCGGAGAGTTATATCTCTCGTTGGGGCAATTTTCAATTGTCTCACCCCCGTGGGATCCAAATTTTTAGGTGGACGTGCACGAGGAGGTGAAGACCTTTCTGCAGAAAATGAACAACAACAGCAGGGACATCAGTAACAACTCAGGTTGAGTGTACTGTCTGTCTTGTCTTGTAGATAGAAGTCCTATGTGTCGTCTCTGTACTCTCAGGTCCTTGGAGTTGGTTCGTTATGGTTTCATGAACGATCTGAGGTTTTTTGGCTTGTAATCCTCAATGTTTTATGTTTCTTCAGTATATGTTTTGACAAAGCAACTGTTATATGTTATCCCCGAGAAGAGATGGTACAGTGTATGTACAATGTGAACAATGATGTATATAAAGTTTTGGTTCTGCCTTAAAGAGTTTTCCTAGAAATGGATCTCTATGCAAAATGCTTTTAATTTTAAGTGATTTTTGTTAATCTGTTGTTTATGTTGAAATTGCACTTAATTAGTAACAATTTGTTTATCGGTTTGGCAACTGTCGTTACACTGACCAAGTAGAGCTGGTGATGATCATGGAGTCTAGCTCTTCCATTGATCTTGTATGGTGATGATTTCGACCTCATAGTGGTCGGTTGGATTTGAGTGGTACTCCTCAAATACTCAGGGTACAATAATTAAAGATGTAACATAGCCGTGTAATGTTATTGCTTAGGGTCACATACAAATACCTTTGGATTCCCCCCTTGTTGTGTTTCTTATATTGTTTATTTTATAACAATTGTACATTTTCTTTATATTCCTTCTTAAGGAATAAAATGACCTACTATTTTGTGTAGATTCCCTAATTGCTTAAACTGTGATAACTGTCCTTCTTATATCTTTAAGATGAATCTACTTATCTATTAATAGTATAACTTCATATTTTAGTTATGTGTGCTTATATTAGATGTTGGCAGAGAGTCATATCTCTCGGTGGGACGTTTGGTCTCATACGTTGGGAAAGAGATCGTGCAACTGGGATTAATAACAAAAGGAGCAGTAGCTATTGAATCATGGGTATGCAACTAGTGTCTAGTTATAGATTCCTATGTGTTGTCCATGTACACTTAGGTCCTTGTGGGTATTTTGTGAATATTGTTGTAAAGAGTGGGATCCCAGAGGGGAACCACTCCCTACTAGAAATAAAAAGGCAACATCCCTTGAACCAAACACCACTTAGATTTTTTTACCAAAGGGATGAAGTCCAATTCATTCAACATGTATGTATCATAACACAATGAGTAGAAGCGAAAGATATCTTTATCTAACAATTTACAAAGCTTGATAACATTATACATCACTTCACCACACATGGGTGTCCAAAAAGAAAAACTAAACATATAAGCCAAAGATCAAGCCGAAGGTCATCTAACCACCTCTTCAAGTCTCCCAAAAGCTTAGCTAAAAAGGTTGATGTCAAAGTTCACCACTCTTTGATCTAACTTGGGGTTAGAAGTATACCCCATAAAAGAAGAGAAGAAAGAAATACATCAACAAAAAGCTGGTATGTGCATACTAAAGAAAAATTGAGCAATATATTGACCAAAGGACATCCAGAATAAATGCTTCCCATGCAAGAGATAAGGAATATCGACAAGGGCATAAAAGATAGGTATCATCATCACATAATAAAAGAAGATACTTGCCATAACAATACAATAAAGATTGTGCAATACTGGCACATAAAGAAAGTAGGGCACACACCCCACAATCATCATCATTATCCTACATGCATGTGAGATAAACATAGCCCTAGAGAAATATAATTAACAATGGCGACCAAGCCTCATAAACTTGAAACCTTATAGAGAAAGGGATACTGCCAATCTCCCAAATATATATAAAATTGAGAATGGAATACTGCCAAACTTGTGTATAGAGAATGGGATACTTCCACTCTCCTCAATAAATAATAGGGAAATAATGCCTCAAAAACCAATGTAATTTATACTACTCTAGTGCTTGAATCACACAACATGTAAAATGTAGAGGCAAGTAGAAAAGTATAGCCAGAATTATACAATGTTGCCATCACACAATGGACAACACAAACATATAAACATCCACTTCAAAGTGGGCACATATCATTATATAAGACCAACATGCACCAAGGCACAAGACAAAAGTCAAGAGAATATCCAAGATTACCACAAATAAGATAGTTCACAAGAACCATGATATCAAAAGATAAGAGCAATGTGTATAGGTTATTGTCCATAGGACCAAGAGAATGAATAATATAGGTGAATTGCTCAATATGGAAAAATAGGGGATACACCATACCTCAACTTCAGAGTCTACTCTAACCAAAGACAAGTCTAGGTCCAAGCCTAGGCTTCCAAAGGACCTGCGATGCATATATGTGGAATTAGGGTTAGGTTTCCATTAATTATTCAAAATCCTGAAAAAAACACCTTTTTATTATGTGAATTAGGTTAAAAACACATGCCATGTTTTAGGCTATATTTTTATGAGTCCAAAACATATTTTATTATATTTTTATGACTTACAAATTATCAGTTATGACTTTTACAAGTTATTACTTATTTAGAATAATCCATTAAAATCACACACTTTCAACATTAGATTTAGGAAACAAAACTAATACCATTAGAAATCCCTTATTTTTCAGAATTCAAGGACTATTTTTCCATATTTTTCTGATTATTAATTAATTTGTTATTAATTTTTAAACCTCAACCAGTTAGGAAATTACAAATCAGCATATCAATTGCAAAAGAGAAGAGAGAGAGAGAGAGGGATGCTACTCTGAGTTGGCCCAATTAGATCTGGCCAACTCGTCCAGCCACTCACCCACCTTAGCCGAACCAGGCACAAAGAAAAGAGAAGGAAACCACGCAAAATTACCAAAAAGCCCATATACGAAAAACAAAGGATAGAAGAAAAGAGTGAGGGTAAGAGAGGAAAATCACATGGGGCTTTGTTTCCCCCGTGAAGAACTCACGAAAGCCAGGAACCGCAACACGTTCTCTGAGCTCCAAAACTCAAACCAAAGAGATCCAGGTGAAGGGTTCTACATGAACCCTGATCTAAAGACTCCGACGAACACAAAGAGAAAAACCACAATTAAAAAGGTCAGCTATAGCTCTATTAGGGCCTTCACCATCACTGAACAAACCAAGATGTTTGGACAGAGAGAACGGGTCAAAGAAGAGCCAATACAAAAGCGGAGGAAGGTCAGGCATACAAAACCAAAGAGAGAAGCCAAGGAAAGCTGGCAAGAAGATGATCACAAACCCATGATTGCCATGATGAATGAAACCCCAAAGAAAAGGGAAAAACTATTTTACCTGCTAATTGCGCGAACCGAGGACCCACAAAGATCGCCCACGCCACCATGACTCGAACCAAGTCAAGAACCAGCACCGTTGATCACCAGAGCATCTCTGGCGAGGTCGTTGTCACCGGAACAGGAAGTTGGAGTAGGGAAAGGGGGTAGGAGGGAAGTTGGAGCCAAAGGGGCGATGGTAAATGATTGTTGGGTGATCAGGGGTCATGAGGGATTCGGTATATATAGGTGTGGGTTCAGGGTTCAACGAGGAAAAGCTCGAAAATAGAAAATAGGGGATAAAAAGGAAACACCAAGTTGACCCAATGATATAGAGGAGGAATCCCATCCGAAGTAGGGATCCTCAAAATCAAAAAGAGGCAAGGAATGTGAAAAGAAAATTGGAAAATCATGAGGAGGAGGAGGATAAAGAGAAATAAATTATGGAATTCCATATATATTGTATGAGGAAATATGATTATTATTCGTACTAGGTCAAGTAGAGGGGATGGCTCTAAAGTTGTCGATCCAATCTGCAAAAAAGGAAAGCTAAATAGAGCCGTTCGATGGCCTGAAAAGAAAGAAAAAAAGGAAAAATAAATGTGACAACTATTAAACCCGATTTCAACTAAAGTGAAATCCATTCAATGCATATATTTGTATTTTCTCATTTAAGGGTTCAAATATTACCCAAATTAGGTAAAATTTTGCACATAGGCCAATTAAAGCATGTAGATTCTGATTTTGCACTTAGTTTTTCCTTTTGGAAACTTTTAATGGGTTAAATAAATCAAATATCTTTTTCTCTTTCCTCCTTTATCAATGGAATTAGGATTATCCAAATTTGATGAAACTTGACCCACAAGTCATATTTAATGTGTTGGATACAAATTTGCCATCAATTTTACATATTGGAGTTGTTTGTGTATTTATTTAATATTTTAAAGGTTCACACACTTTCTCTCTCCTAATTTCACCTTTTTAAGCAAACTTTCTCCAAATTGGATGAAAATTCACCCAAAGGCTATATTTATTATGTAGTTTACGAATATAAGATTATTTTCCTCTTTTTGAGTCATTTATTGTTTTATTTGATATTTTGGGGAAAACACACATCTTCTTTTCCAATTTGAATTAAATGAATTATTATTATGTGAATAATGTGAAACTTGACTCCCAAGGCAATTGGGACCCAATGAACATGATTTTAAACTTAGATTTCACTTTTGGGATTTCTTTTTATGAGATATGTCTCACGTCGCATTAGTGACCTATTAGTTCATTATTCGACCAATTATATTCTTATTATCTCCATATGTGCCATATATGATTATTAAGCATGATTTGTTATGTTACACTTCTTGTGACACATTTTAAATTTCATTATTGGCTTAATTACATGTATTCACTTTTCCTTGTTTGGCTAAGTCAAAGGGGTCAAACTTCTAAGGTAGGGTTCTAGTTCTGGTATGTTACAGCACACCACCCCTTAAAGGGATTTTGTCCTCCAAACCAAAACATACATAGGAAAACTTATCCACACCCCTTAAAAGGGTTCATCTTATTATATCAAACCAAACTTCAGATACAAAAGGTTCAACTACATTTCTTACATCCAACTACATAAGCGACATGAAAAAAGGAAACATAACTTGTAAAGACCAATCTAAGGAACTATGGGTTAACTTGCTCTTATTCATCATCATTAACTTCTTCACCATCCAAAGCAAAAACTCTCCCAACTTTTCTTTCCATAGGTCTTCCTCTATTATTGTTACCATTATTGTTGCCCTGATTCTGAGGAGGTGCTTGTTGTTGTTACACCGGAGCTTGACCATTACGACACTTAGGGCAATCAGGTTGGATGTGTCCAGGTTCATTACAATAATGACATATCACTGAAGAACCTTGTTGATATCTATCATGAGGACACTTCCCAGGAGGATGGGGTCTACTGCACTTAGCACATCTATCTCTTTTTTGTTCATCACTAGAGGACTTCCTCTTCTTGTCAAACTCCCTAGGTTGAAACCCTGGGTAAGATTCTACATCCAAAACTTTATCAACCATCTGATGAAAGGTCAAAGGCAGTTGTGGGATAAGAGCATGACCCACATTGTAGTTGAGTCCTTATAGATATAGGTCAGCTGTAAGTTCTTCACTAAGTCCAGAAGAATACCTCTCAAGCAACAA
Organism: Alisma plantago-aquatica; assembly: GCA_963693085.1. Taxonomy (NCBI): domain Eukaryota; kingdom Viridiplantae; phylum Streptophyta; class Magnoliopsida; order Alismatales; family Alismataceae; genus Alisma; species Alisma plantago-aquatica. Next base: position 367,026,824 of record OY856414.1, read on the forward strand.
AAATCTTTGTACATAAGCAGACACTGACATGCAACCTTGCTTCAAACTATAGAAATCAGCTTCCTTTTTCTTCAAAGCAGTAGTACATATGTACTTCCCACAGAAGAGAGCCAAAAACTCCACCCAAGACATGGTTGAGATGTCTCTAGTCCTCGCAATTCCATTCCACCAAACTTTTGTTGGTCCTTCTAAAACATATGAAGCAAACCTAACCATCTGGTGTGAAGGACAAGCCATACCATCAAAAGTCCTCTCTATGGCTAACACCCAATCATCAGCTTTGTCGACCATCTCTATTTTACCTTCACCCTTAAAGGAGGGTGGTTGCATCTTCATAAACTCCATGATTGAGAACTCCTTAGGCTTTTTAGGTACATACGAGTCTTTAATCTTTCCTGCAATGGTAGTGGCAAAAAGTTGTCAAAACATAGCCAACTCTTGCTTTGGATAGATGACTACACCCATACAAGCAGAATGTGGCAACACATCCCACTATCACACAGACATCGAGGTGTTACATGAAAATGTGTGGAAATCACCATAACCACAGATTACCAAAAACACAGGCTAATTAAAACCGATTGCAGAAAGCAGATAAACCAAGAAACTATTACATTTACAAGGCTAGATACGTGTCCACAACTTAGGAGATCAGCTGTCTTGTCATCACATGAGTTCATCACCTGTTCATACATACATAACAGCCCACATCCGGCCAGTAGCAGGATATACAAAACTTCAATAGCTATACATCGTGAAACAACACCAAAACGTCTCCAAGGACCTGAGAGTATAGGGATGACTCTAAGACTCTACTACAAAACAACCAAAACAACAACATATCCATCTCTTGCCTTCTACTGCTCTTCTTGCTGCTCGACCGCAACTCCGCGACCACCACCACGTCTAGCGCGAACACCTAAAAAGGTTATAAACCAGCGGGGTGAGACACACAGTCCCAGCGAGAAACATAACTCCCCGCCGAAACCATAAAACCAAAGAAGGATTAAAGCAACAATAGCAGATAACTGATAAAGTGTAGAGTAAGAGCAGTCTATATAGCAAAACTATTCATACCATCAAGCTTACCAAGTTGTACGGAAGGCATGTACCCAAGTATTTCTTTATGGAACATGATTGACAAGATAAGATTTATAAGATCTTACCACATAACATAAAGAACATATAAGCAACTGCGATGTATAACAAGATCAACTATACAAGCAAGGCCTCAACCAATGTTCTGTGTTTTGCTTTAAGCAATAAATTCTATACGGCTGGATTACGTATTATTATGCCCTGAGGAAGTGAGCCGTACCGCTCAAATCCAACCTTCGGTTGTAAAACCCATGTTGGTGCCATACAAGGTCAATGGAAGAGTCAGACTCCACGACCTCCCATCTCGTGGTCAGTGCACAAGTACAACACAAGTAGGACCGCGGTCTCTTACTTAAGTGGCCTCAGCCACAGGGTCAGGCTACCCTTTGCCTATCCCACCTCGGTACAGGTATCAGTGCTAGTGAAACTGAGCCACATGCCTGTTCACCATGCTCTGAGCCATGAACGCATTCATGCTCCCATAACACATATTCTGAGCCATGGGTATGTTCACCATGCTCTTAACATATTGAGATACAGGCCTGAATCCACACTCTGGAGTCTACAACCTAAGTTGCACTCTTACCTCCTCACTTTAGGCTAGGAGAAACCTCACATACTCAACAATATGCGCTCCGGGTTAACCCGTAGGAGAACCCATTTCACCATCACCAACTCCTGACGATGATGGATCTATGTCCAGGGAAAACTACATGATATGTTCCACTGTGATTAGTTAGTATATTTTATGTGGATTGTTGAGGCAAACAAGATGTAACACATGCAAACCATAACAAGGATAAGCAACATGAAACTCTCAACATCATCCTGATCCGTCACAATGATCCAGCATTACATTGCCATGGGATCTCAATCCCTCATCACATAGTGCCATTGCCTCTCAAGGATTACATCATCATCACCATGGGATCATCATCAGAGGATAACACCTCATCAAGGCACTTTAGCCAAACTCAGGTCCTCGGACCAACACATCATGCATATCATCTCATCATCAAGAGTAACCATCAAAACAGTGTTACTCAAACATATATACCTCATAGCCCTTTTCTTGGCTATGCATCTGAATGAAACACATGCATGATTAGTATACACAATCATCATAGATTAATAGAAAGATAATATTATAAAGCATAGGGCAACATTGATGGTTATATACTTTGTCATTCATGCCTCAACCTGTGACCATAGGCATAGGTCATATCATTAAGCAAAGCATTTTATATGCTTATCATTTACTTAGCATTGTACAGATAATCAAGATGCTCATAAACATATGAAATATCATGTCAAGCTACATAGATGTGATCTATTATATCAACCATCTTACTATCATTTAGCATGTCAAGGATCACTATCATAATCCACACATGATTACATGAGAAAGAACTAGCACATAGGTTTTCCAGAAGGAACAAGACCCTCACTAGAAGTGTCTACTACGCTCACAAGAAGTGTGACGGGTAGGGCACCCTCACTAAAGGTAGTATCGGGCAGGGTACTTCCTCATATCACCCAACACTCTAGCCCCATATCATCCAAGCAAGCTAGCCACATATCGGCCAAGCAAGCCAGCCACATATCGACCAAGCATAACAACAAGGGTTATAGGCTACCATCACAAGATGTATCATGCAATAAGAACCCAAGACATAACGTGCACAAGCATATCGTGCAGTAGGTGTATCAGGAACCTCTGTATCGTGCACCTCAGTGTCATGCAACGCTGTGTCGTGCATCATGGATATCAGGATTACATATGCAACATGCAGCTCATCCTATATCGTGCAACGGTGCGTTGTTACCATCTCGGCCAGCATCACTCACAAGGTATGACGCCCAAAGATACAACTCAACGGCCACAAAGAAACCTGTCGTCCAACCAGCCTATCCTCATCATATTGACCAACACATAAGGCAACGCAGGTCCAGGTCGCAACGCCCCATCGTCCAAGGTATGAAAGCACCAAGCAACCACCTGAACAAGGTGTATCGGGTAGGACATTCAGCATGCTGTGACGCCCGACACACAAAAGGCCAAGGACCAGGGTGTATCGCCCAACACAGCCACAACATGTCAACCAAGGCTCTAGGTCAAGAGGGGTAACGGGCAACATCACCCCAAGACCATATCGGTCAAGATGCAACCCACAACCAGGTCATCATCAACCTCAAGCACAAGGGCACCAAAACCCTAGGGGATCAAGAAGATGGCTCACCTCTCAACAACTAAGAGAGGGGTCTTGCACACCTTCTTATCACCAATCGGGCAACACAAAGATCAACCCTAACAAAGGTCTACATCCACCACAAAGCTCACCTCTTGAATCTATGGTGAGGGAAGGGTGTTGCTCAACCAACTAGAACACAAGCTCACCTCTCAACTTAAACAAGAGAGGAGTATTTCCCATATTACTAGAGTTCAAGCTCACTTCTCTAGACCAAGGAGGGAGAGGGGTGTTGCTCAACAAGAAACCCTAGAACAAGGTTCGGCCAACAAGAAGCAACTAAGCAAGAAACTAAACTAGCAACATACATAGCCGATATGATCCTAAGAAACATACAAGAACATAGAAGAAGGCAATATGGTTAGGGTTAGGAGTTATGTAACTAGCCTTAAGCAAGCTCCAAGCTCCAAGCTCCACCATAAGAAGAAGAGCAAGGCACTCTAGGGTTCGGCCACCACTAGAGGAAGAAGGAGACTCCAAGATAAGGATCGGCCACCCAAGCTTGCAAAGGAAGAGGGTATCATGCACCAAGGGAGAGGGAAAAATAAGGAACTAAAGGGATCCTTAGCAAGAGAAAGGAAACACATATATAGGAGAGGATGGAGGAGAAACCAAGGTAAGACAAGGAAAGGTGTCGCCCACCCAGGGAAACTTGTCCATGGGCAATGCCACCACTCTAGCATGCCTTAAACACATGTCCAAGGCCATTGCCACATGCAAGCATCAAGCACCAAGTGTCCACTAGTGGTGACACAAATGAGGTCAAAGGGGTCAAAGAGGTCCATGGGCGACACACCTCCACACCATGCCCGACACACCCCTATGGGCGACACACCTCAGGCCGACACACCTAGGCTGACACAAGGCTCACTTGCCCGACACAAGGTCCAAAAAGGCAGAGGCAAGGCACAATAAGGCCCACCAAGGCTCATCCAAGCCCAAGGAACTCAAGCAACGAGCCCAACCTTCCTCTCAATACTAGAGGAAGCAAGGAGAGGGAGGAACACCTCACAAGATGACAAACTTGCCCACAAACCCTAGACTTGGGTTAATTGCAAGTAGCACCTCCAGCTCTCAACAAAGCACCAAAAAACCCTAATCACCACTAAAGGTGATTAGCAAGCAACTAAGCATCAGGGTTAAGCAAAGAAAACAGGATAAGCCATAAATAGAGGTCAGGGTCCTTACACAGAAGCTGAAGTCCCCTGCCAAAACTAGGGTTTTGGGGTGTCTCGTAACCGTACTGGTTGTCAACCATTGAGTTATCTCTCGCCATTAGGGTTTTTCCTATACAAGGCAAGGTACTAGGTATAAGCAACCAAAGATAAGGGTAAACATCCTAAGGGAGACAACACTTAAATAGTTAGATAATCGACTGCTAGTGGATCTGATACCATGTTGTAAGGAGTGGGATCCCAGAGGGGAACCACTCCCTACTAGAAATAAAAGGCAACATCCCTTGAACCAAACACCACATAGATTTTTTTTTACCAAAGGGATGAAGTCCAATTCATTAAACATGTATGTATCATAACACAATGAGTAGCAGCAGAAGAGATCTTTATGTAACAATTTACAAAGCTTGATAACATTATACATCACTTCACCACACATGGGTGTCCAAAAAGGAAAACTAAACATATAAGACAAAGATCAAGCCGAGGGTCATCTAACCACCTCTTCAAATCTCCCAAAAGCTCAGATAGAAAGGTTGATGTCGAAGTTCACCACTCTTTGACCTAACCTAGGGTTGGAAGTATACCCCACAAAAGAAGAGAAGAAAGAGAATCATCAACAAAAAGCTGGTATGTGCATTCTAAAGAAAAATTGAGCAATATATTGACCAAAGGACTTCAAGAATAAATGCTTCCTATGTAAGGGATGAGGACTACCCACACGGGCATAAAGGATAGGTATCATCATCAAATAATAAAAGAAGATACTTGCCATAATAAAAAAATAAAGATTGTGCAGTACTGGCACATAAAGAAAGTAGGGAGCACACCCCACAATCATCATCAATATCCTACATGCATGTGAGATAAACATAGCCCTAGAACAATATAATTAACAATGGTGACCAAGCCTCATAAACTTGAAACTTGAAACTTGATAGAGAAAGGAATACTGCCAATCTTCCAAATATATATAAAATTGAGAATGGAATATTGCCAAACTCATGTATAGAGAATGGGATACTGCCAATCTCCACAATAAATAATAGGGAAATAATGCCTCAAAAACCAATGTAATTTACACTACTCTAGTGCTACTGAATCACATAGCATGTAAAATGTAGAGGCAAGTAGAAAAGTATAGTCAGAATTATACAATGTTACCATCACACAATGGACAACCCAAACATATAAACATCCACTTCAAAGTGGGCACATATCATTATATAAGACCAACATGCACCAAGGCACACGACAAAAGTCAAGAGAATATCCAAGATCACCATAAACAAGATAGTTCACAAGAACCATGCTATCAAAAGATAAGAACAATATGTATATGTTATTGTCCATAGGACCAAGAGAATGAATAATATGGGTGAATTGCTCAATATGGAAAAATAGGGGATACAACATACCTCAATTTCAGAGTCTACTCTGACCAAAGCCAAGTCTAGGTCCAAGCCTAGGCTTCCAAAGAACCTATGATGCATATATGCGAAATCAGGGTTAGGTTTCCATTAATTATTCAAAACCCTAAGAAAATCACCTTTTTATTATATGTGAATTAGGTTACCAAAACCACATCATGTTTTAGGTTATATTTTTATGAGTCCAAAACATATTTTATTATATTTTTCTGACTTAAAAATTATTAGTTATGACTTTTACAAGTTACTACTTATTTAGAATAATCCATTAAAATCACACACTTTCAACATTAGATTTAGGTAACAAAACCAATACCATTAGAAAGCCCTTATTTTTTTTAATCCAAGGACTATTTTTCCATATTTTTCTGATCATTATTAATTAGTTATTAACTTTTAAAACCTCGACCAATCAGGAAATTACAAATCAACATATCGATTGCAAAAGAGGAGAGAGAGAGAGAGGGTCACTGTTCTGAGTTGGCCCAATCAGATCCAGCCAACTTGGTCTGCCACTCACCCACCTTAGCCGAACCAGGCACAAAGAAAAAAGAAGGAAATCACACAAAACTACCGAAAATCCCATTGATGAAAAACAAAGGACAAAAGAAAAGAGGGAGGGTAAGAGAGGAAAATCACATGGGGCTTTGTTTCCCCCACAAATAACTCACAAAAGCCTGGCACCACAACACATTCTCCGAGCTCCAAAACTCAAACGAAAGAGATCCAAGCAAAGGGTTCTACATGAACCATGATCCAAAGACTCCGATGAACACAAAGAGAAAAACCACAATGAAAATAGTCGGCTATATCTCTAGTTAGGGCCTTCACCATCACTGAATAAACCAGGATGTTTGGATAGACAGAACGAGTCAAAGAAGATCCAATCCAAAAGCGGAGGAAGGTCAGGCATATAAAACCGAAGAGAGAAGCCAAGGAAAACCAGCGAGAAGACGATCACAGAGCCATGATTTCCGCGATGAACAAAACCCAAAAGAAAGGGGCAAAACCACGTTACCTACTAATCACACAAACTGAGGACCCACAAAGATCGCCCACGCCACCATGACTCAAACCAAGTCAAGAACAACACCACTAATCACCAGAACTCCTCTGTTGAGGTCTCCTTCACCGGAACAAGAATTTAGAGTAGGGAAAGGTGGTAGCAGGGCCGTTGGAGCCAAAAGGGTGATGGCAAATGATTGTTGGGTGATCATGGGTCATGAGGGAGTCGGTATTTATAGGTGTGGGTTCAGGGTTCAATGAGGAAAAGCTCGAAAACAGAAAATAGGGGAGAAAAGGAAACATCTCATCGACCCAGCAATAGAGAGGAGGAATCCCATCTAAAGTAGGGATCCCAAAAATCATAAAGAGGTGAGGAACATGAAAAGAAAATCGGAAAATCTTGAGGAGGAGAGGAGAAAGAGAAATAAATCACGAAATTCCATATATACTGTATGAGGAAATAAGATTCTTATTTGTACTAGGTCGGGTAGAGGGGATGGCTCTAAAGTCATCGATCCAATATGCAAAAAAGGCAAGATAAACTGAGTCATTTGATGGCCTAAAAAGAAAGAAAAAAGGAAAAATAAATGTGACAACTATTAAATTCGATTTCAACTAAAGTGAAATCCATTCCATGCATATATTTCTCTTTCCTCATTTAAGGGTTCAAACATTATCCAAATTAGGTAAAATTTTGCATATAGGCCAATTAAAGCATGTAGATTCTTATTATGCACTTTGTTTTGCCTTTTGGAAACTTTAGTTGGGTTAACTAAATCAAATCTCATTTTCTCTTTCCTCCTATATTAATGTCATTAGGATTATCCAAATTTGATGAAACTTGACCCACAAGTCATATTTAATGTGTTGGATATAAGTTTGCCATCCATTTTACATATTGAAGTTGTCTGTATATTTATTTAGTATTTTGAAGGTTCTACACATGTTCTCTCTCCTGATTTCACCTTTTAAGCAAATTTTCTCCAAATTGGATGAAAATTAACCCAAAGTCTATATTTATTATGTAGTTTGTGAATATAAGATTATTTTCCTCTTTTGGAGTCATTTATTGTTTTATTTGATATTTTGGGGGAAAACACACATCTTTTTTTCCAATTTGAATTAAATGAATTATTATTATGTGAATAATGTGAAACTTGACTCCCAAGGCAATTGGGACCCAAGGAACATGATTTTAAACTTAGATTTCACTTTTGGGATTTCTTTTTATGAGATATGTCTCATGGACCATTAGTTCCTTATTCAACCAATTATATTATTATTTTCTCCATATGTGTCATATATGATTATTAAGCATGATTTGTTAGGTTACACTTCTTGTGACACATTTTAGATTTCATTATTGGCTTAATTACACGTATTAGCTTATCCATGTTTGGCTAAGTCAAAGGGGCCAAACTTCTAAGGTAGGGTTCTAGTTCTAGTATGTTACAATTGTACATCAGTTTGAGCTTTTGACTTTATGCCAAGTTAATACAAACACGATTTGTATATGAGAACAAGGGATCATATGCAATTGGTTGTGGCTAGATAACCAATGAATATTGATATGTAATCTCTTTGGCAAAGAATAAAATACAAGTGGCACAAGTTTATGGATTCAATTGTGAGTTGTTCAATTGAAATCCTATTATCGAATCAGTTTTAATTTTCCCTATTTTGTGGTAATATAATTATAAATATTAATTCCATGCTATGTATTGGGTAATCTCACTTTGTGTGGAAAAGGGTGTCACATCTACCTTCTTCTATTATTGCACCTTAATTGAGTTTGCATGCTACTATATTTATATCTGAAATGTGATATAAATATGGTAGATGATGTTTCTATGATTGAGGGTTTATGACTTTGTAGTATTCTCTTATAAATTGCTCTCTTTCTTAACCCTAAATTTCATATACCCGATTTCTAAGTGATGGATGATGTAAAGTTGTTACATGCAACATGATCCTTGGTTTTATCACCATGTTATGGTTTGGCCCTTATGTTTTCTAAAGGTTTTTGGTTTGATTTTCATGAGATTGAAGCTTGGTCATGTTGGAGAACTTTTCTAGGGTTTTATGTCCATATTCCATGAGAATCGATCTTGGTGACGCTTGGTGTTCTTGGAATTTAATATCTATTTTGGGCATGCCTTAGTGTTTTTGGTCGACTCACAAGTGGTTCAGGTGTTTGATTGTTGTCCTTGGTCTTTATTGTGGTCTTTGCTTGTGCATGGATGAAGTGTAGTAGGTGCTACACATACATTGCTTGAGTTGATCACAACACTTGCTTGGTTTAGTTTCGATCGAAGCACCTGGTTTAGTTGGCTGGTCAACACCTTGTTGATTTTTTCATGATCAAAGCACTTTGGTTTGAGTTGGATACTATATCACATGTGGGGTTTTGCAGGCACTACACCCTTGTTTTATTTCGACCAACACACATTGATTTGATTTGGTCACAACACAACATTGCTTGATCTGGTCGCTACTCTTGGATGCTCGTGTATCGGTCGCAGCATGAACATGAACATGAACATGAACTTGGTTTTGTTAAGGCATGGGTGATGATGTGTAGCAGCCGCTACACATAGTGATGTCTATGCTGATGGTAGTTACCCTGGCCTAACCTTAAACAGTCGCTACATTGTGTCATCTAGAATGATCGACACACACATACATGAGAGTAAGGTCTCTACATATGTGTAACACGGTAAGTTTGATACACATGTACATGAAAATAACGGTTCATGCCTAGTGTTGTTTGATGTGATTAATCAATCTGTTGATAATAAACTTAACCCTAATGTGTTCCAAGAAAGTGGGAGATGGTATGATTCGGGTTTGGTGGTTGGTTATTAATATGAAAACCCTAATCAGCTATAAATGTATAACCCTAACTCTAATTCTAGGGTGTTCTATGCTTGTTGATTTTGCCTTGATTTATGGCATGTGATTATATTTACTCTCTCCCACTTGTGCAAGTCTAACCTTGCACTTCGAATGAATGTCATAGCTTGTGAATGCTATGGTGGTAATCATGTGACCCAGTGTGATGGCTATAAGCATGATGAGGCATGTTGATGTGATGGGTCTCATGACCTGACAAAGGCTTAATGCCTAGTGTGAGGTGCTATCATCTAGTGTTGTGATGAGGGATTGATATCCCATGGTAGTGCAATTGTGGTGTTATCCTTGTATGGCTATGTGATATGTTGATAGCCTCAAATGGCAGTGACATCAAGTGATAGTGTGACAAATTTGTATCTTATATGTTCTATATGTTCAATAGTTCTATCACGCTCTTAACTTTGTAGAATTTGTTTAGGGTCTATACTTTGTAACTTGATTGATGTTAAAAGATGCTCACTTGGCCTAACTAATCAAGTGAAACCCTAATCATGTAGATGCCCTATGCCATAGTTCCATCTTGAACATCAGTACTTGCTGGATGGTGAAATATGTATTCTCAAGGGAAACCCAGAGCACATACTTGTTGAGTACGTGAGGTGCAAGTGACCATGTGTCCTTGAAATCTTGATCCCAAGTGTTTTGAGAATGACTACGGTTGGGTCTCGGTGATGAGCAATGTGATATGATGTGATGGAGGAAAACTATGGTCGTACCTCAGTGATTGGGTTATATACCCTAGTTTCTAATGTCATGGCCTGTATGAAGGCAAGCTAGGTGTTTTACAAGACCATAACTTTGACTATGAGTTGTTGTCTCTACAGGTTTATAGCTTTGACGATAAGTTGTTGACTTTTTAGTTTGACAATATGTCACTGTGGTGCAGACTCAAACTATCTGAGTAGTGCAGGAGAAGATCATAGAGTCTGACACTTTCATTGATATTGTATGGCACCAATTTTGACATCACAGTGGTCAGTTCAATTTGGGTGGTACAACTCAAATCCTCATGTATTAATAAAATATGTAATACATCCACGTGGTATTTGTTTAGGGTCAAAATACACTTCACATTGGATGGCCCCTTGCCTTATCTTTGTATTGATTTCTTGAATTATAAAGTGGTAAGAGAAATCAACTGTTATACATGTTCTTCATATTCCTTCTTAAAGTAAGATGTTCTATTACTTAGATAGAGATGCCTAAACAACTTAAATGGTTTTATTTTCTTTACTCATATCATTAAGCTGAATCTATAGTACTATCTACATGTGCTTATAAATAGACGTTGGCGGAGAGTTATATCTCTCGCTAGGATGTTTAGTCTCACCCCATGGATTTCCACATCTTTTAGGTGATCATACATGATGTATTAGAGACCTTGCCATTGAGGCTGAATAGTAAGAGGACCAGTAATTGTGCAAAGGTTGGACATGCTACTACGATTTTGTAGTAGAGTCATATGTGTTGTCCCTGTACTCTTAGGTCTTTGGGGAGGTTTTGTAGTTTGTACATTAATACGAGGTTTTTGGCTATATGCCTTTGTTGTACAGATATGGAACATATGTATATGAACACGCTATCACATGTAGCAGGTTCTGGCTAGTGAGCCAATTAATAATGTGATGTAATAATATTTTGGCATGAGATATGTAATACAAGTGGAACTTGTGGACTCATCATATGTTTCCACTTGTGGTGGATATGTGATATCAATTTCAATTTACCCTATTTTATGGTAATCTGGTTGTTAGTGATATTTCCAAGGCTTTATTTTAAGTAATCTCACTTTGTGGCGCGTCGGGGCGTCACAATTAAGGTTGTATAAGAGATTTAGGTTTGCTGAGTCTACAGAGCATAAGACTAGGGTTGTGTCTGTTCTAATGTCCTCCAATCGGTCTTATGGTAACTTCTGCTTATACAGTAGAAGAAGAAGAGAAGAGAAGATGGGTGGAGAATACAAAGAACATGTTGCTAAGAGCAGTGTTGCTACACTAGGTGGTGGTGCTAGGATATAAGAGAGGGTTGATGATGTGCCTGAGACACCCCAGTTTGACCCAAATGTAGTGGCCAATCCTAGTTTTCAATCCATGTTTGGATAGTTCATGGCTATAATGACACATATGGTAGACAGAATGCCCCCACCTCTAATAAGGGGTGTAGTCCCCAATGCATAATATTTAGGTTATGGGAAGACCTTTGAAAGATTGAGACATGTAGGGGCGGTGGAGTATGTGGGTATGGAAGACCTGATAGATGCATATCTGTGGTTGACTGAGCTGGAGAAGGCCTTCAAGATCCTCAACATCCTCGAGGAGGATAAAGTGAAGCATGGAGTGTATCTGTTGAAGGGGAGTGATGGCCATTGGTGGGCATTGAGGAGGAGAAAAGGCACGGTGTTGTCATCATTTGGGAAGAGTTCCTACGGGAGATCATGAGTCAGTACTTTCCAAAGACATACTTGGGTGAGAAGATCACGTAGTTTTAGAAGATCTGGTAGGGATCTATGGAAGTGAATGAGTATGATTATAAGTTCATGGAGCTTTTGAGGTTTTATCCTCATATGGAAGAAACAGACAAGGAGAGAATCTGACAGTTCAAGAAGGGTTTGAGTATAGAGTTGATGACTCCAGTGTCATATTTAGAGAACATGGAGAAGTTCACCATGTTTGTGGAGTCAGTCAAGAGAGTAGAGCGATCAATGGTGTAGAAATGTGAGACAAAGGTCAAGAAGAGGCATGTGTAGTATTAAGGGTAGTCATCAGGAGGCTTTAAGAAGCCTAGGATTTCAGCACCACCATTACAGTAGAGGTCGGTGAGTAAGTCATAGTAGTCTCCCAACAAAGTTAGAGGTTGTACCTTTCCACCAGCAGGAGCCCAAGCACTGCATCAGTTTCTGTGACAATACCATCTAGGCCATGATATGAGAGTAAGTGTAATGACCCTGACCTGGGTTATGAGGTAACCCTATTTGTTTTGGCTAATAAATTTGCTTAGAACTCTAATATAATCCTCTAAGGAGTTTTGTCATCATGTAACACACTTATGTTTCAAGTTTGGTCCTGATTGAATGTTGTTTGAGCAATGTTCCTTTATTTTGGACCAAAGTGCAATTTACCCAAGTTGAGGGGTTATAATGCAAAATTTCACATGTTGAATGTACCAAATGCGTTTTACAATCATAATATAGAGAATTATGTTAAGTGGTGGCTTGTGCAAAGCCTAAATTCCAAGTTTGAACTTGTTTGAACAATGTTGGAGCATTGTGCACCAATTTTGGTACAAATTGCAATTTACCCAAAATGTGGGATTAATATGCAAATTACCACATATAGAGTGTTCCTACTCCCTCCTAGCATCATGTAGAAGAGAGATAAATGAGGATACACCATACTTGATTCCATTATGAATGATGGTAATCTTGGTGAAGAAATGACCAAGAAAAGGGTTGAATTTGAAAGCTTAAATTGAGTTGTATCAAGTTGAAAAGCTTAAATATGAGTTCCTATCGGCCATGGAGCCCAAGGAGGTGTCCCATATCGTTTTTTGGACTCTTGTAAAAGTCCATATCGTGCAAAGCACCTCAAGGAGGTGAGGTGTGTCAGGTTACAACTTCCTTAGCAAAGTTGTGATGAGTTGTGAATAAAGGGGTGGTTTTGTTGAAATATCTTATTCAAAGAGATATGTAATGGACAAATCTTTATCCCTAAATGATTCTCAACTGTTTTGCAAGACAATATAAATTTTGATGCATGCATGTACACGTTTCACCCATGCATGACACGTGGCACCTACTAGCTCAAAATGTTGACACCTCATTTTTTCCTTCCTTCATGAACAACAAGTATATATACCCCTAGTTTCACCCCTTGGTGCAATTTTTCGACCCTTACCACCCTCCTACCCTAAGGTATAGTGCATAGAGCTCCCATATCGTGAAGGGATGCTGTGGTATCGTGCATAGGCCTTGGGATATCGTCCATGGCAAGAGCATATCGGCCAAGTAGGTAAAATTGGCCATATAAGGTGATATCGGCCAATAGGGTGATGAGTTGAGTGGCATATCATGCAAGTGAGTGCCATATCGTGCAATAGGGTTGGAATATCGTGCAAGGACACAAGGGTATCGAGAAAAGGTGTTAAGGAGCAAGAAGGAGCTCATACTTAACCCTAAGGTGAGGCAATGATCATCTTCAACCTTGGATTGAAGCATGGTTTTAGGGTTTTGATCTTCCTTTCTTTTCTTCTTCACCAATTGCTTATCCATGGTGATTCCTTGTATATGAAGGAGTTGTGAACGAGCCTTGGACTTTTGATAAAGTCATCTTCAACTTAGGAACGTGTAGCTTTGTATCTTGGAGCTTTGAAGTTATTCTTAAGGCGGGTTATATAACTTGAACTCAACCATGTTATTATTCATCACCTAAATTGCTGTATTTAATGATCTACTTTTAATTCCAAAATTTCCTGAAATAGTTGATGAAATTATGAGTTCTAGTAGTTTCTTAGACCTTTTTACATGAACTGTAATAGTTATAACAAAGGTCTAGAGCTTGAAGATGATGATATTACCTTATAAAAGTGATATCGGGTGTAAGCACACAAGTGAGCACCTTTAACCTGATATGATGATGCACCCACTTCACTTGAACGATATGGATATGAATGAATACATTGTTGCATGATATGGGGGTGTAGTATAAACCTCTTGCATGATAGGGAGTCAAGTATAGACTCCATGCACAATACAAGGTTAAATGAATACTTGTAAGTTGACATGAAACCCTAATTTGGGTAACCAAATATTAGTAAAGAATAGCAAGTGCTATTGCACGATATGGTAGCCCAATACACAACCCTAGTTGATGTCTAGCCCAACATGGTGAGGGCTTAATACCTCATGCACGACAAGGGGAACACATACAAACACCTTTATCCCGATATGAATGGTGTGTATATACTTCTAGCCGGATATGGTGAGTGCTCATATACTTACAACCCGATATGGTGAACATATGTACACTTCTAACCCGATATACCTTGTAAAGGTGAGGGAAAGACACTCTTAGGAGTGATAAGAGTAACACCAAGTTTTGTTGTGGCTAATACCTTTATAGGTGAAACACATAAAGTGGTTGGTAATGGACAACCTTATATCAACAGTGCCTTAACCCGAGATGAGTCCATATCATTGATAATAGTTGGGTGATTCAAATGTATGACTTATGGCCAATACTTTACAAGATTAATATGATGGGATAGTGGATAAAGTATTAGGATGGGAAATACCCTAATATAAGATAAGTTGATGAACTTAAGTAAGTTAAAAGTGATGAGGGAAGTGATACACCAAGCTATGGTAAATATCACATCCAACACTTTAAGGTTGCTACACCTTGATGCATCTTAAATACAATATGTATTGATGAGTAAAACATGAAGTGTGTCATGCTAATTGTTACATTGAAATGTAGTGATTTTAATGCACTTTGATAAGTGTAGGCTAACATACCTTGAGAAAGGGTTAATCCAAAACAATAAAGTATGATGTAATCAATATCCTAGAGAGGATGAGAGAGAAACTCGTACCTTGTATTGGTAATCATTTAATGATAAATGTTGAATAAATAAGTATGATTGGATACTTATGATAGCAATGTATACTCCTAGATGTGTGGGGGCAATGAATTAGGGTTTGGATCAATAAAATAAACATGAAACCCTAATCGGTCATAAAGGGGAAACCCTAATCCCAATGATGGGATGGTTGTAATTCTCTTATTGCATAAGCCTTGAAAGGCATGCTAAATACTTGTATAACAAGTATAATGAGTTATGGCTTTGTGAGCCATGTGAATAAGTTGTTGCCTAGTGAGAGGTGACAAGATGTGTTATGGCTTTGTGAGCCATGAGAATAAGTTGTTGCCTAGTGAGAGGTGACAAGATGTGTTATGGATTTGTGAGCCATGAGAATAATTTGTTGCCTAGTGAGAGGTGACAAGATGTGTTATGGCTTTGTGAGCCATGAGAATAAGTTGTTGCCTAGTGAGAGGTGACAAGATGTGTTATGGCCTTGTGAGCCATGTGATAATTTGTTGCCTAGTGAGAGGTGACAAGATGTGTTATGAGCCTTGTGAGCCATGTGATAATTTGTTGCCTAGTGAGAGGTGACAAGATGTGTTATGAGCCTTGTGAGCCATATGATAATTTATTGCCTAGTGAGAGGTGATAAGATGTGTTATGAGCCTTGTGAGCCATGTGAATAAGTTGTTGCCTAGTGAGAGGTGACAAGATGTGTTATGGCCTTGTGAGCCATGTGATAATTTGTTGCCTAGTGAGAGGTGACAAGATGTGTTATGGGCCTTGTGAGCCATGTGAATAAGTTGCCTAGTGAGAGGTGACAAGATGTGTTATGGTTTTGTGAGCCATGAGAATAAGTTGTTTCCTAGTGAGAGGTGACAAGATGTGTTATGGCCTTGTGAGCCATGTGATAATTGTTTGCCTAGTGAGAGGTGACAAGATACTTAATGGGCCTTGTGAGCCATGAGGATAGTTATTGCCTAGTGAGAGGTAACAAGATGTTTATAAAAGTCTCATGTAAGAAATGATAATGTTCAAAATAAACTAAGAAATGGAAACTTAGTAATATAATGATAATAATAAATGGATACAATAACAATAATGAAATATTGATCATACATGCTTTATGCTTATAGCCAAATAAGGGCTATAGTGTTTGAAATATATGAGAGAGATACTTGTTTATAGAAAGGATGTGAATAAGCATGATGTCTTGGCTAAGGTATAATGCCTAGTAAAAGTGATGTGGTATTCAGTGATGTTTGCACAGGATTGGCATAGTCCAATGCCTGAAATAATTGCAAAGGATTGGCATAGTCCAATGCCTAAATATAATATGATGATGCATACTCACATGACTGGTACAATTAAATATCCGGTTAGCAGATTGGCTGAGGCCAACAAATAGAAATGAGAATGATTCATGGATGACATACCATGATAATGAGTTTCACTGGATAAGCTTGAGATGTTGATATAGTATGATGAGTAAATGATATACATGTTCTTCCCATTCCCTATAAAGAGAATAAATGACTTACTGCTCTATCATAGATAGTTGCAATGCTTTAAAAGATGAGAATATTCTAAACTACTTATCTTCTGCTCAGTTTTATACCATTTAAACTGTGATAATAATATTGTTGGCGGAGAGTTATATCTCTCGCTGGGACAATTGTCTCACCCCGTGGGATCCACATTTTTTTAGGTGGACGTGCATGAGGGGGATTGAGACTGTATTGCAGAGGAAGAACATCAGTAATAGGGACAACAATGACAGCTCAGGTTGAGTGTACTGCATGTCGTGTCTTGTAGATAGTAGTCCTATGTGTCGTCTCTGTACTCTCAGGTCCTTGGAGTTGGTTCGTACTGGTGTCATGAATAATATGAGATTTTGGCTTGAATGCCTCAAGATTTTATGTTGCTCCAGTATGTGTTTTGATAGAGCAACCGTTATATGTTGTCCTCGAGATGAGATGAAACAATGTTATACAATGTAAATCATCATATGTATGAGTTTTGGATCTTTCAGTAAAAGTTTTCTGTACAAGGATCTCCTTGCAAAATGGTTTTAAATTTTAGTGATTTTTGTTAATCTGTTGTCTATGTTTATTCCGCTTAATTAGTAACGATTTGTTTGTCAGTTTGGCGACTGTCGTTTCAAGTTTGGTATTAGAGCTTAAGGTTCACTGAGTCTACAGAGACATAGGACTAAGGTGTTGAGTCTGTGTTAGTGTCCTCCAGTATACCCTATAGTGACTTCTGCCTATGCAGAGTAAAGGGTAAAGTTTATAAATGACTGGGGAACATGAGGAACACATTGCTAAGGGCAATATTGTTGCACCAGGAGAGGGTGCATGGGATCAGGCAAGAGAAGAACAAGTGCCTGAGAATTCCCATCTTGACCTGATCATGATAGAGAATCCTATGTTTATGCTCTTGAAGGGCAGGTTAGGACAACATTGATGCATATAGAATACTGGATACTAGCATTACAACCTAGGTTACCAGTCCTTAATACAAAAACTTTGGGCTTTGAAAAGATTTCTAAATGACATAGTCATGTTGGAATAGTGGAAAATGTGGGAAAGATTAACATATGGCAAGAAAGTAGACTCTGCCATAAGTTTAGACAGATAATACATATGTTATGGTAGTGCCCAAGGAGGGGAAATAAGGTGAGATTTAAGGTAAGGTCTCTATAATTTTAGAGACATTTGCCTAGTTGTTCTGAAAAGCCAAAGTTTTTGGTACCACCAGTGCAATAAAAGCCTAGTGCACCAGGGCAGTAGTCATTATGTAAGGGCAAAGGTCCTAACTTTTCACCTGTAAGAACTCATGGCATAGCTTATACATCAGTAATGAGACCGATAAGACCATGGTATGAGGATAAGACATGTTATGTATATGGACTTGTTGAGCATACTAAACTCTTTTCTTTGAAAAGAAGGGAGGAAATGACTCAACAACCGAGGTAGACTCGGCAAGGCTTATGAAAGTTACAACCCAATAACGTAAAAAGGCAAAAGCAACAACATGAAACAACTAGACACTATGTGTTAAGTCAACCTAAAGCAGTAGATGACCGCGAGGGGTAATAGTCAGATGAAATAGATTCATTCTGATATTTCATTTCCTGATTCTATGTGTTAAAAATAAGAAAGTAGTTGT
The DNA here is from genome assembly GCA_963693085.1 of Alisma plantago-aquatica. Lineage (NCBI taxonomy): Eukaryota > Viridiplantae > Streptophyta > Magnoliopsida > Alismatales > Alismataceae > Alisma > Alisma plantago-aquatica. The sequence continues at coordinate 367,045,445 of OY856414.1, forward strand.
TTTTGAACTTCCTTTAACCAGTCCTATAAGGACACAAGGAAGAAGAGAACTTACATTTTACTCAGTGCTCCTTAAAATGCTTTATAATCTCTCTTATCTGTGTAATAAAAGATGAGATATTGAAGCAATATCTGAAGAAAATTCAGAAATGAAAAATCCTGTGTGTATAATGATATGAGAAGTGAGGAATATGATAGTAAATAAAGTACATACTACCTAATCTCAATACTTGTATACCCTGGCCAGGTATATGATTATTGAGGATAAGGCAAGTATGAAACTCTTAGATTGTTGTCTTTTTTATTACTCTGATCAAGTAGTCATTTTGAAACAATCTAGAGAGTATAATGTAACTAAATGGGAAGAGCTAAGTGAACATTCCCAATTAAATAGGAAGAGCTGTGTGAACATTCCTAAATGGGAAGAGCTAAGTGAACATTTCCAATTAAATAGGAAGAGCTGTGTGAACATTCCTAAATGTGAAGAGCTAAGTGAACATTCCCAATTAAATAGGAAGAGTTGTGTGAACATTCCTAAATGGGAAGAGCTAAGTGAACATTCCTAAATGGGAAGAGCTAAGTGAACATTCCTAAATGGGAAGAGCTAAGTGAACATTCCCAATTAAATAGGAAGAGCTGTGTGAAAATTCCTAAATGGGAAGAGCTACGTGAACATTCCCAATTAAATAGGAAGAGTTGTGTGAACATTCCTAAATGGGAAGAGCTAAGTGAACATTCCCAATTAAATAGGAAGATCTGTGTGAACATTCCTAAATGGGAAGAGCTAAGTGAACATTCCCAATTAAATAGGAAGAGCTGTGTGAACATTCCTAAATGGGAAGAGCTAAGTGAACATTCCCAATTAAATAGGAAGAGTTGTGTGAACATTCCTAAATGGGAAGAGCTAAGTGAACATTCCTAATTAAATAGGAAGAGCTGTGTGAACATTCCTAAATGGGAAGAGCTAAGTGAGCATTCCCAATTAAATAGGAAGATCTAAGTGAACATTCCTAAATGGGAAGAGCTAAGTGAACATTCCCAATATAAAGGAAAAGCTAAGTGTGCATTCCCAATTAAATAGAGTTTTGCTAAGTGAACTTTTCCAAACGAATAAAAGATTGCTGAGTAAATTATCTCTGTTAGATATATATGTTTCCCTTTTGATAAATATTCTTGGGTGATGATAGAAGTATGCTCTTTTATGCTTCTTCCTTTCAATAATATGGACATCATATGTTAGGGGTTTATGCTCTGCATAAACATAAACATTGATAATGTTGAACTAGTGAAAGGAACTTTGTGTGAACTACAGATATATGGTATCTCCATAACATTAAGAAGTTAGGTGGAGACTTTAGGGCATGATTAATGAATAATCTGTCCCTCCCTTTTCCTGGGATTTTGGGGACGAAATCCTTGTTAGGGGTTTATAACTTGTAACGACCCTGACCTGGGTTATGAGGTAACCCTATTTGTTTTGGCTAATAAAGTTGCTTAGAACTCTAATATATTCCTCTAAGGAGTTTTGTCATCATGTAACACACTTATGTTTCAAGTTTGGTCCTGATTGAGTGCTGTTTGAGCAATGTTCCTTTATTTTGGACCAAAGTGCAATTTACCCAAGTTGAGGGGTTATAATGCAAAATGTCACATGTTGAATGTACCAAATGTGTTTTACAATCATAATAGAGAGAATTATGTTAAGTGGTGGCTTGTGCAAAGCCTAAATTCCAAGTTTGAACTTGTTTGAACAATGTTGGAGCATTGTGCACCAATTTTGGTACAAATTGCAATTTACCCAAAATGTGGGATTAATATGCAAATTACCACATATAGAGTGTTCCTACTCCCTCCTAGCATCATGTAGAAGAGAGATAAATGAGGATACACCATACTTGATTCCATTATGAATGATGGTAATCTTGGTGAAGAAATGACCAAGAAAAGGGTTGAATTTGAATGCTTAACTTGAGTTGTATCAAGTTGAAAAGCTTAAATATGAGTTCCTATCGGCCATGGAGCCCAAGGAGGTGTCCCATATCATTTTTGGACTCTTGGAAAAGTCCATATCGTGCAAAGAACCTCAAGGAGGTGAGGTGTGTCAGGTTACAACTTCCTTAGCAAAGTTGTGATGAGTTGTGAATAAAGTGGTGATTTTGTTGATATATCTTATTCAAAGAGATATGTAATGGACGAATCTTTATCCCTAAATGATTCTCAACTGTTTTGCAAGACAATATAAATGTTGATGCATGCATGTACACGTGTCACCCATGCATGACACGTGGCACCTACTAGCTCCAAATGTTGACACCTCATTTTTGCCTTCCTTCATGAACAACAAGTATATATACCCCTAGTTTCACCCCTTGGTGCAATTTTGTGACCCTTACCACCATCCTACCCTAAGTTATCGTGCATAGAGCTCCCATATCGTGAAGGGATGCTGTGGTATCGTGCATAGGCCTTGGGATATCGCCCATGGCAAGAGCATATCAGCCAAGTAGGTAAAATTGGCCATATAAGGTGATATCGGCCAATAGGGTGATGAGTTGAGTGGCATATCGTGCAAGTGAGTGCCATATCGTGCAATAGGGTTGGCATATCGTGCAAGGACATAAGGGTATCGAGCAAAGGTGTTAAGGATCAATAAGGAGCTCATACTTAACCCTAAGGTGTGGCAATGATCATCTTCAACCTTGGATTGAAGCATGATTTTAGGGTTTTGATCTTCCTTTATTTTCTTCTTCACCAATTGCTTATCCATGGTGATTCCTTGTATATGAAGGAGTTGTGAACGAGCCTTGGACTTTTGATAAAGTCATCTTCAACCTTAGGAACGTGGAGCTTTGGAGCTTGGAGCTTTGAAGTTGTTCTTAAGGCAGGTTATATAACTTGAACTCAACCATGTTATTATTCATCACCTAAATTCCTGTATTTAATGATCTACTTTTAATTCCAAAATTTCCTGAAATAGTTGATGAAATTATGAGTTATAGTAGTTTCTTATACCTTTTTACATGAAGTATAATAGTTATAACAAATGTCTAGAGCTTAAATATTATGATATTACCTTATAAAAGTGATATCAGGTGTAAGCACACAAGTGAGCACCTTTAACCCGATATGATGATGCACCCACTTCACTTGAACGATATGGATATTAATGAATACATTGTTGCATGATAGGGGGGTGTAGTATACACCTCTTGCACGATAGGGAGTCAAGTATAGACTCCATGCACGATACAAGGTTAAATGAATACTTGTAAGTTGACATGAACCCTAATTTGGGTAACCAAATATGAGTAAAGAATAGCAAGTGCTATTGCATGATATGGTAGCCTGATACACAACCCTAGTTGATGTCTAGCCCAACATGGTGAGGGATTAATACCTCATGCACGACATGGGTAACACATACAAACACCTTTAGCCCGATATGAATGGTGTGTATATACTTCTTGTAAGGACCCTGACCTCCATTTAGGGCTTATACTATATTCTTTGCTTAACTCTGGTGCTTAGTTGCTTGATAATCACCTTTAGTGGTGATTAGGGTTTGTTGGTGCTTTGTTGAGAGCTGGAGGTGCTACTTGCAATTAACCCAAGTCTAGGGTTGTGGGCAAGTTTGTCACCTTGTGAGGTGTTCCTCCCTCTCCTTGCTTCCTCTAGTGTTCAGAGGAAGAGTTCGGCTCGTTGCTTGAGTTGCCTTGGGCTTGGATGAGCTTATTGGGCCTTGTGGTGCGTTGCCTTTGCCTCTTTGGACCTTGTGTCGGGTAAGAGTGTGCTTGTGTCGATCTAGGTGTGTCGGCCTGTGGTGTGTCGGCCTATGGTGTGTCGGCCTAGGGAGTGTGTCGGCCATGGTGTGGAGGTGTGTTGCCCATGGACCCCTTTGACCCTCTTTGACCTCATTTGTGTCACCACTAGTGGACACTTGGTGTTTGATGCTTGCATGTGGCAATGGCCTTGGACATGTGTTTAGGGCATGTTGGAGTGGTGTCTTTACTCATGGACAAGTGTCCCTAGGTGGGCGACACCTTACCTTGTCTTACCTTGGTTTCTCCTCCATCCTCTCCTATATGTGTTCCCTTTCTCTTGCTAAGGATCCCTTTAGTTCCTTTGTTTCCCCTCTGCCTTGGTACATGACACCCTCTTCCTTTGCAAGCTTGGTGGCCGATCCTCATCTTGGAGTCTCCTTCTTCCTCTAGTGGTGGCCAAACCCTAGAGTGCCTTGCTCTTCTTCTTGTGGTGGAGTTTGGTGCTTGGAGCTTTGGAGCTTGCTTAAAGCGGGTTACATAAATCCTAACCTTAACTACATTACCATCTTCTATGTTCTTGTTTGTATGTTGCTTATAATCGGCTATGTATGTTGCTAGCTTAGTTTCTTGCTTAGTTGCTTCTAGTTGGCCGAACCTTGTTCTAGGGTTTTCTTGTTGAGCAACACCCCTGTCCCTTCTTGGTCTAGAGAAGTGAGCTTTAACTCTAGTAACATGGGCAATACTCCTCTCTCATTTAAGTTGAGAGGTGAGCTTGTGTTCTAGTTGCTTAAGCAACACCCTTCTCTCACCATGGATCTGAGAGGTGAGCTTGGTGGTGGCTTTAGACCTTTATTAGGGTTGATCCTTGTGTTGCCCAAATGGTGATAAGAAGCTAGGCAAGACCCCTCTCTATTGGTTGTTGAGAGGTGAGCCTTCCCCTTGTGCTTGAGGATGGTGACGACCTTGTGGAGTTGCATCTTGGCCGATATGGCTTGGGGTTGGCGTTGCTCGATAACCCTCTTGACCTAGAGCCTTGGACGTTATGATGTGGTGGCTGTGTTGGGAGATACACCCTAGTCCTTGAACTTTTGTGTGTCGGGCATCACACTATGCTGACTACCTTACTCGATATGCTTAGCCTTGTTTGGTGGTAGGCGTTACACCTGATTGAGTATCCTGCCCGACACGCCTAGCTCGGGTGGTTGCTTAGTGCTGTTACACCTTGAACGTTAGGGGGCGTTGTGGGATGACCTTGTGACGGGCGTCACACCTCTGCCCTTGCCTTGTGTTGGCCGATAGGTCATGAATAGGCTGGTTGAACAACATGTTCCTTGCTTCCCGTTTGAGTTGCACCTTTGGGCGTTGCTTCTTGATGAGTGGTGCTTCCCGATACACCTAACCTGATACGGTAGCCTAGAGCCCGTTATATCCTAGATGTTATTATGTTCAGTGGTTAGCCTTGTGCTGGACGTCATGATGTTGCACGTTACTCTTGTTGCACGACACGTCCCTTGGGATCAGTTGCAGGACAGGCCTTGCTATACGTTACACTTGGAGGTGCATGACACAACATTGCACGACACTGTGGTGCACGACACAGAGGTGCCTGATACACCTGCTGCACGATATGCTTGTGCACATTATGCCTTGGGTCCTTGTTGCATGATACATCTTGTATTCTTGCTGGTTTGCTTGGCTGTTATGAGGCTTGAGTGGTTGGGCGATATGGGAGAGTACCCTGCCCGATGCTATCTTCTAGTGAGGGTCTTGTTCCTCCTAGAAAACCTATATGCTAGTTCTTGCTTATACAAACACGTTTGGCTTATGATGATGACCCTTGATATGCTTGATAGTAATTGAGGTAGTAGATTACATCTATGTATCTTTACATGTGCTTATGATCATCTGGAATGATATGTATAATGCTGAGTAAATGATAAGCATATAAGATGCTTTCCATGATGATATGACCTATGTCTATGATCACAGGTTGAGGCATGTATGATAAATCATATGATCATCAATGTTGCCTATGATTGATAATATGATTCTTCTGTTAATCCATGATGACTGTGCATACTAACCATGCAGGTGTTTCATACAGATGCATAGCCAGGAAAAGGGCTATGAGGTATATATGTTTGAGTAACACTGCTTTGATGGTTACTCTTGATGATGAAATAACATGCATGATGTGTTTTGGTCAGAGGACCTGAGTTGGCTAAAGTGCCTAGATGAGATGTTATCCTATGATGATGACTTGGGATTGCTATCCCATGATGATGATGTAAGCCTTGAGAGGTAGTGGCACTATGTGATGAGGGATTGAGATCCCATGACAATGTGATGATCCTTGTGATGGATCTCGATGATGTTGATGACAGTAAAAGCATGATATTGAGTTTCATGTTGTTTATTCTTGTTCTTATTTGCATATTATACAACTTGGCTGAATCTTGCAGTACACTTAAACTATACTAACTAATCACAGTGGAACATATCATGTAGTTGCCCTGGCTATAGATCCATCATCGTCAGGAGCTTGTGATGGTGAAATGGGTTCTCCTGCAGGTTGACCCGGAGCGCATATTGTTGAGTATGCGAGGTTTCTCCTAGCCTAAAGTGAGGAGGTAAGAGTGCAACTTTAGTTGTAGACTCCAGAGTGCGGTTTCAGGCCCATAGCTCAATATGTTAAGAGCATGGTGAACAGGCCCATGGCTCAGGATATGTGATATAGGAGCCTGAATGCGTTCATGGCTCAGAGCACGGTGAACAGGCCCGTGGCTCAGTTTCACTAGCGTCGATACATGTACCAAGGCGGGCTAGGAATAGGGTAGCCTGACCCTATGGTTGAGGCCACTTAAGCATGAGACTGCGGTCATGCTTGTGTTGTACTCGTGCACTGACCACGAGGTGGGAGGTCATGGAGTCCAGCTCTTCCATTGACCTTGTATGGCACCGGGTTGGGTTTTGCAACCGAAGGTTGGATTTGAGCGGTACGGCTCACTTCCTCAGGGCATAATAATATGTAATCCAGATGAATAGTATTTACTGCATAAGGCAAAACATGGAACATTGGTTGAGGCCTTGCTTGTGTAGTTAATCTTGTTATACTTGTAGTTACTTATACGTTTCTTATGTTCTGTGATAAGATCTTATAAATCTTATCTTGTTAATCATGTTCCATAAAGAAATACTTGGTTATCTGCCTTCCGTGCAACTTGGTAAGCTTGATGGTGAATATCTTTACTTTATAATCTGCTCTTGTTCTACGCTTTATCAGTTATCTATTGTTGTTGCTTAAATCTTCCTTTGGTTTTATAGTTTCAGCGGGGAGTTATGTTTCTCGCTGGGACTGTGTGTCTCACCCCGCTGGTTTATAACCTTTTTAGGTGTGTGAGCTAGATGTGGTGGTGGTCGCAGAGTTGTGGATGAGCATCAAGAAGAGTTGTAGAAGGCAAGAGATGGATATGCTGCTGTTTTGGTTGTTTTGTAGTAGAGTCTTAGAGTCATCCATGTACTCTCAGGTCCTTGGAGGCATTTTGACATTGTTTCATGATGTATAGCTGTTGATCCTTTGTATATCCTGCTGCTGGCCGGATGTGGGTCATTATGTATATATAAACAGGTGATGAACTCATGAGATGACAAGACAGATGATCCCCTAAGATGTGGATACGTACCAATACATGTAAATGTTTATATAACCTGTTTTCTTGTAGGATGAGGATCTGAATGTAATAGTTTCTTAGTTTATCCACTTTCAAAATTGGTTTTAATTAACTCATGTTTTTGGTAATTTGTGGTTTATAGTGTTTTCCGTACGTTTTCGTGTAACACCTCACTGTATGTGTGATAGCGGGATGTGTTGCCACAAGTTTGGTATCAGAACTCTAGGTTCGCTGAGTCTACATGGATTTAGGACTAGGTTGTGTCTATTCTTCTGAGCTTTCCAGATTTTCTTACAATCATCTTCTGCCCTCCGCGGAAGAAAAAGCCAATATGTCTGGAAACCATGAAGAACATGTTGCTGAGAATAGCGATGCTGCATCAGTTGATGGAGCTATAGGGCAGGCATATGGAGATCAGGTGCCTGAGGTCCCCCAACCTGACCCAGCCATTTTTGAAAACCGTGCCTACCAACAGCTTATGGGGCAGATGATGGCTACGATGAATCTCATGGTAGAAAGATTGCCAGTGCCTCCGCCAAGAGCACAGGCTTCCCATGGTGAAACATCGGGTATTGGGAAGACCTTTGAGCGGCTTCGCCGAGTCGGATCTTCGGACTATGCTGGGACGGCTGATCCAGGGAATGCAGAATTGTGGCTGACAAGTCTTGAGAAGGCTTTCCGAATCCTCGACATCCCCAAAGTAGATAAAGTCAAGAACGCTGTCTATCTTCTGAAAGGTAGTGATGGTCACTGGTGGACCATCGAGGAGGAGAAGCATCCTGGTGAGGTGATCGGTTGGGAGGTTTTTCGACGAGAGTTTGTCAGCAGATACTTTCCGAAGAGGTATCTGGATGAGAAGATCAGTCTGTTTGAGCGCCTGCACCAAGGAACGATGAACATCATCGAGTACGAGGCCAAGTTCATGGACCTGATGAGGTTTTGTCCTCACATGGCGACGACAGATGATGAGCGAATCAGACGTTTTGAGAAAGGTCTGAGTGCTGAGCTGACAACACATGCTTCTGTGTTGGAGAACCGAGAGCGGTTTGCTACATTTGTGGAATCTGTCCGGAGGATCGAACGGTCAGTTAGGGAGAAAATAGAGTCCATATCTAAGAAGAGGCCTGCTCAGTTCCAGGGAAAGAGGTTTGGTGGCTTCAAGAAGCCAAGGTTTTCAACACCTTCCGTGATAAGAGGTTCCAGTGTACCATCGCAGTGGTCTCTGAGTAAGGGAAGAGGATATGTTTCTTCACCTTTAAAGGCACATAGTACAACTTTTGTGGCAGTAACATGGCCATCCAGGCCACAACAGTGAGACCAGTCATGCCATCTGTGTGGTCAGATCGGGCATTGGAGGTCAAACTGCCCGAGTAGAGATATTGAAGTGACGTAAAAGCTGAGGCAGAATCAACAAGGGTCAGATAGACAGCAGCCCAGTAGTAACAGAGGGTGAGGACGCGGTCAAGCGTCACAAGCGGGATCGTCTGCTCAAGGAAGCAGAGGACGTGGACAGTAAGCAACGACTCAATTCTATGCTATGAGTCAGCCAGAGGCGATAGTCAACACGCGAGTGGTGGCAGGTCAGATGGAGTTATTTCATTCTGATATTACTTCTTCTTGCTTTATGTCTGTTCTGGTTGACTCGGGTGCTACACACTCTTTTCTCGCCTATAGTATGCTTGAAAACTGTCATTTACCTGTTAGTTGTAAGAAAGATAGCTTGTTGTTAGAAACCCCTCTTGATGGTTCCTCGATGCTTCGAGAGGAGTGTCCATCTTGTGTCTTATCTTTTTTGGGACACAATATACAAGTGGATCTTATACCACTTTATATGCATGGTTTCGATGTGATCCTTGGGATGGATACCTTAGAGAAGTATAAGGTTGTTTTGGACTGTGGTTCCAAGCAAGCTGTGTTTGATGATGGTGGTAAGAAGTGGATTTTCCAAGGAGATAGGAAGATTCTTCTGACATGTCTAGTATTGGCTATGGTGGCAGAGAAGTTGTTACGGCAAGGATGTAAGGCGTTCTTAGATCAAATTGTAGATACCAAGGCGAAAGGTCCTAGCCTTGAGGAGATGACGGTTGTCCGAGAGTTTGCGGATGTGTTTCCTAATGAGTTCCCCGATGTTCCTCCACCCCGAGAGATTGACTTTGAGATCAATCTGGTTCCAGGAACGCAGCCAGTTGCACATACACCGTATAGGATGGCTCCAGTAGAGATGGTAGAGCTTAAGAAACAGTTACAAGAGTTGCTGGAGAAGGGTTTCATCTGACCGAGTATGTCGCCTTGGGGTGCTCCAGTGTTGTTCGTTAAGAAGAAGGATGGGTCGATGTGGTTATGTATAGACTACTGACAGTTGAACAAGGTTACGATCAAGAACAAGTACCCATTGCCGAGGATAGATGATTTGTTCGATCAATTGCGTGGTGCTATAGTGTTTTCAAAGATCGACCTACGGTTCGGATATCATCAGTTGAGGATTAAGGCGGATGACATACCAAAGTCAGCTTTTAGGATGAGGTATGGTCACTTCGAGTTTGTGGTTATACCGTTCGGGCTAACCAATGTGCCTGCTGCTTTCATGGATTTGATGAACAGGGTGTTCTGTGCGTCCCTAGATCAGTTTGTTGTAGTTTTTATAGATGACATCTTGATCTATATTCAGGATAGGCAAGAGCATGAGCGACATCTTCGACTAGCGTTGACTCTTCTTTGCCAACATCAGTTGTATTCCAAGTTCAGTAAGTGTGAGTTCTGGTTGGAAGAAATAACTTTCTTGGGTCATGTGATATCTGCAGAAGGAGTCAAAGTGGACCCCAAGAAGGTGGAGTTAGTAGCAAATTGGGAGCAACCGAGGATGCCGATAGAAGTTCGTAGTTTCCTGGGATTAGCAGGATACTACCAAAGGTTTATCAAAGACTTCAGTGCGATTGTGTTGCCAATGACGAAGTTGACTAGAAAGGATGTACCTTTTGTCTGCAATGATCGTTGTCAGCAAGCTTTCCAAAGTTTGAAGGAAAAGCTGACTAGTGCTCCAGTGCTAGTACTGCCAGAGCCTGGGAAGGGATATGTTGTTTTCTGCGATGCTTCCAAGAAAGGTTTAGGTTGTGTGCTGATGCAGGAAGATCATGTGGTTTCTTTTGCTTCACGACAGCTTAAGAAACACGAGGAGAACTATCCGACTCATGACTTGGAGTTGGCAGCGGTGGTTCACGCGTTAAATATTTGGAGGCACTATCTTTACGTGGAGGTATGCCAGATCTTTACAGATCATAAGAATCTGAAGTACATCTTTTCGCAAAATGAGCTAAACATGAGAAAGCGTCGATGGATGGAGCTAATCAATGATTACGACTGCACCATCAAGTATCATCCTGGTAAGGCGAATGTGGTAGCTGATGCGCTTAGCCGAAAGTCTTCTTATCTCTCTACAAAGAAGGCACAGTTGAGTTCCTTGGTATGCAATAGACGAGATATGTTTGTTTCCTTGTGGCAGATGAATGTGCAGATGGAAGTTTCGTTGTTAGCTAGAATTTTAGCACATATGCAAGTCAAGCCTACGCTAAGACAGCAGATCAAAGATGCACATCATATAGATGATACAGTGCAGTTAATCAGGTGAAAGTTCGGCAGCAAAAAGTGTGATGGGTTCCATGAGTCTGAGGATGGATTAGTTTTCTATCAAGATAGGATGGTGGTTCTTGATGCTGATGATCCGAGGAGGCTAGTGCTCGAGGAAGCACACACATCGATGTATGATATGCATCCAGGAGTCACCAAGATGTATCATAATCTGAAGGACTTGTATTGGTGGCCCGGCTTGAAGAAAGATGTAGCCGAGTTTGTGGCTAAGTGTGCGGTATGTCAGCAAGTCAAGGCTGAGCATCAAAAGCTGGCAGGTACGTTGCAACCCATGCCGATACCATAGTGGAAATGGGATCATATAACCATGGATTTCATAGTTGGTCTGCCCAGAACAACTAGGAATCATGATTCCATTAAGGTAATAGTGGACAGATTGACGAAGTCTGCCCATTTCATACCTGTAAAGACAATGTATACCACTGAGAAGCTCGTTCGGGTATATGTAGATGAGATAGTTCGTTTGCACGGTGTGCCAGCGAAGATAGTTTCCGATAGAGGTCCTCAGTTCACGAGTCATTTCTGGGAATAGTTGCACAAAGCGTTGGGAACGCAGTTGAGGTTTAGCACCGCCTTCCACCCACAGACAAACAGACAGTCTGAGAGGACTATTCAGACTTTGGAGGATCTCCTTCCGGCTTGTGTTTTGCAGTTCCTAGGCAATTGGGACATACATCTCAGTTTGATAGAGTTCGCCTACAACAATAGTTATCAGCGGAGCATTGACATGGCTCCTTATGAGGCCTTATATGACAGGAAGTGCAGATCTCCGTTGTGTTGGTATGAGTCTGGTGAATATCAACTTTTGGGTCTTGAGTTAGTACAACAAACAACAGAAAAGATCAAGGTGATACAACAATAGTTGAAAGTTGCACAGGACAGGCAGAAGTCTTATGTAGACAATCATCGGCGACCTTTAGAGTTCAAGGTAGGGGACAAAGTGTATCTTAAAGTCTCATCGTGGAAAGGTGTGCTAAGGTTTGGCCGTAAGGGTAAGCTATCACCCAGATATATGGGGCCATACCCAGTCATAGCATGTATGGGCAAGGTAGCTTACGAGTTAGAGTTGCCACCAGAGTTGCACAAGTTACATCCAGTGTTCCATGTCAGTATGCTGAAGAAAAGTCATACAGATACTAGAACAGTTATACAGTCAGTCGAAGTTGAGCTTGATGAAGATGTGATCTACGAGGAAGGTCCTGTGATGATCCTTGAGAGAAGGGTTAAGAAGCTGAAGAGGAAGGACCTGGTTCTTATAAAGGTTCTTTGGCATCATCGTGGCGTTGAGGAAGCCACGTGGGAGCTTGAGGAAGAGATGAGGAGGAAGTATCCCTCGCTATTCTCTTCGGATTTTGAGGACGAAATCCCTTTGTAGGGGGTTATATCTTGTAAGGACCCTGACCTCTGTTTAGGGCTTATCCTGTTTGATTTGCTTAACTCTGGTGCTTAGTTGCTTGATAATCACCTTTAGTGGTGATTAGGGTTTGTTGGTGCTTTGTTGAGAGCTGGAGGTGCTACTTGCAATTAACCCAAGTCTAGGGTTGTGGGCAAGTTTGTCACCTTGTGAGGTGTTCCTCCCTCTCCTTGCTTCTTCTAGTGTTGAGAGGAAGGGTTGGGCACATTGCTTGAGTTGCCTTGGGCTTGGATGAGCTTGTTGGGCCTTGTGATGCGTTGCCTTTGCCTCTTTGGACCTTGTGTCGGGCAAGAGTGTGCTTGTGTCAACCTAGGTGTGTCGGCCTGTGGTATGTCGACCTGTGGTGTGTCGGCCTGTGGTGTGTCAACCTAGGGAGTGTGTCAGCCATGGTGTGGAGGTGTGTCGCCCATGGACCCCTTTGACCCTCTTTGACCTCATTTGTGTCACCACTAGTGGACACTTGGTGTTTGATGCTTGCATGTGGAAATGGCCTTGGACATGTGTTTAGGGCATGTTGGAGTGGTGGCTTTGCTCATGGACAAGTGTCCCTAGGTGGGCGACACCTTGCCTTGTCTTACCTTGGTTTCTCCTCCATCCTCTCCTATATATGTGTTCCCTTTCTCTTGCTAAGGATCCCTTTAGTTCCTTTGTTTCCCCTATCCCTTGGTGCACGACACCCTCTTCCTTTGCAAGCTTGGTGGCCGATCCTCATCTTGGAGTCTCCTTCTCCCTCTAGTGGTGGCCAAACCCTAGAGTGCCTTGCTCTTCTTCTTGTGGTGGAGCTTGGTGCTTGGAGCTTTGGAGCTTGCTTAAAGCGGGTTACATAACTCCTAACCTTAACTACATTACCATCGTCTATGTTATTGTTTGTATGTTGCTTATAATCGGCTATGTATGTTGCTAGATTAGTTTCTTGCTTAGTTGCTTCTAGTTGGCCGAACCTTGTTCTAGGGTTTTCTTGTTGAGCAACACCCCTCTCCCTTCTTGGTCTAGAGAAGTGAGCTTGAACTCTAGTAACATGGGAAATACTCCTCTCTCATTTAAGTTGAGAGGTGAGCTTGTTTTCTAGTTGCTTGAGCAACACCCTTCTCTCACCATGCATCCGAGAGGTGAGCTTGGTGGTGGCTGTAGACCTTTGTTAGGGTTGATCCTTGTGTTGCCCGATTGGTGATAAGAAGCTAGGCAAGACCCCTCTCTCTTGGTTGTTTAGAGGTGAGCCTTCTTCTCAATCCATTAAGGATTTGGTGCCCTTGTGCTTGAGGATGGTGATGACCTTGTGGAGTTGCATCTTGGCCAATATGGCTTGGGGTTGGCGTTGCCCGATACCCCTCTTAACCTCGAGCCTTGGATGTTATGATGTGGTGGCTATGTTGGGCGATACACCCTAGTCCTTGACCTTTTGTGTGTCGGGCGTCACACTATGATGACTACCCTGCCCGATATTCTTAGCCTTTTTTGGTGGTAGGCGTTACACCCGGTTGAGTATCCTACCCAGCACGCCTAGCTCAGGTGGTTGCTTAGTGCTGTTACACCTTGAACGTTAGGGGACATTGTGGGCTGACCTTGTGACGGGAATCACACCTCTACCCTTGCCTTGTGTCGGCCGATAGGTCATGAATAGGCTGGTTGACGACAGGTTCCTTACTTCCCATTTGAGTTGCACCTTTGGGCGTTGCTTCTTGATGAGTCGTGTTGCCCGATACACCTAACCTGAGACAGTAGCCTAGAGCCCGTTATATCCTGGATGTTATGATGTTCAGTGGTTAGCCTTGTGCTAGGTGTCATGATGTTGCACGTTACACTTGTTGCACGACATGCCCCTTGGGCTCAGTTGCATGATAGACCTTGTTGTACGTTACACTTGGAGGTGCACGACACAGCATTGCACGACAATGTGGTGCATGACACAGAGGTGCCTGATACACCTGCTGCACGATATGCTTGTGTACGTTATGCCTTGGGTCCTTGTTGCACGATACATTTTGTATCCTTGCTGGTTTGCTTGGCCGTTATGAAGCTTGAGTGGTTGGGCGATATGGGAGAGTACCCTGCCCGATGCTATATTCTAGTGAGGGTCTTGTTCCTCCTAGAAAACCTATATGCTAGTTCTTGCTTATACAAACACATTTGGCTTATGATGATGACCCTTGATATGCTTGATAGTAATTGAGGTAGTAGATTACATCTATGTATCTTTACATGTGCTTATGATCATCTGGAATGATATGTATAATGCTGAGTAAATGATAAGTATATACGATGCTTTCCATGATGATATGACCTATGTCTATGATCACAAGTTGAGGCATGTATGATAAAGAATATGATCATCAATGTTGCCTGTGATTGATAATATGATTCTTCTGTTAATCCATGATGACTGTGCATACTAACCATGCAGGTGTTTCATATAGATGCATGGCCAGGAAAAGGGCTATGAGGTATATATGTTTGAGTAACACTGCTTTGATGGTTACTCTTGATGATGAAATAACATGCATGATGTGTTTTGGTCAGAGGACCTGAGTTGGATAAAGTGCCTAGATGAGATGTTATCCTCTGATGATGACTTGGGATTGCTATCCCATGATGATGATGTAAGCCTTGAGAGGCAGTGTCACTATGTGATGAGGGATTGAGATCCCATTGCAATGTGATGATCCTTGTAATGGATCTCGATGATGTTGATGACAGTAAAAGCATGATATTGAGTTTCATGTTGTTTATTCATGTTCTTATTTTCATATTATACAACTTGGCTGAATCTTACAATCCACTTAAAATATACTAACTAATCATAGTGGAACATATCATGTAGTTGCCCTGGCCATAGATCCATCATCGTCAGGAGTTGGTGATGGTGAAATGGGTTCTCCTGCGGGTTGACCTGGAGCGCATATTGTTGAGTATGCAAGGTTTCTCCTAGCCTAAAGTGAGGAGGTAAGAGTGCAACTTCAGTTGTAGACTCCAGAGTGTGGTTTCAGACCCGTAGCTCAATATGTTAAGAGCATGGTGAACAAGCCCATGGCTCAAGATATGTGATATAGGAGCATGAATGTGTTCATGGCTCATAGCACGGTGAACAGGCTTGTAGCTTAGTTTCACTAGCGCTGATACATGTACCAAGGCGGGCTAGGCAGAGGGTAGCCTAACCCTATCGCTGAGGCCACTTAAGCATGAGACTGCGATCCTAGTTGTGTTGTACTCGTGCACTGACCATGAAGTGGGAGGTCGTGGAGTCCGGCTCTTCCATTGACCTTGTATGGCACCGGCTTGGGTTTCACAACCGAAGGTTGGATTTGAGCGGTACGGCTCACTTACTCAGGGCATAATAATATGTAATCTAGCCGAATAGTATTTACTGCATAAGGAAAAACACAGAACATTGGTTGAGGCCTTTCTTGTGTAGTTAATCTTGTTATACTTGCAGTTACTTATATGTTTCTTATGTTCTGTGATAAGATCTTATAAATATTATCTTGTTAATCATGTTCCATAAAGAAATACTTGGTTATCTGCCTTCCGTGCAGCTTGGTAAGCTTGATGGTAAATAGCTTTACTTTATAATCTGCTCTTGTTCTACGCTTTATCAGTTATCTATTGTTGTTGCTTAAATCTTCCTTTGGTTTTATAGTTTCGGCGGAGAGTTATGTTTCTCGCTGGGACTGTGTGTCTCACCCCGTTGGTTTATAACCTTTTTAGGTGTGCGAGCTAGACGTGGTGGTGGTCGTGGAGTTGCGACCGAGCAGCAAGAAGAGCTGTGGAAGGCAAGAGATGGATATGCTGTTGTTTTGGTTGTTTTGTTGTAGAGTCTTAGAGTCATCCCTGTACTCTCAGGTCCTTGGAGGCATTTTGACGTTGTTTCACGATGTATAGCTGTTGATCCTTTGTATATCCTATTGCTGGCCGGATGTGGGCCGTTATGTGTGTATAAACAGGTGATGAACTCATGAGATGACAAGACAGCTGATCCCCTAAGCCGTGGACACGTACCAAAACATGTAAATGTTTATATAACATGTTTTCTTGTAGGAAGAGGATCTGAATGTAATAGTTTCTTAGTTTATCCGCTTTCTAAATCGGTTTTAATTAACCCGTGTTTTTGGTAATTTGTGGTTTATAGTGTTTTCTGCACGTTTTCGCGTAACACCTCGCTGTCTGTGTGATAGCGGGATGTGTTGCCACAAGTTTGGTATCAGAGCTCTAGGTTCGTTGAGTCTACAGGGATTTAGGACTAGGTTGTGTCTATTCTTGTGAGCTTTCCAGATTTTCTTACAATCATCTTCTTCCCTCAGCGGAAGAAAAAGCCAAGATATCTGGAAACCATGAAGAAC
Source organism: Alisma plantago-aquatica (assembly GCA_963693085.1). Classification (NCBI taxonomy): domain Eukaryota; kingdom Viridiplantae; phylum Streptophyta; class Magnoliopsida; order Alismatales; family Alismataceae; genus Alisma; species Alisma plantago-aquatica. Next base: position 367,062,269 of record OY856414.1, read on the forward strand.
ATGCTGCCGAGAACAGTGATGCTGCATCAGTTGATGGAGCTATAGGGCAGACACATGGAGATCGGGTGCCTGACGTCCCCCAACCTGACCCAGCCATTTTCAAAAACCCTGCCTACCAACAACTTATGGGGCAGATGATGGATACGATGAATCTTGTGGTAGAAAGATTGCCAGTGCCTCCACCAAGAGCACATGCTCCCCATGGTGAAACATCGAGTATTGGGAAGACCTTTGAGCGGCTTCGCCAAGTTAGAGCTTCAGACTATGCTGGGACAGCTGATCCAGCAGATGCAGATCTCTGGATGACAAGTCTTGAGAAGGCTTTTCGGATCCTCGATATCCCCGAAGCAGACAAAGTCAAGCACGCTGTCTACCTTCTGAAAGGTAGTGCTGGTCACTGGTGGACCATCGAGGAGGAGAAGCGTCCTGGTGAGGTGATCGGTTGGGAGGTTTTTTGATGCGAGTTTGTCAGTAGATACTTTCCAAAGATGTATCTGGATGAGAAGACCAGTCAATTCGAGCGCCTGCACCAAGGAATGATGAACATCACCGAGTACGAGGCCACATTCATGGACCTATTGAGGTTTTGTCCTCACATGGCGGCGACAGATGATGAGCGAATCAGACATTTTGAGAAAGGTCTGAGTGCTGAGCTAACAATACATGCTTCTGCGTTGGAGAATCGAGAGTAGTTTGCTATGTTTGTGGAATCTGTCCGGAGGATCGAACGACCAGTTAGGGAGAAAAGAGAGTCCATATCTAAGAAGAGGCCTGCTTAGTTCCAAGGATAGAGGTTTGGTGGCTTCAAGAAGTCAAGGTTTTCAGCACCTTCCGTGATGAGAGGTTCCAGTGTACCATCGCAGTGGTCTCCGAGTAAGGGAAGAGGATATGTTTCTTCACCGTCAAAGGCACATAGTACAGCTTCTGTGGTAGTAACAGGGCCGTCCAAACCACAACATCAAGACCAATCATGCCATCTGTGTGGTCAGATCGGGCATTGGAGGTCAAACTGCCTGAGTAGAGATATTGAAGTGACGCAAAAGCTGAGGCAGAATCAGCAAGGGTCAGATAGACAGTAGCCCAGTAGTAGCAGAGGGCGAGGACGCGGTCAAGCATCGCAAGTGGGATCGTCTGCTCAAGGAAGCAGAGGACGTGGACAACAAACAACAGCTCGATTCTATGCTATGAGTCAGCCAGAGGCGATAGTCAACCCACGAGTGGTGGCAGGTCAGATGGAGTTATTTCATTCTGATATGTCTTCTTCTTACTTTATATCTGTTCTGGTTGACCCGTGTGCTACACACTCTTTTATCGCCTATAGTATGCTTGAAAACTGTCATTTACCTGTTAGTTGTAAGAAAGATAGCTTGTTGTTAGAAACCCCTCTTGATGGTTCCTCAATGCTTCGAGAGGAGTGTCCATCTTGTGTCTTATCTTTTTCGAGACACAATATACAAGTGGATCTTATACCACTTGATATGCATGGTTTTGATGTGATCCTTGGGATGGATACCTTAGAGAAGTATAAGGTTGTTTTGGACTATGGTTCCAAGCAAGCTGTGTTTGATGATGGCGGTAAGAAGTGGATTTTCCAAGGAGATAGGAAGATTCTTCCGACATGTCTAGTATCGACTATGGTGGCAGAGAAGTTATTATGGCAAGGATGTAAGCGTTCTTAGCTCACGTTGTAGATACCAAGGCGAAAGGTCCTAGCCTTGAGGAGATGTCGGTTGTCTGAGAGTTTGCAGATGTGTTTCCTAATGAGTTCCCCGGTGTTCCTCCACCCCGAGAGATTGATTATGAGATCAATCTGGTTCTAGGAACACAGCCAGTTGCACAGACACCGTATAGGATGGCTCCAGTAGAGATGGTAGAGCTTAAGAAACCGTTACAAGAGTTGCTGGAGAAGGGTTTCATCTGACCGAGTACGTCGCCTTGATGTGCTCCAGTGTTGTTTGTTAAGAAGAAGGATGGGTCGATGCGGTTATGTATAGACTACCGACAGTTGAACAAGGTTACGATCAAGAACAAGTACCCATTGCCGAGGATAGATGATCTGTTCGATCAATTGTGTGGTGCTACATTGTTTTCAAAGATCGACCTACGGTCTGGATATCATCAGTTGAGGATTAAGGTGGATGACATACCAAAGTCAGCTTTTAGGACGAGGTATGGTCACTTCGAGTTTGTGGTTATGCCGTTCGGGCTAACCAATGCGCCTGCTACTTTCATGGATTTGATGAACATGGTGTTCTGTGCATCCCTAGATCAATTTGTTGTAGTTTTTATAGATGACATATTGATCTATAGTTGGGACATGCAAGAGCATGAGTGACATCTTCGACTAGCGTTGACTCTTCTTCACCAACATTAGTTGTATGCCAAGTTCAGTAAGTGTGAGTTCTAGTTGGAAGAAGTAACTTTCTTGGGTCATGTGATATCTACAAAAGGAGTCAAAGTGGACCCCAAGAAGGTGGAGTCAGTAGCAAATTGGGAGCAACCGAAGACACTGATAGAAGTTCATAGTTTCCTGGGATTAGCAGGATACTACCGAAGGTTTATCAAAGACTTTAGTGGGATTGCGTTGCCAATGATGAAGTTGACTAGAAATGATGTACCTTTTGTCTGGAATGATCATTGTCAGCAAGCTTTCCAAAGTTTGAAGGAAAAGCTGACTAGTGCTCCAATACTAGTGCTGCCAGATCCAGGGAAGGACTATGTTGTTTTCTGCGATGCTTCCAAGAAAGGTTTAGGTTGTGTGCTGATGCAAGAAGATCATGTGGTTTCTTTTGCTTCACGACAGCTTAAGAAACACGAGGAGAACTATCTGACTCATGACTTGGAGTTGGCAGTGGTGGTTCACGCATCAAAGATTTGGAGGCACTATCTTTATGGGGAAGTATGCCAGATCTTTACAGATCATAAGAATCTGAAGTACATCTTTTCGCAAAATGAGCTAAACATGTGACAGCGCTGATGGATGGAGCTAATCAATGATTACGACTGCACCATCGAGTATCATCCTGGTAAGGTGAATTTGGTAGCTGATGCGCTTAGCTGAAAGTCTTCTTCTCTCTCTACAAAGAAGGCACAATTGAGTTACTTGGTATGCAATAGACGAGATATGTTTGTTTCCTTGCGGCAGATGAATGTGTGGATGGAAGTTTCCTTGTTAGATGGACTTTTAGCACATATGCAAGTCAAGCCTACACTAAGACAGCAGATCAAAGATGCACATCATACAGATGATACAATGCAGTTAATCAGGTCAGAGTTCAACAACAAAAAGTGTGATGGGTTCTATGAGTCCGAGGATGGATTAGTTTGCTATCAAGATAGGATGGTGGTTCCCAATGTTGATGATCTGAGGAGGCTAGTGCTCGAGGAAGCACACACATCAATGTATGCTATGCATCCAGGAGTCACCAAGATGTATCATAATCTGAAGGACTTGTATTGGTGGCCCGGCTTGAAGAAAGATGTAGCCGAGTTTGTGGCTAAGTGTGCGGTATGTCAGCAAGTCAAGGCTGAGAATCAAAATCCGGAAGGTACGTTGCAACCCTTGCCGATACCATAGTGGAAATGGGATCATTTAACCATGGATTTCGTAGTTGGTCTGCCCAGAACAACTAGGAATCATGATTCCATTTGGGTAATAGTGGACAGATTGACGAAGTCTGCCCATTTCATACATGTAAAGACAACGTATACCACTAGAAGCTCGCTCGGGTATATGTAGATGAGATAGTATGTTTGCACGGTGTGCCAGCAATGATAGTTTCCGACAGAGGTCCTCAGTTCACGAGTCATTTCTGGGAATAGTTGCACAAAGCGTTGGGAACGCAGTTGAGGTTTAGCACCACCTTCCACCCATATATAGACGGACAATCTGAGAGGACTATTTAGACTTTGGAGAATCTCGTTCGGGCTTATGTTTTGCAGTTCCTAGGTAGTTGGGACATACATCTTAGTTTGATAGAGTTCGCCTACAACAATAGTTATCAGCGGAGAATTGACATGGCTCCTTATGAGGCCTTATATGGCAGGAAGTGCAAATCTTCGTTGTGTTGGTGTGAGTATGGTGAATATCAACTTTTGGGTCCTGAGTTAGTACAACAAACAACAGAAAAGATCAAGGTGATACAACAACAGTTGAAAGCTGCACAAGACAGGCAGAAGTCTTATGCAGACAATCGTCGACGACCTTTGGAGTTCCAGATAGGAGACAAAGTGTATCTTAAAGTCTCGCCGTAGAAATGTGTGCTAAGGTTTGGCCGTAAGGGTAAGCTAGCTCCCAGATATATGGGGCCATACACAGTCATACCATGTATGTGCAAGGTAGCTTACGAGTTAGAGCTTCCGCCAGAGTTGCACAGGTTACATCCAGTGTTCCATGTCAGTATGCTGAAGAAAAGTCATATGGATACTAGAACAGTGATACAGCCAGTCGAAGTTGAGCTTGATGAAGATGTGACCTATGAGGAAGGTTGTTACGACCCCACCTCCCGATAACCCCCAATTAAGGGAGACCGAGAAGTCGAAGCCGCACCCATAACTTCTAGATCAAAGGTTCGGCAATTAACCAAGAATAATTATCAAATTTTAACAGACTATACTGAAAAATTGTAAGAAAATAAATTTTGCATACCTTTTTGAAAACTTGGATCTCTAAGCTTCTATCCACTTAAGGAGTCTACTCTAACTAATCCTCCTTGTGTTTTACTTCATGCATTTCACAATATGATGATTTACTGTTTGTCCTTTTGGCTTGCCCTAAAACGCCGACAAACAAAACGTCGGTCAGCCGAAGCTGGTATGTGGGGGAGACAATAATCATGCAATTATCATAATCATTCAATTAATCATTTATCAACTAAGATTACATTTTAAACCAAACTACTCAATCCATACCTATCCATAACTCTGTGTTGTCCCTGTAAGGACTTATATGGTACCTCTGTAAAGGTAGAGTCGCATGGCACCACCTAAAGGTAGCCCAATATCTAACTCACTATGACTTGATGGACCTACCCTCTAGGCAGCCATATACTAAGTCATTCATGACCTGATGGACCTACTCTCTAGGTAGCCATATACTAGGTCAGCCATTACGACACAGAGGGGACCAAGATCTGAGCTAGAAGGCATATACATTATGTGATAGTCATAGTCACTTTATAATTGCAATATGAACATCCAAACAGTTTAGTTGCATTCAATGCGATTAAACATCCGGGAATCCATCGAAAAACCTAAGCGGTTATTCATAATTAACCACATACCTGATTTGATGAGTCATGCAGAGTATTCAACATATACTTCATGTATATACAATCAAGCCAATCAACAGATCCAAGCAAGTACTTCAATCATCACATAATTCTTGAAAAGAATATGTACTCTATTTATTACACACTTTATCAAGAATCTACTTTATTGACTTGGATTCTCTTTCTAGGGTTTCTAATCCACATTAAGATTTCATTCATATTCATTAGGGTCTCTTAGATCAATTTCTCAAACTTTATCCCTTTTAGGTTAACAAACCCTAAAATACTCTTTTCCATTTATATGAACCTTAATTGCTCAACTATTCATTTTAATAGTCTTTTATACCCAAAATGACTTAGGATCAACACATCCTTATTTATTCATGGATTTGAACCATTAAAACAATTAAAAGACATATTCTCCTAAATTAGGGTTTTCAAGCTCATTAATGCATAATCATGCATGAAACCCTAAATTAAGCCAATTATATAAAAAGATCATCTTTTCAGATCCTATTTTCACTTTTATTAACAACATGTTAATATCATCTTGAATTATCCATTGAACAACATTAAATCCATCTATCATCAAATCTAAGGGTTTTTCTTTAATTAAATCATTAAAGATGATAACTTTATGCCCTTTTCAAATTTCAAGCATATTTATGCACATAAACTCTAAATTAGACTAATCACGTGCAAAGTTCTTCCTTTTTGAACATAATGTACCTTTTTACATTTAAAAAGTTAATATCAACTCTAAAGATTCATTAAACCCTATTATACACATTAATCATATCAAAATAGGGTTTCTTAATCTTTAATTCATTAAATATGATAATTTACACTACATTTCTAACTATAATCAGATTCAGGCTATAAAACTATTTTTATTGGATTCGTCTCGTTCTCTTGATCAAAATTCATATATAACTTGTTTTAATTCGAGCTACGGTTAAATAAATATGATTTTTTGCATTAAACCACTTACTTGACCAATCAGATGGCGCCACGTCATCCAGCTCAAGCAACGTTGCTTGGCCTTGGAACATAACCGAATTACAAATATGCCCTCGGCATAACAGTTGGTTCTTTAGCACGCGAAGGGCAGATTCATCCAACGGCAACATGTTGTCTTCAACCTCGCGTGGCTGCTGCGTCGTCACCCTAGCCGCACACAGAGCGGCTTCTCCACTGCTCCTGGGCCCTCGAAGACCTTCGGGAACATGTCCCCTACCTTCGTCGTTCCCTGGCGCAGGTGGGGGAACCTTGGGTAAGGTCGCAACGGCCGGGGATTGGCTCTGCAAGCCTGCGGCTCGCAGCCTTGCTGTAGCCGAGCTGCAGGTGTTTGGGCACCGTCCGATGCTCCAGGGCATCCACTGATCATCCATGAGTCATCGGTGAACATCAGGTCCTCTTCCACATGGCTCCCCATCCCTCCGTTGCTCCAGAGAACACTCCATCCGTGGTTTAGGGTTTAGACAGAAACATGGAAGAAGAGGAAGGTAGAAGAACGTGGGATTCTCTCTACCCTTCGATCCAAGGCTATACCCCTTATATAGGGGAGAGCATGAAACCCTGAGGTGTGCCTCCATGGGGACTCTAGTCCCAAACTCGAAAGGAAACATACTTTCCTTGATTGTGAAGCAACAACCTTCTTCTCTCTCTTCATTATTCTTTTCTAATATCCTTTATTATTTGGATGTTTTAGGAATTCGAAATTCCTTTTACTTACTCTCTTTATTCTTGCTTTTTAATCCATTGATCACGAAATCCTATTTTCCTTTATAGAAAATATCATCCTTTTAAACAATACCACATAATTCATTAATAATGCAACACATTATCCTCTTATTTTGCCTTTTTAGTATTTTCTCTTTCTTTCCTCTTTATTGGGACTCCTTGGATCCCAGGATACTCCATTATTTTGAAATTCTCTTTATTGGATACTTATTATCCTTCTAGATGCATCATTATGCATTATTTCACATTATCTTGTTTATTTCTCATTTAAACATCTCTTTTTGAGGATTTCTTTTTGTTTCTCTTTTATTTTCCTTATTGGCATTCCTTTTAATATTAGCAACCTCATGGATACGAAATTTCCCCAAGAAATCTCATTTATACCTCTTTCCATTCATTTTCCACATTTTATCACTATTTTCAATTTATTTCTTAATAAAGAAATACCTAATTAATCTTTTCTTTTCTTATAAATTCAATTATCCATTCACTAATTGAATTTTCTTTGTTATTTCCTTGTTATTGGGCCCAATAGCCAATAAAGCCCACAATACAAACATCAAGGCTATTGTAAATGAAATCCATTTATTTGAAGCAAATTATATCATTCTTTGTTCAAATATCTTTAATATGAGAAATTGCATTTCTCACCAAATGAACCCAGAAATTGGGGTTGTAACATCCTTCCCCTCTTATAGGAATTTTATCCTCAAAATTCAAACAAGCAAACAAACAATTTAGGATAAGACTTTTCCATGTCCATCATTGGCCCCTATGTGGCTTTACCATACTCATGGCGCTTCCATAGAACCTTTATCATCACATATTCTTTTCTCTGAGTTCTTTCATCCCGACGTCTATAAACTGCACAGGTGACTCAGGCCATGTCAGCCTCCCTTGGGGCTCACTAGGTTCATTGCTCAGCACATGGTCGGGGTACCTCACATAGTGCTCTAAATTGGACACATGTAACCCATCACATATTATTTTATCCTGAGGGGTAAGGTCAAACTTAACCTTCTCCACCAAACCATGTCAAAAGAACCCATACATCGGGGACTCAACTCTCTTAGTTATAACTTAGAGGGGTCGGATTTTCATGTCACATATTCTCCCACAGTAACTTGTATGTCAGTCTACTTTGCATCTGTTCACGACTCTCATCGTCTCTAGGCTCCTTTCAGCCCTTACACAATCAAAGTGACTTCTTCTACACGCACTGGGGTCCCTTTTCTAACCATCATGTGGTCCTTTTCACCAACATCACCTTACTGAAGTGGTGACAGACACAACCTCCCTTACAGAGCTTCTTATAACACCCGATACTGGCTATGGTGGTCATTGTCACATCTCTCACAGGACAAGAACTGTCTCTAGATATCACCCATGAACGAGCACACATACCCTCATCAGACCCTTTAGTCTGGATCATACTAACCATAGTTAGGGGTGATAAACTATACTAACATTGAGTTCTTCATGCACCTACTTCCATCTTTTGGAAGGAAGCCCTTAGGTCAAACTCAAGAACCTTTGAACTCGCTTCATGGTGTAGTTGAACCATCTCTCTCATGGGTAGTTCAACTAGATCTGTCCCTTGACTGAACTCTTTCTTTCTCATGTCATTTAGGTAAGGCGACTTACCATAACCTATATTGCATCTCGACCTTTCTTGGACTAGGGAAGACCTATCACAACATCCATAGTGTTGAGCTCCCATTCCCTCTCAGGGACTCTTTTTTCCTCTATATCGATACACTGGGTTACTGGGGTTCGTCCTTTACCTCCTGGCTTGCATGGCCATAAACCACATGCAACTTCATCTTAAGCATCCAAAGTGCTATTGCCATTTTCCACGGTGTATGGTTATCTTCAATCATGATCTCCTGTATGTCATGATTCCTCAAGATCGATTCCTCTGAAACCCTAAACCACTCTAGTCAGGGTTTCATCACTTTCTCTTCCAAAGAAGTACATCTGAGGTTCTACCACCATCCTTTCATTGCATCCAGGACTAGACTGGCTAACCAAACAACCCTTAACCTTTCAACGAATCTTGTTACATCTGATTGTTATCCAACACCTCCTCTTTTCAAAGTTAGGGTTAGCCAAACAACCTCTTCTAGCTTCTAGTCAAACAAGTCAGATATATCTCAACTAGAGCATCCATTACCACTTCACATCCTTAGGTATTAGGTAACGTTGAAGACATACACTTCCAAGCATTTCACTTATCCTCTCACCTCAAACTCTATGTCTATCTTCATTAAGAACACTCTCTGATTTCATCATCATGGTGATCAAACTCAACCTGGTATAACTTGTAAGTTCTACATAGCTCATGATAGAAACATCCTTATAAGGTGACTACCTCATTCCTCTTAGTGTTTGCAAACCATCCATGTATCATTCACTTTACCAGGGTAGGTTATCTTCTCTATCCCCATTTCTCGTGGAAACGTTCCAACCTACATCATCTCTTATCCTTGGTGTATGGCATGCGTAATGTCCTATCTCTCACCCCCATAACAAGAGGAAATAAGCATTTGGCTGCAGTCCAAATACAGAGTTCTTCCTATTCCAAAAGTAGAGATGGTACATCCCACCTTGTCAGTACACCTTTAAATCTCAGTTGAAACGTGCCTCATATGTCACTTCATCACAATCATTTCGATATCAAAGTTACTTCCATGGAAAACTGGTCTCGAACCTACTGAGGTTTATATCCTTGGTCATCTCCTCTAGGTCTATAGGGTACCGACTCTTTTGGAGTCATCCCTCTTCCCTATGCATCAAGGGAGTTCCCTACTCATCTTCCCTTTGGGTCTCATGAGTTCCTGAAGGTGATCAATCTCCTAACCCATGGCCCTCAGACAATGATAGTTGTTACCTCCCGACCCTATGGTCATGTGCAACTGGGGAATTAGGTAACTCCTACTTTCATCGGTCTTATCCCAACCTGACCCTAGGATAGACTTAGGATTCTCCATTTATAGTACATGTTCAACTTAGAACCTTGCCCAAGCCTCCATCATCTCTCTTTGTATACATGGGCTGACATCCATCCTTTCATAGGGATCATGGCAACCTGCCTACCTTAGTCAAGCCCCATGTCGGTTACCTCCATGGTAACACATTCATATGCAAATAGAGATGGATATTTATGGGTCTACAGGTTCATTCTCATACCATGTACTTTTCACTTAGCTTCTCAAGATCCTGTGAGACCTCTTCAGGTTACCTTAAACCAACAAAACTGATAGACACCCTACCAAAGGGGTCCCTCTCTCAGGATGGGAGGAAAACTATCTCTTGACAACAAGGTCACAAAAGCTCTTAGGTCTAGGGTTTACCTCCATATGAGCCTACTTAACCCTAGCAAGCTATTAAGGCACACGCAGGTCACCTACTGTACCAAGCTTAGGTCATACTTATCCTCTATCATCATCCTAGTTCTGAGGGGTCCATCAAACACACCTTAAACTTAAGGGGCTTCCCTTTTCCTCTATACATGAGGAGTACCATGCTCGCTTCTATAGGAACTCAACTTCTCATCATGAGTATTAGGTACACCACTTCCCCTCTTAGGCCTAGGACCCTAGGTTCACTTGTAGGTGTCCAACTGCATGCTCTATCTCTTAACTATGAACCAAGCATGCAAAAGGCATGACATGCACTTCTTGTCATCCTTCAACTCGAGCAACACTTAGGGTTGGGTCCTCCTTAAGAACAACCAACAAGTTACAAGGCCTCATAACCTGCTACTAAACCTTTCTAGGTCTAAGGAACTCTTCTTCCTACCTCGGAAGGTAAACACCTATACCGTAGGCACATAGGCACCAGATGCTTCATCTTCACTCTCTAGGGTTTGGTCCCTCTAAAGGCAACCAAGATATCATCAACTTTCAGGGATCGATCATGAGACAACCACTATCATCCATTGTTCAGGGTTTTAGGCTTCCCACCTTCTTGCTAGGTTTCCAGCTCTCTCTAGAGCTAACCCTACATCCAACCTCACCATTAGAGGTCCTCACTTCATGAAGGATCAACCTCAAAAGCATGCCCTACATGGGTGAAGCCTAGGTTTGAACTTGTGTTTGCTCAAGATCATCCATAACCCTTTATGCTCCATCATAATTCCTTATCCAGGGTTTCATCCTACTGTCAGCACTATGACGTGCCCTAGGTGCTAGCTATACCCTACTTGCACAAGCCCATAGGGTTTCTAAAGTCCTTCACTAACATCATCATCTAAGGATCTATCCTTTACCCTAACATGCACGACCCTTCCCAGGGCTGGGTTGCCAAAGGCGCTAGGTCACCCATGGATCATATGGCATCCCAAAGGCATGTCCTTTCAAACACCTGGTCCAACTCATCTCTCTCTAACCTTCACTTAGGGTTAGGGTTATCATCATGCTCAGAGGGTGTGCTAGGTCTCTACTTGCAATGGAGATCTCTATCTCCAAGACTAACTTATCCTCCTGACGAGAAGGTCTAGCCTCAGGTCTCTTCTGAGGACATGACAACTTATGTCATACGACCTAAGCATGTATCTATTCTTTAGTTTGCGCTTAATCTATTAAGCTTATGTCCATGAAATCTTAATTACATGCCTTTCATTAATTTGGTGGAGGATTCCTTAAACCTTATAGACCTTACCCATACCTCAATAGGGTGAGGAGAAGAAAGAAAACCCTAATCCTTTATGTCCCTTTCAGAATTTTGTGGTGAGAAGGGATGAATAAGATGAGAATTCCTAAAGGTATCTTATTTCGATTCATACCCTAAGACTTTGGCCAGGAAGTCACACGGGTCCAGGAGTCCTCGTATTCCGACTAGCGGTGCGGAGGAAAATATTGCCAGCCCCCGATCGTGATCCTTTTCTAGACACCTCTGTCTTTCAGATAATCCTCTAATAACTCCCTTGGGTTCTATGGAGTTTGTAAAATTTAATAATTATTAATGGTTAATTGAGGAACCTACGCTCTGATACCAAATGTTACGACCCCACCTCCTGATAACCCCCAATTAAGGGAGACTGAGAAATCGAAGCCGCACCCATAACTTCCGGATCAAAGGTTCGGAAATTAACCAAGAATACTTATCAAATTTTAACAGACTATACTAAAAACCTGTAAGAAAATAAATTTTGCATACCTTTTTGAAAACTTGGATCTCTAAGCCTATATCCACTTAAGGAGTCTACTCTAACTAATCCTCCTTGTGTTTTACTTCATGCATTTCACAATATGATGATTTACTATTTGTCCTTTTGGCTTGTCCTAAAACGCCGACAAACAAAACGTCGGTCAGCCGAAGCTGGTATGTGGGGGAAACAATAATCATGCAATTATCGTAATCATTCAATTAATCATTTATCAACCAAGATTACATTTTAAGCCAAACTACTCAATCCATACCTATCCATAACTCTGTGTTGTCCCTGTAAGGACTTATATGGTACCTCTGTAAAGGTAGAGTCGCATGGCACCACCCAAAGGTAGCCCAATATCTAACTCACTGTGACTTGATGGACCTACCCTCTAGGAAGCCATATACTAAGTCATTCATGACCTGATGGACCTACCCTCTAGGTAGCCATATACTAGGTCAGCCATTACAACACAGAGGGGACCAGGATCTGAGCTAGAAGGCATATACATTATGTGATAGTCATAGTCACTTTATAATTGCAATATGAACATCCAAACAGTTTAGTTGCATTCAATGCGATTAAACATCCGGGAATCCATCGGAAAACCTAAGCGGTTATTCATAATTAACCACATACCTGATTTGATGAGTCATGCAGATTATTCAACATATACTTCATGTATATACAATCAAGCCAATCAATAGATCCAAGCAAGTACTTCAATCATCACATAATTCCTAAAAAGAATATGTACTCTATTTATTACACACTTTATCAAGAATCTACTTTATTGACTTGGATTCTCTTTCTAGGGTTTCTAATCCGCATTAAGATTTCATTAATATTCATTAGGGTCTCTTAGATCAATTTCTCAAACTTTATCCCTTTTAGGTTAACAAACCCTAAAATACTCTTTTCCATTTATATGAACCTTAATTGCTCAACTATTCATTTTAATAGTCTTTTATACCCAAAATGACTTAGGATCAACACATCCTTATTTATTCATGGATTTGAACCATTAAAACAATTAAAAGACATATTCTTCTAAATTAGGGTTTTCAAGCTCATTAATGCATAATCATGCACGAAACCCTAAATTAAGCCAATTATATAAAAGATCATCTTTTCAGATCCTATTTTCACTTTTATTAACAATAGGTTAATATCAGCTTGAATTATCCATTGAACAACATTAAATCCATCTATCATCAAATCTAAGGGTTTTTCTTTAATTAAATCATTAAAGATGATAACTTTATGCCCTTTTCAAATTTCAAGCATATTTATGCACATAAACTCTAAATTAGACTAATCACGTGCAAAGTTCTTCCTTTTTTAACATAATGTACCTTTTTACATTTAACAAGTTAATATCAACTCTAAAGATTCATTAAACCCTATTATACACATTAATCATATCAAAATAGGCTTTCTTAATCTTTAATTCATTAAATATGATAATTTACACTACATTTCGAACTATGACCATACTCAGGCTATAAAAATATTTTTATTGGATTCCTCTCGTTCTCCTGATCAAAATTCATATATAACTTGTTTTAATTCGAGCTACGGTTAAATAAATATGATTTTTTGCATTAAACCACTTACTTGACCAATCGGATGGCGCCACGTCATCCAGTTCAAGCAATGTTGCTTGGCCTTGGAACATAACCAAATTACAAATATGCCCTCGGCATAATAGTTGGTTCTTTAGCACGCAAAGGGTAGATTCGTCCAACGGCAACATGTTGTCTTCAACCTCGTGTGGCTGCTGCGTCGTCACCCTAGCCGCACACAGAGCGGCTTCTCCACTGCTCTTGGGCCCTCGAAGACCTTCGGGAACATGTCCCCTACCTTCGTCGTTCCCTGGAACAGGTGGGGGCACCTTGGGTAAGGCCGCAATGGCTGGGGATTGGCTCTGCAAGCCCGCGACTCGCAGCCTTGCTGTAGCCGAGCTGCAGGTGTTTCGGCGCCGTCTGATGCTGCAGGGCGTCCACTGATCATCCATGAGTCATCAGTGAACATCAGGTCCTCTTCTGCATGGCTCCCCATCCCTCCATCGCTCCAGAGAACACTCCATCTGTGGTTTAGGGTTTAGACGGAAACATGGAAGAAGAGGAAGGTAGAAGAACGTGGGATTCTCTCTACCCTTCGATCCAAGGCTATACCCCTTATATAGGGGAGAGCACGAAACCCTGAGGTGTGCCTCCATGGGGACTCAAGTCCCAAACTCGAAAGGAAACATACTTTCCTTGATTGTGAAGCAACAACCTTCTTCTCTCTCTTCATTATTCTTTTCTAATATCCTTTATTATTTGGATGTTTTAGGAATTCGAAATTCCTTTTACTTACTCTCTTTATTCTTGCTTTTTAATCCATTAATCACGAAATCCTATTTTCCTTTATAGAAAATATCATCCTTTTAAACAATACCACATAATTCATTAATAATGCAACACATTATCCTCTTATTTTGCCTTTTTAGTATTTTCTCTTTCTTTCCTCTTTATTGGGACTCCTTGGATCCCAGGATACTCCATTATTTCGAAATTCTCTTTATTGGATACTTATTGTCCTTCTAGATGCATCATTATGCATTATTTCACATTATCTTGTTTATTTCTCATTTAAACATCTCTTTTTGAGGATTTCTTTTTATTTCTCTTTTATTTTCCTTATTGGCATTCCTTTTAATATTAGAAACCTCATGGATACGAAATTTACCCAAGAAATCTCATTTATACCTCTTTCCATTCATTTTCCACATTTTATCACTATTTTCAATTTATTTCTTAATAAAGAAATACCTAATTAATCTTTTCTTTTCTTATAAATTCAATTATCCATTCACTAATTGAATTTTCTTTGTTATTTCCTTGTTATTGGGCCCAATAGCCAATAAAGCCCACAATACAAACATCAAGGCTATTGTAAACAAAATCCATTTATTTGAAGCAAATTATATCATTCTTTGTTCAAATATCTTTAATATGAGAAATTACATTTCTCACCAAATGAACCCAGAAATTGGGGTTGTAACAAAGGTCCTGTGATGATCCTTGACAGAAGGGTTAAGAAGCTGAAGAGGAAGGACCTGGTTCTTGTAAAGGTTCTTTGGCATCATCGTGGCGTTGAGGAAGCCATGTGGGTGCTTGAGGAAGAGATGAGGAGGAAGTATCCCTTTCTTTTCTCTTTTGATTTCCAGGACGAAATCCCTTTGTAGGGGATTATAGCTTGTAAGGACCCTGACCTTCGTTTAGGGCTTATCTTGTTTGCTTTACTTAACTCTGGTGCTTAGTTGCTTGATAATCACCTTTAGTGGTGATTAGGGTTTGTTGGTGCTTTGTTGAGAGCTGGAGGTGCTACTTGCAATTAACCCAAGTCTAGGGTTGTGGGCAAGTTTTTCACCTTGTGAGGTGTTCCTCCCTCTCCTTGCTTCCTCTAGTGTTGAGAGGAAGGGTTGGGCTCGTTGCTTGAGTTGCCTTGGGCTTGGATGAGCTTGTTGGGCCTTATGGTGCGTTGCCTTTGCCTATTTGGACCTTGTGTCGGGCAAGAGTGTGCTTGTGTCAACCTAGGTGTGTCGGCCTGTGGTGTGTCGACCTGTGGTGTGTCGGCCATGGTGTGGAGGTGTGTCGTCCATGGACCCCTTTGACCCTCTTTGACCTCATTTGTGTCACCACTAGTGGACACTTGGTGTTTGATGCTTGCATGTGGCAATGGCCTTGGACATGTGTTTAGGGCATGTTGGAGTGGTGGCTTTGCTCATGGATAAGTGTCCCTAGGTGGGTGACACCTTGCCTTGTCTTACCTTGGTTTCTCCTCCATCCTCTCCTATATATGTGTTCCCTTTCTCTTGCTAAGGATCCCTTTAGTTCCTTTATTTTCCCTCTCCCTTGGTGCACGACACCCTCTTCCTTTGCAAGCTTGGTGGCCAATCCTCATCTTGGAGTCTCCTTCTTCCTCTAGTGGTGGATGAACCCTAGAGTGCCTTGCTCTTCTTCTTGTGGTGGAGCTTGGTGCTTGGAGCTTTGGAGCTTGCTTAAGGCGGGTTACATAACTCCTAACCTTAACTACATTACCATCTTCTATGTTCTTGTTTGTATGTTGCTTATAATCGGCTATGTATGTTGCTAGCTTAGTTTCTTGCTTAGTTGCTTCTAGTTGGCCGAACCTTGTTCTAGGGTTTTCTTATTGAGCAACACCCCTCTCCCTTCTTGGTCTAGATAAGTGAGCTTGAACTCTAGTAACACGGGCAATACTCCTCTCTCATTTAAGTTGAGAGGTGAGCTTGTATTCTAGTTGCTAGAGCAACACCCTTCTCTCACCATGGATCCGAGAGGTGAGCTTGGTGGTGGCTGTAGACCTTTGTTAGGGTTGATCCTTGTATTTCCCGATTGGTGATAAGAAGCTAGGAAAGACCCCTCTCTCTTGGTTGTTGAGAGGTGAGCCTTCTTCTCGATCCATTAGGGTTTTGGTGCCCTTATGCTTGAGGATGGTGACGACCTTGTGGAGTTGCATCTTGGCCGATATGGCTTGGGGTTGGCGTTGCCCGATACCCCTCTTGACCTAGAGCCTTGGACGTTATGATGTAGTGGCTGTGTTGGGCGATACACCCTGGTCCTTGACCTTTTGTGTGTCGGGCGTCACACTATGCTGACTACCCTGCCCGATATGCTTAGCCTTGTTTGGTGGTAGGCGTTACACCCGGTTGAGTATCCTGCCCGACATGCCTAGCTCAGGTGGTTGCTTAGTGTTGTTACACCTTGAACGTTAGGGGGCATTGTGGGCTGACCTTGTGACGGGCGTCACACCTCTACCCTTGCCTTGTGTCGACTGATAGGTCATGAATAGGCTGGTTGAACGACAGGTTCCTTGCTTCCCATTTGAGTTGCACCTTTGGGCGTTGCTTCTTGATGAGTGGTGCTGCCCGATACACCTAACTTGAGATGGTAGCCTAGAGCCAGTTATATCCTGGATGTTATGATGTTCAGTGTTTAGCCTTGTGTTGGGCGTCATGATGTTGCACGTTACTCTTATTGCATGACACACCCCTTGGGCTCAGTTGCATGATAGACCTTGTTGTACGTTACACATGGAGGTGCTTAACACAACGTTGCACGACACTGTGGTGCACGACACAGAGGTGCCTGATACACCTGCTACACGATATGCTTGTGCACATTATGCCTTGGGTCCTTATTGCACGATACATCTTGTATCCTTGCTGGTTTGCTTGGCTGTTATGAGGCTTGAGTGGTTGGGCGATATGGGAGAGTACCCTGCCTGATGCTATCTTCTAGTGAGGGTCTTGTTCCTCCTAGAAAACCTATATGCTAGTTCTTGCGTATACAAACATGTTTGGCTTATGATGATGACCCTTGATATGCTTGATAGTAATTGAGGTAGTAGATTACATCTATGTATCTTTACATGTGCTTATGATCATCTGGAATGGTATGTATAATGCTGAGTAAATGATAAGCATATAAGATGCTTTCCATGATGATATGACCTATGTCTATGATCACAGGTTGATGCATGTATGATAAAGCATATGATCATCAATGTTGCCTATGATTGATAATATGATTCTTCTGTTAATCCATGATGACTGTGCATACTAACCATGCAGGTGTTTCATACAGATGCATAGCCAGGAAAAGGGCTATGAGGTATATATGTTTGAGTAACACTGCTTTGATGGTTACTCTTGATGATGAAATAACATGCATGATGTGTTTTGGTCTGAGGACCTGAGTTGGCTAAAGTGCCTAGATGAGATGTTATCCTCTGATGATGACTTGGGATTGCTATCCCATGATGATGATGTAAGCCTTGAGAGGCAGTGGCACTATGTGATGAGGGATTGAGATCCCATGGCAATGTGATGATCCTTGTGATGGATCTCGATGATGTTGATGACAGTAAAAGCATGATATTGAGTTTCATGTTGTTTATTCTTGTTCTTATTTGCATATTATACAACTTGGCTGAATCTTGCAATCCACTTAAAATATACTAACTAATCACAGTGGAACATATCATGTAGTTTCCCTGGCCATAGATCCATCATCGTCAGGAGCTGGTGATGGTGAAACCGGTTCTCCTACGGGTTGACCCGGAGCACATATTATTGAGTATGCAAGGTTTCTCCTAGCCTAAAGTGAGGAGGTAAGAGTGCAACTTCGGTTGTAGACTCCAGAGTGCGGTTTCATGCCCGTAGCTCAATATGTTAAGAGCATGGTGAACAGGCCCATGGCTCAGGATATGTGATATAGGATCATGAATGTGTTCATGGCTCAGAGCACGATAAACAGGCCTGTGGCTCAGTTTCACTAGCGTCGATACATGTACCAAGGTGGGCTAGGTAGAGGGTAGCCTGACCCTGTGGCTGAGGCCACTTAAGCATGAGACTGCGACCCTGCTTGTATTGTACTCATACACTGATCACGAGGTGGGAGGTCGTGGAGTCCGTCTCTTCCATTGACCTTATATGGCACCATCTTGGGTTTCGCAACCGAAGGTTGGATTTGAGCGGTACAGCTCACTTCCTCAGGGCATAATAATATATAATCCAGCTGAATTGTATTTACTGCGTAAGGAAAAACACGGAACATTGGTTGAGGCCTTTCTTGTGTAGTTAATCTTATTATACTTGTAGTTACTTATACGTTTCTTATGTTCTGTGATAAGATCTTATAAATCTTATCTTGTTAATCATGTTCCATAAATATGATGATGCATACTCACATGCTTGGTACAATTAAATATCTGGCTAGCAAGTTGGCTGAGGCCAACAAATAGAAATGAGCATGATTCATGGATGACGTACCATGATAATGAGTTTCACTGGATAAGCTTGAGATGTTGATATAGTATGATGAGTAAATGATATACATGTTCTTCCCATTCCCTATAAAGAGAATAAATGACTTACTGCTCTATCATAGATAGTTGCAATGCTTTAAAAGATGAGAATATTCTAAACTGCTTATCTTTTGCTCAGTTTTATACCATTTAAACTGTGATAATAATATTGTTGGTGGAGAGTTATATCTCTCACTGGGACAATTCTCTCACCCCGTGGGATCCACATTTGTTTAGGTGGATGTGCAAGAGGGGGATTGAGACCGTATTGCAGAGGAAGAACATCAGCAACAGGGACAACAGTGACAACTCAGGTTGAGTGTACTGCCTATCGTGTCTTGTAGATAGTAGTCCTATGTGTCGTCTCTGTACTCTCAGGTCCTTGGAGTTGGTTCGTACTGGTGTCATGAATAATATGAGATTTTGGCTTGAATGCCTCGAGATTTTATGTTGCTCCAGTATGTGTTTTGATAGAGCAACCGTTATATGTTGTCCTCGAGATGAGACGAAACAATGTTGTACAATGTAAATCATGATATGTATGAGTTTTGGATCTTTTAGTAAAAGTTTTCTGTACAAGGATCTCCTTGAAAAATGGTTTTAAATTTTAGTGATTTTTGTTAATCCATTGTTTATGTTTATTCCACTTAATTAGTAACGACTTGTTTGTCAGTTTGGCGACTGTCGTTTCAGTAAGACTTGCTACAAGAGTGGACAGGTTGAGTACACGAAGTGGTTTTGCCCAATGAAGGATGAATAGGTCACCCAACAGTCAAGACAAAGTCAACAAGGGTCATAGCAATGAAAATAGTTTAACAGTGGCAGAGGACGTAGACAAGCATCATAGGTTGACTCTTTTGGGCAAGCCAATAGAAGAAGGGGATGAAAACAAGTAATGACTCGATCCTACATGTTGTGTCATCCGGAAGGAGTGGTAAACCCACAAGTCGTGATAGGCCAGATGGAGTTATTTCAATCTGATTTGTCTTCTTCTTGCTTTATATCTATTTTGGTTGACTCGGGTGCACAAACTCTTTTATCACTCGAGAAGTGATTGATAGTTGTTCTTTTCCTATTAGTCTATCCTTCACTTAGAATCCCCATTCATTGGTTCCGCTGAGCTGTGGGAGGCATGCCCTTCATGTGTCTTTTCTTTTTCAAACATAGCTGTCAAGTGGACCTCATACCACTTGATATGCATGGATTCGATGTGATCCTTGGAATCGATACTTTAGAGAAGTATCAGGTGATTTTTTTATTATAGTTCCAAAGTGGTAATGTTTGTTGATGGTGATGTTTTGTGTGTCTTCCAATGAGATAGAAAGATTCTTCTGACGTGTCTTGTATCAGCGATGATGGTAGAGAAGAAGATGAGGAAGGACTATGATGCGTTCTTGGCACATGTGATAGATACCAAGGTGAGGAGTCTGAGTATCTAGGAGGTACTAGATGTTAATGAGTTTGACAATGTGTTTCCAGATGAGTTTCTTGGTGTTTCCCATGTCAGAGAGATTGATTTTAAGATCAATCTGGTACCTAAAACCCAGTCAATATCTCAGACACAGTACATGATGGCACCATTTGAGATGTCAGAGTTGGAGAAACAATTGTAAAAGATGCTTGAGAAAGGTTTTATCAGACCGAGTACATCTCCTTGGGGTGCTCACATGTCATTCGTGAAGAAGAAAGATAGATCCATGAGGTTGTGTGTTGATTATAAGCAGTTGATCAAGGTGATGATCAAGAACAAGTATCCTTTGTCGTGGATGGATGATCTGTTTGACCAGTTATGAGGTGCCATAGTGTTTTCCAAGATAGACCTTAGGTCTGGATATCATCTGTTGTGGATCAAGGTAGGTGACATACCAAAGCCAACTTTTAGGATGAGGTATGGTCACTATGAGTTTGTGGTTATGTCGTTAGGGCTAACCAATGCACCAACAAAATTCATGAACTTGATGAACATAGTGTTTTATCCGTATCTTGATCATTTTGTAGTGGTATTCATAGATGACATCCTGATATACATCTAAGGTAGACAATAGTAGGAACAACATCTGTGTCAGGCTTTGACCTTATTCAGACAACATTAGTTGTACGCAAAGTTTAGCAAGTGTGCATTTTAGCTGAGGCAAGTGTCCTTTCTTGGATGTGTGATATCTGGTGAGGGTGCTCATGTGGACCCCAAGAAGGTTGAAGCTATGATGGATTGGGAACAACCAAAGACACCGATAGAATTTTGTAGTTTTCTGGGTTTGATAGGATACTACTGAAGGTTCATTAAGAACTTTAGTGCTATAACGTTACCCCTAATGAAGCTGAAAAGGAAAGATGTATCTTTCATATGGGATGACAAGTGTCAATGTGATTTCCAATTGTTGAAGGAGGAGCTAACAAGTGAACCAGTGCTAGTGTTGCCAGAGTAGGGAAAAGGCTATATTGTCTTTTGTGATGCCTCGAGGAATGGTCTGGGTTGTGTGTTGATGTAGGATAAGAATGTGATCTCTTTTGCATCACGATAGTTGAAGAAGCATGAGGAGAACTATCCCACTCATGATCTAGAGCTAGATGTGGTGGTTCATGCCTTGAAGATATGGAGGCACTACCTTTATGGTGAAAAGTGTCAGATCTTCACAGATCGCAGGAACCTCAAATACATCTTTTCACAATAGGAGTTGAACATGGACATCATCACTGTATGGAGCTAATCAAAGACTATGATTTCACCATAGATTATCATCCAGGGAAGGCAAATAGGGTGGAAAATAGTGTGAGCATGATGTTCATCATCATCATCTGCTAAAAAGTCACAATTATGTTCCTTGGTGTGCCACAAGAGAGACATGTTGGTCTCCTTGCATCAGGTGAATGTGAAGTTGGAGGTGTCCATGCTAGTAGGATTGTTGGCAAAATTGCATGTGAAGCCTATGTTAAGGCAGCAAATTAGAGATGCTCAACTGAGTGATATTGTGATACAACAAATTCGAGAAGAGTTTGGCAACAAGAAGCATGATGGTTTCATAAGACAAAAGATGGGATAGTATGTTACCACAACAGAGTCATGGTTCCTAATGTTGATAATCTAAGGAAGATGGTCTTGGAAGAGGCTCACTCTTTGATGTACTCTATGCATCCATGTAAAACCAAGATGTACCATAATATTAAAGATTTGTATTGGTGTCCTAGTTTGAAGCATGATGTGGCTGAGTTTGTTGCCAGATGTCATGTGTGCTAGCAGGTTAAAGCAGAGCATCAGAAGCATGTAGGAACTTTGCAACTATTTCCCATACCATAGTGGAGGTGGGATCATGTCACGATAGACTTTGTGGTTGATCTACCTAGGACAACCAAAGGTCATGACTCCATATGGGTGATAGTTGACCGGTTGACAAAGACAACATACTTTTCTAGTGAAAATGATATACACAACAGAGAAGATTACACATATGTATGCTGATGAGATAGTGTGGTTATAGGGTATCCCAGCTATCATCATGTCAGATAGAGATCCTCAGTTTACCAGTCTCTTTTGGGAACGTCTGCACTCAACTATGGGTACTCAGTTGAGGTTCATCATGGTGTTTCATCTACAAATAGATGGACAATTTAATAGGACTGTACATACCTTGGAGGATATGTAGAGAGCCTATTATCTGTAGTTTTTGGGTAGTTGGGATGTGTACCTTAGTTTGATAGAGTTTTCCTACAATAAAAACTATCATAGGATTATTCATATGGCACCTTATGAGGCTTTATATGGGAGACGATGTAGATATGTGTTGTGTTGGTACGATTATCAACTTTTGGGTCTTGAGCTTGTGCAATAGACAAGAAAGAAGATCAAAGTGATTCAATAGAAGTTGAAGTAGGAAAAGATAGGTAGAAGTCGTATGCAGATAATCAGCATAGACCCTTAGAGTTCCAAGTGGGAGATAGGATGTATCTCAAGGTCTCTCCTTGGAAGGGTGTTTTGAGGTTTGGGAAGAAGGGTAAGTTGGTTCCCCGATTTATGGGACCTTACCCTATGGTGGCACATGTTAGGAAGGTGGCATAAAACTTGGAGTTGCCACCTAAGTTGCACATGTTGTATCCAGTGTTCCATGTGTCTTTCTTGAGGAAATGCCACCCAGGTACAGAGTTGGTATTGCAGCCAGTGGAGGTTGATCTAGATGAGGATATATTTTATGTGGAAGGTCTTGTGTTGATCGTGGATAGGAGGATCAAGAATTTGAAAAATAAGGACATGGTGTTGGTGAAGATTTTGTGGAATCATCTTGGTGTAGAGGAATCCACATGGGAGCTTAAGGAAGAGATGCGTAGGAAGTAATCGTCTCTTTTTGTGTAGTATTTCATGGGAGAAATCCTTGTTATATGTTTATGGTTGTAAGGCCCCTGACCTAACTTAGTGCTTAAGTGTGCTTACTTTTCTTAATAAGATGTCCGTACCTTAATCTAATATCTTGATATACTTTTATGACATGTGACAATCTTATGTTTTCAATTTGGTCATGTTTGGATAATGTTTGAGCTATGTACCCTTATTTTGGACCAAGTTGCAATCTACCCATGTTTAGGGGTTATCTTGAAATTTGTTGCATTTAGAGTGTGTTTCTTGTGCCTTAGCATCATGATAGATAAGATGATTCTATGGGGCACCTTTTTTGGACCATGGTTGATGATGTGACGTCCTATGGTGATGCTAGGGTTTTGCTTGGTGGAGCCTAGTCTCGAACATGTTGAGCTTGGTTGAGTGTTGTAACATGTGTTTTGACCATGTTGGTATGTCTTGGGTGTGTTTCAACCAATACACCTTCTTTGCGTGAGCTTGTTTCAACCTAGGTGCTTTGGGGTCACTAGGGTTGCTTGTGTAAGTTGTGGTTGATACATGTATATAGTGTAGTGTTGCGACCACTACCCTATGTTTTGTTTCGACCAAGTTGAGTTTGGAGGCGAGATAGTAGATACCCCACCTTGATTATATCAACCTTTATTGCATGCTTATGCTAAGTGGTTGCATGGTTGTTTCCTTGATGGACATGTGTCCTTTTGATGCCTTTAGGTGTTGACACCTCATATCCCCCTTACCTCCCTCCTCCCTTGTGTATATAACATCTCTCTTCTTCATGCAAGTATTCTTTTTGGTCCTCCTTCTTCTCCATTTTCTTGTTCTCATACTTGAATCTTTGTGGAGCAAAGAAGGACTAATCTTAGAGCTTTGGAGGCTGAGCAATCTTGCATGTGGTGCTTTTGAGCTTGATCATCTCCTTTGTAGTGATCCTTGGTGATCTTCTTTCTTGGTAAGTGGTTTTGAACCCTTGATCTCATTTTCTTTGCACCCTACCTCTTCCTCTTTCTTTTCGGCCATGAGACTATGGTCCTACCATGGTGGCCATCTTGAGAGAAACTTCTCTTCACAAGGGTCAAAGACTATGTTGGACATGGTGGCACCCAAGTGGGAGGAAGCTTTCTTCTCTTTCCCCCTTTCTTCTTCTTTGGTTTGGCCTAGAGTTCTTCACCGCTTTCTTGAGCTCTCCTTTGACCATGTTGTTCTTCTCTTTTGAGGTGATATTTTAGCTATGGAGTTGCCTTTGGTTGGAGCTTTCTTCTTCTCTTGGAGATCGAGATCTTGGATCTTGGTTCTCTACCTAAGGCAGGCTATATAACTCTCTACCTTCTTCTATTATTGCACCTTAATTGAGTTTGCATGCTACTATTTTCATCTCTAAAATGTGATATAAATATGGTAGATTATGTTGCTATGATTTATGACTTCCTACTTTGTAGTATTCTCTTATAGATTGCTCACTTTCTTAACCCTAAATTTCATATACCCAATTTCTAAGTGATGGATGAAGTGAAGTTGTTACATGCAACATGATCCTTGGTTAAATCACCAAGTTGTAGTTCAGACCGAATGTTTTCTTGAGGTTTTTGGTTTGGTTTTCATGAGGCTAAAGCTTGATCATGTTGGAGAACATTTCTAGCGTTTTATGTCCATATTCCATGAGAATTAATCTTGGTGGCGCTTGGTGTTCTTGGAGTTTAATATCTATTTCGGGCATGCATGCTTTCCTTTAGTGTTTTTGGTCCACTCACAAGGGGTTATGGTGTTTGATTGTTGTCCTTGATCTATGTTGTGATCGATGCTTGTGGATGGATGAAGTGTAGCGGGCACTCACACATATATTTCTTGAGTTAATCGCAATGTCAACTTGGTTTAGTTTTGGTCGAAGCACCCGGTTTAGTTGGTTGGTCGACATCTTGTTGATTCTATCACGATCGAAGCATTCTGGTTTGATTTGGATAATATACCCCATGTGGGGTATTGTAGGTGATACACCCTTGTTTTGTTTTGATCGACACACATTGATTTTCTTTGGTCACAACACAACAATGCTTGATCTAGTCACTACTCTTGGATTCTTGTGTATCAACTGCAACATGAACATGAACTTGGTTTGGTTTTGGTTTGGTTCAGGCATGGGTGATGATGTGTAGCGGTCGCTACACATAGTGATGCCTATGCTGATGGTAGTTACCCTGACCTAACCCTAAATAGTTGCTACATGGTGTCACCTAGAATGGTCGACACACACATACATGAGAGTAAGGTCGCTACATATGTGTAATATGGTAAGGTTGATACACATGCATATGTAAATGATGGTTCATGCCTAGTGTTGTTTGATGTGATAAATCAATCATGTTGATAATAAACTTAACCCTAATGTGTTACAAGAAAGTGGGAGATGGTATGATTCAGGTTTGGTGGTTGGTTATTAATATGAAAATCCTAATAGGCTATAAATGTGAAACCCTAACTCTAATTCTAGGGTGTGCTATGCTTGTTGATTTTGCCTTGATGTATGGTATGTACTTATATTTTCTCTCACCTACTTGTACAAATCAAACCTTATAGGTTGAATGAATGTCATAGCTTGTAAATTCTATGGTGGTAATCATGTGACCCAGGGTGATGGCTATAAGCTTGACGAGGCATGTTGAAGTGATGGGTCTCATGACCTGACAGAGGCTTAATACCTAAAGTGAGGCATTATCCTCCAGTGTTATGAAGAGGGATTGATATCCCATGGTAGTGTAATTGTAGTGTTAGCCTTGTATGTTTATGTGATGTGTTGATAGCCTCAAATGCTAGTGACATCAAGTGATAGTGTGACAAATTTATATCTTATACGTTCTATATGTTTAGGAGTTCTATCATACCCTTATCTTTGTAGAGTTTGTTTTGGGTTTATACATTGTAACTTGATTGATGTTAAAAGATACTCAATTGGACTAACTAATCAAGTGAAACCCTAATCATGTAGTTTCCCTATGCCATAGATCTATCTTCAACATCAATACTTGCTGGATGGTGAAACTAGTATTCTTAAGGGAAAGCCGAAGAGCATATTGTTGAGTATGCGAGGTGTAAGTGACCACGTGTACTTTACATATTGATCCCAAGTGTTTTGAGAATGATTATGATCGGATCTCAATGATGATAAATGTGATATGATGTGTAGATCCATCTTCAACATCAAAACTTGTTGGATGGTGAAACTAGTATTCTTAAGGGAAAGCCGAAGAGCATACTATTGAGTATGCGAGGTGCAAGTGACCACGTGTACTTGACATATTGATCCCAAGTGTTTTGAGAATGATTACGACCGAGTCTCGATGATGAGCAATGTGATATTATGTGATGGAGGTACAACCGCAGTGATTGTGTAACATACTAAAATCTAAAACCTTATCCTATACCAAGGTTAGGAGGTTAGAGACCTTAGTTCTTTGGACTTAGTCAAACAAGGTTGAGGATATACCTAATGGTAGTTAATGGTAATCATAATATGTAATGCGTATAAATCACCCTAAAATATATGCATGAAAATAAATATGACATAATACCCTCACATTAATCATAAGACCAATAATGGATACATAAAATAAGTCACATGAGATAAATGATAAATATAATATATAGTTCTTTTGGTTGTAATGTGTAGATACATGAGATAATTGGAATAATAATAATAATAATGATAAAATAATATTGATTTCGAATTTTCTGTGGCTTTTTGGAACAAGAAATGAGAAAAAGAAGTAAATAATAACTCCCTAAACAAGATAATGTGATACTGAATTATTTAATATGAGAAATTGTGATAATAATGAATAATGGGCTAAAATTGATAAAAGAAAGACTAATTAGATAAGAATAACCTCAGGTTCATTTTCTTTGGATATGATATGGTTTGGAGGACAAGTTTCACAAATTTGGGATAATAATAATTATATAAATATTATTCAGAAAATAAAATGTGATTCTCCTTCAAAATATGAGATAAATCATTTAATGACTCAAAAAGTGGAAAATAGTCTTCGATCATAATCTACACGTTAAACATAGCCTTTGGGTGAATTTTTCATGTAATTTTGACAATCTTTAA
This sequence comes from Alisma plantago-aquatica, assembly GCA_963693085.1. Lineage (NCBI taxonomy): Eukaryota > Viridiplantae > Streptophyta > Magnoliopsida > Alismatales > Alismataceae > Alisma > Alisma plantago-aquatica. The sequence continues at coordinate 367,089,766 of OY856414.1, forward strand.
TATACATGTGTAGATTAGGAGAGAGAAAGTATGTAAAAGTACAAAATATCAAATAATGTATTAAATAGTACTAAGAGATAAAATTAATGGACAAATCATGTTTCATATGTTTTAGTTTTCTTGAGTGTGAAGTTTCACATTAATTGCATAATAATAACTATTTAATTTAACTGGGAAAGAAAATTAGAATAAGAGTCAAATATATTAAATAAATTTTTAAATGACTCCAAAAGAGAAAATAAATCTCAAAATCGAAATCTACATGCTAACATTAGTCTATAGGTAAATTTTGAACTAATTTGAACAATCTTAAATAGTTTCGTTAATTTAGGAGAGAGAATATAATTTAAAGAACACAAATATTAAATAATATGTTGAAAAAAATTAATTAATAGCAAAATCATGTTCCTCACATTTAATATTTCTTGTAGCCAAGTTTCATATTTTTCAAACATTTCCAGATGCCTCTAACTCATTAAAGAGATAAAATAAGTGATAATATTTTAAAATATTGAATAAATTATTAGAAGTCTTAAAAAATACAATAATGCCAAAATCAGATTTCTCATCCTAAAATTAGCTAACCTACCAAATTTGGATTTATTTGGACTTTGTTTGCACCCTCAAATAATTATAGAAAGTTTTGTACATTAAATGCATTAAAAGAATAGAGTTGGAAAATTGTATTAAATGACATTCACCACAGCCCATGTGAACAGTAACCACGTACCAAGGTTCGGTATTTTGGGATAACTCCCTTGCTTCTCAATGAAACTTTACAAAATGAGTTGCATTTGATTGAAAATTTAATTTTGCATCCATCCCTGCTTGAGACGTATAATGGAAAATTCTAGAAACACCTAAACTTGTTCCTCAAGTCTTCCGAAGTAACTTCTCGCACACCCTTTGAAGTTAAAATTCATATAAATAGGACCCTACCCTCATATGAAACACACATCTAAAGACTCTCCTCTAGTTTTAATTTCACCTCGCATCGTCATTTCATCCACCACCGAGTGTGGTTCTTGGTTTGAGTTTGCAGAACCTCTCCCCGATGTCTTGCTTTTTCTGAACGTAATTGGACCTCAGGTAAACAACTTTGGCATCTATTCATCATGATCGTCTAGTTAGTTTCACGAACGAGTGATGAATGAAGTTATCCCCAAACTCTTGGACAAGCTTCTCCTTGCCCAACCACCCATGGCGCGTGTAACCGGGAAGGGGATGATCCCTTGTGTTTCCCTTTTTTCCCCTTGATTCTCTTTTATTTTCTTTTTCTCATTATGGGTATTCTTACAAATCACCATATTTTAATTCAATTTTTTTCGCTTCTCACGCCAACATAAATAGTACATTTATACCCTTTCATAGCGTATTCAAGGGCAAACTGGTTTCTTGCAATTTAATTTCACAAATAAATTAGTAAATAAAGTGAAACTTGTAAAAACCATATCTTTTTATTGGAAGCCCAAAAATTATAAATAAATATGTTTTTGAATCAGAAAAATGAACTTTATCTAATAAAAATGGTTTTAGTTTCTTATTTCCATGTTTTCTAAGGATGATTTTTGGGAAATGAAATATATGCATAAAATTCATAAAAATTGTAACTTCGTCATATAAACTCCAAAATTTACTTTTAAAATATGTTTTGATCAAGAGAACCTAATAGGTCGATTGGTGAGATTTTGAGTCAAAATCTGAGGTTTTCCAAAAAGGTCTAGATTTAGGGTTTATTTACACATTATAAACCCTAATTCATGTAAATAATTTGTAATTAGGAAAAAGTGATATTGGAAACAAATAGATTGGTGAAGAGTGTTTTTGGGACTCTGGTATAAGGAATGTTTGTATCCCCTATTATTCCTTTTGAGAAATTCACCTATTTTCTTTTTTCTCTTGGTCCTATGGACATTCAACCTACACAATATTCCTTTATCTTTTGAGAACATATTTCTTGTGGTATACCCTATTTGTTTCTGATTATAACAATTTGATGGACATTCTTTTGAATTTAGCTTATGCCTTTATTCTTGTTAAATCCCTAAATTTTCCCACTTTTGTGGTGAATGTTTATTGTGTACATTTATTTAAGGGAATTTTACATGGATCCTTTGATCCTGCTTTATATATGTTGGATATCCTCATCCCTCTTATTTTGATTTATTCTTGCTTACTCTTTTTTTATGCATCATGTGGTGACTGCTAGTATAACATTACATGTGTTTTTATGTGGATGTGAAAATTCCCACATATGCATGCAAATGTGAAAATTCCTGCATATGAAAATATTTAGGGCAAACGTGTTTTCCTTCCCAGATAGATGTGGATAGACCATGCCACTCCATATTTTAGAGCATATATATACAAGGCTCTGCTCACCTCACATTTTTGGTAGATGTGTTATTTCCTACCTACATGTTTATATTGTCTAATATTGTCACAAGTGAAACACATGGATGCCTTACTCTTATTTTATTGAACTCTTATTTCTTTTATGCCTGATTGGGTAGTCCTTTTCTTTTTCTATGGGAAGCCTTTTATTTGATGTCCTTTATTCCACATATTTCTCAATTTTATTTTAGTATGCGCATACCAACTTTTTGCTAATGTCATCTATATTTCTCCTCTTGTCGGGTATGATTTCAACCCCAAGTATAGGACATGAAGGACATGGCATGCTAAGATGGACCGAGCTTAAGGAGTTGATGCTTGGAGAGAAACTTGATATGGTTTAGATTTCCCTCTATATAGATCCTTATTTTGTAACATTCATGTAAAACCTATATGGGAGATGATGATGTACCTTTAAAAAGATTGAATATAGCCATATTTTATATTACATTACTTCACTTTGATCTTTTGCATATCATTATTTGAAATTTGAAAATTTTACAGTTATTCCAGCATACCTTTTGAGTGTGTTTGGAATGGATGTTTTATTCTTCAAATTTTTAGTAGGGAGTGGAGCCCCTCTGGGTCCAACTCTTTACATCATGGTATCAGAGCCCATGGTAGTTAGAATCTGACTATTTCAATTTTGTCTCTCTAATTAGAACCCTTACCTTGCATAGTTGCCCTCTAGGTGAAATGTTCACCCTAGAAATGATCTATGTTATTCTTAAGATGATGAAAGGTTGATATAAGTTTCACATTAGAATCATGATTAATAAACCCTAATGTGATGAGGTTTTAGGTTATCTTACCCCACCATATAGGTTAATGTTGACATGTATTTATTTGGATGCTATAAGGTTTGATTTGAGGATGGAATCAGATGATGAGGAGAGGTACTAGTAGGATAAGGACATCATTATGTCATATTTGTTTTCATGCATATATGTTAGGGTGATATATACACATTACATATTATGGTTACCATTAACTACCATTAGGTATATCCTCAACCTCATTTGGCTAAGCCCAAAGAACTAAGGTTTCTAACCTCTTAGCCTTGGAATAGGATAAGGTTCTAGATTTTGGTATGTTACATCATACCACCCCTTAAAGAGATTTCCTCCTCAAAATCTAAAGACACGCTATTTACCACCCCTTAAACGATTCAACCTAACAAATCAAACTAAATATCACCAAGGTACTATGGTCACATTGCATCTTTTAATTATGAATATTTTAGGGGTTTAAGTTTTCCATGTATCCAACTACAAAGGCATAACCAACTAGCGTTGAGCTTTAGGTCCTTGTATCTCTAACCTAACAACCCTAAGGTTCACATAACAACCAAAGGTCATATAGGATAGGCCAACTACACCTTTATATTATTCCACATATTCCTAGTCGCCTCTTCATAGAAAAATCTACAGTTAAGATTCTATTATAACTAATGATAGGGTTTCTCTAACTAAGATTCATAAATATCTTCATTGTGATTCAGTTCAAGAAAACATAGACAAAATCCAAAAAACATTATTTTTGTATATATAGTATTATAAGGAAAATAATTTGATGCAAAAACTTTTGTGATAGAAAACTAAAACTAGGGCCCAAAATCACAGCGAGAACCAAGTCAGAATATTTCCATAATAGATTAGGAGAGAGAAAGTATGTAAAAGTCCAAAATATCAAATAATATATTAAATAATACCTAGAGATAAAATTAATGGCCAAATCATTTTTATATATTTTAGTTTTCTTGAAGGTGAAGTTTCAAATTATTTGCATAATAATAACTATTTCTATTTTAACTGGGAAAGAAAATAAGAATAAGAGTCAAATATATTAAATAAATTATAAATGACTCCAAAAGAGAATAAATCTCAAATTCGAAATCTACATGCCAAAATTAGTCCTTCTGAGTGAGTTATTTCAGCTCCATGGGTTCCTTCCTTTGAATCAAAATTCCAAAAATTAGTAAATTTTCAACTAATTTGGACAATCTTAAATATTTTAATTAATTTAGGAAAGAGAATATAATTTAAAGAACAAAATATTAAAAATATGTCGAAAAAAAAATAATCAATAGAAAAATCATGCTCTTCAAGTTTAATATTTCTTATAGGACAAGTTTCATATTTTTCAAACGTTTCTAGATACCTCAAACTCATTAAAGGGATAAAATAAGTGATAATATTTATAATATTGAATAAAATATTAGAAGTCTTACAAACATAGAATAATGCCAAAATTAGTTTTCTCATCCCATAATTAGCTAACCTACCAAATTTTGATTTATTTGGACTTCGTTAGTACCCTCAAATAATTATAGAAAGTTTGTACATTACATGTATTAAAAGAACAAAGTTGGAAAGTTGTATTAAATGACATTCATCACATCCCGCATGAATAGTAATTGTGGACCAAGGTCTGATATTTTAGGCATAAGTCCATCATTTCTCAATGAAAATTTGCAAAATGAGTTACATTATATCGAAAATTTAATTTTGCATCCATCCCCTACTTGAGACATATAATGGAAAATTCTAGAAACGCCTAAACTTGTTCCTCAAGTCTTCCAAAGTAACTTCTTGCACTCCCTTTGAAATTGAAATTTATATAAATAGGACCATGCTCTCATATGAAACACACCCAAAGACTCTCCTCTAGTTTCAATTTAGCCTTGCATCATGATTTCATCCATTTCCAAGCGTGGTTCTTGGTTTGAGTTTGCGAAACCTCTCCCCGATGTCTTACTTTTTCTGAGAGTAATTGGACCTCAAGTAAATGACTTTGGCATTTGTTCATCATGACCAGCTAGTTAGTTTTACAAACGAGTGACGAATGGAGTTTTTCCCAAACTCTAGGACAAGCTTCTCCTTGTCTAGCCGCCCATGGCATGTGTAATGGGGAAGGGGATAATCCCTTATGTTTCCCTTTTTGCCCCTTGATTCTCTTTTATTTTCTTTTTCTCATTATGGGTATTCTTACAAATCATCATATTTTAATTCAATTTTTGTCTCTTGTCATGCCAACACAAATAGTACATTTATACCCTTTCATAGTGTAAAGTTTTGATTTTTGAATCAAGGACAAATTGGTTTCTTGCAATTTAATTTCACAAATAAATGAGTAAATAAAGTGAATCTTGTAAAAGCCATATCTTTTTATTGGAAGATCCAAAAGTTATAAATAAATATGTTTTGGAATAAAAAAATGAGCTTTATCTAATAATTTAGTGTTTGATTTTCATGTTTTTCGAAGGATGATTTTTGGGAAATGAAATATATGCATAAAATTCATAAAATTTGTAGCTTTGTCATATAAAATCAAAAATTAACATAAAAATATGTTTTATTGATCAAGAGAACCTAATAATTCGATTAGTGAGATTTTTTGAGTCAAAATATGAGGTTCTCCAAAAAGGTCTAGATTTAGGGTTTCTTTACACATTATAAAACCCTAATACATTTGAATATTTTGTAATTAGGCAAAAGTGATCTGGGAAACAACTAGATCGGTGAAGAGTGTTTTGGGACTCTGGTTTAAGGTATGTTTGCATCCCCTATTATTCGTTTTGACCAATGCACCTATTTTCTTCTTTCTCTTGGTCTTATGGACAATCAATCTACATAATATTCCTTTCTCTTTTGTGAACATATTTCTTATGAAATATGTTATTTGTTTTTATCATAATAATTTGATGGACATTCTTTTGAATTTAGCTTATGCCTTTATTCTGGTTGAATCCATAAATTTTCCCACTTTTGTGGTGGATGTTTATTGTTCACATTTATTGAAGGGAATTTTATATGGATCCTTTGATCCCACTTTATATCTGTTGGATGCTCTCATCCCTCTTATTTTGATTTATTCTTGTTTACTCTTTTGTTATGCATCATGTGATGACTGTTAGTATAATGTTACATGTGTTTTTATGTGGATGTAAAAATTCCCACATATGCATGCATATGTGAAAATGTATGCACATGAAAATATTTAGGACAGACGTGTTTTCCTTCCTAGGTAGATGTTGATAGACCCTGCCACTCTATATTTTAGAGCAGATGTATACAAGACCCTGCTCACCTCACATTTTTAGTATATGTGTTACTTCCTACCTACATGTTTATATTGTCTAGTATTGTCACAGGTGAAACACATGGATGTCTTGCTCTTATTTTATTGAACTCTTATTTCTTTTATGCCCGATTGGGTAGTCCTTTTCTTTTTCTATGGGAAACCTTTTATTTGACATCCTTTATTCCACATATTTATCAATTTCATTTTAGTATGCACAAACCATCTTTTTGTCGATGTCATCTATATTTCTCCTCTTGCTGGGGTATGCTTCCAACCCCAGGTATAGGACATGTAGGACATGGCATACTAAGATGGACCTAGCTTAGGGAGTTGATGTTTGGAGACAAAGTTGATATGGTTTAGATGTCCTTCTATCTAGATCCTTATTTTGTAACATTTATATAAATCCTATATGGGAGGTGATGATGTACCTTTAAAAAGATTGAATATAGTCATATTTTATATTCCACTGCTTCAATTTGGTCTTTTGTATACCATTATTTGAAATTTTAAAATTTTACACCTATTCTAGCATTACATTTTGAGTGTGTTTGGGATGGATGTTTTATTTTCAAATTTTTAGTAGGGAGTGGATCCCCTCTGGGTCTAACTCTTTACAGATTGGGTTATATACCCTAGTTTCTAGCGATGTGATGTGTGCCAAGGCAGGCTAGGTGTTTTACATGACCATATCTTTGACTATGAGATGTTATCTCTACATGACTATAGCTTTGACTATTAGTTGTTGTCTTTGTAGTTTGACTATATGTCACTGTAGTGCAGACTTGAACTAACCGAGTAGTGCAGGAGAATATCATGGAGTCTGACTCTTCCATTAATCTGGTATGGCACTGATTTTGACTTCATAGTAGTCGGTTGGGTGGTATGACTCAAATCCTTAGGGCTTAATAAAATGCGTAATACAACCGTGTAGTATATTTGTTTATTGTCAAAATACACTTTACATTGGATGACCCCTTGCCTTATCTTTGTACTGATTTCTTGAATTATAATGCGGAAAGATAAATCAACTGTTATACATGTTATTCATATTCCTTCTTAAAGTGTGATGTTCTACTACTTAGATAGAGATGCCTAGACTGCTTAAATTGTGTTATTTGCTTTACTCATATCATTGATCTGAAGAGGCTTATAATGTTTAATCTTCTTAGTATTATCTACATCTACTTATAATAGATGTTGGCAGAGAGTTATATCTCTCACTGGGATGTTTGGTCTCACCTCATGGGTTTCCACATCTCTTAGGTGGCTGAGCACGAGATTGTACTAGTTGAGGCTGAGCAACAAGAGGAACAATAGTTGTATAAAGATTGGACATGCTGCTAGGGCTTTGTATTAAAGTCCTATGTGTCATCCTTTTACTCTCAGGTCCTTGGGGAGGTTTTTTGGTGTGTACATTGATATGTGGTTTTTTGCTATATGCCTTTGTTTTACATATATGGCACATATGTATACGAAAAAGTTATAATATGTAGCAGGTTGTGGCTAGTGAGCCAGTGAATAGTGTCATGTAATAATGTTTTGGCATGAGATATGTAATACATGTGGCTTCTGTGGACTTAGTTGCACATGTTTCCACTTGTGGTTGATATGTGATATCCATTTTAATTTACCCTATTTATGGTAATTTGGTTGTTAGTGATAATTCCACACTTTGTTTTGAGTAATCTCGCTTTATGGCATGTGGGGGCATCATAGACATAGTCTTCCCTGCACTCTCTTCTTATTCTTTTTCTCTCCTTGGATCATGGCTACTAGGAGGTCAACTTCATCGATGGGAGGATCTAACCAGATGATACGTAAGCTGGCACCCATGACTTATGTCAACGAAGACAACAAAAAGATCTTCTTTGATGTGGTGAAGAGAGAAATCGTACCCACATGATATTGTGATCAAGCCTTCCTCAACAATGTGGGCTTCACTGAGAGCCTTCAACAAGTCTATGTTGCCCAAGGCATGGTGGGAAATCACCCCTACTTTAGTGATTGGCCCACCTAGTAGGAGATTATCTGTGAGTTCTTGGCATCCTTGGAGGTCAGTTGCATCCCCAAGCATGGGGAAGGCTGGGATGAAGGATGGGTGTACTTCTGCCTCTACAACACCATCCACTATTTCACACTAGTGGAGTTCAATGTGATTTATGGGTGGTGAATGGGGAACATGTGTTTCACACGAGGTGAATTTGACTTGACTTGGGAATGGTGGTTGATGATGGACTTGCCTCAAGGATTCATCATCAATTGGCATAAATTGTCTGTCATGTATATTGAGCATGCTTTCACCTGGATTTTGCATCGATATCCACCAACACCATGTTTCCCAGGTCTACATAAGGGCAAGGGAAGGTGCAACAAGCCAATATTTTTGTCTTTTGGGCATTTTGTCCCGAGGATAGGAGAAGGCCATTCTCGACTCCTTTTTGTAACATATGTTGATAGTCAAGCGTCAGGTGCATTGAAAGCCTCCTTTTCATTTTGGAGGGCTCATTACACCAGTGACACTACATGCCAACCTCGACCTCTCCACCTACAACACTTTTAGGACCTACTCCAAGATGGATTTCCCACATTTCAAGAGGTATCTTCTTGTCAGCAAGCATCAGGGAAAGGTAGTTGCTTGTTGCATAATGGACGACTGAATGAGGGAATGGGCTCTCCCTGACCCCATCTTCCGTATACGAGGGATATACTTCTTAAGGTGGCCCACAGAGGATGCAGAAGTAGTGTCGTAGGAGCAAGATGACCTAGATCCAGAACACTTTGGGGAAGCTAATGAGGAGGAGGACACTATGCTAATCACTCAATGACATGTCATTTACCAGTCTTCACAAAGACATGGAGCATCAAGCTCTATTGCCACCACCTGCTCAACAAGATGATTCCTTTTTTATGGCATGTATATATAGAATGCTACAATCAATTCAACAGGGGTAGCAGCAACAATCAACCATGTTGTCAGAGATCCGCAATGTTAAAGGGTGACTTCTTCAGCATCAATAGGCTATTTACAATAACAAGCACCTTCTCTTGGCCAACCAGGAGAATATTCACACTCACCTACAGTGGATTGAGTGTTACCAGCATCCACTCTATGATCACTACTAGAGCCAGGGGAAGTTTGCCAATTACCCACAACCCCCAGAGATGCCAACTCAACCACCTAGTTTCATGGGAACTTTCTACCTTCTAGATCCAAACATGTTGCCACCACCATTCTATTTCTGAATTTCAGGTAACCTAAGAAGTCTTGATTCAGCTCGGTGCTACTGACTACTTTGTCAGTGGTACCAACAAAGGAAGAAAAAGAACAGACATGAGTCGAATATGATCAGTGATACCCACCACAAGTCTAGTACTACTAACTTAATGGATAGTAACACACCCAAATTATCTCGGTGCCACCGACTTCCTGTTGATGGTATCAACTTTTCTATGAAGAATGTATTAGAGAAACCAAAAAGCAACTTGATGCAATTAACGCCTTCGTCAGTAGTACCAAAACATACACGGAGTCGTGAACCCATAAGAGGACTAGGTGCCTTCGACTTCCTGTCAATGATACTGACTTGTCACGATTAAATGAGATTAAAGATTTTGATTAATCTGATGGCCACGACTTAATGACACCCTAAGTCTCTCTTATGACTAGGGTGGAGTGCGGCCAGACCTAATCATCATGCAATAGTTTATTACATGATAGTAGAGAGTCGGGAGAAGAGAAAGGAAAGGAGAAAGCTACATTGCAGATGATCTAAGTACCTCTTGGATTTGCATCTATAAGACAGTAAAATGTCCTATTTATCAGGGGGAATCATCCAGATCATCTTCTCCAGGGGTTTCCATTAGTCTTTACTATTTTCTTCTTCTTGCCATCTTCTCTATAAGTGTATGGCAAATAAAATAATGCGGGCTAACCCTGTAATTCCTTCGGACCCCGGAGTATCCCAGATATGCACTTTATTTGATATTATGAGTTGATATATACATACATGCATGCATACATACATACATACATACACACACAAACACACACACATATATATGTATATATTTCTTCCTAATTTACTAGACATAATACTATGATTGTATAATGAATTAACTATTCTTGATCAACATAGCTAATTACTCATATCCTTAATCGCTTCGAGAGAGGAATTTAGGATTAGAAAAGTCAAAATATTACACAGTTTATATCATGCCTTGAGAGAGGACTTACGATTGTGAAGAGAATCACCCAGAGGATTCAGTAAAGCACCTAGATAATAGTTAAATTGCTATGAAAGTGGGGTTTATATTAGATTGGGTAGTAAATTATGCTGCAAGAGCACATAATTCTTGCTCCAGGTCTCTTGGTTTAGGGTTAAGAGAAATAAATATCGATGAATGATGTTGGTTGCAGTTTGAACTATTGTAAAATCGTACTCCTAAGGAATCAATTCCATATATGATTGCAACCTCATTAATTTAGTTTCAATTCTTGCAATTAGTAATTAATCAATCAACCACCTTTTTCACTAGGTCTAGCTGATCGAGTCATAGTTAGTTGTAGTCTCTAGATATGTTTCCCTGAGTTTGACACACATGCCACATATGCCTATATTATACGACATGTGTACTTGTGTTGTATACATGTAGTAAAAACACACTTCACTTTTCATCGACCCACTCCTGATGGAACATTAGTGTCCATCGACCAGAGGCCAATCAACCAATTTCCAATGAGCAGGAAGAACTACCTCCAGCATGAACTCGACAAGAATCCAAAGCAATCAAAGAAACTAATTACCATGCTCGATGGTAGTCCCGAAAGGATCCTAACCTGACAATGATTCTACAAGTCACGCCTGATGACTTCTCTACATTTAGTGGGCTTATGAGAGAACTATGTCCAAGTCATATCCACCAATGGTTCTACTACTTCCTTCAATCGACAGACACACAGAGGGGCTACCCAACTGGAGTATTACAACATCGCTCGATGATGCTCCTATACACTCCAACAGATGGCTCCCTTGATTTGTACCCCTCAGCCTATAAATAGTTGTACACCTCCTCCATTTAGGGGGATCACTTCTTCTCCAATATTTCGTAAGGTAGCTGCTCCATCCAACCAAGAAGATGAATGCCATTAACACTTCTCTATCAAGCACCTTTGTAGTGCCTTAGTTGTACCCCCATTCATCCATCTATTACTTCTCTTTGATAGATCAGGACCAAGTAAGAAGGAAGGATGAAGAAGAAGGAAACCTTGACAAGAGTTGGGCCACTTTTCCCAACTTCAATTGGATCCAGTCGTTGCATTGGGAAATAAGGCACTAATGTTCATACTTTCTTCTAGCAGTTGTAATGGTGGCACCTCTCTCCTCCCCCTTCTTTTAATCCTAACATGATGAACGAGTAGTCCCTCTCATTGGGGTGTGGGGATTGCCCTTCTACTCATGCTTGCATGTCCATTTTGATGATCCATGGCTTGCATATAACTCTTTCAATTCAATGTTAATCATTTGATTGCATGTTTTGTGGCTTGATCTCCCCCTTTACATGATCTATTATAATCCTCGATTGCAAGAACTTCAATGCTTAAAATCTAAAATATCACTTAAATTTGTTAAACCCAAGACAAGAACTTCTAAAGGGATGTCTCCAGAGTGGTGGATACATGATTTGTGAGTAGTGACACTCATACTCACTAAGATATTTTTGCAATTTCCCCCAACTAACAGGTAAAATCTTTCCTTTTCTCCTTTTGAATGTATTATCAAGCATGTATATTTTATGGATGTATTTGTGCAATTAGTAGTGGTTAAACTCAATTCCACCCCAGTGACTTCCATTAATTATCTAGACCCAATTTTAATCCCACACTTTTACTTTCCTTCGCGGTTAGTTTAAATCAACCCAATCAACTCTTAGTGCTAAATGGTAGTCCTAGTTCAACTGGATATAACTAGTAAGGTCTTAAAAAAGTTATCCCTCGGGATTCGATCCTCAACTATACTGCGATAAAACCCTTATGCTTGTGGGTGGTATTATTACACATTGTCTGGGTAGAAACTCAGGTATTTCAACCTTGTGTCAATTTGTCTTATGCGATAAAAAATGCATCAAATTTTAGTGTTGTTGGTGGGGACAATGAAATGTGTAATTAGTGTAGTTCTATTAAGATTAATTTAGCATTTTACTTTTACCATTGACACTATTGCATATTGACTTGAGCTTAAACCTTCTACTTTCATATGAATTGTTGAAAGATCTCTCCATCTCTGGTACCATAAACTAGTGTATGTGAATCTCCACCACCATCCACCTTGCATCAAGCTTTGATCCTGAGATAGACCAAACGTTTCACTATCATAACAAGGAGAACCAAAATAGAATTGTTGAGGAGGAAATAATGCAAAGTGTGAACCTAGCCATTGTAGCACATAGAGAGAGGCTTACATAAGAAGTATTAGCTATCATTCAAGAGGAAATGAATACATCCATAGCTAATGCACAAGAATCCAAGTGATAGAAGGAGCTTAGGGAGTTCTTAATCCCTAAGGCTACATATGTTTGAAATCTAGTACAAATACCTCCTATCGATGCCTCTAACTTTGAAATTAGGACATGTTAGATCATGTTGCTACAAAGCAGTCCCTTCTTAGGCAAACAAGGAGAGGATTTTCAAGAGAACATGTAACGACCTCGATCCCCGATAACCCCAAATTAAAGGATACCAAGAAGACAAGAACGTTATCCCAAAATAGGATCAGTGGTTTTGCAAATAATCAAAAATAGTTAATAAATTCTACTAAAGACTAAACTAAAAATAGGAATAAAAATTTTCTTTTATCATACCTTCAAATTAGGTAACTGGGACTTTTACCCAAAGTAGAAATATATCTACCTAAATCCTCCTTCATTAATTTAACTTTAATCTTCACAAGTATCACTTTACTTGTTTGTCCAATTTCAAATATTACCTAAAACACTGGCAAAAAAATAACGGTCAGTATAATGAATTGTACTGGTATGTGGGGGAACCAATAATCTTATATTTAATTGTAACAACATATTGCAAGAAATTATGATTTAACAAAACAAACTTTACATTTTAAACATGACTGCTCAATCCTTACATACCGTAGCCTCTGTGTTGTCCCTGTAGTGGACATGGATACTACCTCTCATATGGTAGATCTCAACTAACCCCCATGATCCTACCTTACAGGTAGATCAATACATAGGGTTGTGGATTCATATGGTCCTACCCAAGGGTAGACCAACACATCGACTCATGATAACCTGATGATCCTACCTCACGGGTAGACCATGTACTAGGTCATCTATCTCATCATCATCAGAGCTATAGAGGAGGATTGGGATCTAAGCTAGACATGTGCATATACTTATGGTGATAGTCATAGTCACTTTATAGTTGCATGAAATAAAATTCAACCAAGCAATTATTTCCAAGAAACCGATAAAACCTTGGGAATCATTGTGAATCTAGAGCAATTTAACCATAAGTGTAACCACATACCTGTTCTTGAGCAGAGAATCCAAAATCAACAAGATATCCCATCAAGCACTTAATGCAAGCAACCCTTAATCTCTGAAACATGTAGATCACCTAATGTCACTATCATCTTCTAAACTATTTTCTAATGAGGATGCTTTCTAAGTCTTTAGGGTTCATTAGGGTTTCTTAGGTTACTTTATCCAATTCTCCCTTTTTAGACTAAAAACCCTAAAATAGATTCCTTATTCACAAAACCCTAATTATTCGAATTATCCTCATTAAGGGTTCTTTAATCTCCAATCAGGTTCAAAATTAGTATATCTTTGTGGTATATTTATAATTTTGGATTACAACCATTAAAACCCATATTTTCCTAAATTAGGGTTTCTAATCCATTAAGACAGAAACATGTGTATAAAACCCTAAAACAAGCATAATATCATCTTTTTTGGATTCAACTTCTCTTTTATTCTCAATAGGTTAATAGTAATCAAAATAAATTAAAAGAATCATTACATCCGATTTTCTCATCAACTTAGGGTTTTATCATAATCTAACACATTAAGAATGGTAACGTCATATACTTTTTGAATTACAAGCGATACCAGGCTCCAATTCCATTTTTATTAGATTCTTCATATTTTTCTGATAAAAAAGCACTATCTACTTTTATTTTTCAGCCAAAGGATCGATTTTTAATGAATTAACCAAGGTTTACTGATTTTCTAGATTTTCTTACTAGAGAGGCGACTTAGCTTTGTTTTTCAGAAAAATAGCAGTCGTTGGATCTCGAGTCTTTGTTGACTGAGTGGGGATTGCACGGTTCTCATTTCCTGCACCCACTCACACCTGTATGAGGCGTGGAGCAACCAGGGTCGTCGATCTTCTTCGTGAGTCAAGCGTTGACTGGGATCGGAAGGTGTCTGCTCCTCTTTCCCTCTCGTTTCTACAACAGATCTCGTAGCGGTGTCGCAGCCTCGAGTTCATTGGAGCAATCTCAATACATGAACTAGGGGCAGGAGAAAGCACAAGGAGTGGTCAGTTGTGTTTGTAAGGGTCGACCGAAGTTGAGGGTGGCCATATATATAGGTCTTATGTGGGGTTTTTAGAGTTTCCAACCCTCACTGTCACCCTCCAATTTGGGAAAGATTGGGCGTTTCTTCGAGAAGCCTCCAGAGCCCAAGAAAGTAGGGTCTAGGGTGTTTGGAATCTTCTCCCAAACCCAACTAGGAAATCTTCTTGTCCGCACATGGAATAGATTGCGAGGAAATTAGGATTGAAAGCTTGCCTCCCATCAGCTTGTTTCCCAGTTCAACTAGAACTGGATGATGCACATCTACCATTGGATCAAAGATCCAACATACCACATTATCTGTGCCCAGTTAAATAACTTGATTCATATTTCAAAAAATTGTGACATTTATTAGCATTCCTCTCACTTTAGGAAAATTTGTAACATTCATAACTCTCAATTCCCGGCTCCTTTTTATTCCAAATTTTGAGGGAAACTTATTAATGGCTTAATATATTGGGGTTCCAAGTTTGGGGTCATAATTCAAAAGCAAAAGAGCCTTTTATTTATGTGAAAGTTATTGCTTAATAATATATATTTCATTCATATTTCCTCTCTCTTACTTTCTTATTTTCCTTTATTTAGATTCCTCATATCTTAAGAATCCATGTGGGGCTCGAAATATCATCTATTATGATCAAACCCACATCTCTCCACTTATTTCTTATATTTTTCACCTTTATTTCAATTTCCACTATTATTTATGTATTACTTGTTCTCTTTTAGCTTTTCTTCCTCTTTTAATATCTTAGACCCACTATTACCAAAGGGTCCACGAAAACCATGCACAAGGGAAAAGTAGTAAAAAGAAAACCATATGTTTATCATAAGCCACACAATTTGCAAATAAGTACACTTTTTTGAAACAATTCTAATTACAACCATACAAGAAAAAACCGAGGTCATAACATCCTCCCTTCCTTATAGGAATTTTGTCCCAAAAATTCAGCCAATCAAACAAACAATTCAGGGTATGCCTTTTCCATGTCTGTCTTCATCTCCCATGTGGCTTCATCCTCTCCATGGTGCTTCCAAAGAACCTTTACCATCTGTATTTCTTTATTCCTAAGTTCTTTCACCTTGGTATCCAGTACTCTCATAAGTGACTCAGGATATGTCAGTCTCCCTTGGAGCTCAATAGATTCCATTCTTAGCACATGGCTCGGGTCCTTTACATAGCACTTCATATTAGACACATGGAAAACATCATGAATCATACTATATTGAGGGGGTAAGGCCAAACAATATGTAGCTTCACCAATCCATTCCAAAATCTCAAACGGACCTATGTATTGGGGACTCAGCTTTCCTCTATTATTTGCTATAGCTCAGAGGGGTCAGATTTTCATAAATGCATGCTCCCCTATGGTGAACTACAAGTAAGTTGGCTTTGCATCTGCATACAACTTATGTCGATCATGGGCTCTCTTCAGCATTTGCTTGATCAAAGTGACTTTATCTACATACACCTGGAGCTCATCTGACCTCAACAAGGTCCTCTCACCAACATCATCCCAGTGAAGTGGCAACTGACATGGCCTCCCATAGAGAGCTTCATACGGTGGCATCCCGATACTGGCCTGGTAGCTGTTATTGTAAGTAAACTCTATGAGGTTGTAACATACCGAAACCTAGGACTTAATCTTATTCCAGGGTTAATAGCTTAGAACCCTTAGTTCTTGTAGGTTTAGCCAAACAAGGATTAGTATATGCTCTTTAGTGACCTTAAATATATTAATGCAAGCATAAATCACATTAAAATATAGAATATAAATTAATATTACCCAATACCTTCAAATTAATCATAAAAGCAATAAAAGGAATATAGGATATGTGCATAAAAGCAAAGTGTTCATAATTGAGAATAATGAGTAATAATTCCACAAAATATGAAATAAATAATATTATGTGGGATAATGGTGGTGTAGATTCGTTCTAGATCATTCCTTTGCCTTATGGAGCATGGAAGAGAAGAAAAAAAGAATGAATAATGTTGCTTTAAACATGTTAATGTGATATGGAATTAATTAATAAGAGGAATATTAGTAATATTAGATAATGGGATAAAATTCATAAAAGGAACACTAATTGGTTTAAAATAAGTTGAGATTCATTTTCCTTGAGTTAAAATTTACTTGAATGACAAGTTTCACAATTTTGAAAAATTAATAATTATCTTTGCATTAATCAGAATTGGAAAAGATAAGTTTTTATCCAAATCATTAAATAAATTATTAAACGACATCAAAAGTGGAAATAAATCTCAAATTCGTAATCTACATATCAAAATGAGTTTATGTGTGAATTTGCATCTAATATTGGTCAATGTTAAATATTTTATTTTATTCAGGAGAGAGAAAATGCTTTAAAGACCAAAAATATTAAATATATGTTGAAAAAAATTAATTAATATCAAAACCATGTTCCTCACATTTATTATTGCTTATAGGCCAAGTTTTATAATTTTTATAAAGTTTCTAGATACCTCTAATAAATAAAAAGGATAAATAAGTGGTAAAATGTAAACAAATTAAATAAAATAATAAGTCTTTGAAAAAATATAATAATACCAAATTCGTGTTCTACATGTTAAAATAGACCTTTGGATGAATTTTGAATCAATTTGGAAAATATTTGATGAGCAGATAAATTAAGGAGAGAGAAAGTGTACAAAACTTTCAACTCATTATTTAAAATAACAAATAACTTCAAAAAATAAAAATAATGACAAACTCATATCCAACATACTTAATATGTCTTATGGATGAAGTTTTATAATTTTTGGATAATTATAATGCCTTTAGTGAAGGAGGAAAGAGAAAATAGTAATTAATTTATTTGACACAATATATTTGTCAAAAGTTAAATTTAATTCTATATTCAGATTTTACACGTAAAAATTAGTCAAGTTGTCAATTTTGGTAAATTTTGGAAATCGTTTGAGCCGTCAAAAGAAGAGAGAGAGATTCATTTAATAATGCATATAACACTATAATAAAAAATATAGTTTGACATGCGAGATTTGGCTTTTTGTGCGCTCACGCTGACCGTGGATCTTAGATCCAACGGATTCTGGTTGTCTTCTACCTTGGTTTGAACAAGAAAACAAAAATACATTTATTTGATTTTTCGTTTGCCATTATCTCTCTCGTTTCTCAACGAAATTAAGTGATTTAAGTTGCGTTGGATTCCTCTCGAGTTTCCGCACAACTTTATACCAAAATTTTTATGTTTTGACAAAAATTCGAGAAACTCCTCAAGCAAGCTGACGGCCTCTCTCACCCCACCTTGCTAAACCCTAACCTAGACTTCTTTGCCTATAAATACCCATACTCCTAGATCTGTTGTCATCTTTACAACTCAAAGCACCCTTTAATTTCTCATTCCATTGACGTTTTGACCCAGAACGGCGGCCAAAGTACCAGGCCTTGCAGTGCCTATATGTCTCTACTCTCTCCACCTTTGGCACAATTAAAGGTATCATTGAATCCCTCATGTTCTAAGCTTTCCATCGCATACTTGCACATCGAATTTGGTTGAGTATAGCGCAAACGGCCAATCTTTCCCCAAGCAAGCTGCTGCTTGCTTGCAGCCATGGTGTGGGCTGGGTTGGGGAAGACAACCTGTGGCTTTTTATGATTTTACCCCCGCTCTCTTCCTCAATTTTGGTACGAAGTGTCTACGTGACAATTTCTTATTGGTTCATTTTTTGAAATTCATATCTTCTAAACCGTGAGTCCAAAAATAAATCTAAAATATGTTTTGAACTTGGAAAAATGTTCTCTTTTTAATAAAAATAGTTCCAAAGATTTATTTTGAGTTTTGTCGAAAGTGATTTTCTAGAATACGAATTAATTAAGCTAAAAATCACCAAAAATGCATCTAAAAGTCCATAATTTCAAAATACATAATATTATATGTCATTTTGATCAGAAAATCCTAATTAAGATGATGGTGATGTTTTTGAGACCTAAAATGGTGGTTTGTAGAAAAGTTGACAACTTTAGGGTTTTGAGTTCTTAATGAATGCATATAGTGCTAATACATGTATATGGTTATTATAATAGGACAAGTGGACTCTAATCTTGCTTAGGATTTTAGAAAGTGTGTTAGACTCTGTGAGAGGTATGTTAGCATCTCCTATTTTTCTTTATTGAGAAATAACCTAAATTTTCTTTCTCTTGGTCCTATGGACAACAACCTAAAAACCATATCTTTTCCTTTTGAAAATGATGTTTCATGTGAAGTACCCTAGTTGTTGCTAATATTGTGATCATAATATCTTATTGACTTTATTTTGAAATCTTTATTATACCTTGTGCAACTCAATTTGTTGTTATATGCCCACTTTGAGGTGGTTGATAATGATGATCACTTATGTGGTGATTAATTTGTAAATCTGACTATACTTTTTACTTGCCTCCCTATTAAGCATGTTGTGTGACTCAGTGGCCCTAGAGTAATATAATTTGCATTGGTTTTGGGTTATGTGCCCTTATTATTTATTTTGGGATGGTGGTTATGTGCCCCATACCCGAGTTTCAGCTTTATGGGGGTTGGCCCAAATTTTTTAAATATATTGGGAGTTTGGTTATGTGCCATTCTCTATCAGGTTTCAACTTTATGAGGGTTGGCCGCCAATTGTTATTTATGTTGTTCTAGTGCTATGTTTATCTCATCTACATGCAGGTTGTTATGGGTTTTGTGCCCTAGAATCTTTATGAGTGCTTTTGTGGCACCACTTTTGTTATTGTTTTAATGGCAAGTATCCCTTTTATCATATGTTTGAGATTCTTTCCTTTTATGTCTGATTGGGTAGTTCTTATCTTTTTGCATGGGAAGCCTTCTCTACTTGTTGGACCTTTTTCCTAAAATATAATGCTCAATTTCTTTTTAGCATGCTCATACCAGCGTTTTGCTGATATCCTCTTTTCTTTTCCTTTTGTTGGGTACGCTTCCAACCCCAGGTGTTGGACAATGAGGAGGAGTTCTAGAAAGACATAGACCACAACAAGGATAATTGACTTCTTGGGAGACCTTGCTTGAAGTTGTTAGGTGATCCTCAGCTAGATCTACATATGTTATTAGTCTTCCTTTATGTCACCCTGCGTGGTGAAAGTTTAGTATGATAAGTTGTCTTATAATGGTTAGATATATCTTTCAATTCCGTTGTTACTTGTGTTATGATACAATCATGTTAAATAAATTTGGTTTCATCCCCTTTCAAGAAAAAAATTTGTTGGTGGATGTTGCCCTCTTTATTTTTAGTAGGGAGTGGATCCCTATGGGATCCCACTCCTTACAAAGGTGCATGTATTGCTCCCACGATCCACCCCAATCGAGCACACAAGATCTCAACAAATCCTCTAAAGTCTGGATTGTCCTCTCTGACTGTCCATCTGTCTGGGGGTGATACACTATATTGAACTTTAGTCTAGTTCCAAGTTCCTCTTGTACTTGCTTCCACAACTTGGAAGTGAACTTTGGTTCACCATAAAAAATGATCGAACTCAGAACACCACATAGTCATACAATCTCTCAGATGTACAACTCTGCTAAGTCTGCCACTTTGGCAGTGGTCTTTAGGGAAAGGAAATTTGCTGACTTGGTAAGGCAATCTACCACAACCCATATTGTGTCATGACCTTTCTTGGTCTTGGGAAGACCCACCACAAAGTTCATGGTAATATGTTCTCATTTCCACTTAGGAATCTCAATCAAATGTAGCAATCCATTGGGTCGCTGGTGTTCAACCTTCACCATCTGGTAAGTGAGACAACTAGCTACATATGCCACTATATCTCTTTTCATTCCAAGCCACCAAAAGTACCATTGTAGATCCTTAAACATTTTGGTAGTGCCAGGGTGTACTGTGTACTTTGAACCATGAGCTTCTTACAAGATATGATCCTTCAAAAATGAATCTTTCAGAACCCAAATATGACTCTTGTAATGGATTCCGCCATCCACTCCTACAGAGAGATGGGTCTGAGGTTTCTCCATCAAACCTCTCATCTTATCAAGCTCTCGGCTAGCTAACTGGGCAGCTGCCAACTCAGTCAACATGTCTGGTTTAATCTGTATATTAGCCAAACGGACTCGGTCTTCCAACGATTGTGAAGTCCACTCCATAAGATATTCTAGCTTCCTCCGCTGGCTAGACAAGATAGCAGCACACCTGAGCTATTTCCAGCTAAGAGCATCAGCCACAACGTTCACCTTTTTGGGGTGATAGGAAATGATGAAATCATAGTCCTTCATATATTCCATCCACCATCTATGTCTTATATTTAAGTCTTTTTGAGTTAGGAGATACTTCAAGCTTAATGGTCAGTGAAGATTTCAAAGGTGTCTCCATATATATTGTGTCGCCAAATCTTTAGGGCATGTATAATTGCATCCAACTATAAATCATGTGTCAGATAATTCAGTTCATTGGGTTTGAGTTGTCTAGAGGCATAGTCAACAACATGCCCATTTTTCTCTAGCACACATCCAAGTCCCATCTTTGACACATTGGTGAAGATCATAAAACCCTCATTACTGGATGGTAGAGTCAACACGGGAGCTATAGTAAACTTCTCCTTTAGCTCTTGGAATCATGCTTCACAAAGGTCCGACCACACAAACTTCTCATCTTTTCGAGTGAGCTTGGTAAGAGGTAACACGGTCTTTGAGAAATCCTTTATGAAGCACTGATAATACCCAGTCAATCCTAGAAAGTTGTGGATCTATAAAGGATTCTTTGGTTTTGGCTAATCTCAAACATCTGACACTTTAGCTGGATCCACTGAGATGGTCTCTCTGGATATGATGTGTCCAAGGAACATAACACGGTCTATCCAAAACTCACACTTTGAGAATTTCCCATAGAACTTATGATTTCTCAAGATATCAAGGATTCTAACCAGGTAGTCTTGATGTTGCTCAAAGTCATCGGAATAGACTAAGATGTCATCTATGAAAAATATGATGAATGAGTCAAGGAAGGGCTGAAACACACTGTTCATGAGGTTCATAAACACACTCGGGGCATTGGACAACCCAAAAGGCATAACCACAAACTTATAGTGGCCATAACGGGTTCTAAAAGTGGTTTTCGGGATGTCCTCACTCTTGACTAGCAATTGGTGGTACCCCAATCAGAGGTCAATCTTTGAAAAGACTCAACCTGACTTCAACTGGTCAAACAGGTCATCTATCCGGGGTAAATGGTATTGGTTCTTAATGGTATCCTGGTTGATCATATGGTAGTCTATACACATTCTGAGCGACCCATCCTTCTTCTTCACAAAGAGGATGGGTGATCCCCATGGTGATGTGCTAGGTCAGATAAAACCCTTATCTAGCAGTTCCTGCAGTTGTTTCTTCAACTCGAGCAACTTAGTAGGGGCCATCCTATAAGGTGCTCTCGAAATAGGGTTTGTCCCGAGAGCTAGCTCTATTGAAAAGTCTATCTCTCTCTCAGGAGGGATCCCAGGTAAATCATTTGGGAATACATCTACATAGTCCCTGGCTACCTCTATTTTCTCTAAGGGTTTCACCGTGTGCTCTAGCTTGGTAATGACTATTAGGAAAGCTTGACACCCTTGGGTTATCATCTGTTCTACCTTCAAGGTTGACACATACAGGCTGGTGGTAGCATCCTTCCTACACCTAATAATGAACGGTGGGTGACCTGATCTCTTTATGATTACCTTCTTCTCCCTACAATTGATATTTACCCTGTAGGTATAAAGCCAATCCATGTCAATGATTACATCATAGTCATTCATGTCAAGGAGGATAAAATCTATAGGGAACTCATGATCTTGAGACTTAATAGGTATCCCATGAGTTTTCAAAAGGGATGTAAAGATCCGACCACTTGGGGTTGTGGCATCCAAGATATACCCTAAATCCTTGATATCCAAACAGAGCATAGTTGCAAGATTCCTCGAAATAAAAGTATTAGTAGATCCAGAGTCAAATAAAGATTTTACATTGTGTCCCATGACTTCAAGCATGTAGACATTAGTTTTTTCCATACATTAGACCCATACATGCTTATCTTAAAACATAAAAGAAAACTCTAAGGGTTATTACCCTCTATCAACCGATTAGCATTAGCTTGAGTCTCCTCATTGTCAATAGCAAACTTGAGCTTGTCTTCTTTCTCCAGTAGGTGGGGCTGCAGCTATAGGTTGGGATGCTATAGACTAGGGTGCTACTGGGCCTGGCCCCTTCAGGTTTAGTAGAGGGCAGTTGGCTTGAAGATGTCCCTCTTGCTAGCAACGGTAACACATCCTCTTCTTGTAGCGGCACTCACCTGAATGCCAGTTTCCGCAGGTGCAACAACTTGGTCGGTTGTTCTCATAGAGGGACTTTCCATTACCTCCATGCTTTCCTTTGGTATGATTGTGCCCTTATCCTTTCTTGTGATCATTCTTATGACCATGGGTACCTTTAGTGAAACCCAAATATCCTTTGGGTGGGTTGTGAGCTGGCATCACCATCCTCTCCATGTCCAGGGTGGTGTTATATGCTTTGGCGAAAGTTTTTGGTTTACTCGCCATCACATGAGGCTTGATGGCAGGGTGAAGACGCTCTATAAAATGGTCCACTCACCTCTCCTCAGTCATCATGTGCCCAAAACTCTCCAGGAAACGAAACTTGTGGCCAAAGTCTACGACTGATAAGCTACCTTGGATCATGTTGGTGATCTCTCTTTCCTTCTCCTTCTTAGTTGAGGTGGGAATGAATCTAGCTGTAAAGATAGTTATAAAGTTGGTCCATGCCATGGGGTCCACACTCAGATCTCGACCCATGATGTGGTTCTCCCACCAGATCGTGGCTGCTCCTTCCAAGAGGTGAACAACAAAAGGGACCTTCTTGTTCGGCTGCACCTCCAGCATGTAGAAATTGTTCTCGACTGCTAACAGCCAAGCATCTGCTTTTTCGACCACTTCATCCTTATCCTCTCCCCAGAATTTCTCAATGTTTAGCTTGACGAAGTCCAGAATGGTGACTCCAAGTCAGGGACATACGGAAAGTGGTTCACCATTTTCATCTCTGGCTATATCCCTGAGGGCCAGGGCACTGATGGCCTTAGTTAGCTTTTTCTGTTGTTCCATCCATAGGGCATCAGGGGTGTGAACTACCATTGCAGGCCCTCGACCACCAGTCAAGTTTTCTACAAATTTGACCTCATTTTTGGACATGTGTTCCTCTTCCTGGTCCATTTCTGGGTTGTCGAAGGGAATCGGCTTAGGGTCTGAACCTTCTTCTGAGGCTCTCTCAGGTCTCTTTCTCTTCTTTGAGGACTCATCACCACAGTCCCTCTTCCTCTTCTAAGAAGATCCCTTCCTCTTATAGGGAGGCCAACCCCTAGCAAGGTTCTTGGTGGCCTCGACGAGAGTAGCTACGGTCTTCACACAAGCCATGATGTGTCATACAAGTTACAAAATCCTTTAAACACATATTTATAACTGGGAATATATATAAGCTTAAACTTACGTCCATGCCCTCTTATTTATATGTATTTTATTGTTTGGTGGAGGATCCCTTAATCCTTAACACTTTGAATTCCCAAACACAGGAGGTGGAGGAGAGAGATTAAATCCTAAGTACTTAAGGTTTCTCCATAAATAAGAGGTAGAGAAGGGACAAAAATAGATGAGAAGACCTAGAGGTATCTTATTTCGATTCAATTCCTTAGATTTCGGCCAAGCAGTCACACATAATCCGAGAGTCCTCATAGACTGACTAGTGGGGTGGAGGAAAATATTGCCATCCCCCGGATCGTGATCCTTTTCTAGACACCTCCATCATCGAAAAATCTTCTAATAACTCCCTTGGGCTCTAAAGAGTTTGTAAAATTTAATAATTATTAGAGATTAAATAGAAAACCACACTCTGATAGCAAATGTAATGACCTCTCTCCCCCGTAACCCCCAATTAAGGGAGACCAAGAATTCAAGAGTGTTATGCCAAAATAGGATCAGCGGTTTTGCAAATAATAAAAAATAATTAATAAATTCTACTAAACGCTAAACTAAAAATTGGAATAAATTTTTTCTTTTATCTATCTTCAAAAGTAGGTAACTGGGACTTTTACCCAAAGTAGAAATATATCTACCTAAATCCTCCTTCATTAATTTAACGTTAATCTTCATAGGTTCCACTTTACTTATTTGTCCAATTTTAGATATTACCTAAAACGTCGGCAAACAAAACAGTGGCCAATATAACAAATTATACTGGTATGTAGGGGAACCAATAATCTTATATTTAATTGTAACAACATATTGCAAGAAAATATGATTTAACAAAACAAACTTTACATTTTAAACATGACTACTCAATCCTTACATACCCTAGCCTCTGTGTTATCCCTGTAGTGGACATGGATACTACCTCTCATATGGTAGATCTCAACTAACCCCCATTATCCTACCTTACAGGTAGATCAATATATAGGGTCGTGGAGTCGTATGGTCCTACCCAAGGATAGACCAACACATCGACTCATGATAACCTGATGATCCTACCTCACAGGTAGACCATGTACTAGGTCATCTATCTCATCATCATCAGAGCTATAGAGGAGGACCAAGATCTGAGATAGACATGCACATATAATTATGGTGATAGTCATAGTCACTTTATAGTTGCATGAAATAAAAGTCAACCAAGCAATTATTTCCAAGCAATCGATAAAACCTCAGGAATCACCGTGAATCTAGAACGATTTAACCATAAGTGTAACCACATACCTAATCTTGAGTAGAGAATCCAAAATCAACAAGATATCCCAGCAAGCACTTAATTCAAGCAACCCTTAATCCCTAAAACATGTAGATCACCTAATGTCACTATCATCTTCTAAACTATTTCCTAATGAGGATGCTTTCTAAGGCTTTAGGGTTCATTAGGGTTTCTTAGGTTACTTTATCCAATTCTCCCTTTTTAGACTAAAAACCCTAAAATAGATTCCTTATTCACAAAACCCTAATTATTCGAATTATCCTCATTAAGGGTTCTTTAATCTCCAATCAGGTTCAAAATTAGTATATCTTTGTGGTATATTTATAATTTTGGATTACAACCATTAAAACCCATATTTTCCTAAATTAGGGTTTCTAATCCATTAAGACAGAAACATGTGTATAAAACCCTAAAACAAGCATAATATCATCTTTTTTGAATTCAACTTCTCTTTTATTCTTAATAGATTAATAGTACTCAAAATAACTTAAAAGAATCATTACATCTGATTTTCTCATCAACTTATGGTTTTATCATAATCTAACACATTAAGAATGGTAACTTCATATACTTTTTGAATTACAAGCGATACCAGGCTCCAATTCCATTTTTATTAGATTCTACATATTTTTCTGATAAAAAAGCACTATCTACTTTTATTTTTCGGCCAAAGGATCGATTTTTAATGAATTAACCAAGGTTTACTGATTTTCTAGATATTCTGACTAGAAAGGCGACTTACCTTTGTTTTTCAAAAAAATAGCAGCCGTTGGATTTCAATTCTTCATTGACCGAGTGAGGATCGCATGGTTCTCGTTGCTTTCACCCACTCACACATGTTTGAGGCGCGGAGCAACCAGGGTCGTCGATCTTCTTCGCAAGTCAAGTGTTGACTGGGATCGGAAGGTGCCTGCTCCTCTTTCCCTCTCATTTATACAATAGATCTCACGGTGGTGTCGCAACCTCGAGTTCACCGGAGCAATCTCAATACATGAACCAGGGGCTCGAGAAAGCACAAGGAGTGGTCGCTTGCATTCGTGATGGTCGACCAAAGTCGAGGGTGGCCATATATATAGGGCTTGTGTGGGGGTTTTTAGGGTTTCCAACCCTCGTC
This sequence comes from Alisma plantago-aquatica, assembly GCA_963693085.1. Taxonomy (NCBI): domain Eukaryota; kingdom Viridiplantae; phylum Streptophyta; class Magnoliopsida; order Alismatales; family Alismataceae; genus Alisma; species Alisma plantago-aquatica. The sequence goes on from OY856414.1 coordinate 367,116,700, forward strand.
GTCGTCCTCTAGTTTGGGCAAGATTGGGCATTTCTTTGAGAAGCCTCCAGAGCCTGAGAAAATAGGTTCTAGGGTGTTTGGAATCTTCTCTCAAACCCAACTTGGCAATCTTCTCATCTGCACTTGGAATAGATTGCGATGAAATCGGGACCGAAAGCTCGCCTCCCATCAACATGTTTCCTAGTTCGACTAGAACTAGACAATGCACAGCTGACATTGGATCAAACATCCAACAGACCACATTGCGCACCCCGGGTTAAATAACTTGATTAATATTTTGAAAAATCATGACATTTATTAGCATTCCTCTCACTTTACTAAAATTTGTAAAATTCTTAACTCTCAATTTATGACTCCTTTTTATCCCAAGTTTTGAGTGAAACTTATTAATGACTTAATCTATTGGCGTGCCAAGTTTGGGGTCATAATTCAAAATCAAAGGAGCCTTTTCTTTATGTGCAAGTTATTGCTTAATAATATATATTTCATTCATATTTCCTCTCTCTTACGATCTTATTTTCCTTTATTTGGATTCCTCATATCTCAAGAATCCATGTGGGGTTCAAAATATCATCTATTATGATCAAACCCACATATCTCCACTTATTTCTTATATTTTCACCTTTATTTCAATTTCCATTATTATATATGCACTACTTGTTATCTTTTAGCTTTTCTTCCTCTTTTAATATCTTGGACCCACTATTACCAAAGGGTCCACGAAAACCACGCACAAGGGAAAAGTAGTAAAAGAAACCCATATGTTTATCATAATCCTTACAATTTGTAAACAAGTACATTTCTTTGAAACAATTGTAATTACAACCATACAAGTAAAAAATCGAGGTTGTAACAACACATCATGAAATTTGTGGATCTGTGTGTAATGACTAAGAAAAATGGAGTTTCTAATGATGTTATTAAACTCTATATTTTCAAGTATTCACTTGCAGATAGAGCAAGGATTTGGTACAATGCTTTGTCAGGTGATCCCAATCACCATCTGGGAATAACTTCAAAAAAATTCCTTCCAAAATTCTATCCTCCTCCCCTCACATACACCATTAGAGGCCAGATAATGTGGATGCACACATGTCCCAGGTGAAACTCTTGCAGAATCATGGGAAAGATACAATGAGCTTCTCTACAAATGTCCATACCATGATATTTCTAAAGATCATCTCATTGTGTGTATCTATAGAGGCATGGATGACAATATAAAAATGTTTCTATACTCCTCATGTTGAGGAAATTTCATGCATCAAAGCTATGATAGCACCTAGAAGGAAATCATCCTTGCAGTTAAAAAATCAAGCTAATTGGATCAGATCTGTAGGCAATTGAGTGTTAAAGGTAGCTATGGCAGAAAGTAGTTCTAAGCAAAAGTATGTTGTAGAATCTTTGTAGCTACTAGCACTCAAGTAAGATATTTTTGAGACATCATTTTATGCCTATGAAATAAGGAATTCGCCACCACGACAACAACAAGTCAAGGCAATAACTCAACTATGTGAAGAATGCAAAGGCACTAACCGCTCTAGGTTGGGCTGTAGCATCCTTTTTGATGTGGTAATGAGCAATGCTATATCTCAAAGAGACAAATCCATAATATCACTATCCAAGGGTACTATACTCCCAATCAAACCAATATTCATCTTGGTTTTAAGTATGGCAACCCTATGGGAGAAGAAAACTCTCAACAGACCGTACAAGATAGAAATCAAGCTCGAGGTCCTTCAGGAATCTAGATAAACTAGTAAAAAAAATTCAAAAATCAAGGAAACTTTAGAGGCAACTTCCAGAATAAGAACTACAATCATTACAAGAATCTCAACCAGGTTCCACAACAACAACAAGAGCACAACAACAACAAAAACAATAGGGAATGTTCCTTCACTAGATGATAAACTTTCAGCCATCAAGAAGATCATGCAGTTGCAGCAAACGATGAATGCAAATTGACAAGCTCATTAAAAGACCATTGAATCTCATCCATGTCAACTTTTAGAAAATATTTTCCCCCCTATAGAAGGATTTGTAGGACCGCCAAATGATAACCCCAAGAACCAAGAACAACTGAATCTATTGCAATATGATTAGAAAAAACCCTTATTAATGCATTTATCAAGTTCCCTATGATTGAAACATACAAGGATGACTTTGTAATCATTGAAGACTCATAAGCGACTGATTTTCCATTAAAAGAAGTAGTGATACAAAATGAAGAAGTGTAAGACACTTTCATCACCAATAACACAAACAAGGTCAATTCATAAGAACTAGTCATCATATAAAATACTACACTTGAATAAGTTATACTGGTCTATAGGCCTCATCCTTGATTCTAATATTGCTTAAGGTAAACATGGCTTGACACTCATTTTATGAAGTTCAAGGAAGCAATAAAAAAGCTTGATGTGGACATCCCTTTCCTATATGCCCTAGTAGAGATACCTATATGGTCAAAGTATTTGAAGATGCTCCTCACAAGGAAATACACAATTGAGGAATATGAGACGGTTAAGTTTGCTAGAACAACAAATGATAACAATATGTAATGAATTGCCAAAGAATCAAAAGGACCCATGCCCTTTTGGTATTGCTTGCCACATTGGTGACTCTACATGTAAGAAAGGGTTGTCCAACCTTAGGGATATATTCTCCAATATGTCATATATCCTATGCAAAAGGATAGAATTCTCATAATTTCTCCCACATGCCATGACAATACAACTAGCCGACCCTTAGTGATTGTTCCAATGGGAATCATTGAGGATCTCTCAATCAAAGTGGGAAAAGACTTTTTGTTTCATGTACTTATGTTGTCATGGACATAAAGGAAGATCTAAGACACCCTCTTATTTATGGAAGAATTTTCCTTGACACTACATGAGCATTAATTGATGTTTAGGCATGAACCTTTAGGGAAGGAAATCCTTGAATTCAGGGCTTTTGACTGCACGGAGAGGCCAACCATGCAAGAAGAAGTTTTCTTGTTAGATTGCATAAAAAGATGTCACTCCTCATGCAAGAAAATCCATAGTCTTGCAACCCTATAGAGACCACCCTCATTGATCCTAAAGCTAGTGAGTCTATTGATGAAAGACTGAAGCATTGCATGCTTCACCTTGATTTAGAAGAAGAAGATCTAGAAGCTGAATTTAAAGAACTGAAGGCATTTTATATTACTAAGGATCGAAACAAAACACTTAAGGAACCTGAGATGAAACCTTTATTAGAAGGAATTAAGTATGTGTTCTTAGATGATATGAAACTCTAACCAGTAAAAATAAATTCTGTATAGACATCTAAGCAAGAAGACATACCCTTATCTAAACTAAGGGTAAGGCAAAAGCCATAGGTTACAAGATTAGTGACCTCATGATTCACAAGATCCCTATGGTGGAGGACTGATGCACATCATTTACACAACAATTCATTAGGAGAATTATTTCCTAGAGTTTAACCTTTTTTATGAAAAAACAAGCCACTTAGACATGCTAGTTAATTCTTAGTGAAGAAGGCTTGGTTCCATGGAACAACTTTTTAAGTTTTGGTTTTGGTCCCAGTTGCTTTGAATGATTATGAATTTTGAACAGAAATTAAATTCCAGTTTTGAATAAGTGATTATGCTAATGACAGTAATGAAGAGAATTATGTTGAGAACAAAAGAGAGTTATACTAAGAACAAATAAATGGAAGATTATACTAAAAACACAATTAAAAGAAATGATTATGCTAAAATGGACATTTCAAGAAGTAAGTGATTGAAAAATGAAACCAACAATTATGAGGGAATATTGAGGTTTGGGGTTCACACCCATATCTGACATAGAGACATAGATCAATAGACTCATTGAAAACAAAATAGTTAGATGAGGACATGCAAAAAGGTTCTTAAAATTAATGTACAAAAGACTGAGCTTCCTATAAACACGTTGATCCCGGTGTTTGCAGATCCTTACTTGATCATCCCAAAATAGATCCTTTTGAGGTTTCTTCCAAAGCTCTATGCATTTTGTTTGGTCATTCAAAATCTTTGAGGTTTGAGATTTCTTCACCTAAGATAAACATATAATAATATGAGAGATCATTTTGTAAAACACGGCGATAATCAAACAAAATGCCATCTAACATGTAATATTTAAGAGTTAATTGAAATCTTGGAAACCATTGGATGTGGATCTACAACCCATGCCCTGATATAAAAAACTACTCAATAATTATGGAACATGATGCGAAAGCAATAGAAGGGAGAAGAGAAGTCATAGGCCAGTGATAAAAGAAGAATCCAACCAATGTTGGACTCTAATCTAGAGACAATCAAATGTCTATCATCTCCAATCCTTTCTTGGTATACAAGAAGATCAATAGTAAGAAGAATAGAATGATTTCAATGCAAGAATGTAGTATAATAGATACAAGAAAACCATCAAGTACAAGATAAAAGATGAATCCTTTTCTTTGTGGAGTCCCCCCTCCTTATATAGGGAGGAGGGGTGGAAACCCTAGGGACAATGCTAATTGTGGTCGGTGGTTATTGTAAAGAAAACTCTATTCTACGGTCACCAGTCGATCGTCTGGAAGTCCCAATAGTTTGATTGGGACTCTGGTTGTGGATACGTGGGAGAAGCTAGTCAAAAACCTAAGTGGATTGGTGACATTGAGTCATTTAGGGCCGACACAATCTTGAACAAAACTTGCACTCCAAGGGACCATACTCAGACAATTGGAGGTTTGAATCTCCTAGTTCAAATTCTAAGTCGACCGATCTGTGTAATAAGTGGACCAGATTGTGGAAGGGGCACACCTTCTTGCACTAAATTGAGTCGACATATTAGCTTCATGAGATGGTCGATTGGAGTTCTGGGATGCAATTCTTTGGGCACATGAGTCGATTGACCTATGGGATGAGTCCATCCACTGGAGTATTGGGAAGCTTGGGAATGTGCAATGGAAGCCTCCAGTCTTTTGATTTTTGTGTGGTGAAGTAGATTCTTATGCTCAGTGTCGAGAGAAGGTAAATGAATGTGAGACCTAAAAAGTGAGCACAAATTGATAAGAAATCTAGTTTAGGAGAAGACAGTATTGAAAATTGCAATTAGTTCCAAATTTTGGGGAAAGCAACATAACATACTAAATAGTTGACCTAAAAGATGCAATGAAGAAGGGATGAATATGAATTCATCAAGGACTACAAACCATCTATACAACACCAATGTAAGTTGCACCTAAACATGAAGGAAGTGGTTTACCTTGAAGTCATGAAGTTACTCACTTCTAGCATCATCTACGTTATCTCTGACTCACCATGGGTGATTCTCGTGCAAGTTGTTCCAAATAAACGAGGCACCAAGGTGGTATGCAATGAAAAGAACAAACTCATCCCCACTCACATTGTCATTCAATGGAGGATGTGCATCAAATATTAAATTTAAACAAATCTACATGCAAGGATCATTCCCCCTTACCCTTCCTAAACCAAGTCATGGAGTGCTTAGCTCGTCAAGAATACTTTTACTACCTTGATGGTTACTCATGATTATACCAAATCCCAATCCATCCATATTTTGGAAAATGATATGATGGGGAAAATCCCCTAATGTGTAGAGGTTTTTCTTATTGATAGAAGGCACCACCCTTTCCTATATACAGGATCAGGGGGAAACATAGAAACACAAGACAAACCCTAATGGGACAAGACACAACTAGGCCCATATTACAAAACTGACTTAAAGAATTAACTAAATAGACTCTCTAACACTCCCCCTCAAGTTGAAGCTTGGGAAAATCCCAAGTCAGCTTGTAGAAAGACAGATAGACAAACCAAACAAAGTAAAATGATAATGAATCCCATACAAGAATTTCTCCCCCCCCCTTTATATTACAATGAGACACTTCAAAAAACTCAAATACTCCCACTCAAGCAGATAATCCAACAAAGGGTTACAAATGCAAGCAACATGAGTTTCTTAATCAGTGTGTAGTAACATCTAGAGCAGATAGAACATCGAAAAGTAGGCATCATGGTCTTCATCACAGTTGCTATCATCGTCAAATAGGTTAGAGAGTGGTGGAACACAATAAATAGAAGATAATGTGCATGCAAGGCATGAACTAGAAAAGAGTCAACATGCTCAAGGAACAAACAAGCCAAAGAGTTTTGGAACACAGTAGCAGACTATATATGATGTATCCAAATAAAAGACCGGTGTCTGAAGTAGAAAGCAACAAAAAATCTCCAAGATGAACAAAAATAGCAGAAAATCATGAAACTCTATCATACACGTGTAAGTCACCAAAAGTATCATCATCATATCATCATATAATTACATCCTTGTAGCAAACGCCAAAGTCCATAAAGTGTTGGGTCAACGTTGCAATAAATGTCTATAAGGCACTTACAAAGAGTCAACATACAAACAGAACAGAAATAACAATTGTGCAAACTCATAAAGAAATAAGTAAGATGTGATGTAATAATCATAGCACAAGTAGCAAAAATGACATTGTCGGAATGAAAATCAGCAATAGATAATACAAGTAAAGTAGTAGTAATAATCAAGTGAGATGATTATGATTAAGTAATAATATTGCACAAAGATCCTCATAGCAGCAACAAAAGTAGCATAAAGGATCTGCATAGCAGTGAAAGTTCCACATAGAAGCAAAGAAATGCCACATAGTAGCACCAAAGAGTAGTATGAAGATCCATATAGCAGTAAAAGCACATCACATAGTAGCTGCAAAAGTAGCATGGGGATCCATATAGAAGTGGAACTAAAGTCTTATTATTCTTTCTTCATCTCTCCTCCATCTCATTTCTTCCCTCTACTCTTCATCCTCTATTCTCCCCCTCACTCCAACCACAAAAAAGATCATGAGAGTGGTTGGGGTGGAGAGTCACAAATATTGACAGTGGAATGATGACATAGAACTAAAGCACTACCGGTATAAATACATCGTAGGAAGAAAAATTAATGCATAGCTCCTTCTCTTTTTTGTGTTTTATTAACTAGAAAGGGGTCTTTTTTTGTCAAATAAATAAATGAAAACATCAAGTCTTTACCAGTCAAAAGTTGATCAAAGTCTTTGTCGGTTTCTCTTTTTTTGTTAGATGTAACACTAAGGAGTACTTGATTATACTAGTCAGAGATTGGTCAAAAATTTATCAAATGATGCTAATATAGACATTAATCATCAGTAAATTATGTTGCCTCATACATAGTAACAAGCAATGGGTATCACATGTGTAGGGTGGTGTGCATTGATGCCTTCTTTTGCAAGAATCGATTGGAAAAGTATTGGAACTGTTGAGGATTCAGAAAAGAAAAAAAACCATTGAAGTGAAATTGTGGGCATAACTAAACAATATTAAACATTGTTATTTTAAACTTTCTTTCTAAAATCTTCATATTCCTGTAACATATGACACGATGGGTCACAAAGAAAGAATTTTGCTGCCTGACGGATGGACTTTTCTCATACGAGGGTGAGTCCACACTCCTACTGCACTAACAACTCATCGCCATAGTATGCATGTGAGATAGTTGTATACCTTCTTGTTCATCTTGCTAATATTGACGTCAGGTTTGAAGTTGTATCTGATCCAATTTCTCTTGCATGAGGCTGAAGTAGAGAGAGGGTGGATAAGTTAGCGTAAGCCACAATATGTGTGAAGAGCCTCACAATGACAGTGGTGATACTGAAAGTACGATGAAGATGGGGTTGTATGGTGGTGCTTAAGGGGGGGTTATTGCAAAGCAAGCCTATATTCTGTAGATGGAGACAATGAAGAAAAATTTTCAAGGGATGCATGGTATATTTGGTCGGAAGTTAAATTAACCACTGAAAAAGATCCATGGTGTTATGAAGATGAATCTTGGTCTGAATATAATAGACCTTGGGTACACAAATATCATATTTTCACAAAAGAAGAAGGAGATGACCATGGTGTCAGGGATTATGCCTGAAGGACGGCCAAGCCAAGAAGTAATGATGGCCATCCACAGGCTGAAGCTCTCTCTTTTTCTCTCTAGGTTAGGATCTATGCTCTGCTACCATGTGGAAAGCGATATGATAGGGGTAAATCTCCTAATGTGTAGACATTTTTCTTATTGATAAAAGGCATCCCCCCTTTCCTATATATAAGATTAAGAGGAAGAATAAAGACACAAGACAAACCCTAATGGGCCAAGATACAACTAGGCCCATATTATAAATTAAAATAAAACAATTAACTAAATAGAATCTGTGGAAAATGATATGATGGGGGAAATCCCCTAATGTGTAGATGTTTTTCTTATTTATGGAAGACAACCCCCTTTCTTATATATAGGATCGGGGGGAATCACACAGACACAAGACAAACCCTAATGGGCCAAGACACAACTAGGCATGTATTACAAAATAGACTGAAACAATTAACTAAATAGACTCGCTAACAAATATGACCAAGAGAAGACCACTTTCATTTATCCCTTTGAGACCTAAGCTTTCACAAGAATGACCTTTGGTCTCTTAAACATATAGGCTACATTTTGACATTATATGACAACCATCTTTTCCAGATTGACTGAAACTATTCTGGAAGTTTTCATAGATGATTTCTCCTTCTATGGAGACTCATTCAACTCATGTCGAATGCATCTATCTTTGCTTATCAAACTCTGTGAAGAAGCACACCTGGTACTTAACTGGAAGAAGTATCACTTTATGGTGAAGGAAAGCATTGTACTAGGTCACAAAGTCAGCAACCAAAGAATCAAAGAGGACAAGGCAAAATAGAAGTGATTGCTAAACGTAGCGTTCCAACCACAGTAAGAGAAGTTAGAACCTTCTTAGTTAATGTGGGATTCTGTAGAAGATTCAGTTAAGTATTTGTTCAAGATAGATAGGCCAATGACAAACCTATTGCTCAAAGGATGTTGGATTATACTATGATGAAGAGTGTATGAAGAGTTTCAACAATATGAAAGAAGACCTTACTTCAACCCTCATTACTCGTGCACCAAAATGGTGTCAAACCTTTGAGATTATGTGTGACGCTAGTGATTATGCGGTGGGAGCCATTTTGGGACAACACACAGATAAGAAACACCATGTCATCTATTATGCGTCTGAGACTCTGTATGAAGCCCATAGAGTTTATGCAACTACTGAGAAGAATTCTCAGTAGTTGTTTATGCTTTTGATAAATCCAGATCTTACCTTGTGGGCTCAAAAGTTATAGACTATATCAATCATGATGTGATCTATTATTTGTTGGCAAAGAAGGATTCAAAACCAAGACATATCAAATGGATTCTCCTTCTACAAGAATTTGATTTAGAGATACAAGACAAGAAGGCTATATAAAATGTAGTTGTCGATCATCTGAGTCGCATTCACATTCATGATACAAATATCATCCCTACTAATGAATCCCTATCCTATGTTCAACTCATGAAAGTCTTAGGTTCCATTCCATAATACATAAATTTTGTAAACTATCTTTCCGTAGATATTATTCACCCAAAGTGCACTAGTAATGCAAGGAAGAAATTCATGCATGATTTCAGACAATATTTTTGGGATGAACCATAACTATTCAAACTCTATTTTAATGGTCTCTATCAATGATACATTCTAGAGGAGTAAACTATACTAATTTAAGACTAGTTCCACTCAGGCTTTGCTGGAGGGCACATAAGTTCTAAGAAGACTGCATCGAAGGTCCTACAATGCACATTTTTTCGGCCAACGATATCCAATGATGCTCATAATTTTGTTTTGCCCTGTGATGAATATGAAAGGTCTGGAAACATCATCAAAAGAGAAAAATGCCCCTGAAGCTTTGGAAATAAGTTGAAATCTTTAATATTTGGGGTTTTTACTACATGAGACCAATCCCCTCTTCATAGGCTTTTATTACATCCTAATAGTGGTTGATTATGTCTCTAAATGGGTATAGGATATACCCACCGTAAAAAGTGATTCAAATCTTGTTATCATGCTATTCAAGGACATTATATTTCCTCATTTTGGAGTCCCTCACACTATCTTATCTAATGGAGGTTCTCACTTCCTAGAGAGAACCTTCAAAACTGTACTGCAAAGATACAGTGTGTATCACAAGGTAGCATCTCCCTATCATCCGCAAACAAGTGGGCAAGTAAAAATGTCAAACTGCCAACTCAAGGCTATTTTGGAGAAAATTCTTGGTTGTAATATAAATGATTGGACCACATCAATGATGCTCTATGGGCCTATAGGACAACTTTTAAGACTCCTCTAGGCATCACACCTTTTGAATAATTTGTGGAATGTCATGTCACCTTCCCGTTGAGCTAGAACACAAAACCTGGTGGGAAATCACACAATTGGACTTTGATTTGAAAAGGCTGGTCAAAATAAGCTTCTTCAACTACAAGAGCTCAAGGAACTCAGATTGACTGCTTATGAGAATTCACAAATTTGTAAAGAGTAGAGAAAATTATGGCATGTTGTCATCTGAAATGGAAAGATATACAAGTTGGAGATCGGGTTCTTCTCTTTAACTCACTCTTGAGATTTTTCCCAGGTAAACTCTAATCCTATTGGTCTACACCATACATCACAAGGAACATCTACTCGCATGGTGCCTTCATCCTATGTAGTGAAAAGTCTAGAGAATTCTATTGGTATGTATGTCCAAAGAGCCAATCATATGATGATTGCATTGGGGCATCATGTACTTAATTTTGATAATAATAAAGGCAATTTTTCTTCTATATTTGTCTCACTCATGAGATGATAACACAAACATAATAGATGTCTAAAGAATGTTATACAATGACATATGTCTTCAGGATGAGGACTTGAACAATGAGATCATACGTATGATAAGAGTACACACATTCTTGTTATGTCCCTAGTCAGATATTATTGTGGAAGAAAAATAGACAATAATAATACATACGACTAGAATATGTATTGACTGATGACAGAGTCTCATTATTCATGATGTTGGATATCAATTAAAACACATAGGTACTTGTTATAGAAAATTGTACCGGATAGACCCACCTTGAGAGTGAGACATGGAAACCATGGAATGGTAGTTAGAATAATCTCTCAAAGTGATAGTGATGATTGTGGTTCTTAGACTTGAAGTTGGTATACTCATTAAATGTCATTCAATGAACGTCAACACCATCTGACGTGACCTTGAATAAGGGTTGCCATAAAGGTGGTGCTTGGGTACATTATGACACATGGGGTTTGACTGTGAGCGATGTAGATGGGATTTGTCCCTTCTACCAGAGTTGATATCTTGGCCCCTTGATAAGCAAGACTGAGAAATGTATGACCATACTCATGTGAGTTAAGATGTGATATGCGAGTTCACATGCATCTCAAACAGACTGCTCAGTTCAAGGAACATATATTGAATGTTAAGAGGATGATGATTCCATGCCTTATGTTAAATTTGGATATCAGAGACAAATGAACTATATGATCATGGTAACATTGATTATAGATGTAGGTTGTAGTTGTTCTCCAACTTCATTATTACTTAGGTATCAATGATGTGTTTCTAGATACCGCTCATTGCTTAGGATGTCATAATCGGGTGATGGACATTCACCACCAACGTAACTTGGGATTACAATGTCACACACATAGGATGCATTTAGAATATGAGTTTACTTATGGACAAGATTTAACTTGGTTACTAATATTGTTTAGGTAATCAACTTAATCAACACTGTCAGTTATTCAACCAGTTGGAATGTCCAATCGACTGACAAGTGTGTCAATCGATTAATTGGAGTGTCTATTGACTGACTGGACTACTTATGACACTGGTTGATGGAATCAATCAATCAATTGACTGGTTGGAGTGTCCAACCGACCTACTGAACAATGTTCCCAGCAAATGGTCAAAATACTCAGTAGGTTGATTGGAATGTCTAATCAACTGACCATATGCAAAATGACCAATTTGATTGGGTCAAATGATTAATGGTGTGTGTAACAACATGTATTAATAATCACATTAAAAGCAATGTTTCCAAGACAATCGACCGAGTGGATTGTCCACTCAACCGACTGGTCATGCACAACCTCCATCAAACCATGAGATCTTCCCTTCATATCCTTTGGATTTTAGAAACCCTAGCCCATCTACTCCTATATAAGGAGGAAGTGGCCAAGGCTCTCAAGACACAAGACTTCTCTTCTTACAGTTCTGGTAATGTGTGAGACAGCCTGAGTAGTCTTACCTAAGAAAGGGAGAGACAATAAGGGGAAAGGATCTTGATACTAGCATGTTGACAAATGGAAGAACAACTCCTTCCAGTCGGCTCTAAAAGTACATCTTGGAGTTCTTGGTGGTCTATGTGGATTATGTAGAGGCTTGGAAGCTATTTTTTCCACACTAGGAGGACGTCGTCAACTGTTATCTATTACACCAAGAGGACACTGCCAACCACCATCCATATACTACTTGTGAAGGGAGCACATCATCGTGCAAGGATAGTTGTTGGACTTGCTCCAGGAGAAGGTACAACTTGCACCATATTTCCTAATACATTATTATTGATGTGATCTGCTAGTTAAGAAATATGAACATATCTTTGTGTTTTTACTTCCTACTATGTCTCTATATCTCCCAACAATGGTATAAGAGCCACGCCAATTTATGGTGTATCTGGATTTAAATCAATATGATCAAATTTTGTATTATCATTTATTTTGTTACATATGATGCCAACTTTAAATGGTTAATGTGTATATATGATTATATACCACATTCTCTAGGGAATGTGCCATATATCCTCTATATATGATATGATATTATGCAACTGATATGTGTCACCCTGAAATGAGTTTTGATGGTAGATGTATGCATGGTTATGGATAGTACCCCTTGGATGCTTATGTGGTTGGATGTTTTATTTCCTACTTTATAAATTTGATTTACATATGGAGCCTTCTCTTTCTTCTCTAAATACAATTAACACTTAACCCCCTATGCTACCCTAAAATGTAACTTGAGGTTTTCACATTACACAATGTGATATATAGATAGGAATAACAGTGTTCATTTTTTTGGCAAGAAGAAGGCATTCTGATCAGGTGAGTTTACCGACTAGAAGTCAAGTCAACCGAATGGAGGACTACAGGAGCCAGCCAATTGACTGGAGGCCCAATCGATTGACTGGAAAAGTCCAGCCAATTGCTTGAGTGAGGAGCTAGTCGATTGACAGGAGGACAACCAAATGACTAGAAGGTCCAGTCAATCCTATTCCCCACACAAGATTTTTCCGATATAGGTTAATGCATATGATGTATGACTCTAGGTTAACAACAATTCTTTATGGTTCTAAATAATTTCATTAGTATGTCCATAACCATCGCTCATATGTTTGTGATTGCATGTTTTGTTTATGCATATAGTATCATGTCAATCCCACGAGCCTCCTTCGTTTGATCATGGCAGGGGTAAAAAAATAGAAAAACTCACATTGTGTTTAGGGATAATCATGCTCGAACTGATGACTTCCACCACATCAAGGTGACACTCTACCATTGAGTTATATCCCTTCCCCTGTCGAGAAATAGAACTAACTAATCCTAATGCAAGGGGTTTAGAAACTCAACACCACTATAAGTATGTTGTGTTTGGATATGTATATGTATTATAAATAAATTCCTTCAATCAAATATTAACTTTTAGATGCTTTCCATAAGCAGCACACATGAAAAGCTTGATCAACTAAGTGTGGGCACGTCAAAGTGTGGTGCGTCATCTAAATTATGGAAGTATGATGGTAGTTATGTGGGTCTACCAAAGAAGGGTGCATTTATATTGTGTTCACTTTTGGGTCAGGCTTAACTAGGTGACCTTAATAGACTATGAAAAGGACTTGTGCATACCATTTATGCAAGAATAGCATTGGATGCCATTGTTAAATGTTGCCTACCTTAATAAATTGGTTATGGACATTGATGTTGGTTGGGTAATAACTCAATGTATCTTGGATCTTGAATAGCCGAGACATTGAGGAAGATCCAAAAAGGCATTTCGGGAATCGATCTGATTCTATTTCTGTTCGTTCCGTTTGAAGAAAGGAAGGATCCCAAAGAATCGATCTTTCTTTTAGTTGTTGAATCTCTGTTTGATCGATCAATTTGTGATATTCTGAATCCTCATTTCTAATGGAATCGAAATGATCTCTGGATTGATCAGAAGATCCTTTCAATTGGCTAGAATCCCTTGGTTCATTAGAGGATTGTAGATTGCAATCTTCTGAATTGATGGTGAGGGTTTGAACAAAATGTGGGAGTGATAATTAATTAAAGGCCTAATTAATAGTGTCAATATTTTCAAATTTAAATCAAAAGTTTTGTGATATATGTAAATTTTCTATTGTAGAAACTAATGGAAAAAACCAAAACTTCTCCATTATGGTCGGTCCTTGAGAAGGACAATCTGGACAAGAATAACTTCCATGATTGGTCTAGGAATTTGAGAATCACTCTCACTCATGAGAGCAAGCTCTATGTCTTAGAGATACTAGAGCTAGAGGAACCCCCTCCCAATGCACCTAAGGTTGAAAGGGGTTCTTTCAACAAGCATTCTGACGATGCCATAGACATCAAATGCCTGATGCTATGATTTATGAATTTTGAGCTATAGATGCATCATGAAAACATGGACGTTGTAGATATGGTGGCACATCTTAAGAATATGCACCAAAATCAAGCTATGCAAGAGAGATATGATATCTCAAAAGCGTTGAATAAGTGCAATATTGTAGAGAGAGATCCAGTAGGGCCCTATATGCTCAATTTGATTGGGTATGTGGAAAACCTAGAGAGACTGGGTTTTCCTTTAGGCCAAGAGTTTCCCACAAATGTGATTATGCAACTATTGCCTGAATCATATAGACAATTTGTCATTAATTATAACATGATTTTTTTCTTCTAAACCACTATCTGAATTGCTTGGCATGTTGAGAACTATTGAGACACAAATGAAGATAGAAAATGTTATATCTTTGATGATGACAATAGAGGAAAGGGAAAGTTGAAGCAAAAAGGTAAAGCCAATAAGAGTTCTAAGGCTAGCCAGAAACCAAAGTCTTCACCACTTAAAGTAAAGGGAGAAGTGATTAAGGAAGGGAATTTCTACCATTATCACCTTATTGGACATTGGAAAAGGAATTCCCCTCTTTACATAGAGGAATTCAGGAAGAAGAAGTAGGGGATGGACATCCTCACTTCAAGTATATACGTTATTGAGACAAGTGTTTACTTCATCATCTTAGGTATTGGATACCTAATGAGGATCTCACATATGTTGTAATGTGCAGGATCAGAGAAGAAGTAAGCAAGGTGAGTCAGAACTGCATGGAGCAATTGTTACTACCACTATAGTTGGAACCTATAATTTATCTCTACCTAGTGGGCTTGTAATAGAATTAGTGAATTTTTATTGTGAACCTGCCATTAATAGAAACATAATTTCCATATCTTGTTTGTACAAGAGTGATTTCGAATTTTACATAAGGGATGGTTGATGTTCTATTTTAAAGATAAGATTTGTTATGGCAATGGCCCAATGTCTCATAGTATATACTCGTTAGTTCTAGAGACAAGTATATATAATGTATATAATAAAAGACTCAATGATTTAAACAAAACATACCTATGCATTGTTGTCTAGGGAACATATTGAGAAACACATTTCTAGATTCCATAAAGATGGCTATCTACTCTATTTTAGTTATGAATAAATATAGACATGTGAATCTTATTTATTGGTAAGAAGGCAAAATATCCTTTTGTTGGAAACATTAAGAGAGCGAGTAATCCATTGGGACTCTTACATATTGATGTATGTGGACCTTTTAGATGACTACTAGAGGTAGTTACCAATACTAAGACACTTCATTCGATCAATGTGAAGAATACTTGAATCAAGAATTTGAGGACCTTCTGGGAAACGTAGTACTGTATCAGAATGGACTCCACTTGGAACACACCACATTACAGTGTATCAGAAAGAAGGTATCGTACCATGTTGGACCTGGTGCAATCAATAATGAGTATAGTTGGTTTGTCAAGTTCCTAGGGATATGATTTTGAAACCATAACATTTAGGCTGTGTACAATATAAATCAATTCAAAAGACAACATATGAGATATGACATGGGAAGTGTCATGACACGTCTTTTATGAAGATTTTGAAATGTGAAGCTTATGTGAGAAAACAAGTTTCATGAAAAGTTTGATCCCAAATTATATACATTTTATTTTATTGAATATCTCAAAGGATATTACTATTATATTCCATCTGACAATAAACTGTTTGTTCCCATAGATGTTGTTTTCCTAGAAAATGAATTTAATTTCCAAATTAATCAGAGGGAGGAAAGTAGAAACCAAAGAAATTCAAGACCAACAAGAAAAAATGGAACATGTAGTGGTACAGAAGGAACAATGAGAGTCATAAACAATTGTGGAATATCAAGTTCCTCATATAACACATGAACCTTGTAGATAAGTAGGACATGCCTTGAGCCTAAAAGATTTGGATATCTTGTGACTCAAGAAGGCAATGAGTTGGTAACATATGATGATCTGAAAACCTACCTAGAAGATATAGAGGTACCATAATATGAGAAATGATTGGAGGCCATGAGATCTGAGATGGACTCCATGTACACGAACAAGGTACAGACCTTGGTGGATCCACCTAAAGGGATAAAACCCATTGGTTGGAAATGGATCTTCAAGAAGAAGACCGACATGGATGGTAATGTACAAACTTATAAAGGTATATTGATTGAAAAGGGTTTCAAACAAGTTCAAGGTGTTGACTGTGATGAAACCTTTCCACAAGATGCCATGGTTAAATCCATCAAGACCATGCTTCCCTTATAGATTATTATGACTATGAAATTTGGCATATGGATGCTAGAAACACTTAATTAATGGGAATCTTCTTGAGGATGTGTACATGACACAACCTGAGGGTTTTATAGTTCCAAATAATGTAAAAAAGGTTGGTAAGCTATAGAGGTTAATCTATGGATTGAAGCAAGCATCTCAGAGCCAGAATCTTCAATTTGACAAAGTAGTGAAAGATTTTGGCGTTAGTCAAATTAAAGATGAACCTTGTGTTCACAAGAAGGTTAGTGGTATCATAATTATATTTCTCATACTATACGCATATGACATAGGGGAATGATATCCCTACTATACAAATGGTGAAAACCTGATTGGGAAGTACATTCTCTATGAAGGATTTAGGTGAAGCATCCTATATCTTAGGAATTAAGATCTATAGAGATAGATCTAGAAGGCTTCTTGGCATAAGCCAGAGTACATACATTGACAAGGTGCTAAAGAGGTTCAACATGCATGACACAAAGAGAGGAAATCTTCCCATGTCCCATGGAATTAGTCTCCCTAGAGCCCAGTGTCCCAGTTCTTATGAATATAGAGAACACATGAGTAATATGACATATACGTCTACAATTGGATCTATCATGTATGCAATGTCATGTACCCATCCCACTGTCTCATATGTTTTGGACACGACGAGAACATATCAGTCAGTACTCGATGAAGGTCACTGAACTACTGTAAAGAACATCCTTAAGTACTTGAGAAGCACTAAAAACTAGTTCCTTATTTTTGGTGATAAGGAAGAGTGGGGTGTAAAGGGTTACACCAATGCAAGCTTCCAGAATGACAAAGATAATTATTGATCACAATCTGATTTAAGATGGAAAAGTTCTAAGAAAGAGATAGTTGTCAATTCTATAATAGAAGCCAAGTACCTTGCTATTTTGAGCACAACATAGGATACTATATGGATCAAGAAGTTCATTGGATGAACTTGGGGTGGTTCCAACCATTGATGACAGAGTAGAAATTCTATGACAACAATGTAGCTATTGAATAGGCTAAAGAACCCATATAGCATACTACAACATATCCATCTCATATAAGAGATTGTACAGTTAGGAGATGTGAAGATTTGCAAAGTACCGACTAGAAACAAATGTTGCTAGCTCGCTGACAAAAGCACTTGCACCACAGAAACATGATGGTCATGTTAAGATTACTTAGAATTAGATTCATGGGTGATTGGATTTAACTTCAAGTGGGAATCTATTGGCATGTATGCCCAGAGAGCCAACCATATGGTGATCGTATTGGGGCATCATGTACTTTATTTGATAATTATAAAGGTAATTATGTCTACTATCTTTGTCTCACTCATAATATGATGACACAAACATATTACATGTCTAAAGAATGGTGTTACTCGATGAAATATGTCTTTCCGTTGAGGACCTGAATAATGAGATCATACATATGATAAGAGTACATACATTCTTGTTATGTCCCTAGTAGGATATTATTGTGGAAGAAAAATAGATGACAATTATACATAAGAATGGAATGTGTATTGAATGATGATAGAGTATCATGATATTGGATATCAAGTCAAACACATAGGTACTTCTTAGAGAACATTGTATTGGACAGACCCAACTTGAAACTGATACATGGAAAATGGAATAGTAGTCGGAATCAACTCTCAAAGTGACAGTGGTGATTATAGTTCTTAGACCTGAAGTTGCTACACTCCTCACATGTCATTTTATGAATTTTGACACCATATAGCATGATCTTGAATAAGGGTCGCCATAAAGATGGTGCTCAGGTATGTTGTGACACATGGGGCTTGACTGTAAGTGATGTAGATGGGATTTCCCCTCCTACCAAAGTTGATATCCTAGACACGTGACAAGACTTGGAAATGTATGGCCATACTCATGTGAGTCAATATGTGATTTGTGAGTTCACATGCATCTCAAAAAACCTTCTCTAGTTCAAGGAACACAAATTGAATGGTAAGAGGATGATGATTCCATGCCTCATGTTTAATCTGGATACTAGGGATAAATGAGATATACGACAATGGTAAAATTGATCATAGATGTAGGTAGAAGTTGTTCTTGAACTTTCCACTTACTTGGGTAGAAATGATGTGTTTCTAGATATCTCTCATTACTTGTGATGTGATGATCTGGTTATGGACATTCATTGACAATATAATTTGGGACCTATATGGTCACAAGCATAGGTCATAATTGGAATAGGAGTTTACTCATGGAAAATATTTAACTTGGTTACTAAAAGTGTTTAGGTAATCAACCTAAGCAACATTGACTATTAGTTGACCAACTGGAGTGTCTAGTCGATCATGATATGACAATCTATCAACCGGATCATCTAGTCAACCTAATGGACTACTTTTGACACTAACCAATGGAACCAGTTAGTCGATTGATTGGAGTGTCCAACCAGATGACTGAATAGTGTTCCCAATGAATGGTCAAAATACTCTGTCAACTTATTAGAATGTCCAATCGACCGATTGGATGCAAACCAACTAGTTTGATTGGGTCAAATGATTAAATGTGTAGACAACAACATGCATTGATTATCGCTTTAAAAGCCAATTTTATTTCTCCATAGACCAATCCAATCAATCAACTAGATTGTCCAGTTGACAGACTGGCCATGCATAGTAGTTGTCAAACCATCACATCTACCCTTTTGTATCCCTTGGGTTTAGGAAACCCTAGCTTATCCACTCATATATAAGGAGGAGGTGGCCAAGGCTCTCAAGACACAAGAATTCTCTTCTTAAAATTATGGTAATGTGTGAGAGAGCCAAGTAGTCGTACCTATGAAAGATACATACAAGAAGGGAAAAGGAAGTCGATACTAGCACATTGAAAATAAGAAGGATAACTCCTTCTCGCTGGCTCTAGAAGTGAGACATGGAATTCCCAATGGTCTTCTTGAACTACATAGTGGTGTGGAAGCCAATGTTGCCACACTAGGATGATGTTGTCAACTTCCTTATGTGGATGTTATACCAGGAGGATGTCATCGACCGCCATCTATGTGCTATTTGTGAAGGAGCAAATCATTGTGCACATATATTCTACACCAGGACAAAGTACATCTTGCACCCTCTTTCCTAATACATCATTGTTGATGTGATCTACTAATTAGAAAATATAGATAGAAATTTTTGTTTCCTCTGCCTACTCTATCTCCATATTTTCCAACAAGTTTGTGGCAAATGTTTAACATTTGAAGAGATACTTTATAATAGTAGACATGAATGTTGAACTACCTCTCACTCTTTCATAACCTGCTCCCACACTTGATAGTTTGAGATCAATACATCGATCCAATGACTTAAAACACATGAGTTTGTCGGGAGGCAACCCAATAATTATTTTACTTTCTTCTTTCAATCTTAGATTAGACAATTTTGCACCTAGTAGATAACATATCACAAAATTCAATCTTAAGTTCTAATAGTTTTTTAGATGGAGGTAACATTGCTGATGGGAATGCAACCACATCTAGTGGTCCAACTGGCATGAATTTTACCCTACATATCAGATTTAGTGTTTGCTCTGGATGAGAAAATTTCTAAGTTTGGGGTAGATGATGGGTGATACATATTCTAGTGTCCATCCACATCTATCTATTTTATACTTAAGATTCCATCATTGCAATTTTGATCAAAATTTTAAAAAAATCAATTTTCAATTTTCCAAACAATGATTGTATAGAAACTTGATGAAATTGTGATGCTTTTCAAACAATCAAAGCCATTATCTAGCCGGCTAGTTCCTTTTTCCATGCAATTTACATCATCATACCCCTCTTATTCAAAGCAAGGCCTCAAGAGGAATAACTTATAAAACTAACCACGGGCTAGAAATCACCTTATGAAGCTTATGAATCCTAACATCATGTTTCTTGGGAAAAAATGACAAGTATCAATGAAATTGAGAGATATCTAACACATCATTCTTCCTACTGACTAAAGGAACAATTGCATTCAATCACCTCTTGATCATCAAGTCATTATTTGAGTATAGCATGATAAGAAGAATGATCTGGTGCACTGAGTTGTAAATTAAGTTGCATTATGATCCAAAATGTCTTCTACACTCTTCTATCGTATCTGTACCCATCTGTCCATTAAAAGAAACAAAAATCCACAAGAATCATGCCAAACCCTAAGTTTAGGGTGGCACATCCTTTTCTCTATCTGCTTCTTCCATGGCCCTCACTATGTAATAGGGGTGTACCACCAACTGCAAAAGAAAATATTCCAATGTGCACATAAGAAAAAAATGCAATCTGAAGTCGAATAAAGGATAGATTCACATATAGAAAAATGCAATCAATGTAAATGCAACCATAAAATAAATTTCCAAGTCAAATAGATGAGAGATTAGACAAATTCCCCACACCTCCACTCATTCCCTTTTCCACCTCTAATAACAATGAATGCCTTACTTCAACCACTTCCTTGAGAAACATTGGTGTCAGATCTCTACACACTTATTGTTTAGCAGTTCTGTCTAAACTCTCACAAATCTCTTAGCATTATGTTGGAAAGATTGGGCAGAAAGGTTTTTAGGAAATGAAATCGAGAACACAGTGCATATGTAACACCATCCCTAAGTTCACACATGCACATATCAGAAGCAACGCTAAGTTATCCATAACTCGTGCACTCAAGAGGGCATTACATAAAGTTGGCATACATAACAACAATATAGTCAATCACACAAATTTTAAGTGATAAACATTCTCATTATTGTTCTTACAAAAAGGAAATATTAAGGCTACTACATGGAAAACTCATCTAACATCTTGAGTCTCTACTATAGAGTTCTAAATATGTGGACATATAGCTAAATCTATGAACCTGTGGATCATCTTATAGTTGGCACCCCACTAGATCTTATCATGCTCTATCTTTGTGCCCCACGACTCTGGGTACTATTGTTTCTCCTACTCGTCGCCTACAGGCATATCATCCCCAACCATGCACAAAGGAAAATAATCCTAGGTTAGAGTAAGTGGCATTGAATTCTAATAACTGCAAGGAAGTAAATGAATTGTAAAAACTAGAAATATACAAATGAACTAAATATCTTTATGTGCATCTTTTATTTGCACATTTTATCTTTTCTATAGCCACTATTATATAATAAGTCCTCTTCTGTGGCACTATGTGCCTTCTATGGCATAAAAGCCTTCTGGTGACACCAATGTGTCTTCTGTTTTGTTGCATCAAGTTCCTTCTATGGTGAAATGCACCTTCTGTAGCATAATTGCCTTCTATTCTGTGTACCGCAGTACTTCTATTCTATGAGGACTTATTATATAATATAAATTATTTTCTAGTGTCATTTTCTATTCTTATTCTATTTCTAATTTTGATTCTATTTCTATTTCTATTTTGATTCTACATCTCAACTATTTGAGATAATTCTGGAGTATATAATTTGTTCTGGCATTCTAAGTTCTAAATTCTACTCTAACCTCTATGAGAAATCTAAGTTCTGATATAGCAATAAGAACCTAAAAGCTAGAGATAACTTCTAATATTTCCATTTCGAGCTCTAATAATATTCTAAAACTCAATTAGTAAAGAACTGTGATAGTTTGAAATCTAGATTCTGCATCTAACTCTGATATTATAAAATAGATTATAGATTCTAAATGCATGTAAGGAATTAGCATATCAAAATAAATTCTAATCATATATTCTGAGTTCTAATGATTCACATGTTATTTTCTAACAATTATGCATGAATAATAACTTGAAACTAATAATTTATATGATCTAAGCACGAGCCATCTGACATAGAAATTCTAATAATCTACGTATGAACATTAGACCATGCATCTAATGGATTATTCTATGAAGGATAATTAGATAACTTGAATTCAAAGGACATGGTCCACTTACCTTTGCTAAGTCAGAATCCTCTTCTCACTACTTTCTCTACAATTGGATCTACTCCTTTCATGAAACCCAAAGGTTCTATCAGATCTTAGATATTATCATCGATATAAGGGTTTTAGGGTTCATGACGTTATCACTAGGGTTTTGAGGTACATGTGTCTAATTCTCAGGTGAATCTTAGGAGGTTGATCATGATCTTATGTTCTGAGGAATGCTAGGGTAGATAAGGTTACCCTTTTCAGTGGATGACTTGTTAGGGTTAGGGTTTTTGTCACCTTCATTTGTTCTCATCTTTATTTATCATTGATTTAGAGATTATTTATATTAACCCTTATATTTAAAAATAAACATATTAGGATTCATAATTTAGTTCACTATATGAATGAAAAGGATCATATATTTGTAATGCAAATCTTGGTCCATAAGTATAATCAGTAATAAACCCATGAATCTTAGCATAATATGAAAATAATGTGCATATACATAAATAGTTAGTTACTGGTTCATCAATAGGGTAATAAAAGGGTCCCAATTGGATTAGAATATTTCTCAAAACCTATTGCTAACTTCTATAAATTTTTTTATTAACGGTTTGTTTTCTAGGATCTTTCTGAAGTCTTAATTATTAGTGACCAATCACAATAGGGATAAGTAATTAAACAAAATACAAAAAAAGTAGAGTCAAAACTCACATCTTTCTTTTAAAAGCATGCGACCGAGTGTCCAAAGTACCCTTTCCAGACTAACATATGTCAAAAAAACTAAAGGGCAATGATGCCCGCTTGTCGGCTTGAACCTTGCTCATGCATGTTTATCGAGCAGGTGAAAGATATTTCCAGGAAATGAGGATCTTAGAATGATCTTAAAGTAGAGGCAAAATTAAGATGTACTTGGAGGAGGGTGGGATTCTACACACAAAACCGTACTAGCTAACCCCATCAGAGTGGGTAGGGGGAGATCGGAGCAAGAAGCTCTCATGGTCGAGGTTTAGGCCGAAAAATAGGGGAAACTGGGATCTGGGCAATTACCTCATAAGTTGACCAGAAGGAGATTGAGAAGCTTTTGAGGACATTAGACAGCTATCTTGTCATCTGACTACAAGCCAAGAATAACCAGATGATGCCAGCAACAAGCTCACACAGCAACCACGATCTGATTCCTCGGGAGACCAAGGCAGCAAATTGTGCTCAAACCTAAGACCATGTTTGTGGTCAGGGTGACCTAAACGTCATCTAGATCACAAGAATTGGATGGAGGCAGTGCCAAATAGGAGAAAGGCCTTGAGCATCAGTAATGAGAAAATGGAGTAGGTCAGGGAGCTTCAGTGGTGTTAGAGCTAAATTGATGGTTGAGGGATGTCTCAGCGTGCACAGTGGAGGTTTTCAAGTGCTCAGACGGCCAAAGAATTTGCCCATAGATGGTATACAACTTGGGGACTCAAGGAAGGTTGGGGGCGGAAGGGGTGTTTCTTAAAGAGGGAGAACTAGGGTTCTACTTATGGATTAAAAGATGTGCACCACTCTCCCAAAACCAATGGTGAAATCCATTTGGGAAACTATCTATCAATCTGGGAGACATTCGTGTTTGATCGGAAACCAGAGTCCTAGCCCAACAGACTGAGGTTGAAGAAGGAACTGATGGCTATGATGAAATCACTCAGCTATCGCTCACATCCAATGGCCCAAACAAAACCCAATTAAAAGTGAATTCGATAAAATCCAAGAAAAATAAGGGAAAAAACCATTTCTTTGCCATTATCTTGGGAAAAACTTTTGCCTACACAAACTCTCTAAATAATCCCAAATTTTAACCACTTATCTTATTTTATGTGTAGAATATTCTAGCAGGGTTCATTTTTTATAAGGGTGGTCAAAAAGGTTACCATAATTAAAACAAGATAAATCTTTATTATTAAGAAACTAATTATCTAAAGATATTTAAATCTTGGAAATTTGTGTGTCGCCCTTTTCACACCTTATTTTCTGATAGGAAAATTCGTAGTGCATTATAATATTCAAATTAGGGAAAAAGACATGTTTATATAATGATGACCATGAATAACATGTATTTTGGAAATTATATTAAAGTACTAAAAAATAAGGATGTTACAGTGTAGCCATGCTTGGCATCAAAGAAACCCATGTGATGTGAAGATGAGGCAATCACAAATGTTCAAAGTATTCAATTGGTGACTATTTTAGATTTTATGTCACCCGAGGATGAGCAATGCTTATGCTCAAGGTATTTTGATGAATGCATATTCATTTTAGTTTTAGTCACATCTTTAGTTCAATTTTTCACTTAAATCCCTCAATTCCCTTTGAATAAGCCTCTATATAGTTTTCCTTTGATTTATGCAAAAATTTATGATTTTTATCAAATATATTGGTTTCCATGGTAGGATTAAGCATCACAACATGTGCACCAAGAACTTTTTGGTAATTTGGATCTATTTTCCTTAACCAGTCTCTCCTTCGGTCAATCTCTCCATTGACCCCTCCACCATCATTGCAGACCTCTAACATCATGCCAACAATCCCCTAAGAGTGGGCTTGTTCCAAAGCTAATAAGTCATCGATTGACAACTACTATAGACTGACAAACAAGCCCGACTAGACTCATGATCATTCACCTCCCTATTAGTCCTCCCTCGATGACTCCTCAACAATCAATGATAGAAGAGAGTATGCCTCTTCGTCAACTCACTCCCGAAAAAACATTAGTGTTCTTCAACTGACTACCAACCAACTATTGCTTGACAAGTAGGCATAACTACCTCTAGAATGAGCCCAATAGGAATGTAGAGCAATCACATAAGCTGACTACTATGCTCGACAGTAGTCTGTTTGACGGGATCCTCACCCAATGAACATTCTACAAACCGCACCTAATTGCCTCTCAACATTTAGCGAGGTGATGAGAGAACTTCACCTAAGTCCCTTTGCACGATGGTTCTACTACTTCTTTTGATAGATAGACACACATAGACGTTGATCAACAATAGTACTGCAATGTTGCCTGATGACGCTTCTACACACTCCAACTGATGGATCCCTTGCTCTGTACCCCATAGCTTGTAAATAGACATACCCCTCCTCCATTTAGGGGGATTCCTTCTGTTGTAAAACACTACAAGGTTGTCTCTGCATCCAGACAAGAACACAACTATCGTCAACTTGTCTCTATCGGGCACCTCAACGGTGCCTTTTCTGTGCCCCCATTCACCCATATAATATTTCTCTTCAACGGATCAGATTTAAGGAAGAAGGACAGACAAAGAATAAGGAAACCTTGGTGATAGTCCAGGCCGCTTCTGGCTCCTTTTATGGGATCCATTCTCTACATCAGGCAAGAAGGCACTAATGTTCACACCAAACCACATTTTCTTCTACTTGTTGTAATAATGGCACCTCTCTCCTTCCCCCATCCTTGTCTTGATCCTAGCATGTAGGTGAGTAGTCCTTCTTGCTATGGTGTAGGGATTAGCCCATTTACCCATTCTTGCATGTCTATTTTGATGTTCTATGGCTTGTATATAACTCTTTCAATTCATTGTTAATTATTTCATTGCATATTTTTTGGCTTGGTCTCCCATTATACATGATCTATTGTAATCATAGGTCACGAGAACTTCAACACTTAGGATCTAGAATATTATTTAACTTGGTTGAAACCCAAATGAGAATTTCCCAAGGGATGTCTCTGGAGCGGTGGATACATGATCTATGAGTAGTAAGAAATCACACTCACAGAGATATCTATACAATTTTCCCACACCTACTAGGTGGGATCTTACTTTTTCTCCTTTTGAATGGCTTTATCAAGCATGGATATGTTATGGACATATTTGTGCATGCAACATTGGTGAAACCCGATTCCACCCCAGTGACTTCCATCATTAACCTAGGCCCAATATTGATCCTGCACTTTTACTTTTCTTTGTAATTAGTTTAACTCAACCCAATCAACTCCTAGTTCTAAATATTAGTCTTAGTTTAATTCAACACAACCAAAAAGGTTCTTAAAAAATTATCATTTGGGATTTGATCCTCAACTATATTGCAATAATACCCGTCGACTTGCTGGTTTTATCATCACATGTTTTGGAAAAAACATAGGGATATCCATTCTTAATGAATTTGTCTTATGTGATAAAAACCACATCACTGCTCATGGCCCAATTGACTAGTTGAGATAACACATAACTTCATGTGTAGGCTTGTCTATCAAATTGAATTATTTGAGGAATTATCTCTTCATAGCCTCCCATGTCATAATCTCATCCTTTGACGAGTACCACTCCTTGGTTTTGCCTTTGAGTGAGAATGGAAATAGAGTAAGATGAATATAGTGTTGTGCTATAGAGGGGGTGAATAGAGCTAATAATAAATTTATGCAATCTAAAACATGAGGAAGGTTAGACTTCAACTTTCATACGAATATTTAACACTATAAATATAAAGCAAGTGTTAGATAAAATGGAAACAACCCAAAGACAAAAAATCATAGAGTGGTTCTGTAAAAAGAGGTCATTCTACTATCTAGTTATTTCCAACTAGGATTTCTCAACCTTGAATTTTATTGCCTTTTCTATATCAATACAAATACACAAAAGAGCAAGTGTCTTTTGTGTCTCAAGACAATCCTCCCTTTCTATCTCAAGGAGAACTAAAAACTTGAAGTAGATTGCAATCAACCTCCAAACCTTAGATGCAACCTTCTTGTAAGAAGTAGCTCCAAGAAAATTCTTCACAAACTTCTCACATGAAGTAGTAAGAAGCACCAAGAACAACAAGGTGAACAAGAGAGGAAGAAGGAAATTACAACTGTTACAGCATTATGATTCAAGCTCTCTATGAAAAAGTGATGATCAACTCCAAAATGGTTTAGGCAAGGCTATATTTTGTGGAGTAGGAAACTATTATTGAGCTAAGACTTCGATTAGCTTGAGCATAGCTGAAGGTAGTAATGTAGTATTCTAAGTTTGGATTAGGATAGCATGTAATAGTTTCTCAGGTGTATTTCAGGTGTCCATAAACTGCTCCTATTTATAGAAACTACTTAGGGATAGTTAAGAACACTCTTGGGAGTGTTTTGGACAAGTTAATTCCTAAACTAGTTGTTAGGAAGTCATAAGCAAGTTTAAAATGTCTAGTAGACCACTAGAGATTTTGTCTGAAGAACATCCTTGGTCAGACTGTACTTCAATTGAAGGACCTCTTGAGAGTTGTTCTCTAGCAAGTTTTTTGTAATGGTTCTTTCTTGATCAAGGTGCAGTTTGACTGAATTGATCTTGGTTGAAGAAGAGTTTGACTGAACCTATTAAAGTCACTACTATATTTTTGTAAAAACATACCAAAAGATTTTTCTAATTAATATATAACTTTCCTAAATACTTTATGTAAGTGTAGAATAGGGTTTAAGATAGGATTGGGCCATTCATCACTTGTTCTTACATCATTCCTATCAAGTTTTACAAATTGTACTTGTACAAACATATATAGATGGTAGAACTTGACCTACAAGCATCCAAACACATATAATATTCCATATGTTGGATCTTGTCTAAGTTCCTTGACCACCTAAAATACTAAATGTGCATGTCAGTGACACAAATGAGAAATATTTGCATCATCAAAATAAGAGTGCAGCATATTAAAAAAGCCAACAATCTCCCCCTTTTGATGATGACAAATATTTCCATAAGATAGTTTGAAAATAGAAAATTTAGAGCATCATACTTTTAAATTTGTTGTAGATAGACAAGTTTATCTTCATGGATTTTTTTATCCACCTTTGGAGAAGTCAAAAAGTGGTAATACTTACCAGTTCTCTCCCTTAAGAAGACACTCCCCCTAAATGAGACAGTCATTTTGGACATGTAATATATATACCTAAAAAAAACAAGGATGCACCAGCTAAAATGAGAAACCAATATGAATACACTAATTAGAAATGAACATGTTTCATAGTAGGTCATATAGACAAAAATCCATATTTGATCAAGGAACAACATAATGTCTAATTACCAATGAGAGGAATGTTAGGTCCTTCATGATAAAACGTTCCCACTAAGAACAATATAAAAAATACTCTAAGCCATTGGTAAGGAATGTTAAGTCCAACATTGATATAGAGGTGCTATGAATAATACCAATTTTATAAAGAATATCTCAATATAAATACATGAGAATGTAACAAGTTATTCAACATATTTCTACTTTTTAAAAATTTATCTAAAGGCTTCTTGAGACATTCATTTTCCTTAGTAAGCAATACATAGTCTTTAGTATTATTAATTAGGCATTGTCTAGTGCTATCAATATCTTCTTCAAGCATAGAAATTCTATCATTCAAATCATTATTTTTGTAAATAATATTTATTACCAACATGAGCAAAAAATGTAGATAGTTTCTCCATCTAATTCAATTTTTATAAAAGAGTGAAAACTTGATCTCGCAAAGAATAATTTTGAGAGATAAGATCATCTATTCTTCTTTTCTAACTAGAATATAGATTACTTATATCACTAAGCTCTAAATTCAAGGAATCAACAATATTTGCCAATTTATTTTTCAATTTCTTACTCTTTTCAACTTTATCCAAAGTAAGCTCAATAAGTTAGTCTTTAGAAAAAGTTGAGAGACACACCTCATCATAATTATATTATGCACCTTCCTCTTGTACATCATTATCTTCATGTTCGGCAATGAGGCATTCAACTATATGATGACATATTTATTTGTCACTTGCCTCTGACTTTGAAGAATCATCTCGAGTAGCTTGATAATATTTTTCTTTGATTGTCTTATTTTTCTTCTTATTTTATCTAGGGCATTCAGATTACCAATGTCTTTTGTCTCCACATATGCACCATTTAGTAGAAAAAGATCTAACTTTTTTGTTAGAAGAAGAATGTACATATTTCTTACCTTTTGATGTATTTATTTTTCACTACTAGATGAGTCTCTAGAAGAACATGACTTTGAAGTTCTTGCTTTGAATGCCAAGCCCTTTTCTCAGCAAGTTTTCTTCTTCTACTACTACTTTTGCCTCCTCTTGAAGCTTCACTTCACGTGTCTCCAAGTTTCCAATGAGCTGCTCCATCAACAATATAGAAATGTCGCTAGATTCTTCTATATAAGTTAGATTTTGTTTGAAGTTAGGTGGAAAGGACCTAATAATCTTGAAAACTTGTTCCTCCTTGACATCTACTTCTATAAAGAACTTAAACCATTTATAATAGTTGCAAATCTAGCATACATTACAACAATGTTCCCATTATTTCGTATACCAAATAATTTTACTTAATGCTTCAATATATTAATTCTACTGCTTTTAACATTTTGGGTTCCTTCATATGTGATTTAGAGTTTTCTCCATATATAATAGGCAGTTTCACAAGAGAAAATTCTATTAAACTCACCAAGGAATATATACAAATATAAAATACTTCAACTTTGGCATTTAGAGTAGTCTTTCTTACCGTATATGGATCCCATTCCTGCATATCTATAGTTGGAGGTTCATATGGTAAGGAAATCATCTTCCAAAGATCAAATATCAAACCTTGGATAGAGGATTTGCATGCACTTCTTCCATTATTTGTAGTTTAACCATTAAAGAGTGTTGGCAAAGTGACTTGGGATCCTTCAAGGTTGAGTTGGCCCAAGCAATTTTCCTCAATATACAAGACTTGTTAAAGCTCCTTGAATCCTACTCTGAAACCAGTTGTGTTCTAGAGGGGAGTGAATAGAGCTTATAATAAACTTCTACAATTTAGAACACAAGGAAGGTTAGATTCCATCTCACTTAAGAATATATGGCAATAGAAATATAAAGCAACTATTATACAAAATGGAAACAACCACAAGACACAAAGATGTAGAATGGTTCCACTAAATGACATCTATATGGAGGCGAGATCACTCCCTTGCTAAATTTAATGGACCATACACAAAATCCATCTTTTATATGGAATTTAGATAATGAAGGATGCATGCATGATAATTCCATTTAAATAAGCATGATTTAGATGCAAAATTGACAATAAAAGTAGCTGAAAGAAAAGACTAAGTTATTGTATGGCTTTGATCCAAGTTCACTACATGAGTTTCATGAAACTTAAACTAGAAAATAAAACTATAGGATCTAGAAGTAGCAACCTAGACATCTCAACAGAGTCTCCTTGACTCTACTCCTGGACAGGTCCTCCTTGGTCTTGTTCCACTCCTTGTTCTAGGCCTGGGTGGTTAGGATCACCCAACAAGAGGAGAAAATAAGGTATGTGTCAAATAAGGAACAAGAACAAGAATAAGAACAATAAAGGAAAAGTTTGGGTAAAATTAAGGAGAGTCAAAAGTATGAGGCTCATAAAAAATAGGATTCTTTCCATAACAAACAATAAGAAAGAAACATGCAGGATTAATAATATGACTACATTAACTAAGTAGGGTTGAGGCACCTACCAAACCTCAAAAATTAGGTGAGGGGAGATTAAGATGGTCCTAGTCACCTACAAAATATTTATATATGTGGGAGAGTAATACATTCCCCTATGCAAAATAACACATGTAGACCTATGGGTGGTTGTACATAAGTACCACTACATTAGCTAACAAGTCAAATAAAGCATCATACTAAAATAAATCATATGGCAGGTTTAAATAATAGAAATATTGTAGATGGGGTTCAAGACTCAAGTAAATATTAAAATAATTGTGCCAAAATAGCAATAATAGGAATAATGGTTTTAGTCCATGTCTCATTGGGAAATTAGGGTTTGGATGTTAAACATGCACAACTTAAGGGATAAGATGCACATACCTCATTTTAGAGTCTTAGTTTTCACTTTTCACCAACTTAGAATATTCCAACATCACCTTTGACTAATTTCAAGTTATTCACATGTATTAGGGTTTTATAATACATATGTGTAAAGAAACCCTAATTTTTGACATTTTTGGAAGACTTCAGATTTTGGTCAAAAAATCTAAACCAATCGACTCCTTGTGTTATCCTAATCAAGAAAAGATATTTATTTACTTAATTTGGAGATTACATGAATTAGTTACAATTTTTAGGGCTTTTTATATAATTTATTAGATTCCCAAAATCAACTATTGAAAACATGGGAATCATACTCAGGAAACATTTTCAGAAAGTTCTCATTTTTCCAAATCCAAAATATATTTGTTTATAATTTTTGGACAACTAGAGCAAAAGATATGATTTTTACAAGTTTGGACAATCAAAAAATAAAAATCCAAATAAGCAATTCATGCTAGAGAGAGGGAGAGAGAGAGGATCAGGCTCGGTGACTTGGCCCAATATGGTGCATCTAAATCACCAGTCACCGCCAGCATGGCTTTATCCAAGACAGAGAAGGGTGTGGCTAAAAGACTATAATACCCTTGTGCAAAACGCAAAGAAAGAGGGAAGAATGGGGTAGAACCAGGAATAGACAACAGGGAATCATTCCCTTCATACCCAGTACCATGAAAGGTAGTAGTAACTTGATTACTTCTTATGTGATTTGGGAAAATTCATGAGCGATGTCCAAACCATGATTAAATGATACAAAAATGAAGAAAAAAAGTAATGCACGTTGTTGTACATGGAACAATCACTAGGACAGATCCTAGAATTTAACCTTCTAACTGGGTTGTCAACTTGTTGTGAACAACTGATCAACTAAGTATAGAGAGGTATCGATCCACATAAATGGTAAAAAGGAATAATCGAGTTTTAAAATCTGATTGTGAGAGCAAGAAGTAAAAATTCATTGAGAGAGTTTGAATTAAAACTAAAAACAAATTTTGAATTTGCAGCATTGAAATGTATCTAGATTACAAAAAAAGATCTGGGATCCAAAGATTCACCGCTAAAGACACATTCCTATATAAATCGATTCAACTCTATTTCTTAATTACTGAATTAGCACCTTGTGGTTGTATGTCCTTACAGACAAACTCACAACGGTCAAGCTTCCCATGAACCCATTGGTCCTGGTGTTCACGGATCATGGCCCAACCATCAAGCATACATTTTTCCATGATCATATCAATAAATAATCTAAATCTCGCTCTGGTGTTCTAATCCATAGGTCAGTGGGCATCGTCACTATGGATTATAATGGATAAACATTTGATAGAGAAAAACCATTCATGCTACAAAAACCTGAGGTTTTATGATTCATGTAACAAAATAACTTTACGTACTAAGATCATGTAAGGATCAAAGGATGAAACGTCATAAAAACTTATCAAAAATTCATCCATTTTATTTGATTGGAACCCTACATTTTGGTGCTTCCACATGAACATGTCCATCATTTTCTCAGAAGGAAATAGATTGAGAAATATCCATTCATGAATAAAATGGAGTTGATACAAAGAAGATAGAAATGGCATATGGGGCTAGTCCCCGTTACCCAAAAAAAAAGACTACTCAAACATGATGCGAACAACAAAATTAAAACAGGATGTAAACTAACTAAGGACTAGATGATTTTTCTTATGGAGTCCCCCCTCTTTTTATAGGAGAAGGAAGGGTGAAAACCCTAAGATAATATAAATATTTAGAGGCTATTGTAAAGACTTGGCTAAGAGGATTATTATTTCCAACTTTGATTGCTTTCCCCAATCTTTGCTAAAATATTCAATAAAAAGACTTTTGAACAAGTTTCACATTTGTAAAATGTTCAGAAGATTTTCAAAAATATACTTTCTTGTATTAATTGAAATTATCTTTCCAAAACATATTTAAATTCTAAATTTGGAATTTATATGTAGAAGTTATGAGTATTTTGGCGAGAGGTATATTAAACTCTATGAGAAAATGAATAGAAGAGTTTACTGGTTCATTGGACATTCAAATAACTGACAAAGTCACCGTAAAATATATTTTTACTAAAGATAATAAAATTCTCTTTCTAACACATGCTTAGTCATTAAATTATGCTTAACATGCAAAAGATATGGCCATTTTGGTACTGTATAATTCAGATCTATGGGAATATCTGAAAGGCCTCCTATCTTCATCTTTTCTTATCTTGATTTAAATGCTTTGATAATTCCTAAAAACTGAGAAAAAACTCATTAGAATTCAGAAAATGAATATCTAGAGGATGAAAGTGTAATTGAATTTTGAATTAAACTAAAATTACCAAAAAATTCTTAGTTAATTACCCTAAACGATGTAGAAATAAATGACGAATATGCATTCATCAAAATACACCAGACTGGAATGTTTACTTGTCCTTAAGCAAATAGAATCACAAATACATCCAATTTATACTCGCAACATGTCATTCCTCACCCTTGTAACATCACTTTATTCCTTACCTATAAATTTGGCCAAGCATCCCTATCTCCTAGAACCACACAACACAAAGTTCTATATTTCCTATCAAACAATATCATATTTTTTTTCTAAATCAAGATTTTGTACAAACATAGGCTTGATCATATTTCTGCTTTGACACTTGATGAATGTATATTTATCTTAGTTCCAGTCACCACTTTTGTCCCAGTTTTACACTCATATCTCTCATATACCCCCTGAATATGCTCATATATGATTTTCCTCAGCTTTAGATGATTATTTAGAGTTCTAATCAAATCCATTGGTCTCCATTGTAGGATTAAGCATTACACCATGTGCGCCAACTTAGGATACGGTGGTCCCGCAAACCAACTAGTTGGCCCAAGAAACTTTCGATAATTTGGACCCTATTTTTTATGGCCAGACCCTTAATCAGAAAGCATCCTCATTAGCTAGAGGATTTATCGACACATGCCCATCGATCCATAGAAACACCCCCCCTGTGAGGGTGGGTTTGTTCCATGAGGGTTACAACTAAGAGAGAGGTCTCGACCGGGGCAATCACTGTGAGCGTAATAGAAAAGGTTGTGACTGTGACACCTGCTTATGACCATCATCGTCATCGCGACCGCAATGTCATCACCATCATCGTGATTGTGACACCTAAAGCTACATTGTCCATGACTCCTAAAGCTAAATCAATCAGAATCCCAAAGAATATCGTGATCGAGACAGACGACGTGTTGGTTATGTATTTTCTGAGAGCCAATCATGTGATGATTGTAATGGCATATCATGTAAAAATGATTTGATTATTAATAAATGGCAAGATTCCAATTTATTCTATTTTTTCAATTATGAGATAATGAAATAACATAATAAATGTCTAGAGACTTACATTACTCAATGACATATGTATTTAGGTTGAGGACCTATGAAATGAGATCATACGGATGTTAAGAGTACATATATATATTCTCATTATGTCCCTGATCAGTTGTTATTGTGGAAGGATGATAGACAACAATAACATATAAGATCAGAGTGTGAGTTGGTTCATGACTGAGTCTCATTGGTCATGATATGGCGATATCAAGCAATCACACATATACATGTTAGAGAATAGTGTATCAGACAGATCCACTGTGAGGCTGACACATGGAAGCCATCTTCATGGAAGTCATAGTTAGTTCTCACACGGATGGTGGTGGTTGTGTTTCTTAGACCTAAAATCACTGCACTCATCACATGTCATTGGGTACACTTTGACATCATCAAATGTAGTCCTGAAACATGGGTTGTTATAACGGTGATGATTGGGTGACTTTGACACATGGAGTCTGATTGTGAGTGATGGATATGGGATTTGTCCCTCCTATAGGAGTATGATATCCAAGTCCTCTTGATTAGCGAAACTAAGAAAAGTATGGCCATACGCATGTGATTCAATATGTGATATTGAGATTACATATATCTCATGCAATATTCTCTGGTTCAAGGAATAAGATTGAATAATAATGAGGGTGACTACTTCATGCCTCTAGTTCAATCTGGACATCAGTGACAAAGGAACTATACAAACACTACAACACCATACACAGATTGTAGGTTGAAGTTGTTCCCCAACTTTTCCATTTACTTGGGTAGCAATGATGTGCGACTAGGCACCACTCTTTGCTTGTGATGTCATAAGTTGTTATGGACACTCACTGCCAACGTAATATGGGACCTATAGGGTCACACACATAGATCTTGACCTAGAAGAGGAGTTCAGATATCTAATGATAGTAAAATTAAGTGATAAAGTATTTAGGCATTTGATTCAAGCAACAAACAGGCTGACAACACTGCCAAACGCCCATCTCAAGTGTTGAGACGACTGTGTAGAGTGCCAAACGGTCATCTCAAGTGTTGAGATGGGTGTTTGGGTGTTAGACCTAGTTGTGAGTTGAATTTTTCTAAGTGTCAAACTGACCCAACTGAACGGGCACAACGCGGCTCACTAGATGACCGTATGGGTGAACTGAGACAGTTGCCTCACATGGGCGAGATGGTCCAGCTCAGTCTGGGAAGGTTCTAGATGTTTTCCTATTATCACTCTTTTAAGAGGCTCTAATATGTTGTATCAAGGTAGGCTTCACCTACAACAATGCCAACAGTCCTACCAACAAGGAAACCTCCAACTTTATGTTCATTTTTCGCTTGAGCAATACTTGTTGCACAAGGAAATCAATGTCTAACATTAATGGGAATTGGTTTGCCAAATTCATGATACAACTGGGAACCACAAAATGACCATCTCACGTGCAAGACGACTGTTGGGCTGAGCCAAATGGCCATTTCGGCTATCGTAGGTTATGCAATTTCCAAAATTGTTGTGAAAATTCGAGTTCTTCTGGTCCTCTCCACTCCCACACATTAATCTTGCATTGGACAACAATTGGGAACCTTAACCCTGACCTCTACTATATATAGAGGGGTACTGGGGGCTTCCCAGAGTACAACATAGATAACTGAGAATCAGTTCCTCTGACAACTATTGTCCACTCTGGTTGTGGTAACCACGAGAGCCCAGGAAAGTCATACCTAACTAGGGAGGGATAGTCACAGGAGAGAACGTTTAAGCATTATCATTGTGGGAGAGCAAGTTCATGACTAGTACACTGACAGAGAGGGACAACTCCTTCTTGTCTGGTCCAATAGGATGACAAGAGTTCTAGACAGTCTGTGTGGACTACCATAGAGGAGGGAATTCGTTGTTTGCTGCTCAGAGGACAACATCAATCGATAGTCCATGACAAGAGGAGCTGTTCAAGAAGACGACATTTGTGGTTGGAGTCCGTGGTGCAGACTAGGAGGCACAACAGTCAGACGTGTCCCAGTGTAACTAGGATTCAAATTTGTGCATTTACAACGATGAGGATTGTCACTGGACTTGCACCAGGATCAGGTATATCCCATAAACCATCCTTCCTACATTATAGTTATTGATGTGATCTACTGATTATAGGGAATATGGTAATAAAATTTTAAATTCCACTACCTGCTCTACACCATATTTCCCAATAGTGGTATCAGAGCCAATGTCAATTTACTATATTATAAGATAATCGATATGATCAAAT
The DNA here is from genome assembly GCA_963693085.1 of Alisma plantago-aquatica. NCBI lineage: Eukaryota > Viridiplantae > Streptophyta > Magnoliopsida > Alismatales > Alismataceae > Alisma > Alisma plantago-aquatica. The sequence continues at coordinate 367,153,994 of OY856414.1, forward strand.
TTTGTTTTTTTCATTCTATTATTGCATGTGATGTGAATAATATCTTGTCAAATCCAAACACCATAATAATCCCAAACTAATATATATATATATATATGAAATTTACACGCATTGCCCTATAATGGTTTTGATGGTGAATGTGTAGCATGGTTATGGCCAATGACCCCTATCTGTGCATGGTTGTATGTGGCTGGTTTATCCATTTATCTCAGCATGTGTAATTGGCCTCTATCTCATCTTCCCAATGTAAAGTTAATTCTCTTCTACCTTTGCTCCCCTCAAATGTAACTCGGGGTTTCCCTATAATCATGTAAAAGTAGGATAGTTTACTTTCCTTTTATGATGAAGGTGAAGGACCTTGGAGGACATGGTTGACAAGCCAAATTGATCACCTGGTGGGCCCAAATGATCAATTGGAGGAGCCAGCTGATGGTAGACAGAAGGACCAGATGATCGGTGAGATGACCTAACAACTGGCCAGGAGGCAAGCCGATCGGTTTAAGATTTGAACCGATCAACCCAGATTGGCAAGCAGATATCTTCATCAATAACAAGTTTCTGCATTTGATGTAGACCTAGATGACATAATCCCTTGTGGCTCCAAGGGATTACATTAGGACTGGCCATAACCATCGCTTTCATTTATTACATGTTTTCATTATGGGATATATCATCTATATGATACGTACTACATATGTGGTAATTTGATAAAGTATATGCATATACTTATAAATACAAACTCCCTCAATTAAAATATTAAGTGTTATATGTTTTTCAAAAGTGGCACACATGAAAAGCTTGATCGACCAAGCATATTTTATGCCCTAGTGTGGTGCATCGTCTATCTCGTGAAAGTGTGATGGTAATAATGTAGTTTACGCCCTAGCGAGGTGCATTATTATCGTGTCAGCTTTTAGGTCAGAATTAACTGGTGATTCTTAAAGAGTCTAAACCCATAAGCATGTATATGATTATGGCAAGGTGTTGCACATATCATCTATCCAAGAGTTGCGTAAGATGCAATTGTTGGCTAAATTGTACATTATGATAATCCCTTTATTTTGATGATGACAAACATTTCATTCTTGTGGTTTTAACGTGCTATTTGAGTATTTCAGGAACAAGCATATAAGGTGGTGGATAACAAAGACTTGGAAGAACAATTTGATAAAATCGCTTTATTTTCATGATTGTAATCAAATGTAAATGCTTGTACAAGTATATATTTGTACAAGTAATTAGATATCATGTAAATCAAGCGTTTAGATCTTCCCTATCCACTCACAACACTTAGATAGGTCATTCCTCAAGATAGTATCACAATTTCACATTGATACACACACTTAGTAAATGAATAAATTGATTCAGTAATATTCTCGGTCGACAAATCGTCGATCGAGAAAATATCGGTCGACAAAAACTTCGACCGAGAAACTCTCGGTCGACAAAATATTCGATCGAGAATAGACCCTACTAGCCGTTAGACCCAGCAGACAAGGTGGTTGGGAGTTGGAAATGAACGTTGTAAACACTTGCTCCAGGAAGACCCTCGATCGACAAATCTTCGACCGAGAAGGACTCTCAGTCGACAAATCTTTGACCGAGAAGAGTTATGTCTGCACTTTTCAGGGTCAATTAACTAGCTGTTGCAAATGCAATTAGTGGACACATAACGGCTAGTTGAGCACTAAGAACCCCCTAGAAAGTGTCTAGAATGTCCTTAAGCACTTGTAGGTCATTCCTATAAATAGGACATGCCTTAGGACACCTAAAGTCACTAATCTACACTTGTGATACACTTGAGCTTACACTTGCAATTGTCAATCTGTTTTGAGAAATTGAGCAACACTTGCATTGGCTATTCTTCTCCTTGCTCCAATTTTGTGTCCTATAGGCTAGCATCTCCTATCCACAGCAATTACACTTATATATACATTGGTTAGGAGATCAAAATGCTTGATATAGGAAATCAAGCATTGAGCTGCAAAGTGGTATTGTAATTTCTATTTTTCCTTCTTGTTCCTTTTTATCCTGTGTATTCTCCTTGCTACTCCTAGGGTTGGAGGCTGTGGTTTGGAGAAGGTTCTTCTCGATGGAGAAGGTGGACTTCGGAATACATCAAGAAGGCTATTGCAACGGGAAGCTACTTCAAGAGGAAGGCTACTTCAAGGGGGAGCTTGAAGTTACTTCAAGAAGGCTGCTTCAAGGTTGGTGCAATTACTTCTAGGTGAAGGCTGTCTGAAGGGTTTGGTGAAAGAATTGTAATTTTATGTAAAGTCCTTGCGAGGTAATAAAATTTGATTCTTTCAAAATCCCGGTTGGGTAAGCAACCGGGTAGTGGATTGACGGCCTTAGTATTTGCTAAGGTTGGAACCACTCTAAATCCTTGTCCCCTTGTCCAATATCTTTGTGATTGGTTGTTTGAGTTAAAGTACTTTAAATTTATCATAAAACCCTATTCACCCCCCCTCTAGTGGTTTTTCAATTGGTATCAGAGCAGGCTTCAAGGAACCCTAACCAGGTCTTGAAGAATGGAGGGTGGTGGTGCTTACAACCACAAGAAAAGGAGCAGCCTGGACCAACCTACATGTTGTAATTGGTGCTTAGGAACAAGCCACACAACATCTAGTTGCCCGTGGAGGTCAAAGAAGGAAGATACGCATAAAGAATGTCTTATTGCTACAATAAGTGAAGAAGAAGAAGAAGAAGAGGTAAGCCTTTTTTATTTATCTAAAGAAGAGCTAGTTGCTAGTCTTGAAGAGACACACAATAAATATATTGAGTGCAAGAAGAAATTAAAGAAATCTAATAAAGCAAATGATGAGTTACATGCTAAGCTTCTTGCTCTTACATCTGAAAATGAAGATCTCAAAAAGGTTATTGAAGGTCATGATATTAAGCTGAAATCTGTAGAAGCAAATTGTAATCTTCTTTCTCTAGAAAAGTTAAATTTGCAAACTCAAGTAAATGATCTTCAAAAACAACATGTTCTGTGTACACATCTAGATTATGATACTATTGTGAAAGAAAGAGATTCCTTGTTATCTAATCTAGATCAAGCAAAGTTAGACATAAATAAAAGAATGGATGAGATTGTTAAGTTGCAACAAAAAGTTAGTAGGTTGAATAACAATGATACGCTTGATAAAATTTTAAATAATTCTTACCATCAAATTGGAAGGAGAGGACTAGGTTACAAGCCTAAAGGAAAATCTTATCAAAAACCTAGTTGGGGAAGAACACAAGTGCCAAAGAGTCAATCTATGTATGTATCTAAAGGCACAAATACATATGTACCCAAGAATAACCTAGAACAAAATCATAGAAAGAGATATGAGATTGATTATATATGTTGTCATTACTGTTTGCGCCTTGGACACTATTCTTTTTCATGTCCTTACAAGAAAAAGGATGTCGAGTTAGTATGGGTTCTAAAACCCCCAAACTAAAAGAACAAAATTAAGTTGAGATATGACCAAGGACTCTAGTTGCATATTTCTATGTCTATCTCAACTTAACTTAATGAGATAACAAATTAATTCAAGTATCTAAAACTTCTAACTTGAAAATATACAATTCTTTTAAATCTGCAAAGACAAAATTTTGCCTTAATTAAAGTTCTCAAAGCATAAAGACTTAAAATATAATTAGTTGAGATTTGATCTAAATATTACTTTGATATTCATATGCTCTATCTCAACCAAGCTAAATTTTCAAATTGCATGATTGAATTGAAAATGAACTTTGTTTTTTCTTGGAAACAATTACTGAAAACAGTTCTGAAACAGTACATAACTTTTCTCGGTCGAGACACTGTCGACCGAGAAGAACTGTCGGTCGAGAAATGGTCGACCGAGCAGGTTTCTGTTGTCAAGTCTGAAATAAATCTGTTGAACTTGTTTTCAATTAACCTAGCTTGCTATTATTTGTTATTAATGACTGATTTTACATGCAAAACAAGAATAAATTTTGAAGACCATCTTTGAAAACTTATAAACCTAAATGAGATTATTTTGGTTTATCCTTTAAATGGTTTAAAACTGAAAATCATGATTAGTTTAATCAAAGAATTACTGTTTTATCATTGTTCACATGGTCTTTCCTAAATTATTTCTTGGTGTATCTATATAGGAACCATGTGTATTGATAATTAGTCTAAATGATCATAATCATTGTATTTCATGAAATTATCATTATAATGAATGCTTCTATTGTTCTATCAAAATCATTGTGCCATACTCATTATGTTTCATTGGCTTGTTTAAAATAATCTTTAATCCCTATATACAAACCATGGATGGATAATATTCTTGATCATCGTCATTTAGCTTATATGAAGATTCTATTTTGCATAAATAAGTAAAATTTCATGGCAAAAATGCATCTTGACATAATAGATAATGATTGTTGTGTGAATGGCCTGAAATAAATGAATAATGATGCTATGACAAGCCAAACAGTGTCTCTTAGAACAAAAATATTAATGTTTTATCTATTTGTTTGTTCTAAGAAATCACAAGCAAAATCTTGACTTTAAGATATTAATCTTTCTTCCAAGGATATATGTTTCTAAAGAATCCTATGATTCATCTGAAAATGAGGGTAGAAGAAATGGAATTAATATATATGTACCTATAGCAAAGCTTAGGAGACATCATTCAAAATGAATACAGTCTAGGAAAACCAAGGATAAAGACTTCATTGAGATGTCTATATTCAATTTTTAATTGATAAAACTTCTTCATAATAGGTATAACTCAAAGTGCTTCAACTTGATATTTATTTAATAAAGTTATCTGCAGATATTATACTTCACATATGAGTGTTCAAATTGGAAATCTGCAGAAATTGCCTCTTGGTTGAAATCAAGTTTGACCAAGGGGCACTATGGTCGTAGTCAAGGTCGACCTAAAATAAGCTTGACAAAATGCTTATTTGTACATCTTTTTACTGCACTTAATCTTAGTATATTGATCCAAAATGTGTAATTTTAGCACATAAACTCTCATAAAAGGTCAACTTATTATAATATAATATTTATTGTGACCTTAGAATCCTTAAATCATTTTGACTATAAGATTAAGGGGGAGCTCACACGAATTATCTTGATTATAAGATTAAGAAGCTTAAAAAAAACGTTGAAGCTTGTTATGACCTTAGTATTTTTAATCTTGGTTATGAAAATCAAGGAGTCTACAAATTTCATGAATGTGATATAATTCTCTAAACAAATCAGGGTTTAACATCCCATGCATTTGGTTAGAGACACTTTTCATGTACTCTAAGCTGAAAGGATTCTCATATCATTTTCAGGGCCTAAAATCCCTTGTAAAATGGGTGAGAAATCAATACACATATGCCATAAACTTAAACGAAACTCATATCATTTCAAGGCTTAACATCCTTTGCAAATGATTGAGAAACAAATTGTGGCTAAATTTGACAAAAATGGTTTACAATTATATTAATCCCTTAGATTTTTAAACTGAATATCTTATTAAGGGGGAGCATCAAATTATGAAATTAAGGGGGAGAAATAAAAGTCACACTTAATATTTATCTTGGTTATTTTTTTGAAATGACAAAGGGGGAGAAATAATATAAAATCAAAAACATAAAATAAACTGAGTCAGCACCCACTTGCAACATAAGAAAGGCTACAAAAGGTAAACTTCAGGTATGAAACTAATATGATTTATATTTCCTTATTTTATATTTAGGAAATGTTTGTCATCTTCAAAAAGGGGGAGATTGTTGGATAAATTGGACATTATGATAATCCCTTTATTTTGATGATGACAAACATTTCATTCTTGTGGTTTTAACGTGCTATTTGAGTATTTCAGGAACAAGCATATAAGGTGGTGGATAACAAAGACTTGGAAGAACAATTTGATAAAATCGCTTTATTTTCATGATTGTAATCAAATGTAAATGCTTGTACAAGTATATATTTGTACAAGTAATTAGATATCATGTAAATCAAGCGTTTAGATCTTCCCTATCCACTCACAACACTTAGATAGGTCATTCCTCAAGATAGTATCACAATTGCACATTGATACACACTTAGTAAATGAATACATTGAGTCAGTAATATTCTCGGTCGACAAATCGTCGATCGAGAAAATATCGGTCGACAAAAACTTCGACCGAGAAACTCTCGGTCGACAAAATATTCGATCGAGAATAGACCCTACTAGCCGTTAGACCCAGCAGACAAGGTGGTTGGGAGTTGGAAATGAACGTTGTAAACACTTGCTCCAGGAAGACCCTCGATCGACAAATCTTCGACCGAGAAGGACTCTCAGTCGACAAATCTTCGACCGAGAAGAGTTATGTCTGCACTTTTCAGGGTCAATTAACTAGCCTTTGCAAATGCAATTAGTGGACACATAACGGCTAGTTGAGCACTAAGAACCCCCTAGAAAGTGTCTAGAATGTCCTTAAGCACTTGTAGGTCATTCCTATAAATAGGACATGCCTTAGGACACCTAAAGTCACTAATCTACACTTGTGATACACTTGAGCTTACACTTGCAATTGTCAATCTGTTTTGAGAAATTGAGCAACACTTGCATTGGCTATTCTTCTCCTTGCTCCAATTTCGTGTCCTATAGGCTAGCATCTCCTATCCACAGCAATTACACTTCTATATACATTGGTTAGGAGATCAAAACGCTTGATATAGGAAATCAAGCCTTGAGCTGCAAAGTGGTATTGTAATTTCTATTTTTCCTTCTTGTTCCTTTTTATCCTTTGTATTCTCCTTGCTACTCCTAGGGTTGGAGGCTGCGGTTTGGAGAAGGTTCTTCTTGGTGGCGAATGTGGACTTCGGACTACATCAAGAAGTCTATTGCAACGGGAAGCTACTTCAAGAGGAAGGCTACTTCAAGAAGGCTGCTTCAAGGTTGGTGCAATTACTTCTAGGTGAAGGTTGTCCGAAAGGTTTGGTGAAAGAATTGTAATTTTATGTAAAGTCCTTGCGAGGTAATAAAATTTGATTCTTTCAAAATCCCGGTTGGGTAAGCAATCGGGTAGTGGATTGACGGCCTTAGTATTTGCTAAGGTTGGAACCACTCTAAATCCTTGTCCCCTTGTCCAATATCTTTGTGATTGGTTGTTTGAGTTAAAGTACTTTAAATTTATCATAAAACCCTATTCACCCCCCCTCTAGTGGTTTTTCAGCAATTGGCATGATTGCCTACCTTGATAATTGACTATGGACACTGGTGTAGGCTGGGTAATAGTTGAATTATTTTGGATCTTGGCCCACTAGAATATTTTATGCTGCAATACCGAATTGATATGTGAGGGATATCAATTTGAAATAAAATAGTGGGAGCGATAATTAATTAAAGACCTAATTAATATCGACTTTTCAAATCAAATAAAATCAAAAGGGCTTTTGACAATTGCAAATTTTCTATTATAGAATCAAATGACTAACAAATCTGCATTGCGATTGGATGAATAAAATGGGATTTATTTCCATAACTGGTTCAGGACCTTGAGAAGTGTTCTACATGATCCTGAAACACCACTACCAGTATCCACTCCATAATCATTTAAAACTAACACAGATGCTTCTTTAAAGCACACCAATGATGTTATGAACATCAAGAACCTTATGATGGGTTGTATAAACTATGAGTTGCATAAACAACATGATAAGCATGAAAGGTATAATGTCTCTAAGGCTCTATTTGAGTGCAAAGTAATAGAAGGAAAACTAGTAGAGCCTCATGTGCTCAATATGATTGGGCATATGAAGCATCTTGAAAGACTGGGATTTCCTTTAGGTCAAGAGTTGGCCACAAATATGATTTCGCAATCTTTTCCTAAATCATATATCCAGTTTATTGAGTGTTACCACCTAAGTAACATGGCTACACCACTGTAAGAGTTGTTTGACATCTTGATAGGTGTTGAAGCACAAATGAAGAAGGGAAAATCTGTGATGTTGATCAGTAGAGTTGGGTCCAAGGACAAAGGTAAGGCCACGAAGCGTTTTGTGGCTAAGCTAAGGTCCAAGTCTTCAAAACTCAAAATTAGGAGATGGATAAGGGAACCTAGGAAGAAAGGGATTGAGACCTATACTTCTGGTGTATACGTTATTGAGGTTAAATTCACTACTTCCTCATCATGGGTATTAGATACCAGATGTGGATCACACATTTACTCAAATGTGAAGGATCTAAAAAGAAGTATATCTTTAGAGAAAGGTGAGGTTGAACTGTGTGTTGCTAATGGAGAAAGACTTGCGGCCAGTACAATTAGAACCTATGACTTAACTCTACCAAGTGGGCTTGTAATAGAGTTAGAGAACTGCTATTACGTGCCTACCATTAATATGAACATCATATGGGTATATTGTTTGGACAAGAAAGGATTCAAATTTCTTATAAAGAATGGAAGATGTTCTATTAGTAAAGATGGGATCTTTTATGGAAGTGCCACTATGTCTTATGGTCTATACTTGATAGATCTATAGATAAGTGCATATAACACAAATACAAAAAGACAAAAACTCAATGACTCAAACCAAACCTACCTTTGGCATTGTCGTCTAGGGCACATAAATGAGAACCACATATCTAGACTCCATAAGGATGGTTATCTAGACTCTTTTGATCTTGAATCAATAGAGAAATGTAAATCTTGTTTATTGGTCAAGATGACCAAGACTCCATTTACTGGAAAGAGTGAAAGGGCTAGTGATCTATTAGGACTCATACATACAGATGTATGTGGACCTTTTAGAACAGATGCTAGAGGTGGGTACAAGTACTTCATTACCTTTGCTAATGACTTCAGTAGGTATGGCTATGTCTACTTGATGAGACATAAGTCAGAAACTCTTGAAAAGTTTAGAGAGTTTATGAATGAAGTGCAAAAACAACTTGGAAAAAGTATTAAGGCACTTTGATCTGATCGAGGTAGAGAATACTTATGTCATGGGTTAACAACCTAACCCTCCTCTACACCTTAGGTGCCAAAATAATGTGTAAAAAAGGGTTAAAGTTGCCCATCCCTGAGTGGATCAAACACACAAGTATATACATGCACCAAATAACAAAGCTTCCTTAAATAGACCAAATGTTAATTGCATAGGGGCCTGAAGGCATAGGAGTTCTATAGAAGAAAAACTTAGTACATGAGAGAAGCTACTTGCAGAAGAAAAAGGACATAAACTAAGAGTCCCATTCAAATTTAGCAACCCCATGAAAGATCTGATTTTGTTGAGCCAGCATATTGAGTTGCATCATCATCATCATAAGCAAAAGGTACCTATAAAGCATTAGAAAATTGGTACACGTCAGCACAATTTATAAATATATTATATTGAGTACGCCTACGTGTCTTCAATTATACCTCTCATCAGAACTTGACAATAAAATAAAAGTAAACTTGGCAATAATAAACAATATGACAAAAGCATACTTGAACAAGAATGTTTATGATGTGGCCTATTATCGTACTAACAAATTCACTCGGGGTTGAAATCCCAGAGTTTTTACCAAAACCTTGTGCAATAATATCACCTGCAAGTGGACAGGTCTTATCACAGTATAGTTAAGGATCGAATCCAGAGGGACAATATTTTTAAGAATAGTTACTAGTCTAGTCTAGCTCAAGTAAGACTAATATTTAGAACAAAGGTTGATTTGTGTTTAATTAAACTAATTGAAAGAAATTAAAGAGTAGAATTAAAGTTGAATCTAGATTAATGATGGGATCACTGGGGTGGCATCAGGTTTCACCACCTCTACACATGCAAACATATCCAATCATAAATATCCAGGCAAGATCTAACTATCCAAATAGAACTGTTGCAAACCCTCCCGAAGGGATGTTTAGGTTCGTGTAAGCATCACCTTAGGCATCAGATTTCTCATCACCATCCAAATCATGCACTTACAGTTCTGAAGATACAGATATCCAATTGAAGATGCGGGCCCCGTATACAGGTGTCAGGCACACAGAAGCATGATTGTGGGCTAGATGGCTCGTCCCCTCACGGATCATTCACTTACGACCTCAGGGAATCCCATTCTATTTCTAGTTAGGGAGTCAACCACATTAATCGACATTCTATCCTACATATTGAAGTTCTCGCAACATAGGAAAGAACAAGATAAAAGCAAGCAGGTGATCAATGTACAAGCAAACATCGACGATTAACAATGAAATGAAAAGTTACATTCATGTCATGGAATGTTTAACAAAAGGGCATATAAGCATGGGCAGCGGGGCTAGTCTCCACACCCCAGTGAAATGAACTACTCGCTCATGATGTGAGAAACAAGAAGAACAATGGAGAGGGAAGGTTCCACCATGAGCATGGTGCAGAAGAGTGTCACAGCTCGGTGAAGATGATGTGGTCTTCTACACCATGTCAGAGTAGATCTGGACAAGGAGTGAGGGACACCGCGATAGACGGGGTAGACCTTCTCTCTTCACCTTCCTTCTCTTCTCGTCATTCTTGCTCGTGGCAGGAAGAGCAATCTTTGGAGGCGTATGAGGTGTGGATGCACGTAGATGGATCGTGGAGAAGAGTGATGGATCGGGATCCCTTTCTAGGGTAGAGCATGTGTCCAGGTAGCCTAGCGGCGTCTCAAATCTGATCCTCAAATGAGGACCCCTCTGTTCCTATTTATAGGAATTGGTCAAGTCTTAAACAGTTTGGGAGAACCGTTCACATCTTTACGATTTGGACTCTTGATTAATTCCTCATGGTTTTAGTGTGAGTCTACTTCACACGGTTTGGAAATCCATTTGTTTCTTCTTGGTTTTGGGAAACCATTTAGGGTTCAGCGATCGATTGCCTTCCTCATAGTCTTGAGACCGTGAGGGCCTTCACGATCTTATGCTCACGTGTTCTCACAGTTTGGAAGACTCTCTCAGTCATGCACTCAAGTTCTTTCTTGATCTTGGACTCTCGCGGTCTTCATTGCCTCCAATCGTTCTCGGCTTCACGGTCTCGGTCACTCAGCCGTGGACAAGTGGTCCTGAGATCTTCACAATCTTGCGTCTTGTAGTTTCTGCTTCTCTCCTCATGATCTCTAGCCTCGCGGTCTCATGGGATTCCATTCTTCACAGTTTGGTGGTGAGCGGTGTTGTCATGTGTAGGTCGTGAAGCAGAACGCAAGAAGGAGGCTTTGAAGTGGTGGTGGTGGGAGTATGGGGGCTGTGGTGGCATCGTCTGAGGTCTTCTATTGGTCGAGGACCGCTAGGGAGTGAGGAGGCGAGCAGGTGTTCCAAGCAGTTTGGGTGATCAAGAGGGCTCTCACGATCTTGGGATCCTGAGGGCTCTCACGGTCTTGAGACCATGAGAAGGAGGAGTGAGTGAGGGTGCAAGACCGTTAAGATGAGATCGAGTGACTGGATGAATAGGATGCATCAATTCTTGATCATACGGTTTCATATGCTTGCGGTCTTGAGACCAAGAGAGCTCCATTCAGTCTTGAGACCGTTTGGAGGGTTGATGGTGGCAAACTGTGAGAATGGTGGTGACCGTTAGGAGGCAGGTTGTATTGAAATTTTTAAGGTTGAGAAAGGTGGGCCCAAAACTAGTGGGTGGGTCCCACTATTAGGGTTTGACTTGGATGAAGAAAGAAGGGAATGGTTGATGGAGGTGGAAGGTGAAGCACAACAAGGTGGTGATGGTGGTCATTAATGGAAGGTGAAGTGGATGAAGGGTGTTTAAATGAGGGTAGATCTAGGGTTGAGTGAAGGTGGCCCCCAGTGAAAGATTCATCCTCAATATGACATGCATGATCTTCATGAAATTCATATAAATGTAGTTAGTAATCTTGATAATTCAACCAATTAAGTAAATTTGCATATTGTAAGATCCAGGAGATGAAAGTGAAAGTATTGAGTCGAATTGGGTCCAAGATGGCGAACGAATATCATGATGAATATGGATTCGTCAAACCACCCCAAACTTAAATGTTGCTCGTCCTCGAGTAACACAAAATCCAAAACAGTTGCCAAATGAATGATTTCTACTCATGTGATTTCCTCATCTTCACATCACAATTGTTTCCTTTCTACTTCGTATGACTAGGCATCTCAACTTCCTGAGATCATTGAATACATCTTACTATATCTTTGTTCCTGAGTTTGTTTTCCAACATCACTTGCTCCTCACCTTTTCCAACAACAAGCATTTCTAAGGGTTTCATAAGAGTCCAGAGATACCCATAGAACAACAAGTGTGCACCTGATCTGACACTGGTGTATTTCAGGATAGTGGAGGCATTCATTGTGCCTTTAGGTGGGAAAAGGAGTGAAGGGTGGTATGGAAGGAAATTGTATATCTCTCCTCTATTCGACTCGATATTTATTATATGGTTGCAATTTCATTGATTGCTTTTTTTTGTGTGAATCTCTCCTCTATTCGACTCAAGATTGCAAATCTTTTTTGTGTGTACATTGGCATCTTTTCTTGGTGATACGCCCCTATTAATTAGCGAGGGTTATGGAAGAAGTGGATATAGAGAGAGGTGGTGTGCCACCCCGAACTTAGGGTTTGGCATGATTTTGGCTATTTTTGTTTCTTTTTTATGGATGGAGGGGTACGAAGATGATGGAAGAAGCGTAGAAGAGAGTTCAGATCAGAATGCAACTTGATTTACAATTCAATGCACCAGGTCTTTCTCTTTATCATACTCTGCTCAAATAATGACTTAATGAGGATCCAGTGGAGATTCCATGTTATTGTTCCACTAGTCAGTTAGGAAGCACGACGTTTTTGATCCCTATTAGTTCGACAGAAACTTGCCATTTTTGTAGAAGGATCATGATGTTAGGATTCATAAGCTTCACAAGATGATTTCAATCAAAAGGCTAGTTTCAAAAAGTGGTCCTCTTGAGGATTTGCTTTGAATATGGAGGGTGTAATGATTCAAAATGCATAGAGAGAGAAATTATCTAGCTAAGTAATTGATTTTATTGAAAAAAGTACCACGGACATTGAATAAGAATCAATCTTCCGGTCCAAACTTCATCAAGTTTCTATACAATTTCTTTGAAAACTTGAAATTTTTGAAAATTTTGATCAAAATGCAATGATGAGATCTTAACTCTGAAACAGATAGGAGCAAGTGGAAGGTAAAGTACATACCACCCACCCTCCACCCCAAACTTAGAAATTTGCTCATCCCGAGAAAACTCTATATCCGAGATGGAGGGGAAAATTCATGCCAGTTGGACCACTAGATTGTGGTTGCGTTCCAATCAGCACACGTCCTTCATCTAAAAATCTCAAAAATGAGGACTAGTCAGAACTTAAGATAGCATCCTGTGATGCGATTTTTATTCAGAGCAAAAAATTTCTAAAAAGTAAAAACAAAATTAAGGAAATTTCTAATTCAAAATTTAAAAGAAAAACAAATTATTGACTGGGTTGCCTCCCGACAAGCGCCTTTGTTTTACGTCGATGGCTCAATGTGAATCTTTCAATTTTCTAGTGGATATGTCAGATTGGTGAGATCCAGCATTATTTCGGTGCCTATGTCGGCTGAGGTGAAATATCTCTTTAAGCGTTGGTCATTAGCCATGAATTCTCCTGACTGTTCACTCCATAAAATGAAAGCACCATGCTGGTAGATGCTTTTGACAATGTATGGTCTAGACCAGTGAGAACAGAGTTTCCTTGGGAACAACCTCAGTCTTGAGTTGAACAACAGAACTTGGTCTCCCACTTGAATGTCCTTTCTTTTCAGATGACCATCATGCCAAAGCTTTGTGTGTTCTTTGTAGATTTGTGCATTCTCATAAGCTGTCATCCGGAGTTCATCCAGTTCTTGAAGTTGTAGAATCCTGGCTTGGCCAGATTTCTTCATGTCAAAATTTAGTTGTTTGATTGCCCACCATGCTTTGTGTTCGATTTCTACAGGCAGGTGGCATGACTTACCATAGATTAATTAAAATGGTGTAGTTCTAAGAGGAGTCTTAAAAGTAGTTCGGTAGGCCCACAAGGCGTCATTGATTTTCACTGACCAATCTTTTCGGTTGTGACCTACTATCTTTTCTAAGATAGCCTTGAGTTGACAGTTAGAGACATCTACATGTCCACTTGTTTGTGGATGGTAGGGGGAGGCCACTTTTTGTGTTACACCGTATTTCCTCAGCAATGCTTCAAAACTTCTTTCTAGAAAATGAGAGCCTCCGTCAGATATCACGGTGTGTGGGACTCCAAAACTGGGGAAAATAATATCCTTGAACATCTTGATAATAGGTTTGGAATCGCTAGTTACGGTTGGAATGGCCTCTACCCATTTTGAGACGTAATCCACCACGACTAGGATGTAGGAAAATTCATGTGAAGATGGGAATGGACCCATGTAGTCCACACCCCAAACATCAAAAATCTTGACTTCTTACCATAGTTTAAGTGGCATCTCATCTCTTTTCATAATTTTACCAGTTCTCTGACATTTGTTACATGATAGAATAAAGATGTAGGAGTCTTTGGATATGGTCGGACAAAAGAAACCACATTGCAAAACTTTCAAGGCAGTTTTCTTAGAGCTCATATGGCCTCCAACTGGGCCTGAGTGACATTTCTCTAAAATAAGTTGGGCTTCCTCTTCAGCGATACAACGTCTGTAGAGACCATCAGCACATAGATTGAATAGGTATGATTCATCCCAGTTATACTACCTCACATCATGCATGAATTTCTTCAGTGCATTCTCGGTGCATTTAGGGTGGATAACACCAACAACAAGGTAGTTCACATAATCCGAGTACCAAGGTGTAGCTTCTGAAACTTTCATGAGTTGGTCGTCTGGAAGAGAATCGTTAATCGGGATCTTCTCAATTTCCAGAGTGTGGATACGACTGAAATGGGATGCCACAACATTCTTTGTACCTTTTTTATCTCTTATCTCCAAATCAAATTCTTGCAAGAGGAGAATCCATCTGATTAACCTAGGTTTAGCATCTTTCTTTTCTAGGAGGTAACTGATAGCGGCATGATCTGTGTAGACAATGACTTTAGAACCAATGAGGTAAGATATGAACTTATTGAAGGCATACACGACTGCAAGGAGTTCTTTCTCAGTAGTTGCATAGTTCCTTTGAGCTTTGTCAAGGGTTTTCGATGCATAGTAGATCACATAATGTTTCTTCTCTATATATTGGCCTAAAACAGCACCCACAGCGTAATCACTGGCATCACACATAATTTCAAATGGGTGATCCCAATTTGGAGCTCTGATGATGGGTGTTGTTGTAAGAGAATTCTTTAGGTTATTGAAACTCTTGACACATTCTTCATCAAAATGGAAATCAGTGTCCTTTAGTAACAAATTCATCATCGGCTTGGTTATCTTGGAGAAATCCTTTATAAACTGTCTATAAAAGCCTACATGACGAAGGAACACGCGAACTTCTCTTACATTTGTCGGGATAGAGAGTTTGTAAATCACTTCAATTTTCACTCTGTCTACTTTGATACCTCGGCTGCTGACTCTATGGCCAAGGACAATGCCTTCCTTTACCATAAAGTGGCACTTCTCCCAGTTCAATACAATATGTGCTTCTTCACACTGTTTAAGGATGAGGGAGAGGTGCTTTTGGCACGAGTCATATGAATCTTCATATATAGAAAAATTATCCATAAAAATTTCCATGATAGTTTCAGTGAGACCAACGAATATTGTCGCCATGCAATGCTGGAAAGTTGCAGGTGCATTACAAAGACCGAACGACATCCTTCTAAAGGCATATGTTCCAAATGGGCAAGTAAAAGTTGTTTTCTCTTGGTCATCTGGATGTATAGGAATTTGATAGAATCCAAAGTAACCATCGAGATAGCAGAAATATTCTTGGTGAGACAACCGCTCTAAGACTTGGTCAAGAAAAGGCATCGAGAAATGATCCTTTCGTGTTGCCTTGTTCAACTTCCTGTAATTGATACACATCCTCCACCCAGTGACTGTTTGAGTGGGGATGAGTTCATTACCATCATTCTGTATCACAGTAGTTCCACCCTTCTTCGGGACAACATGCACAGGACTCACCCATGGTGAATCGGAGATCGGATAGATAATACCTATAGTGAGTAGTTTAATGACTTCACAGTGGACAACTTCCTTCATGTTCAGATTAATCTTCCTTTGATGTTCAATGGTTGTCTTGTGATCTTTCATCATGGGGATTTTGTGCATGCAAAGCGCTTGATTGACCCCAGTGAGATCACTCATCTTATAGTCGATGGCTTTTCTTCTTTCCTTTAATTCTGTCAGGAGTTTATCTTCTTGTTATGCCGTTAGATCATAATTTATGATGATTGGGCAGACCTTGAGATCATCCAAAAACACGTACTTCAATCCTTCGGGTAGGGGTTTCATTTCAGGAGCTTCTAGTTTCTCGCACAGTTCTTCAGTAACATTCACAACCTTGAGTTTCTCAAATTTGGGTTCAAGATCTTCTCTAGCAGTGTCGAGGTGGAGAACATAATCCTTTATTTGTTCATCAATGGAGTCACCAGAAGATGGGTTTGTTAGAGCCACTTCTAACGGATCATCTTGTTCATAATCTTCTTGTGTAAGCAGTGACATTTGATGTATGAAATAAATCAAGTAGACTTCTTCTTGCATGCTCGGTCTTTGCATGCTTTCAAAAACTTTGAACCCGAGGGTTTCTTTTTCTTGTCTGAGCAGTAAGGTTCTTGCTTCAACATCAATCAGCTCTCTTGCAGTGGCAAGGAACGGACGGCCAAATATGAGAGGGTATCTGGTGTCTTCTTTTATGTCCATGATGAAAAAGTCACATGGAACATAGGAATCTTTGCCTACCTTGATGTGTACATCCTCAATAATTCCCAAGGGGAGAGTTACAATGTTATCTGCAAGATGTATGGTCATGCCAGTTGGAAGTAGTTTTGCAAACCCTAGCCTCTTGCAAAGGCTAAGTGGCATGATAGAGATGCTAGCTCTAAGATCGGCCAATCCCTTCTTACATGAAGAGTCACCGATATGGCACAAAATCCCAAAGAATCCTGGGTCTTTCTGCTTCTTCGGCATCTTGCTCTGAATAGTGTCTGAAGTGGTTGTTGCTAACTTGACTATTTCGTATTCTTCAGTTATATATTTCCTTGTCAGGAGTGACTTCAAGTACTTTGTCCATGCTGGTATTTCAGTCAGCGCATCAAGAAAGGGTATGTCAACATGGAGTTTCTTCATAGCTTCTTTGAACTTGTTGAATTGAGTGTCATGCTTTGTCTACCTCAAATGAGCTGGGAAAGGAGGGTGAGGCTTGTACACTGGCACGTCTGGCTCTGGTATTTCTATTTATGCAACAGTAGGTTTTTCAGAACTTTCCTTGTCTATCTTATCAGTAGTTTTTGGCCTTTTTGGTTGAGACTCAGGTGTTGTAGAGTCTTGGACAATCACAAAGTCATCCTTGTCTTTAATAACCATAGGCGTCTTGAAAGGAGGATCAAGATAGTCTTTTCCAGACCTGGTGGTGACAATCTTCAGATGCTCTGGGTGCTTAGGATTGTTCTCTGGTTGACCAGCAAAGGCTCCAGCAGGTGGCTTCATGCTAGCTGCAAGTTGAGCTAGTTGAGATTCAATAGCCTCTGATGTGACTGCAACATCTTCTCAATGGTTGTCAGCTTATCATCCAGAGAGACGGGGCAGGCTTGTTGCCCTTGTTGTTGGTTCTGGTAAGGGACTTGGTTGGGATTATGGAACTGAGAATTGTTCTGATAATTGTTGTAGTTCCTGTTTGGGAAGTTCCCTCTAAAGATTCTTTGATTCTTGAAATTTTGTTGTTGGTTATACTAGAATCCTGGTGGGATTCATTGTTGATTATTTGAACCAAGTTGTCGTGAGTTTTCCGCTCCTGATTTCCATATTGAAGACCATGATGGTTCCTGTTCTGATTTGGATTGTAATATCCTTGACCAGGGATAGTATTGATAGCATTAAGATTTTCCATTTGACCATTATCTCCTTATCCATAAATGTTGCTTAAAACAACATCATAGAGAACATTGCAAGCTAGAGTAGAATGATCAGTGCCTTTGCATGCTTCACAGAACAATGAAGCTGACTTGATCTGTTGTTGTTGTTGTGGGAGTGAGCGTCTTCTTTCATAGGCAACAAGAGATTATTCAAGATGGTCTTTTTTGGCAACTAAGAGCTTGAGGGATTCAGCGATAGACTCGTACTCAGGAATAGCTTCAGCCATAGCTACCTTCAACACTCCTTTACCTACAAATCTACCCCAATTAGCTTGATTTTCAGCAACAAGGGTGACAACCTTCCATGCGTTGTCATAACTATGACGCGTGAAGTTTCCTCCAGATGAGGAGTCTAAGAACCTTTTGATGTCGTCATCCACACCCCTATATAAGATCTCAATGAGAGGATTCTTAGGAATACCACAGTGTGGACACTTGCGTAGAAGCTCTTTGTATCTTTCCCATGGTTCACCTAGGGATTCTCCAGGGACCTGAGTGAATTGAGTTATACGTCCCCTGATTTCATAAGTGAGACAAGGAGGATAGAACTTTTCTAGAAAGACATTTTGAATTTGTTCCCAGGTGGTGATGGGCTCGCATTGCAAGGAATTGTACCAACTTATGGCTCTATCAGCAAGAGAGTATTTGAAAAGACAGAGTCTTATAGCATCATCAGAGACTCCATTTTGCTTTGTCATAGCACATAGATATATAAATCTCAGAATATGTTCTTGACTATCTTCTCCTTGCTTACCATAGAATGGGCTGTTTTGAAGCAAGGTGATCCGATGTTCCCGTATCTCAAAATTTGGAGCATTGACGGGAGGAGATTGTACTGGGTGGTGAACGTTAGTAGCTTTAGGGATTGAGAACTCTCTAAGGTCCTTCTGCAGTTCTGCTGCTTGTGTTGCTTGGATTTCTTCTTTAACTGCAGCTCTAGCATTTTGCATAAGCCTATCTCTTTGCGCATTAAGCGCTTGAGCTACCCTTCGGGAAATTTCCTCCTCTTGTGCCATCCTAACTTAGTTCTCTCTACATTGACAATGAAAGGTATGTTCTATCTCAGGATCAAAGCTAGCAGCTAGGCCGGAACTATTCGAGCGGTGCATACACTAGTCTTTGGGGGTACCTGGGATGGAAAGACCGTTCGAAAGTAAGATTGATGAAGAGGAACCCAATTCAAGTGGATGATCAATAGTGTCAAAAGAAAAAGAAAATCCTAGATTAGCCTCAAGAGAACTAGATTTGACCAGCTGATTCCGTTGTCCCCGACAACGGTGCCAGAATTTGACGTGGCCTATTATAGCACTAACAAATTCACTCGGGGTTGAAATCCCAGAGTTTTTACCAAAACATTATGCAATAATACCACCCGCAAGAGGACGGGTCTTATCACAGTATAGTTAAGGATCAAATCCTGAGGGACAATATTTTTAAGAATCGCTGCTAGTCTATTCTAGCTCAAGTAAGACTAATATTTAGAACAAAGGTTGATTTATGTTTAATTAAACTAATTGCAAGAAAGTAAAGAGCAGAATTAAAGTTGAATCTAGATTAATGATAGGATCACTGGGGTGGCATCAGGTTTCACCACCTCTACACATGCAAACTCATCCAATTATAAACATCCAGGAAAGATCTAACTATCCAAATAGAACTGCTACGAACCTTCCTGGAGGGATGTTTAGGTTCATGTAAGCATCACCTTAGGCATCATATTTCTCATCACCATCCAGATCATGCACTTACAATTCTGAAAATACAGATATCCAATTGAAGCTGTGGGCCCCCTATACAGGCGTCAGGCACATAGAAGCATCATCGTAGGCTAGATGGCTCGTCCCCTCACAGATCATTCACTTATGACCTTAGGGAATCCCATTCTATTTCTAGTCAGGGAGTCAACAACATTAATTGACATTCTATCCTACATATTAAAGTTCTCACAACATAGGAAAGAACAAGATAAAAGCAAGTAAGTGATCAATCTACAAGCAAACATCAACGATTAACAATGAAATGAAAAGTTACATTCATGCCATGGAATGTTTAACAAAAGGACATATAAGCATGGGCAGTGGGGCTAGTCCCTGCACCCCAGTGAAATGAACTACTCGCTCATGACATGAGAAACAAGAAGAACAATGGAGAGGGAAGGTTCCACCATGAGCATAGTGTATAAGAGTGTCGCAGCTCGGTGAAGATGATGCGATCTTCTACGTCGTGTCGGAGCAGATCTGGACGAGGACCGAGGGACATCATGATAGACGGGGTAGACCTTCTCTCTCCACCTTCCTTCTCTTCTCGTCATTCTTGCTCGCGGCAAGAAGAGCAGTCTTTGGAGGCGTATGAGGTGTGGATGCACGTAGATGGATCGTGAAGAAGAGTGATGGATCGGGATCCCTTTCCAGGGTAGAGCATGTATCCAGGCAGCCTGGTGGTATCTCAGATCTGATCCTCAAATGAGGCCCCTCTGGTCCTATTTATAGGCACTGGTCAGGTCTTAAACAGTTTGGGAGAACTGTTCACATCTTTACGATTTGGACTCTTGATTAATTCCTCATGGTTTTGGTGTGAGTCTGCTTCACAGAGTTTGGAAATTCGTTTGTTTCTTCGTAGTTTTGGGAAATTGTTTAGGGTTCAGCGATCGGTTGCCTTCCTCACAGTCTTGAGACCGTGAGGGCCTTCACGATCTTGTTCTCACACATTCTTGCAATTTGGAAGACTCTCTCGGTCCTACGCTCAAGTGCTTTCTCAGTCTTGGATTCTCACAGTCTTCATTGCCTCCAATTGTTCTCAGCTTTACGGTCTCGATCACTTGGTTGTGGGCAAGCGGTCCTGATATCTTCACGATCTTGCATCTCACGATTTATGCTGGTCTCCTCATGATCTCTGGCCTCACAATCTCATGGGATTCCGTTCTTCACGGTCTGGTGGTGAGCGGTGCTGTCTGGTGCAGGTCGCAAAGAAAACCATAAGGAGGCGGCGTTGAAGTGGTGGCGGCAGGAGTATGGGGGTTGTGGTGGCGTCGTCCGAGGTCTGTTGTGGGTCGAGGATCGCTAGGGCGTGAGGAGGCAAGTAGGTGTTCCAAGCAGTCTGGGTGATCATGAGGGCTCTCACGGTCTTTATACCGTGAGAATGAGGAGCGAGCAAGGGTGTAAGACCGCTAAGATGAGACTGAGTGGTTGGATGAATAGGAGGCATCAATTCTCGATCGTACGGTGTCAGATGCTCACAGTATTGAGACTGAGAGAGCTCCATTCGGTCTTGAGACCATTTGGAGGGTTGATGGTGGCAAACTGTGAGGATGGTGGGGATCGTTAGGAGGTAGGTTGTGATGAAATTTTTAAGGCTGAGAAAGGTGCGCCCGAAACTAGTGGGTGGGTCCCACTATTAGGGTTTGACTTGGATGAAGAAAGAAGGGGATGGTTGATGGAGGTGGAAGGTGAAGAACAACAAGGTGGTGATGGTGGTCATTAATGGAAGGTGAAGTGGATGAAGGGTGTTTGAATGAGGGTAGATATAGGGTTGAGTGGTCATTGATGGAAGGTGAAGTGGATGAAGGGTGTTTGAATGAGGGTAGATATAGGGTTGAGTAAAGGTGGCCCCCGGTTGAAGATTCATCCTCAATATGACCTGCATGATCTGCATGAAATTCATATAAATCTAGTTAGTAATCTTGATAATTCAACCAATTAAGTAAATTTGCATATTGTAAGATCCAGGAGATGAAAGTGAAAGTATTGAGTCAAATTGGGTCCAAGATGGCGACTGAATATCATGATGAATATGGATTCGTCAGTTTATTAACAAAAGAACACATATTTTAGGTGTATTTTCCATTATATCTTCCATGCATTTACTACCTGAGAGTTGGATGGATTAAGGCCTTTATGATCTACTACCAAAGAGTTGGATCATTTCACAATGTGATCTACTACCAAAGAGTTGGATCACTTTCCAGTACTTTACTACCAAAGAGTTGAAGTACGTTATTCCAACACTTTACTACCAAAGAGTTGAAGTGCTTTTGATATAATGGACAAGATAATTTATGTTCAAGTTTTGTAAAATATATAGAGGAAACATCATTGCAAATGACCATACATAGATATTTATTTCAAACAATGCCATATGCCAAGTCTTCTACATTCATAATATAACCATATTAATTAGTAGGGCCAAGTAAGAGGCATGGGCGTACCTTTTACTCAGAAGTGGGGAGTCCAGAGATGCTCCTCACTAGTACCTTTATCCTCCTGAAATTATAAGGGATTTGGTACTAATTAGCTATAATGGCAAAAACACCATTTAATTCTAAAAGAGTATAAAAGGCCCTTTTCTTAGTTAAACTCATGAGAGTAGAGTATGAGTCTTTGAGCATGGATTTGAGTCCATAATTGATAGTGTCATGTTAGAGTAGGACTTCTAGGTCAAATTGGTGGTCTTTAGATCATATTTGGTAATTATAATCATTTTTGGTAAGCCAAATGGGGAAAAAGAGTGATAATTCGACTTTACTAATAATTGAGTCACATTAATTGGAAATTAACATTTCATAATTATCTAGGCACAAAAATAGGATAATCATATGATTTTGGTGATTTAATCAGGCTCGAGTATTTACTAAATAATTAAACAAGATAGAAACATATTTGAGCATGAGTAATTATACGAGTCATATTTATGGTCAACTGATATCATAATCATTATACTCATATTTTTCTGATCAAAATAGAGTACTTGTTCATATTTGTCTGACACTCCTACTATTTATAAAAAATTTTCCAAGATTAGGGCATTACTTGGCGATTATTGAAAACCGATGATTAAATAAACGAGAAGGGAAAAAGGTGGGTCGTTGGATGCTCAGATCCAACGGTCAGGGTTTAATCGCATGATAGAAAAATAAGAACAAGGCAGATGAGGTGGAAAAACCTTACTGGTCCAATCGGACTCGGTGGGTCCCGCTCTCCCTGGATCTTCTGCAAGCTAAGCTTGCTCTGCCGTCAACTCCGACGAGCTCCAGATGGTAGCAGGGGGCTCCTGGATTGCAAATGGGAATGGCTTCACCTTCGTGGATCCTTCCTGGTTCAAGGCGGCAAGGAGTCAGGTCGCGGCTCCCTCTGGAGCAGTGCACCGTCGAGAGGAGCAATGAGCTTAGTTGCTCGTTGCGGAAAAGGGGGTGTGGGGGAGCAACAGATGGCATCGAAGTCCTTTGAGATGTCGTTGAGGTTGCTGGAGGCACCACGAAGCTAGAGGAAGGGCCAATTCAGGGTAAGGATGGGAAGAGGGAGCTCACCCATCACTTGCTCCATGGTGGAGCCGATCAGAGTTGTTGGCTAGAGGGTAGAGCTATCGAGGCTATGTTCGATTGAATTGGAGGAAAGGACGAAGCAAAGAGACCTCGGTGATGCTTGTGGGGTGCTTAAATAGATGGGAGGAGGACTGAGCGTGGTATGCCCAATTCACGTTGGGTGCGCTGGAGCCGGTTGCCACTGGTGGCAGTTGTGGGGGTGGTTCTGGTCATCAATGGGAGTTGTGTGAGGGGTTGTCGAATTTGTGGAGAAGATATGAAGGTAGTGCCTTGGATGGTTTCTCGCGAGAGTGGGTGGGGGCGGAGATAGTGGTTAGGGGTTCAAATCATGGTTGTAGCCACATTCCCCCAAGTTGATCGAAGGTTGGGGACGACCCCATGCCCGTCCGATCTGCTTTGGATCTATGGCCTCTCCATCAAACGGTCAGAAGATGCTAGGAGAGTAGGATATGTGGATTGCTGACCTAAGCCCCGCGTGATGGGGTAACAATACCCATGAGTTGATCAAAATCATAGGGTTGTATAATGATATGATTTTAAATGGAATGAAACATTGTAAAAACTTTGAAAATTCATAGAGATGACATGAAATTTGGAAAATAGCTCCACCTCAATGATCCTTAGATGTTGGAAAAGTTTGAGCTCAAAAATCATAACTTGATTGGTCAATGTGTCACGTTATGAAATTAGGGTTTTAGAGTTAAGATATTATAAAAGAACAAGTGTAAAAGAGATATAAAATCCACTTTATCACATCCTACTCACCTTAAAAGGATTTTTTTCCTCAAAATTAAACTGGTTGAAAGTTGTGAGGGAAACATTGCTCCATATCCGCTTGTAGTTCCCAAGTTGCATCTTTTGTACCATGATGGTTCCACTGCACCTTTACCATCTGGATCTTCTTGTTCCTGAGCTCCTTGACTTTGGAATAAGAATCTTTGTAGGCTGCTCTGGATAAGAGAGATTCTCCCACAACTCCAGAGGCTCATGATTCAGTACATGCGGCAAGGAGTCAGGTCATGGCTAGACCTATCAAACAGGTGGGTGGGTTGGGTTTGGGTTGCGTCATTGCGGGTTTGGGTCTCGTGGGTACGGGTCAAAAATATTCAATTCTAAATGGGTTGGTGAAAGACAAATCCAAACCCAACCCAACGGGTTGCGGGTCACCCGTGGGTTCCCATATAATGTGTTCAATAAAAAATATTTTCCAAGTTACTACTCAAATGATAAAATAAGATCATTCTCTAGTATTTTTAAATGAAATATAACACAAAAGCATCCAACTACTATACATTATCTCTATCAGATAAATAAGTATGTTGTTAAGCTTTTACAATAATTTAATCACACACCTTTTCAAATGTATGATCTTGATCGACAAATTAGAGTTGTAAACTTTGTAATTCAATTCCATATGAAGCTTTATAGACCATTTAGATAATATAGAATACATGGATTTGTTACCCATATCTCCCTCTTTGATATCAAATCTTGTTGGGCAAGTTCTAGTTTGTACTGAAACTCCTTAACAAATAATAGTTAGTAGTAGATCATCATATACATAATAAGTAATTGTAGATCATTATATTTATTTCTATATGATCAATAATTTAGCGGGTCACCCGCGGGTGCTCGCGGGCCACTCGTGAAACCCTCTAAATAAATGGGTGGGTTTGGGTTTGGGTTTGGGTAATTTCCAGCGGGTGACAAATTTCATCACCCAAACCCAACTTAAACGGGTCGACCCATGGGTGCCCGTGGATTTTGACCCAATTTGCCAGGTCTAGTCGTGGCTCCCTCTGGAGCAGCGTGCCGCTGAGAGGAGCAAAGAGCTTAGTTGCTCATGGGGGAGAAGGGGGTGCCAGGGAGAAGCAGATGGCATTGAAATCCTTTGAGATGTTGTCGAGGTTTCTGGAGGCACCATGAAGCTAGAGGAAGGGTTAATTCAGGGTAAGGATGGGAAGAGGGAGCTCATCCATCACTTGCTCCATGATAGAACCGATCAGGGTTGTTGGATAGAGGGTAGAGTTATCGAGGATCTATTCGATTGAATTGGAGGAAAGGATGAAGCAAAGAGACCTTGGCAATGCTTGTGGAGTGCTTAAATAGATGGGAGGAGGACTGAGCATGGGATGCCTAATTCAAGTTGGGCGCGCTGGAGCCGGTTGCCGCCAATGGCACTCGTGGGGGTGGTTCTGGTCATCAGTGGGAGTTGTGTGAGGGGTTGTCCAGTTCATGGAGAAGAGACAAAGGCAGTGCCTCGGATGGTTTCTCGTGAGAGTGGGTGGGGGCAGAGATCGTGGTCAGGGGTTCAAACTTGTGGTTGTATCCACGTTCCCCCGAGTTGACTGGAGGTTGGGTACGACCTTGTGGCCATCCGATCCACTTTAGATCCACGACCTATCCATAGAACGGTTGCAAGATGCTAGGAGAGTAGGATCTATGGATTGCTCACCTAAGCCCCACGTCACAGACCCATGAGTTGATCAAAATCATAGGGTTGTATAATGATACGATTTTAAATGGAATGAAACATTGTAAAAACTTTAAAAATTCATAGAGCGGGTTAGGAATGTCTGATTGACGTGAAATTTGGAACATAGCTCCACCTCAGTGATCCTTATATGTTGGAAAAGTTTGAGTTCAAAAATCATAACTTGATTGGTCAATGTGTCACGTTATGAAATTAGGGTTTTAGAGTTAAGAGATTATAAAAGAACAAGTTTAAAAGAGATAGAAAAACCACTTTATCACAACTTAATCTAAGAGTTTGAGGGCATTCTGAGAGCCCATGGGATTATATATCAGTGGACTCCACCTATAACACCACAACATAATGGTGTATCAGAAAGAAGGAATCAGATATAGTGCGGTCTATGATGAGTTTTGTTGATCTTTTGACTTCCTTCTGGGGTTATTCTCTTGAAACCACTACATTTACACTTAACCGCGTACCGTCTAAATTGGTGCAAAATACACCATATGAGATATGGAATGGGAAACATCTCAATGTGTCTTTTATGAAGATTTGGGGATGTGAACCTTATGTTAGGAAAATGTTTCCTCAAAAGCTTGGCCCTAAGTCTAATAAATGTTATTTTGTTGGATATCCCAAAGAAACAAAGGGATACTACTTTTATACTTCATCAGACAACAAAGTGTTTGTTTCCAAGACAATTGTATTCCTTGAAAGGAAATTTATTTCCAAAGGAATCAGAGAGAGGAAAGTAGAACTCAAAGAAATTTGAGACCAACAAGAGACCATAGAACCGATAGATGAACCAGAGGAACTATGAGAATCACAAAGTGTTGTGGAGACTCAAATTCCTTAGGTGACACATGAACCTTTTAGTTCTAATAGGATATGCATTGAACCTTAGAGATTTGGATATTTTGTGACTCAGGAAGGAAGTGAATTTGTCATAGATGATGATTCAATATCCTATAAAGTATCTATTGAGGGACCAAAGTCTGAGAAATGTCTTGAGACCATGAGATCTGAGATGGAATCCATGTATACCAACAAAGTATCGACTTTTGTGGATCCACATAAAGGGGTAAAACCCATAGGGTGCAAGTGGGTCTTTAAGAAGAAGACCTACATGGATCAAAATGTCCAAACATGTAAGGACAAATTGGTTGCAAAGGGTTTCAGACAAGTTCAAGGTGTTGAGTATGTGAAACCTTTTCTCCGGTGGCCATGGTTATATACATCAGGATCATGCTTGGTATTGCAACTCAGCATGACTATGAGATTTGGAAAATGGATGTTAAAACCACATTCCTTGATGGGAACCTTGTTGAGGATGTGTATCTGACACAGCTTGAGGCCTTTATAGATCCAAAGTTTGTCAATAGAGGTTGTAAGATACAAAGGTCAATCTATGGATTGAAGCAAGCATCTCAGAGTTGGAATCTTCATTTTGATGAGACAGTCAAAGGGTTTGGCTTTGCTCAAAATGAATATGTAGCATTGTGTGCACAAAAAGGTTAGTGAGAGCATAGTGACATTCCTTATATTGTATG
The DNA here is from genome assembly GCA_963693085.1 of Alisma plantago-aquatica. Lineage (NCBI taxonomy): Eukaryota > Viridiplantae > Streptophyta > Magnoliopsida > Alismatales > Alismataceae > Alisma > Alisma plantago-aquatica. Next base: position 367,181,323 of record OY856414.1, read on the forward strand.
TAGATGACATACTATTTATGGGGAATGACATCCCTACTTTACAAAAGGTAAATGCATGGCTTGCAAACACATTCTCTATGAAAGACTTGGGAGAGGCATACTACATCTTGGGGATAAAGATATATAGAGATAAATCCAAAAAACTTCTCAAACTAAGTCAGAGCACATACATTGACAAAGTGTTGAAGTGGTTCACCATGGAGAACTTAAAGAGAGGAAACATGCCTGTGCGCCATGGTGTCCCCATCTCTAGAGCTCAATGTCCCAATTCTTGTGAAGAAATGGAACACATGAGTGAGATTCCATATGCCTAAGCAATTGGATCAATCATGAATGCAATGTTGTGTACCTATCTAGACGTCTCGTATGCTTTGAGCATGACGAGCAGATATCAGTCAGATCCAGGTGATGCTCACTGTATAGCTGTAAAGAACATCTTTAAGTACTTGAGAAGGAATAAGGATCAGTTCTTGGTATACGGTGGAGAGGAAGAGTTGGTTGTAAAAGGTTACATTGATGTAAGCTTCCAGACTGATCAGGATGATTACAAGTCGCAATCGGGATTTGTGTTCTACCTCAACAATGAAGTTGTGAGCTGGAAAAGTTCCAAGCAAGAAATGGTTGCCAATTCTACAACAGAGGCCGAATATATTGCTGCATCGAGTGCAGCAAAGGAGTCTGTATGGATCAAGAACTTCATCACATAACTGGGGTTGTTCCTAGCATCAACGGCGCGATCAAGCTATATTGTGACAACAATGGAGCTATTGCACAATCTAAGGAACCCAGATTGCATCAGTGCTCAAAACATATAAAGAGGCGGTTCCATCTCATACAAGAGATCATGTAGTATGGAGATGCAAAGATTTTCAAAGTACCAACTGAAAGCAACATTGTTGATCCCTTAATGAAAGAACTTTTACTGCAAAAACATGATGCACATGTAAGGTCACTCGGAATAAGATTCGTGAGTGATTGGCTCTAAGTGAAAGTGGGAGTTTGTTGGTTATGTATACCCAGAGAGCCAATCATGTGATGATTGTAATGGCATATCATATAAAAACAATTTGATTATTAATAAAAGACAAGCTTCCAATTTATTATGTTTCTTCAGTTATGAGATAATGAAATAACATAATAAATGTCTAGAGAGTAATATTACTCAATGACACATATCTTCAGGTTGAGGACCTAAGAAATGAGATCATACAGTTGTTAAGAGTACATATATATTCTCATTATGTCCCTGATCAGTTGTTATTGTGGAAGGTTGATAGACAACAATAACACATAAGATTATAGTATGAGTTGGTTGATGACCGAGTCTCATTGGTCATGATATGGTGATATCAAATCAATCACACAGATACATGTTAGAGAAAATTGTATCAGACATACCCACAGTGAGAATGAAACATGGAAGCCATCTTTATGGAAGTCATAGTCAGCTCTCATAGTGATGGTGGTGGTTGTGGTTCTTAGACCTGAAATCACTACACTCAACACATGTCGTTGGGTACACTTTGACATCATCAAATACAATCCTGAAACATGGGTTGTTATAACAGTGATGATTGGGTGGCTTTGATACATGGGGATTGAATGTGCGTGATAGACATGGGATTTGTCCCTCCTATTGGAGTGTGATGTCCAAGGCTTCTTAATTAGTGAGACTGAGAAAAGCATGGTCATGCGCTTGTGAGTCAATATGTGATATTGAGCTTACATATATCTCAGACAGTTAGCTCTTGGTTCAAGAAAAGAATTGAATAACAATGAGGGTGACTTCTCCATTCCTCTAGTTCAATCTGGACATTAGTGACAAATGAACTATACAAACACTGCAACACCATACACATATTGTAGGTTGAAGTTGTTCCCCAACTTTTCCATTTACTTGGGTAGCAATGATGTGTGACTACCACTCTTTTCTTGCGATGTCATAAATTTTTATGGACCTATAGGGTCACACACATATGTCTTGACCTAGAAGAGGAGTTTAGATCTTGAATGAAAGTTGAATTAAGTGCTAAAGTGTGTAGACATTTAATTCAAGCAACAAATAGGATGAAAACACTGCCAAACACCCATCTCAAGTGTTGAGACGGCCGTCTGGAGTGTCAAACGGTCATCTCAAGTATTGAGATAGGCGTCAGGCCTGGTTGTGAGTTGAATTTAGCTAAGTGTCAAACTAACCCAGCCAAACGGGCATGACTCGGCTCACCATATGATTAACTAGGTGAATCAAGATGGCCGTCTCACATGGGTAAGATGATCCATCTCGGTCAGGGAAGGTTCTAGATGTTTCCCTATTTGTTTCACTTGAGCAATACTTGTTGCACAAGGAAATCAATGTCTAACATTGATGGGAATCGGTTTCCCAAATTTGTGTGCAACTGGGAACCGCAAAATGACCATTTCGCAGTTTGAGACGACCGTCTGGCTGAGCCAAACAAACATTTCGGCTGTCGTAGGTTGTGAAATTTCCAGAATTGTTGTAAAAATTTGAGTTCTTCTGGTCCTTTCCACTCCCGCACATTAATCCTACATTGGATAGTAATTGGGAACCTTGACCCCAGCCTCTACTATATATAGAGGGGTATTGGGGGCTTCCCAGAGTACAACATAGATAATTGACAATCAGTTCCTCTGACAACTGTTGTCCTCTCTAGTTGTGGTAACCAAGAGAGCCCATGCAAGTCCTACCCGACTAGGGAGGGATAGCCACGGGAGAGAACAACCAAGAGTTATCGTTGTGGGAGAGAAAGTCAGTGACTAGTACACTGACAGAGAGGGACAACTCCTTCCTGTCTGGTCTAGCAGGATGACAAGAGTTCTAGGGGGTCAGTGTGGACTACCATAGAGGCGGGAAGCCGTTGTTTGCCGCTCAGAGGATAGTGTCGACCGACAGTCCGTGACAAGAGGAGTTGTTGAAGAAGATGACATTTGTGGCTGCAGTCCGTGGTGCAGACCAGGAGGCTCAGTAGTCAGACGTATCCCAATGCAACTAGGATTCATAGTTGCACATCTACAATGATGAGGATGATCACTAGACTTGCTCCAGGACCATGTATATCCCATAAACCATCCTTCCTGCATTATAGTTATTGACGCGATCTATTGATTATGGGGAATATGGTAATAAAATTTTAAATTATGCTCCTGCTTTGTACCATATTTCCCATCACAACATGACCATAGCAAGCACCGTGACCACAACAAGTGCCACAACTGTGACAGCTAAGTCGGTGCTCTTCAGATATGTGCCTATAAATAGAAAACCCCCTCCTTCATTGAGAGGCATTGATTCTACTCTATGAAACCAAGAGGCTTCCTCTCTATGCCCAGCTAAGGAAGACAATCAACTGCCACCATAGACTATGTCTCTGGTGTCCTTACTACTCCACCATCTTCCCTCCATCAAGATCTATCTCCTAGCCACAAAAGTGGTGGGATTTTAGATCTGTAGCACTCTCCGCCATCAGCCATATACCACTCCATCTCTAGTGAGCAAGAGCATGAGAAGAGAAGGAAGAAGGATAGAGAAGATCATCCTCATCTACATTGGTGTTCTTCCCTCCATCATCCAAATATACCTCGTCATCGTGTAGAAGACTGTTTCTCCATCGAGCCACGACCATCTTCTTCACCATGACCAGGGTGAAATCTTCCCTCTCTTATTCTTTTTGTTTCTATCATGAGAAGTGAGTAGTCCATTTTGATGGGGTGCGGGGACTAGCCCTGTTGCTCGTGCTTACATGTCTACTTTATAACATTCCATGGCTTGTATATAACTTTCCATTTCTTTCTTAATCTTTTAATGCATGCTTTGTGGATTGATCACCTACCTTGCATGATCTATTATATTCCTTTGTTGCGAGAACTTCAATACTTAGGATTTGAATATCGATTAACATAGTTGATGCCCGTATGAGAACTTCTGAAGGAATATTTCTGGAGTAGTAAGTGTGTAATCTATGGGTAACGAGACATAGAGCCTACAGAGATGCTTATAAAAACTCTATTTCTTAATAGATGGTTTTGCTTACTCCATTTAGATGGTTGTATATTGCCTGGATGTGTTTTGGATGTGTTTGCATGTGTAGTGGTAAACAAACCCGATTACACTCCTGTGATTCCCATCATTAATCTAAACCCAATTTTAATCCTGCTCTTTTACTTTCCTTGTAATTTATTTGACTAAAACCCAAATCAACTCTTTGTTCTAAATATTAGTCTTTTTTTATCCATATTTGACTAGCAAGATTCTTAAAAATATTGTCCCTTGGGATTCAATCCTTAACTATACTATGATAAGACCCATCTGCTTGCGGGTGGTACTATAGCATAAGGTTTTGGTAAAAACTTAGGGATTTTAGCCCTGGGTGAATTTGTTAGTGTAGTAAAAGCCATGTTCAATTCTGATGTCATTGCTGGGGACAATGGAATCATCTAGTTAAATCTAGTTCTATTGAGACTAATCTAGGATTTTATTTTCACTTTTAATACTATTGATAATATACTTGAATTTGGTTCTACTCTGTCTGTCTGACTACCAAAAGATCTTTCCATCCCAGGTATCCCCAAAGACTAGTGCATGCCACGCTCCAACAACACCGGCCTTGCAGCTAGCTTTGACCCTGAGATAGAATGAACTTTTCATATTCAGAGTAGAGAGAACCAAGATAGGATGGCACAAGAGGAGGAAATAGCTTGAAGGGTAGCTCAATACCTTAATGTACAAAGAGAAAGACTTATGCAAGAAGCCTGAGTTGTGGTTTAAGAGGAAATCCATGCAGCTCAAGCAGTAGCTCAACAATCTGAGTTACAAAAGGACCTTAGATAGTTCTCAATCCCTAAGGCTTATGACGTTCAACACCTGGTGCCACCTCCTCCCATCACTGCACCAAACTTTGAGATCAGGGCACATTGGATTACACTACTTCAAAACAACTCTTTCTATGGAAAGCAAGGCAAGGATAGTCAAGAACATCTTCTAATGTTCATAGATTTATGTGATGTGACAAAGCAGAATGGAGTTACATATGATGCAAATAGACTTTGTCTCTTCAGATATTCTCTTGCAGATAGAACCATGAGTTGGTATAACTCCTTGCAATGCGACCCCATCACCACTTGGGAACAACTTCAAATATTTTCTTGGAAAATTCTACCCTCCTTCCCTCACCGATGATATTAGGGGATGGATAACACAATTTGTTTAGGTCCCTGGAGAAACCCTGGTAGAAGCATGGGAAAGATATAATGAGTTACTATGCAAGTTTCCACACCATGGTATACCTAAGAATCATCTCATCAAAATCTTTTATAGGGGTGTGGATTATGATATCAAGAAGTTTTTAGACTCCTCATCTAGAGGAAATTTCATGCGCTAAAGTTATGATAGTGCATGGAAGGTTGTCAACCTTGGAGCTGAAAATCAAGCCAACTAAGGTAGATCTGTAGGCAAATGGGTGTTGAAGGTAGCTATGGTAGAAAGTAGTCATGAGTACCAGTCTAGCATCAAATCTCTAAAGCTACTAGTTGTCAAGCAAGACAACCTCAAATCGTCTTTCAACGCCTATGAGAGGAGGAGCTTTCCCCCTCGACAACAAGAGAAAGTGAAGTTAGCTTTACTATTTTACGAAGCATTTAAAGGAATTGATCATTCTATGCTAGCATGTAATATTCTCTATGACATCGTTATGGGAAATGCTTGTACCCAACGAGGTAATGGTCATATGAAAAATCTAAATGCCATCCATACTATCCCTAGTCATGGGTATTATGATCCAAATCAGAACAAGAGTCATCCAAGTTTTTAGTACATAAATCCTTTGGGAGCAGAAAACTCACAGCAACTTGGTTCAGATAATCAACAATGAGGCCTGTCGGGATTCTAGTATAATCAACAACAAAATTTTAGGAATCAAGGGAACTTCAGGGGTAACTTTCAAAACAAAAATTACAACCAGTATCAAAACACCTCTCAGTTCTGAAATCTCAACCAAATCCCGCATCAAAAACTACAATAAGGACAACAAGCCGGTCCCATGTTTTCTAACGACAAATTGTCATCCATTGAGAAGATGCTACAATCACAATAGACTATGATAGCAAATCAGTAAGACCATCAGAAGGCTATTGAATCCCAACTAGCTCAACTTTCATCTAGCCTCAAGCCACCTGCTGGAGCTTTTGCTTTCCAACCACAGAACAATCCTAAGCATCTTGAGCAACTGAAAGCTATTTTCACTTGATCTAGAAAGGAATATTTTGATCCTCCTATCAAGACGCATGTAGTAGTTACAAACGAGGATGACTTTGTGATTTTCCAAGACACTAAAGTACCTGAATCTCAACTGAAAGAATTGTTGACCATTGATAAGGCAGACAAAGCCAGTCTTGAGAAACCTATCATTGCATAAGTAGAAGACATGCCTGAGCTAGTTATGCCAGTATACAAGCCTCGTTCTCCTTTCCAAGCTTGACTAAAGAAGACAAGGCTTGACATTCATTTCATGAAGTTCAAGGAAGCAATGAAGAAGCTTCATGTTGATATACCCTTTCTAGATGTGTTGGCTGGGATACCAGCCTGGACGAACTACTTAAAATTTCTCCTCAAAAGGAAGTATATAACCGAGGAATATGAGACTGCCAAATTAGCAACAACTACCTCTGATATTATTCAAAACAAAATTCCCAAGAAGCAAAAGACCCGAGATCTTTTGGGATTTCATGCCATATCAGAGACTCCACGTGTAAGAAGGGATTAGCTGACTTCGGTTCTAGCATCTCTATCATGCCACTTAGACTTTGTGAGAGGCTAGGGTTTGCATAACTTATCCCAACTGGCATGACCATACAACTTGTGGACAATTGTATGACTCTTCCCTTGGGAATTATTGATGATGTTCGGGTTAAGGTAGGAAAAAACTCTTACTTCCCATGTGACTTTATCATCATGGACATAAAAGAGGAATCCAAATAACCTCTTATGTTTGGTTGCATGTTCCTTTCCCCTATGAGAGCTTTGATTGATGTTGAAGCAGGAACCTTGCCCTCAGATTGGGAAGGAAATACTTGAGTTTAGAGTTTTTGAAAGTATGTTAAGACCAAGCATGAAAGAATAAGTCAATTTGATTTATTACATAGAGAAAATGTCTCCTCACACAAGAGAATCATGAATCATATGATCCTTTAGAAGTGGCTCTAACAAACCCAATTTTCGATGACTCCATTGAGGGGCAAGTAAAGAATTGTGTTCTCCACCTAAACGATGTAGAAGAACATCCTGAAGCTAAATTTGAGGAACTCAAGGCCGTGCACATAACTGAAGAGCTACACGAGAAACTAGACGCCCCTGAAATGAAGCCCCTACCTGAGGGACTAAAGTATGTGTTTCTGGATGATCTCAAGGTCTGCCCAGTTATCATAAATTGTGACCTAACATATGAACAAGAAGATAAACTCCTGACAGAATTAAGGGAAAGAAGAAAGGCCCTCAGCTATGAAATGAGTGACCTCACCAAGGTCAGTCAAGCGCTTTGCATGCACATAATCCCCACAGTGGAAGAACACAAACCGACTGTTGAACATCAATAGAAGCTAAATCCAAATACTGAAAGAGGTACTCCACCTTGAAGTCATCAAATTTCCCACTACAGGAATCATCTATCCTATATCTGACTCGCCTTGGGTAAGTCTTGTACATGTTGTCCCAAAGAAAGGTGGCACTACTATGATACAAAATGAAAATAACAAACGGATCCCCTCTCAAACGATCACTGGATGGAGGATGTGTATCAATTATATGAAATTAAATAAGGACACACACAAGGATAATTTACTGATGCCTTTCCTAGACCAAGTCAGAGAGAGATTGGCTCACCATGAATATTTTTTCTATCTCGATGGTTACTTTGGATTCTATCAAATTCCCATACATCTAAACGACCAAGAAAAGACAACATTCACTTGCCCCTTTGGAACATATGCCTTTAGAAGGATGCCTTTCGGGATTTGTAATGTGCCTGCCACTTTCCAGCATTGCATGGAAGCCATATTCGCTGGACTCACTGAAACTATTATGGAAGTTTTCGTGGATGATTTCTCCATATATGGGGATTCATAGGACTCATGCCTAAAGTACCTCTCCTTGGTGCTCAAATGATGCATTTCATGGTAAAAGAAGGCATTGTCCTCGGCCATAGGGTCAACAATCGAGGGATCAGAGTAGACAAGGTAAAGATTGAAGTGATCTCTCAACTTGGTCTCCTAACTAATGTAAGAGAGGTCCACACATTTCTGGGTCATGTAGGTTTTTATAGAAGGTTTATGAAGGACTTCTCCAAGATAACCAAGCCTATGATGAACTCATTACTAAAGGACGTTGATTTCCACTTTGATGAAGAATGCATCAAGAGTTTCAACAATCTTAAGCATGCCCTTACATCAACCCCTATCATTCGGGCTCCAAATTGGGAGCACCCATTTGAAATAATGTATGATGCCATTGATTATGCAGTCGGTGCTGTTTTGGACCAATATATAGAAAATAAGCATTATGTCATCTAAGACCCTTGACGAAGCTTAAAGGAACTATGCAACTTCCGAGAAGAAACTTTTATCAGTTATGTATGCATTTGACAAGTTTAGATCCTACCTCATCAGTTTTCAAGGCTATTATCTACACAGATCATGATGTAATTCATTACCTCCTAGCAAAGAAAGATGCAAAACCCAGGCTAATCAGATGGATTATCCTCTTGCAAGAATTTGATCTTGAGATAAGAGATAATAAAGGCATGAAGAATGTTGTGACAAATCACTTGAGCTGAATCCACACCCTAGACACTGACATGATCCCAATCAATGACTCTCTTCCTGACGACCAACTCATGAAAGGTTTAGAAGTTACTGCTTGGTACGCAGACTACGTAAACTACCTTGTGGTTGGTGTCATACACCCTTAGTGCATCGACATTTCACTAAAGAAATTCATGCACAACATGAGGCAATATCATTGGGATGAGTTGTATCTCTTCAAGCTCTATGCTAGTGGTCATTGCATACGTTGTATCACTGAGGAAGAAGCTCAACTTGTTCTAGAGCAATGCCACTCATGCCCTACTAGAGGCAATATGAGTTCCAAGAAAAGTGCTTTGAAGGTTCTGTAATGTGGCTTATTTTGTCCAACCATATCCAAGGATGCCTACAAATTTGTCTTGTCATGTGACAAATACTAGAGGGGGGGCAACATTACAAAAAGAGATGAGATGCCCCTTAAGCTCTGGAAGGAATTTGAGGTTTTTGACGTATGGGGAGTGGACTACATGGGCCTATTCCCATCCATGTATGGATTTTTTACATTCTAGTTGTAGTGGATTATGTCTATAAATGGGTAGAGGCAATACCAACCATTAGTAGTGATTTGAAACATGGCATCAAAATGTTTAGAGATATTATTTTTTCCCATTTTGGAGTTCCACACACTGTGATATCTAATAGAGGTTCTCATTTTCTAGAAAGAAGTTTCGAGGCTCTATTGAGAAAATATGGTGTGACTCACAAGGTAGCTTCCCCCTACCACCTACAAACGAGTGGACAGGTAGAGGTATCAAACTGCCAACTCAAAACTATCCTGGAAAAGACAGTAGACCACAACATGAAAGATTGGTCATTGAAAATCAATGATGCCCTATGGGCCTATAGAACTGCTTTCAAAACTCCTCTTGGAATGACACCCTTTAGATTAATCTATGGAAAATCATGTCACCTACCCATAGAACTTGAACACAAAGCTTGGTGGGCAATCAAACAACTCAATTTTGACATGAAGAAATCTGGTCAAGCCAGATTACTACAACTATAGGAGCTAGAGGAACTATGGATGATAGCCTACAAGAATGTAAGAATCTACAAAGAACGCACAAAATTATGGCATGACAGTCATCTGAAAAGGAAATACATACAAGTAGGAGACCAAGTTCTACTATTTAACTCAAGATTGTGATTGTTCCCACAGAAACTCCGTTCTCACTAGTCTGAGCCATACACTATCAAGAGCATCTACCCACATGGTTCCTTCATTTTATGGAGTGAAAAGTCAGGAGAGTTTGTGGCAAATGGCCAACGCTTGAAGAGATATTTCACTACAGCTGACACAAACATTGAAGCATCACTGAATCTTTCCAAACCAATATATATACAAGAAAATTGAAAGAATCATGTCAAGCGAAAAACATAAAATAAAGGCACTTGTCGGGAGGCAACATGATCCTTACCTTAGCTTTTACTTTTAATTTTGAATTAGACAATTTTGCACCCAGTTGATAATGCATCTCAAGATGCAATCTTATGTTCTAATAGTTTTTATTTTTGAGATTTCAGATGGAGGACACATTGCTGAGAGGAACACAACCACATCTGGTGGTCCAACCGGCACAATTTGTCCCCTCCATCTCGAATTTAGTGTTTGCTCGGGATGAGCAAATTTCTAAGTTTGGGGTGGAGGGTGGGTGGTACGTACTCTAACTTCCACCTACACCTATCTATTTAATACTTAAGATTCCATCATTGCAATTTTGAATCAATTTTGATCAAATTTTTCAAAAATTTTAAGTTTTCAAAGTAGTTTTGTATAGAAACTTGATGAAGTTTTGATGCTTTTATTTCAATCAAAGCCATTACCTAGCCGTCTAGTTACTTTTTCCATGCAATTTTACATCATTATACCCTCATTATTCAAAGCAAAGCCTCAAGAAGGACAATTTCTAAAACTAGCCAATGGTTAGAAATCACGATGTGAAGCTTATGAATCCTAACATCATGATCCTTCAGTAAAAATGGCAAGTATTTGTAGAACTGAGAGGGATCAAACACTTCATGCTTCCTAATTGACTAGTGGAACAATAGCATGGAATCTGCACCAGATCCTCATCAAGTCATTATTTGAGCATAGTATGATAAAGAGAACAACCTGGTGCACTGAATTGTAAAGCAAGTTGCATTATGAACTGAACTCTCTTCTACAGTTCTTCTACCATCTTCATACCCCTCCATCCATTAAAGAAAAGCCATAAACATAGTGCCAAACCCTAAGTTCAGGGTGGCACACCAACCCTCTCTTTATCCACTTCTTTCATACCCCTATCTATGTAATAGGGGCACATAACCAAAATAAAAAAGAAAATATGTCAATGTGCACACAATAAAAAATGCAATCTTGAGTCGAATAGAGGAGAGATTCACATTCAAAAAATGCAATCAATGTAATTGCAACTGTATACTAAAATATTGGGTCAAATAGAGGAGAGATTTACTACTTCCTTCCATACCCCCTTCACTCCCTTTTCCACCTACATGCACCATGAATGCCTCATTTTTGCCACTTTTTTATAAAACACCAGTGTCGAATCAGATGCACACTTGTTGTTCTATGGGTATCTCTAGACTCTTACGAAGCTCTTAGACATGCTTGATGTTGGAGAAAGTGGGGGTGATTTTAGGAAATGAACTCAGGAACGAAGATAATGTAAGACAAGTTCAATGATCTCAAGAAGTTGAGATCACTACTACCTTTTTGGCCAGTAACGTCACTTCCCATAGCGTCATTTTTATTAGAATAACCGACCTAATAGACTATTGCATCAGTTTTATCATAAAAACCGACCTTACAGGTTTCCTGTGGAAAAAATTCACGCAAATTTGGTTTCGCGCGTTGATCTATAGCATTGGTTTTTCCAAATAACTGATGCTATAGGGTCAAACAAAAACGCGGGCACCGCTTTGGAACTCTAGGGTCGGTTTTTATGGATAACCGACCTTATAAATACTGACCTCTTGGGTCAGTTTTTTAAAATAACCGACCTTATAGATGGTTTATGAAAATTCGGGCACCACTTAGGCTTTAGCGTCAGTTTTTTGGAATAACCGACCCTATAGACCTGACTTCTAGCGTCGGTTTTGTCAGTTAACCGACGCTAAAGGCCGGGCTGTTAGCAAAAACGTGTGACTAGGACCCTATCGACTTCTGTTTCATTTCATTTTGCTCAAAAGCACAACGCTAGAGACCCCCTCCTCTGTCGTTGTATCCAAGGAGCCCATCTCTGTGTCCTTCCGACGTTGCCGTCGTGTCCAATGAGCTGTTGTGGCCGCCCTGTCCAAGGAGTTGAGCCGTGTTGTGCCGCTGCCTAGTCGTACGTGTTGTGCCGCTGCCGCCAACTAAAGGTCGCAAGGTACATTCTATTAACTGAAAATCGGTCGCAAGCTTCTTGGTTGTACGTGTTGTGCCACCGTCGAAGAGCCTTCTCAGTTGGAAAGGAGAGGCGGGGCAGGTGGGGGTTGTTGTGGTCGGGGCTGGGGTCCGACGGTGGGTGGTGATGGGTGCTACGGTCGGGGCTGGGGTCGGCAGTGGGTAGCGATGGGTGTTGGTGGTAGTAGCACGATCGTGCCATAACCACGAACATTTTTCTTCTTATTGTCATGCCGCGATTGAGGAAAGGTTCAGAGTGAATGTATTTGTTAGGTAGCACGGCCGTGCTGGGTAGCACGGCCGTGGTGGTTGTGACTGAGTGAATGTATTTGTTAGGTAGCATGGCCGTGCTGGGTAGTACGGTCGTGGTGGTTGGTAGCATGGTCATGCTGGGTAGCACGGCCGTGGTGGCTGTAGCTGAGTAAATGTATTTGTTAAGTAGCACGGCCGTACTGGGTAGCACGACTGTGTTGGCTGAGTTACTGATTTGCATTTGTTAAAATCATTCTGCTCCTCTAATATTGATGTATATTGACCCTAATGCCTTACATTATAAGAGAATTGAATCATGCATTTGTGTTGTTGCAGGTGTTGTTGACTTGCATATATTTCTTCTTCAGCCTTCAAGTGAGGTATAATATTCTCACTCTCCCAATGTGCCATTAGGCTTCATTTTGATTCAAATATTTAATACATGTACGGTAGCGCTTGGTAGACATTCCATAAATATGAGGGTAGACATTGTGTAGTTTCAGATTGACACTTTAGGGTTTATATATGAGATCATTGAATGCATGATGTTTAACTTAATATATAAATAAGACAATAATACATTATGCATGTATCAACTTAGAAACCCGTTCAAAATTTACTCATAGGAGTACATATGTGAGTGGTTATTTACCATTTACATCGGTGTACTTGGAGAACTTAGGGGAAATGCTGCTGAAATTTTCTTTAAAACTAAACATACATTATACAGTTACTAATGAGATTAAATATTCAAAAATGGGATAGGTGGTACACTTTAGTATAAAAGTAATTAACTTCCTATCAATAAAAACTTACATCTTATAGTATCAATATTAAATGCTTAGTTTTATAATTAATTTTTAATGTGATATAGAAAATGGATTGAAGTTGGATGTCTATCAAGAACTGTTGTAGTCCAGAGTTTGCCAAAGGTCTTGATGAATTTATCAGATTTGCTGAGGAACATAGGAAACTACCTACAAATAGGTTCTATTGTCCATGTAGAAATTGTGGTAACAATTTGAAAGTTGATATTACTGAGGAAATTAAGGATCATGTCATATGCAATGGGATCATACAAGGTTATAATGAATGGTATTGGCATGGAAAGAAAATTAATAATGGACCAGAAAATGTCGATACTAATAGTTGTGGCATAGAAGATATAGATAATGATGATAATTTCAATGATGAACCGGTTTAGGATGACCCGATTCAGGATGATATGGTTGATGAGATGCTATGCAGTTGTCGGGACAATGTCATTGATCCACCTTCTTTATTTGCAAACATAGTCCATGATGTTGAAAAACCTTTATATAAGGGTTGTACTAAGTTCACAAGGTTGAGTGTTGTGATGCGATTATATACTCTTAAAGCTCAAAACCAGTGGAGCGATAAGAGTTTCACTTCATTGTTGTCTATGTTAAAGGAAATTCTTCTTGAAGGCAACGAGCTTACAATTTCAACATATCAAGCAAAGAAAATAACAGGTTTGCAAACCAAAAAGTAAAAATTCAACTAGTCATCCTCCTATGCCCAAGCCAACTATTATTCCAGAATCCACATTCGATGAGTTGGGAAGTAAATGTAAATGTTTGCGTCGATACTTAGCCAACCAAAGCTCTGGACTACAAATGTTGATCAATTTAATAGAAGATGCAACTGGGAGGGACTTTGACAATTTTTTTTTTTTGATGATATTATAGAGTTGTTCCGTTATGATTGGCTAAATACTTCGATATTAGAAGTATGGATAAGGTAAGGATCTATCAATATAGAAAATTCCAATACACATTTTTAACTTATTTCTACATATGAAAATAATTACAAATGTTTAACAGCCATTTATATACTGAGGCCACAAACTTTGATATAAAGAATGTTGGATTCTTAGTTCCTTCGGTCACTAGTCAGGTGGAGACACACATTGAGAAAGTGAGTGAGTACTTCTCTGATGCATTCAAATATTTTGCTACTGTGGGAAAGGAAATTATCCTAATTCCTTTTAACATCCAGTAAGTATTATTATTCAATATAATTTTAATAATGAACAAATGTATTTATTTTAATGTTTGTTTTATTCTTACTCAGATCTAGACATTGGGAACTAGTGGTGGTTGTCCCAAAATTGATGACTCTTTATTATCTTGACCCAATGGGAAAAACAACAAGGGGTCACAAACTGAAATTGCCAGCTATGGCGTAAGCATAAATATAGTCAATGCTTCAACATGATATTTCTGTTTAGAATTTCTATTTTACCAACTATCATTTAATTGATAGGGGTATAAAAGCTTTTCGTGAAGGCGGAGGACAAATACCCACAAAATTAAAGACATTGACTTTGAAAATTGTCAAGGTAGCTACTTTGACAACTACTTAGTCTTAAATGTATTAATTTTCAACTCTTATATGTCAACTCTTATAGACTTCTATTTATAGTAGTTACTAACATTAAGTATAATTCATTATTTGTAGTGTCCTATACAAAATAATGGATGGGCTTGTGGTTACTATGTAATGAAATATATGTAAGCTATTGTCAAACAAGCATCAAATGACATTCAGACTATAGATCAGGTAATAAAGAATAACATCATAAATTTACAAGTGAGTTGTAGTCATTTTTATAAAATATTAGCATGTGCATTTTCTGTTACAGATCTTTACAACTCAGCCTTACACACGTGAGGACTTAAATGAATTCCGAGAAGAGTGGTTAGATGCTTTTCTAAATGAAGTCAATATAGCATTGAAATAAATATGTCAGTTATGTTCTATTTATGTATGTGGTTTTAGTACTCTTTCATATTTACTTTTGTATCTGACATTTAATATCATCTCAGACTTGCAATCTATCATTTTGTAAATTATGATGTGACTATGTGTACTCAACTCCATATATGAATCATTTTTGTTATGAATGTGTAGTTTGGAATGGTGACGGTTGAGCATTAATGCTCCCCTCTCCCATATCTTATTCTTGTTCTTCTGTTTTGTTCTGTTCAGTTTCTGCAGAAATTAAAAAAAATTCGACCCTATAGCATCAGTTTTCTTAAAAAACCGACGCTATAGGTGTCTTGGCCATTCCGCGTAGAACGGTCGTGCTGCATAAAATGACCATGTTGGGATGAGTGTGAACGGTCGTGCTAATATAAACCAACACGGCCATGTTAGGCGGCACGGCCATTCTACCTCATCCCAACACGGCCGTTTTATGCAGTACGGCCGTTCTACGCAGAACGGCCAAGACACCTATAAGGTCGGTTTTTTAAGAAAACCGACGCTATAGGTTTTTTAGAGTCAATTATTTAGTAACAAATCGTCCTTAGAAATAATCTTTAGAGTCAGTTATTTATTAAAAATTGACGTTATAAGGTTCAGGTACAAATTTATTTCTCATTTGGATTTAGTTTTTGAGGGCCTATAGGTTCGGTTTTTACTATACAAGGTCGGGTTTTTTGGGTTAAAAAAACCGACGCTATAGAGCAATTTCTGTAGCAATGGCCACTTAGGCGTCGGCTGAAAAGTGATGCTATAGGTTTAAAAAAACCGACGCTATAGACTGTTTTTGTACTAGTGGATGCTCAACCATACATTGCAACAAAGAAAAAAAATGTGATGTGAAGACTAGATAATCATAAGAGTTGAAAGAATTCATTTGGCGATTGTTTCATATTTTGTGTTACTCGAGGACAAACAACATTTAAGTTGAGGATATTTTGATGAATGCATATTCATCTTAGTTCCATTCACCACTTTTGTCCTAGGTTTGCACTCATATATCTCATATACCCCCTGAATGTGATCATATATATTTTTCCTTAGTTTCATATGATTATTTAGAATTTTGATCAAATCCAACGATCTCCATTACAATACTAAGCATTGTACCATGTGCATCAGCTTAAGAGATGATGGTCCCACTAATTGACTAGCAGCCTAAGAAACTTTCAATAATTTGGACCCTATTTTTGATGGTCAGTCCCTTCATCAGAAAGCATCCTCATCATCTAGAGGATTCATCGATGCAGGCCCATCGATCCATAGTAATAGCCCCACTCGTTGTGGGGGTGTATTTGTTCCATGAGGGTTATGATTGAGAGAGAGGTCTCGACCGAGGAAATCGTCGCGGTCGTAATAGCAAAGGCTGCCACCGTGATGACTAGTTATAACTGTCATCATCATCGTGACCGCAATGTCGTCACCATCACCCCAACTGTAATGCCTAAGGATACCTCGACTATAACTCCTAAATATAACTCAACTTAAATGTCAAATATTGTCACAACCAAGATGGATGACATGACCATAGCAAGTGCTACAACCACAACAAGAGTTGTGACTACGACAGCTAAGTCAGTGCTCTCCAGATCTGTGCTTATAAATAGCAGACCCCCTCCTTCATTGGGAGGCATCACTTCCACTCCACGATGTTGAAAGGCTATTGCTCTATGCCCAGCCAAGGAAGACGATCAACCGCCACCAAAGACTACCTATGTGGTGTCCTTGCTAATGCACAATCTCTATCTCCTAGCCACAAAAGTAGTGGGATTTCATATCTGTAGCACCCTCCTCCATTAGCCATCTATCGCTCCATATCCGATGAGCAAGAGCATGAGAACATAAGGAAGAAGGAAAGAGAAGATCATCCTAATCTACCTTGGGCTTCTTCCTCCGTCATCCAGATCTGCCTCGTCATCGTATAGAAGACCATTTCTCCATCGAGCTGCGACCATCTTCTGCACCATGACCATCATGGAATCTTCCCTCTCTTATGTTCTTTTTGTTTCTATCATGAGGAGAGAGTAGTACATTTCACTGGGGCGTGGGGACTAGCCCCACTGCCCGAGCTTACATATCCACTTTATAACATTCCATGTCTTGTATATAACCTCCCATTTCTTTGTTAATTGTTTAATGCATGATTTGTGGATTGATAGCATGCCTTGCATGATCTGTTATATTCCTTTATTGTGAGAACTTCAATACTTAGGATTTAAATATCGATTAACATGGTTGATTCCCGGACGAAAACTTCCAAAGGGATATCTCTGGAGTAGTAAGTGCATGATTTGTTGGTAACGAGACATCAAGCCTACGGAGAAGCTTACACAAACTCTATTTTCTAACAATTGATTTTTCTTACTCTATTTGGATGGTTGCATCTTGCATGGATGTGTTTTTGATGTGTTTTCATGTGTAGTGGTGGAAAAACCCGATTCCACCCCAGTATAATCTAAACTCAGTTTTAATCCCTCTCTTTTACTTTCCTTGCAATTAGTTTAACTAAAACCCAAATCAACTCTTTGTTCTAAATATTAGTCTTAGTTGATCCAGTTTGACTAGAAGGATTCTTAAAAATGATGTCCCTTGGGATTCGATCCTTAACTATACTGCGATAAGACCCGTCCACTTGCAGGTGGTACTATTGCACAAGGTTTTGGTAAAAACTTAGGGATTTCAGCCCTAGGTGAATTTGTTAGTGCAGTAAAATCCATGTCAACACTCTCAATTTTTTTTTCTTTTTATGACTTGTTGCGCAAGAATAAGAAAAAGGGGGTGCGGAAGAAAAAATCTCTCCTCTATTCAAATCAGCATGTATTTGATTTATGGAGTTGTGGTTACATTGGTCATAATTTTTTCATGTCCTCTTTGGCATGTTTTGATGGTACACCCCTTTGAGGGATATGAAATTTTTATAAGAGAAGCATGCCACCCTGGAATTGATTTTGTCCAGAGGTAATTGTTTGCTTCTCTTTTTTAGAAAAAAAAATAAAGGGGAAAGTAAATATATTCTTGTGCTTATAGCTTCAACATTTTTTTTCCAAAGAGTGCCATTGCATTAGCTAGACTATTCCTATAAATCACATCATACGAGTTTTATGACAAGATAATGTATTGTTAAATATAGAAAAAAATTGTGTTTGGTTCTGATTGATTCCATATGACTTTCCAACTATTCCAAGGATTGATGTTAGTTTGGGGTCTTATGTGACATGGTGGCTTTAGAAATGGCAATTTGTAGAAGTTTTTGCAAAGGATTTACTTAATTCAGAGGGGTTCAGTGATAAATGTGTATTCAACATGGCCGACTAGATAATGGTCAATCTAATAAAGTTAATTTTATTTTTTATTTTATTTTTTTGAAAATTTAAAATTAAATTGTATAACATAATGGAAATTTGCAAAAATTTAAGATAGAGTGGGTGGAAGGAATACCTACCACCCACCTCCACCCAGACTTCAAATTTTGCTCATATCATGAAAATATCAAATCTAAGATGGAGGGAGGAAGAGGGCGTCTAGGTGGCCCTAGTAGCTCAAAAAACGTCCAGCCGAAGGGGATGTGTATGAGGTCTAGGACCTTTATTAGATAGGCTTCATAGTAGGGTGGCCATTGAAAATCCACGGGGCTTCCATGATGCCTTTTGCCCTGCAAGCCTTCTAGAAGAATCCAAATATCTTCCTTTAGTATCAAAGGAAGTGTCATCGTTGTGAGATCTTAGGGATTATTTCAGTGTTGGTCGCTTATCCTTGAGAGTGATCTTTCTCCAAGGACCTAAGGTGGATCATCTTTTATAGAGAAAAAGATGGGTGAAGATGAATCCATTTTGTGGGGCTCCGACAGTGGTAGATAAGGTGAGAATCTTGGTATGTATTGTCTTCATTACCTATAACTACATGTATAGGGTGTGGTGTTGTATAAGAAGAGCTAGACTGTTGGTTGATCTATAGAATTCATGTAGGCATATAATCTCCTGATTAGGTTCAAGTGGTTGTAGAACAAGGGTTTACTGGGAAGCGGTGTAGGATTCATGGTAAAGAAGTCTTTCTTCAAAAGGGGTATTTTGTGAAGCTTCAAAAGTAGAAATCATAGAGATATGACATTCTTGTAGTGATTTTTTGTATTGAAGTACTAAAGCCTCATACGGAGAGGTCAGTTGTTCCTAATATAAAAGTTGAATTTGTTCGGTTGAGCTTTAGGTTGTTCCAGTATAAATGATATGGGGATGGTATCATCATCATCACCGGAAATGATAATCTTGGGTTGCTCAAGATCTTCTGGGGGAGTATGCAATTGAGCCTCTAGTAAGGTAGCTAACAGAGCGTAACTGGTTTCAAATTTTGCATGTCCTTCTGCTGCTATCTTTTTAAGGCCCTAAGTTTTTCCTCTAGTAAGGCAGCTAACATGGCTTGGCTAATTTCAAGTTTTACATGTCCTTCTGCTTCTATCTTTTCTAAGGCTCTAAGACTTTCTTCTTGTTGAGGGTTATAGTGGTATTCATAAATAGCTCCATTTTCCCCAAGGTGTTGTTGACCATAATACTCCCCACCATTTTGTTGTTCATAACCCTCACATGGATAGAAAGGCTCCCTATAACTACTCTCCAAACAATTAGGATTCACATTGTATCCACCAATATGAAGGGGTTTGATATTAAAAAGGGTGCTACCATAATTGTGGGGTAGAGTTGGGCAGCCTAGAGATGAGTAGTGGTAAAGGCGACAATAATTATACTTGTGGAGGATATTCCAATTCCCACTCCATTTGAATAAATTCCTAAAAGATATGTCAATTAACACCTGAGATAAGAAGGATAATAAGGAATTATAAGACAAGAGGCTAGTAAAAAATTACAAAGAGAACTAAAAATTACAAAGCTAAGAAATTATTAAAAAAAATAAAAATTACAAAAATAAGCTAGGAAAGCAGTACTGTTGGAATGGAAACTGTACAGAAGGAGAAGTTACACTTCTAAAATGATGCTCGGAAGGATAAAAATAATTACAAAAATCTAAACAAGAAAATTATGAAACAATACTATCAAGACTAATAATTTTAGAACAAAACTAAAAATTACAAGGAACTAAAATTATAAAATAATCTAGAAAGAAGAAAAGAAATTATGGGGAAAAACTAAAAATTATGGAACAAGCTAAAACATATAAAATAAAACTAGAAATTATGAAAAGAAGAAATCCTAAATATACACAAGCAATCAGATTCAAAAAACAACACATGTTGTCTCTAACAATGATGCCAAATTGATGCACATCATTGTACATGCAACAATCGCTAGGACAAATCCTAGAGTTTAAACTTCTAACCACATTGTCAACTTGCTTCAAACAACAAATCAACTAAGTACAGAGAGGTATCGATCCACAAAGATAGTGGAAAGGAATGGTTGAGTTCTAAAATCTAATAGCGAGATCAAGAAGTAAAAACCGTTGATAGAGTTTGAATTAAAACTAAAATAGAATTTAAAGTTTCAAAATTGAAATCTATCTAGATTATAATAGAAAGATCTAGGGGTATGAAGATTCACCACCAAAGACACACTCCTATATAAATCGGTTTAACTCCATTTCTTAATTTCAGAATTAGGACCTAGTAGTTGTATGTCCTTATGTACAAACTCACAAGAGTTAGGCTTCCCTGAACCCTTTAGTCCCAGTGTTCACAGATCATGGACCAACAATCTAAGATACTTCTATCCATGATCATATCAAGAAATAATAGAAATCTTTCTCTAGTGTTCTAATCAGTAGATCAGTTGATCTCGTCACTATGGATTATAACAGACACAAAATTAGATAGCAAAAAATCATTTGTCTTACTAAAAATTGAGGTCTCGACATTTTCATAACAAAATAACTTTATGTATCTAAGATCAAGTAAGGATCAAAAGATGAAACATCATAAAACTTGTCAGGAATTCATACATTTCATTCAATTGGGGCCCCGATTTTTGGTGCTCCCACATGAACATATTCATCATTTTCTCGAAAGGAAATATATTGAGAAATATTCATTCATTAAGAAAATTAAGTTGATACTTAGAACATACAAAAGGGTTATGAGGCTATTCCCTGCTGCCCAGAAAAAGACTACTTGAACATGATGCGAAGAACAAAATTAAAACGGAATTAAAACTAGCTAAGGATTGGATGACTTTTCTTGTGGAGTCTCCACTACTTTTATAGGATAAGAAGGTGTGAAAATCCTAAGATAATACACATTTTTGGAGGCTATTGTATAGACTTGGTCAAGAGAATTGTTATTGTCAACTTTGATTGCTTTCCCCAATCTTTGCTATAGATTTCCATCAAAACTTTCAAACAAATTTCATGCTTCTAAAACGTTCATAGGAGGTCCAAAAATATAATTTTTTCTGTATTTATTGAAATTATCTTCCCAAAACGTATTTAAATTCTGAATTTGGAATTTATGTAGAAGTTATGACTATTTTGGAGAGAGGTACATCAAACTATGTAGGGAAATGAATAGGAAAGTTCATTGAATGATTGGATAGTCAAATTACTGATCAATTCACCATAAAAATATATTTTTCCTATAGATAATAAAATTTTATTTCCAAACATGCTTAGTCATTAAATTTTGCCTTTAGATGCAAAAGATATGGCCATTTTGGTGTTGGATAAATCAAGCACAACAGGAATATCTGAAAGGGATCCTATCTTCATCTTTTCTTATCTTGATTTAAATACTTTGATAATTCCTAAAAATTGAGAGAAATCTCATAAGAATGTAGAAAATAATTATTGGGAGGATAAAAGTGTAATCAATTTCCGAATTAAACTAAAATTACCAAATAAGTCTTAATTAGTTATCCTAGATGATGAATATGCATTCATCAGGAAGCTAGGTAATCTTACCTCAAAAACAATTGAACAGGGGTAACTGAGGAGAACACGCGACCCGTTAGTGACATTTATCTATCTGCAAACTCATGATGATGAAGGGAAGAAAGTTAGGTAAAATTGACATGAGGGAAGGATAGCACGAAACCAAAAGATGACCAGGTTATACCTGTTTATAGGTGTGGGTTCGCATACAAACAAAGGCTAGTTGGCTGAAGAAACTTGTTGCCCAAGAATTGGGCAGTTATCAATTCTCAACCATGGGTCTTGAGTAGGGTATAGACCTATGCAGGATCTTCTCACGAATCGGTTGGAAAATAAATCTCAAAAAAAGACCAAGTGTAGAGAGAGAAATCACAAATTGAAAAATAGTGAAAGTAGCAGCATGTTTCCTTTTCTAATGTGAGCTAGGTGATGTTGTAGGAGCTGTCTGATTTGGTGGACATGGGTCCAGAGACGATCTTGACCATCCCCTAGGTGTGTGACATTTAAATTTGATTCCCAAATCAATTCAAATAAAGTTTTGTATTAAATTATTTCCTTTCTCTCTCTCTCTCTCTTCATTTAAGGATGCAAACAAACTCAAAAAAAATTGATACATAGCCTAATTAGGACGTGTAGAATCAAACTTTGATATTAGTTTTTGGCTTTGGAAGCTCTAAGTATTTTATTTAATTCTTTTGAAGTAAACCATATTTCCCTTATCTCATAATTTAGAGACATCTAGAAACCATCAACTAATGTGAAACTTCACCCTAAAAAATTAAACTTGTAAAACACAAATTTGCCATTAATATTCTTATTCGAGATTATTTAACACATTATTTAATATTTTGAACTTTAATTATACTTTCTCTCTCCTTAACACAATAGAACATTATAGATTGTCCAAATTAGTTGGAAATTTACCCATAGGCTAATTTTGGCATGTAGATTTCAAATTCAAGATTTTTTTCTCTTTTGGAGTCATTTAATGATTTATTTCATATTTTGGGCTTTACTCCTATTTGCTTTTCCAAATTGAATTAAAATATTTATTATCATGCAAATAAAGTGGAACTTGTCACTCAAGTCAATTGAGACCCAAGGAATTCGGATCTATAGCTATTTTTATTTAATGAGTCTTTTTTATGAGTTTTATCTTCTTTATACATTATTATCACTATTTGTAACTTAAATTATTTAATGCCACATTATTATGTTTAAACCTTTATCATTTATTCTTTTTTCTATTCCTTACTCCATAAGTCTAAGGGAAGTTCTAGAATGAAATTATTTAATCAATATGTCACTTAAGTGGTAATTTTGCATCGTAGACCCTGATTGAAACATTAACTGAGGTATTTGTGCATAAACCCATACATTGACATGAGTAGAGATCAAACATACTCCAGACCACTAATAATACCATAAATTCAACATTAAGGACAAAAAGGATAGGAAAAACTTAGGAAAAAGGACTAAGTTAAGAATGTACCTAGATTTTAGTTCATTACAACACTCCACCCCTTAAAAGGATTTCATCCCTAAAATATCAAGCAAAGAGGGAAGGGTGAGTACGTAACATCTCATCTCTAAGCTCCTAGGTTGTTTCTTCCAAACCATAGTGCTTCCATAAGACTTTCACTAACTTGATCTCCTTGTTCTTTAATTGCTTAACACATGAGTCAAGAATATTCATAGGTAACTCCTCATACGTTAGGTTCTCATGGATCTCCAAAGGTTCTATTATAAGTACATGATGTTGACTTGAGAGTTATACATTGTCCATATTTTGATAAGGACTTAACCATTCCATTCCTATGTATCTAATATGTTTGTTCAAGATTGGTTTCAGGCTTTAGGTACATAAAAAAGATCAAATTACACAAGCCCTAGCTTGTCCAATTTCAAGTCAAAAGCAACGCAAGTGTGAGTTTTGGGAAATCACTCTAAATCACCTTAGATTAATTTTTTAATCACTTGTATTGATGATATGACTTGTAACTAAGATGAGAAAAAAATCAGGGACACTTAATTCTAATGTTTGGTCACTCAAAAATCAAATTAGAAAATTTGTCACAAGTTGTTTATAGGTCGAGTTGGAAATTTGACCGATCCAGTGATGGATTTTCTGAAATGATCAATCGGTCAAGTTGTACACTCACAGAATTTGACCGACTGACTCACTGACCAAAACTAATTTTGATTCATCAGTCGAGTTTCTAGGAACAAACTTGACTGGTAGTTTGAAAATTGGCTCTGTTGGTTAGTGGATCGGTCAAGTTATCTTTACTGAAACTTGACTGAATGTATTGCACAGAAAACACATAAAAAGTGATTGGAGAGTTGTTGTGAGCAAAAAAAAGATATGTTGCAAGTTTCCAAACAGATATATTTCTTTCTTAAGTGATCCCACACTTAAAGGAACACCCCAACTATAAATAAGGCCCCTTGGAGTTCATTCAAAGTTTGTTCATGCATGCTATCCTTGGTCCTTTCTATAGTTGAGTGTGTTACAACCCTTTGAGCCCCTTTCTCTCTCTCTATTTTACAAAGCATTTTGTGGTTATGAGTGAGTTAGGTATGTTGTGAGAGAGCTACCTCCATGTGCTTGTAAAGCTCTCATTCCTTCCATATTCCCTACCCCCCTTCTCAAAGATTTAAGGTTGAAGCAAGATACTCTAAGTGAAGGTGAAGTTGTTGCTTATCTTCTTCAAGGTTGAAGAAGAGGTGAAGATCTTCTCTAGGTGAAGGAGAAGGACAAGGCCAATATTCAAGAAATGTGGGTAAATCCTTCAAGGCCAATGACTCGATGAAAGTGTGGGTAAGTCCTTGTTGAATGTTGAATACATCTTGATCAAGTTGGTAAGTCCTTGTGTAGGTGGAAGACTCTTGTCTTGAGTAGGTTGGTCCTTGGATGTATGGTGGTCTCCTTGTATCTCATATGATTGAATATAAGTATACACATATTCCAAAGTCCTAGAGGTTGACCTCTCTAGGCATTGGATTGACTATCTTCTAGTTTGTAGATTGAAACCACTCTAAACCACCTTGTCCAAGTGGATGTTTCAATCTCTCTCATCATTAATTTACTTTCTTAGATAGGACTTTAAATTGTTCTCAAGCTATTGGTTTCAATTGATATAATTTGTGTTGACTCAAGGTCAATTAGGTCAATGTTGACTCATGTCTAAATTGACTAAACCCTTGTTTTGATGATGACTAACCATTCCACATATTGGTGTCTAATGCTTCTACATTGAGTGATTTTAGATTAGGTTTAGACACACTCCAAATGCCCTAACTTGCGCATATCAAATTGGAGAAAAGACAAGTCAAAATAGCTACAAGTGTGCAATTTGGGATCTCTATGTAAATGACCTTAGAATTGCTTTGTAATCACTTGTAATGATTGTATGACTTGTAATTAAGCTTAGAAAAATTATTGGGACACAAAAATCCATCATTTGTATAGTCAAACGAAAATTCTAAAATACCCATAACAGGGATTTTGTCGGCCGAATTCCAAACTCGGCCGATCCATATATTCTGGAATTTTTGTTGCAATCGGCCGAGTTACAAACTCAGCCGATTCCCGTTCGGTCGAGTTTCTAGCTAGGAAACTCGGCTGATCCACTGATCGGTCCAAGATGAAAGTCGACCGATCGGCCGAGTTTCTCCAAAGGAACTCGGCCGACAGTCTAGCTTTCAGCCTTGTCTTTTAGTGGTTCGGCCGAGTTACCTTTATATAAACTCGGCCGATCAGACTGTACGAAAAAGTGCAAAAAGTGATTCTAGCCGTTGTGGAGTTGCAACAAGTGAAAATAGATCCGTTGCAAGCCACAAAATGGCTAGTTTTCGTTCTCATGTGTTCCCAAAGGCTAAGAGGCATCCCCAGCTATAAATAGGACCCCTTGGGCTTCATTCCAAGGTTGAGCATTCACTATGAAGGTTCCTATTCTATAGTTGAGTGATCCTACAGCCTCCTCTCTCTCTCTAAGCTTAATCACTTGCTACATCCATTAGAGTGAGTAGGAAATCTGTAAGAGAGCTAGTCATATATGTATATCTTGTGAGGCTCTCACTTCCACCACCTCCCTTCTATCATTCCTATCTTGAAGATGAAGGTTCTCTCTCTTGTCCAAGAGAGGTGAAGAAGAACAAGGGAAGGAGTCCCTTGGTGAAGATCAAGGCATAAGACTTGGAGCTAGAGTGGGTAAGCCCTTGGAGAAGGCAAAAGACTCAAGCTCAAGTAGGTAAGACCTTAGTGGAAAGCTTCTCCGAGTGAAGGTGAAGTCAAAGGCGGAAGATCCAAGAAGAGTGGGTAATTCCTGCAAGGCCGAAGACTTGTGCAAGAGTGGGTAAGTCCTTGGAGAAGTCCGAAGACTCTTGCAAAGTGGGTAAGTCCTTGGTAAGGTTGAGGACTCTTTGTATTGGATAGGTAAGTCCTTTGTTGGTCATGTATTGTATGTCTTATTAATGAATATAAGAGTGCAATTGGTTGAAGTCCTAGAGGTTGACCTCTCTAGGCAAGTGGACTGACACACTTCTAGTTTGAAGTGTGGAACCACTCTAAATAGCTTGTCTAATTGGTGCATGTTCAATCTCTCTTATCCTTGCTATGCATGATTTAGTTGCACTCAAATTACCTATCTAGAAACCTTATCTTGTTATATAATTTGAAGGTTTAATGAATTTTGTTTAAGTGCTTTCATCTCTATTCACCCCCCCTCTAGAGCATCTAATCACCCATCTAGGATCCAACAAGTGGTATCAGAGCGGGTCTTCTCCAAGCATACTTCCACAAGTAGGAGAATATGGGTGATTATGAAGATGGGCAACCTTCAAAGAGAGCAATAGAAGGAAACAAGAGTGAAAAAGGGATCACAAAGGCTCCATCAACATATGAAATCACTAGCGGAAGATCTAGTGAATGTGAAGATGGAAGATGCCATTGCGCCCTCATGACAAGCTCAACTAAAGATTTAAATGAGGTAAATTCAAGTGTTGAGATTCAAACAAATGCTTATCTTAGTCAACTAAATGCTCTTAAATTTGCGAATTCTAGCTTGCTTGATAAGATTAAGTTTTTAGAATCTCAACCTTCTATAACTACTTCATTTATAGAGCTTGCTACTACTATTGTTTCTCTCTCGATTGTTTCTTATGCTCTTAAATGTGCTTATGAGAGTCAAGAACTTACTTTGCAAGGAATAGAATGTGTAGATAAAGTTTATCCTTCAAAGATAACTTGTCTTGTATATGAACTTGCTTCCTTGCATAGTAATGTAATTACTCTTGACCCTCATACTATCTTTTCTTTTAGAGAGAAAGCTTTTGATGCTCTATCTTGCGATAAAGATTCTTATATGACTAAAGATGTTTGCTTAGAAATCTATCTTGTGCATG
The DNA here is from genome assembly GCA_963693085.1 of Alisma plantago-aquatica. Lineage (NCBI taxonomy): Eukaryota > Viridiplantae > Streptophyta > Magnoliopsida > Alismatales > Alismataceae > Alisma > Alisma plantago-aquatica. Next base: position 367,208,894 of record OY856414.1, read on the forward strand.
CTAGAGATGAGATGAATCTATTGTGTTTTACCTTTACTTCTCTTATGCATGACAATCATAGTTTGAGATCTTCTTTGCAAAGATTCTTTGGTGATAAAAAGAATCTTGATCAAATCCTAGACCATACTACCAAACAAATGGGTAGAGATGGCATTGGACTTGAATGTAGTCAAGGGAACAACATAGATAAAGGACCTCCAATATTCCATGGAGAATCCTCTAGTTCCAAGGCTACAGGCACATGCAACTATTGCAATGAATTAGGTCATTATTCTACTTGTTGTCCTTTTAGAAAAGCACCCAAAAGCAATCGGATTTGGGTTGCTAAACTAACCCCTCCGGACCCAAAAACATGATTAGGGACCATTTCATCTTTCTTCTTGTAGGTACGTACAAATGGATTGATTTGAGCTATTGAATTGCAAATTGACTTGTCAATCCACATAAAAGAAGAAAGGTGAGATGTGTAGAGGGTGACAACAAGTAGAAAAGCAATGGTAAGCACAAAGGTATTGTTTTATTGCTTATAACCTTTTCTAACTTGTTTTTGTCAAGTTAGTGTGCACTATACATATGGTTTTTGAGTCAAAAGTGGCATTTTGTGTTTCTCTTCACACTCTTGCTCAAAAATTGTTCCTAATGCTTCTATAGTGCATTACTAAATTGCTTAGACATGTTTGGATATGGTTTGTATTTTTAGCATGCCTCTAGATATGTTTTTATGAAAAATATGTGATTTTTCTACAGCAGTTTTGTCGGCCGAGTTTTGTCCTGTCTAAAACTCGACCGATAGGCACCAATGGGTGTTGCCAACAGCTGCGATCGGCCGAGTTGCCAATACACAGAACTCGACCGAAAACACTTTTCACAGAGTATACATTTGGCTTATTGAATGAGAATTTCCCTCTCAACTAGATTTTCTCAACCAATAGCCTTATTCTTTGGCACTCTCATTTGGTACCTTTATATATGCATATTGCCTTGTTCTACATTGTCTATCTTGCTTACAACTCTATCTATCTGATTTCTCTAAATTGGTAAATCTATATGTTGCAATTACTTGCTTTGAGTTGTTTTGCAGGTTTTGATGATGGTCGCTTTGGATCTCTTGGTTGTGTCTAAAAATTACTTCCGTTGTACTCTAACTTGCTACATCTATCTCAGTGTATATCTTGTTTTGATACAACCTTGAGGTTCTTAGGGGTAATCATCTTATGGTAAGGATGCATATATAGTGAGTTATATCCTCTCATGCTTCTAAAATTGCATATCTCTTGGTTTGGATATATCTCTATATCTACTCATAGCTTGCTTTATCTTGTATATCTCTTGCTATGATCTAGATCCTACTAGTAGTCCTAACTTGTGATATCATCTACTAGTAGTTCATATACATGTAGTTCTAGCCTTGTTTAAAATTGCCATCTTTGATCATCTATATGTTATGCTTGTATCTTATCTCATACATACTCAAGATTGTTCCTTGAATTGCATATCTACTACCTTGAGTTGCTTGCATAACATTGTGATGCAGGGTACATAGATCTACATGATATGTAGAAATTGGAGTATTTTTGGATTTTATGCAGCTTTTGCTCCAGTTTCAGTTTTTGGTGCAAGTATAGTGTTTTCATGCAGAAATGACCTTCTGAGCAAGGCTCATCGCTTTGCCATGAGCTCCGATAGTTTTTGGTCAAATTCCATCATCTTGAGGGTCAAAATTGTGATCTATTGTTTTTCTGCAGCACTTTATCTTGCATTTTTGGGATGTTCAAGTATATGTTTTAACTTGCTTTTCTTTCTATGCTTGGACAAGACCCTATCTGTGCTCTTCTACTCTCCTTATATATATTTGTGTTATCACCTTTCTCTTTAACAAGTGATGTTTCTTATTTTCTTCATAACCCCAAATTTTGAAATGACAAAGGGGGAGAAAGGTATGTCTTCTTTTAAAAGAGGAAAAAGGCATGTCTTACATGAAGAAGAGAAGTATGTTCATGTAAAGGGAGAAGGTAAAGGGGAGAAGACATATATGTGTAGAACATATATGAGTAGAAGACATAGCATTCTATAAATGTTACGAAAGCTAACCATGCAGGAGAAATTGCATCAATTGAGGGGGAGTATGAGAACTCCATGCGCATCAATTGAGGGGGAGCATATGAGCTCAATCCTATTGAAACCCCTAGGTTTCTCCGAAGGTATGATTTTACATACAAGCTTTCAATACATTTATGGAATGGTTTGTCATCTTCAAAAAGGGGGAGAATGTTGACTCAAGGTCAATTAGGTCAATGTTGACTCACGTCTAAATTGACTAAACCCTTGTTTTGATGATGACTAACCATTCCGCATATTGGTGTCTAATGCTTCTACATTGAGTGATTTCAGATTAGGTTTAGACACACTCCAAATGCCCTAACTTGCGCATATCAAATTGGAGAAAAGACAAGTCAAAATAGCTACAAGTGTGCAATTTGGGATCTCTATGTAAATGACCTTAGAATTGCTTTGTAATCACTTGTAATGATTGTATGACTTGTAATTAAGCTTAGAAAAATTATTGGGACACAAAAATCCATCATTTGTATAGTCAAACAAAAATTCCAAAATACCCATAACAGGGATTTTGTCGGCCGAATTCCAAACTCGGCCGATCCATATATTCTGGAATTTTTGTTGCAATCGGCCGAGTTACAAACTCAGCCGATTCCCGTTCGGTCGAGTTTCTAGCTAGGAAACTCAGCCGATCCACTGATCGGTCCAAGATGAAAGTCGACCGATCGGCCGAGTTTCTCCAAAGGAACTCGGCCGACAGCCTAGCTTTCAGCCTTGTCTTTTAGTGGTTCGGCCGAGTTACCTTTATATAAACTCGGCCGATCAGACTGTACGAAAAAGTGCAGAAAAGTGATTCTAGCCGTTGTGGAGTTGCAACAAGTGAAAATAGATCCGTTGCAAGCCACAAAATGGCTAGTTTTTGTTCTCATGTGTTCCCAAAGGCTAAGAGGCATCCCCAGCTATAAATAGGACCCCTTGGGCTTCATTCCAAGGTTGAGCATTCACTATGAAGGTTCCTATTCTATAGTTGAGTGATCCTACAGCCTCCTCTCTCTCTCTAAGCTTAATCACTTGCTACATCCATTAGAGTGAGTAGGAAATCTGTAAGAGAGCTAGTCATATATGTATATCTTGTGAGGCTCTCACTTCCACCACCTCCCTTCTATCATTCCTATCTTGAAGATGAAGGTTCTCTCTCTTGTCCAAGAGAGGTGAAGAAGAACAAGGGAAGGAGTCCCTTGGTGAAGATCAAGGCAGAAGACTTGGAGCTAGAGTGGGTAAGCCCTTGGAGAAGGCAAAAGACTCAAGCTCAAGTAGGTAAGACCTTGGTGGAAAGCTTCTCCGAGTGAAGGTGAAGTCAAAGGCGGAAGATCCAAGAAGAGTGGGTAATTCCTGCAAGGCCGAAGACTTGTGCAAGAGTGGGTAAGTCCTTGGAGAAGGCCGAAGACTCTTGCAAAGTGGGTAAGTCCTTGGTAAGGTTGAAGACTCTTTGTATTGGATAGGTAAGTCCTTTGTTGGTCATGTATTGTATGTCTTATTAATGAATATAAGACTGCAATTGGTTGAAGTCCTAGAGGTTGACCTCTCTAGGCAAGTGGACTGACACACTTCTAGTTTGAAGTGTGGAACCACTCTAAATAGCTTGTCTAATTAGTGCATGTTCAATCTCTCTTATCCTTGCTATGCATGATTTAGTTGCACTCAAATTACCTATTTAGAAACCTTATCTTGTTATATAATTTGAAGGTTTAATGAATTTTGTTTAAGTGCTTTCAGCTCTATTCACCCCCCCTCTAGAGCATCTAATCACCCATCTAGGATCCAACAAGTGGTATCAGAGCGGGTCTTCTCCAAGCATACTTCCACAAGTAGGAGAATATGGGTGATTATGAAGATGGGCAACCTTCAAAGAGAGAAATAGAAGGAAACAAGAGTGAAAAAGGGATCACAAAGGATCCATCAACATATGAAAGCACTAGTGGAAGATCTAGTGAATGTGAAGATGGAAGATGCCATTGCGCCCTCATGACAAGCTCAACTAAAGATTTAAATGAGGTAAATTCAAGTGTTGAGATTCAAACAAATGCTTATCTTAGTCAACTAAATGCTCTTAAATTTGCAAATTCTAGCTTGCTTGATAAGATTAAGTTTTTAGAATCTCAACCTTCTATAACTACTTCATTTATAGAGCTTGCTACTACTATTGTTTCTCTCTCTATTGTTTCTTATGATCTTAAATGTGCTTATGAGAGTCAAGAACTTACTTTGCAAGGAATAGAATGTGTAGATAAAGTTTATCCTTCAAAGATAACTTGTCTTGTATATGAACTTGCTTCCTTGCATAGTAATGTAATTACTCTTGACCCTCATACTATCTTTTCTTTTAGAGAGAAAGCTTTCGATGCTCTATCTTGCGATAAAGATTCTTATATGACTAAAGATGTTTGCTTAGAAATCTATCTTGTGCATGCTAGAGATGAGATGAATCTATTGTGTTTTACCTTTACTTCTCTTATGCATGACAATCATAGTTTGAGATCTTCTTTGCAAAGATTCTTTGGTGATAAAAAGAATCTTGATCAAATCCTAGACCATACTACCAAACAAATGGGTAGAGATGGCATTGGACTTGAATGTAGTCAAGGGAACAACATAGATAAAGGACCTCCAATATTCCATGGAGAATCCTCTAGTTCCAAGGCTACAGGCACATGCAACTATTGCAATGAATTAGGTCATTATTCTACTTGTTGTCCTTTTAGGAAAGCACCCAAAAGCAATCGGATTTGGGTTGCTAAACTAACCCCTCCGGACCCAAAAACATGATTGGGGACCATTTCATCTTTCTTCTTGTAGGTACGTACAAATGGATTGATTTGAGCTATTGAATTGCAAATTGACTTGTCAATCCACATAAAAGAAGAAAGGTGAGATGTGTAGAGGGTGACAACAAGTTGAAAACCAATGGTAAGCACAAAGGTATTGTTTTATTGCTTATAACCTTTCCTAACTTGTTTTTGTCAAGTTAGTGTGCACTATACATATGGTTTTTGAGTCAAAAGTGGCATTTTGTGTTTCTCTTCACACTCTTGCTCAAAACTTGTTCCTAATGCGTGCATTACTAAATTGCTTAGACATGTTTGGATATGGTTTGTATTTTTAGCATGCCTCTAGATATGTTTTTATGAAAAATATGTGCTTTTTCTACAGCAGTTTTGTCGGCCGAGTTTTGTCCTGTCTAAAACTCGACCGATAGGCACCAATGGGTGTTGCCAACAGCTGCGATCGGCCGAGTTGCCAATACACAGAACTCGACCGAAAACACTTTTCAAAGAGTATATATTTGGCTTATTGAATGAGAATTTCCCTCTCAACTAGATTTTCTCAACCAATAGCCTTATTCTTTGGCACTCTCATTTGGTACCTTTATATATGCATATTTCCTTGTTCTACATTGTCTATCTTGCTTACAACTCTATCTATCTAATTGCTCTAAATTGGTAAATTTATATGTTGCAATTACTTGCTTTGAGTTGTTTTGCAGGTTTTGATGATGGTCGCTTTGGATCTCTTGGTTGTGTCTAAAAATTACTTCCGTTGTACTCTAACTTGCTACATCTATCTCGGTGTATATCTTGTTTTGATACAACCTTGAGGTTCTTAGGGGTAATCATCTTATGGTAAGGATGCATATATAGTGAGTTATATCCTCTCATGCTTCTAAAATTGCATATCTCTTGGTTTGGATATATCTCTATATCTACTCATAGCTTGCTTTATCTTGTGTATCTCTTGCTATGATCTACATCCTACTAGTAGTCCTAACTTGTGATATCATCTACTAGTAGTTCATATACATGTAGTTCTAGCCTTGTTTAAAATTGCCATCTTTGATCATCTATATGTTATGCTTGTATCTTATCTCATACATACTCAAGATTGTTCCTTGAATTGCATATCTACTATCTTGAGTTGCTTGCATAACATTGTGATGCAGGGTACATAGATCTACATGATATGTAGAAATTGGAGTATTTTTGGATTTTATGCAGCTTTTGCTCCAGTTTCAGTTTTTGGTGCAAGTATAGTGTTTTTCATGCAGAAATGACCTTCTGAGCAAGGCTCATCGCTTTGCCATGAGCTCCGATGGTTTTTGGTCAAATTCCATCATATTGAGGGTCAAAATTGTGATCTATTGTTTTTCTTCAGCACTTTATCTTGCATTTTTGGGATGTTCAAGTATATGTTTTAACTTTCTTTTCTTTCTATGCTTGGACAAGACCCTATTTGTGCTCTTCTACTCTCCTTATATATATTTGTGTTATCTCCTTTCTCTTTAACAAGTGATGTTTCTTATTTTCTTCATAACCCCAATTTTTGAAATGACAAAGGGGGAGAAAGGTATGTCTTCTTTTAAAAGAGGAAAAAGGCATGTCTTACATGAAGAAGAGAAGTATGTTCATGTAAAGGGAGAAGGTAAAGGGGAGAAGACATATATGTGTAGAACATATATGAGTAGAAGACATAGCATTCTATAAATGTTACGAAAGCTAACCATGCAGGAGAAATTGCATCAATTGAGGGGGAGTATGAGAACTCCATGCGCATCAATTGAGGGGGAGCATATGAGCTCAATCCTATTGAAACCCCTAGGTTTCTCCGAAGGTATGATTTTACGTACAAGCTTTCAATACATTTATGGAATGGTTTGTCATCTTCAAAAAGGGGGAGAATGTTGACTCAAGGTCAATTAGGTCAATGTTGACTCACGTCTAAATTGACTAAACCCTTGTTTTGATGATGACTAACCATTCCACATATTGGTGTCTAATGCTTCTACATTGAGTGATTTCAGATTAGGTTTAGACACACTCCAAATGCCCTAACTTGCGCATATCAAATTGGAGAAAAGACAAGTCAAAATAGCTACAAGTGTGCAATTTGGGATCTCTGTGTAAATGACCTTAGAATTGCTTTGTAATCACTTGTAATGATTGTATGACTTGTAATTAAGCTTAGAAAAATTATTGGGACACAAAAATCCATCATTTGTATAGTCAAACGAAAATTCCAAAATACCCATAACAGGGATTTTGTCGGCCGAATTCCAAACTCGGCCGATCCATATATTCTGGAATTTTTGTTGCAATCGGCCGAGTTACAAACTCAGCCGATTCCCGTTCGGTCGAGTTTCTAGCTAGGAATCTCGGCCGATCCACTGATCGGTCCAAGATGAAAGTCGACCGATCGGCCGAGTTTCTCCAAAGGAACTCGGCCGACAGTCTAGCTTTCAGCCTTGTCTTTTAGTGGTTCGGCCGAGTTACCTTTATATAAACTCGGCCGATCAGACTGTACGAAAAAGTGCAGAAAAATGATTCTAGCCGTTGTGGAGTTGCAACAAGTGAAAATAGATCTGTTGCAAGCCACAAAACGGCTAGTTTTCGTTCTCATGTGTTCCCAAAGGCTAAGAGGCATCCCCAGCTATAAATAGGACCCCTTGGGCTTCATTCCAAGGTTGAGCATTCACTATGAAGGTTCCTATTCTATAGTTGAGTGATCCTACAGCCTCCTCTCTCTCTCTAAGCTTAATCACTTGCTACATCCATTAGAGTGAGTAGGAAATCTGTAAGAGAGCTAGTCATATATGTATATCTTGTGAGGCTCTCACTTCCACCACCTCCCTTCTATCATTCCTATCTTGAAGATGAAGGTTCTCTCTCTTGTCCAAGAGAGGTGAAGAAGAACAAGGGAAGGAGTCCCTTGGTGAAGATCAAGGCAGAAGACTTGGAGCTAGAGTGGGTAAGCCCTTGGAGAAGGCAAAAGACTCAAGCTCAAGTAGGTAAGACCTTGGTGGAAAGCTTCTCCGAGTGAAGGTGAAGTCAAAGGCGGAAGATCCAAGAAGAGTGGGTAATTTCTGCAAGGCCGAAGACTTGTGCAAGAGTGGGTAAGTCCTTGGAGAAGGCCGAAGACTCTTGCAAAGTGGGTAAGTCCTTGGTAAGGTTGAAGACTCTTTGTATTGGATAGGTAAGTCCTTTGTTGGTCATGTATTGTATGTCTTATTAATGAATATAAGAGTGCAATTGGTTGAAGTCCTAGAGGTTGACCTCTCTAGGCAAGTGGACTGACACACTTCTAGTTTGAAGTGTGGAACCACTCTAAATAGCTTGTCTAATTGGTGCATGTTCAATCTCTCTTATCCTTGCTATGCATGATTTAGTTGCACTCAAATTACCTATTTAGAAACCTTATCTTGTTATATAATTTGAAGGTTTAATGAATTTTGTTTAAGTGCTTTCAGCTCTATTCACCCCCCTCTAGAGCATCTAATCACCCATCTAGGATCCAACAAGTGGTATCAGAGCGGGTCTTCTCCAAGCATACTTCCACAAGTAGGAGAATATGGGTGATTAAGAAGATGGGAAACCTTAAAAGAGAGAAATAGAAGGAAACAAGAGTGAAAAAGGGATCACAAAGGCTCCATCAACATATGAAAGCACTAGTGGAAGATCTAGTGAATGTGAAGATGGAAGATGCCATTGCGCCCTCATGACAAGCTCAACTAAAGATTTAAATGAGGTAAATTCAAGTGTTGAGATTCAAACAAATGCTTATCTTAGTCAACTAAATGCTCTTAAATTTGCAAATTCTAGCTTGCTTGATAAGATTAAGTTTTTAGAATCTCAACCTTCTATAACTACTTCATTTATAGAGCTTGCTACTACTATTGTTTCTCTCTCTATTGTTTCTTATGCTCTTAAATGTGCTTATGAGAGTCAAGAACTTACTTTGCAAGGAATAGAATGTGTAGATAAAGTTTATCCTTCAAAGATAACTTGTCTTGTATATGAACTTGCTTCCTTGCATAGTAATGTAATTACTCTTGACCCTCATACTATCTTTTCTTTTAGAGAGAAAGCTTTTGATGCTCTATCTTGCGATAAAGATTCTTATATGACTAAAGATGTTTGCTTAGAAATCTATCTTGTGCATGCTAGAGAAGAGATGAATCTATTGTGTTTTACCTTTACTTCTCTTATGCATGACAATCATAGTTTGAGATCTTCTTTGCAAAGATTCTTTGGTGATAAAAAGAATCTTGATCAAATCCTAGACCATACTACCAAACAAATGGGTAGAGATGGCATTGGACTTGAATGTAGTCAAGGGAACAACATAGATAAAGGACCTCCAATATTCCATGGAGAATCCTCTAGTTCCAAGGCTACAGGCACATGCAACTATTGCAATGAATTAGGTCATTATTCTACTTGTTGTCCTTTTAGGAAAGCACCCAAAAGCAATCGGATTTGGGTTGCTAAACTAACCCCTCCGGACCCAAAAACATGATTGGGGACCATTTCATCTTTCTTCTTGTAGGTACGTACAAATGGATTGATTTGAGCTATTGAATTGCAAATTGACTTGTCAATCCACATAAAAGAAGAAAGGTGAGATGTGTAGAGGGTGACAACATGTAGAAAAGCAATGGTAAGCACAAAGGTATTGTTTTATTGCTTATAACCTTTTCTAACTTGTTTTTGTCAAGTTAGTGTGCACTATACATATGGTTTTTGAGTCAAAAGTGGCATTTTGTGTTTCTCTTCACACTCTTGCTCAAAAATTGTTCCTAATGCTTCTATAGTGCATTACTAAATTGCTTAGACATGTTTGGATATGGTTTGTATTTTTAGCATGCCTCTAGATATGTTTTTATGAAAAATATGTGCTTTTTCTACAGCAGTTTTGTCGGTCGAGTTTTGTCCTGTCTAAAACTCGACCGATAGGCACCAATGGGTGTTGCCAACAACTGCGATCGGACGAGTTGCCAATACACAGAACTCGACCAAAAACACTGTTCACAGAGTATACATTTGGCTTATTGAATGAGAATTTCCCTCTCAACTAGATTTTCTCAACCAATAGCCTTATTCTTTGGCACTCTCATTTGGTACCTTTATATATGCATATTGCCTTGTTCTACATTGTCTATCTTGCTTACAACTCTATCTATCTAATTGCTCTAAATTGGTAAATCTATATGTTGCAATTACTTGCTTTGAGTTGTTTTGCAGGTTTTGATGATGGTCGCTTTGGATCTCTTGGTTGTGTCTAAAAATTACTTCCATTGTACTCTAACTTGCTACATCTATCTCGGTGTATATCTTGTTTTGATACAACCTTGAGGTTCTTAGGGGTAATCATCTTATGGTAAGGATGCATATATAGTGAGTTATATCCTCTCATGCTTCTAAAATTGCATATCTCTTGGTTTGGATATATCTCTATATCTACTCATAGCTTGCTTTATCTTGTGTATCTCTTGCTATGATCTAGATCCTACTAGTAGTCCTAACTTGTGATATCATCTACTAGTAGTTCATATACATGTAGTTCTAGCCTTGTTTAAAATTGCCATCTTTGATCATCTATATGTTATGCTTGTATCTTATCTCATACATACTCAAGATTGTTCCTTGAATTGCATATCTACTATCTTGAGTTGCTTGCATAACATTGTGATGCAGGGTACATAGATCTACATGATATGTAGAAATTGGAGTATTTTTGGATTTTATGCAGCTTTTGCTCCAGTTTCAGTTTTTGGTGCAAGTATAGTGTTTTTCATGCAGAAATGACCTTCTGAGCAAGGCTCATCGCTTTGCCATGAGCTCCGATGGTTTTTGGTCAAATTCCATCATCTTGAGGGTCAAAATTGTGATCTATTGTTTTTCTGCAGCACTTTATCTTGCATTTTTGGGATGTTCAAGTATATGTTTTAACTTGCTTTTCTTTCTATGCTTGGACAAGACCCTATCTGTGCTCTTCTACTCTCCTTATATATATTTGTGTTATCTCCTTTCTCTTTAACAAGTGATGTTTCTTATTTTCTTCATAACCCCAATTTTTGAAATGACAAAGGGGGAGAAAGGTATGCCTTCTTTTAAAAGAGGAAAAAGGCATGTCTTACATGAAGAAGAGAAGTATGTTCATGTAAAGGGAGAAGGTAAAGGGGAGAAGATATATATGTGTAGAACATATATGAGTAGAAGACATAGCATTCTATAAATGTTACGAAAGCTAACCATGCAAGAGAAATTGCATCAATTGAGGGGGAGTATGAGAACTCCATGTGCATCAATTGAGGGGGAGCATATGAGCTCAATCCTATTGAAACCCCTAGGTTTCTCCGAAGGTATGATTTTATGTACAAGCTTTCAATACATTTATGGAATGGTTTGTCATCTTCAAAAAGGGGGAGAATGTTGACTCAAGGTCAATTAGGTCAATGTTGACTCACGTCTAAATTGACTAAACCCTTGTTTTGATGATGACTAACCATTCCACATATTGGTGTCTAATGCTTCTACATTGAGTGATTTCAGATTAGGTTTAGACACACTCCAGATGCCCTAACTTGCGCATATCAAATTGGAGAAAAGACAAGTCAAAATAGCTACAAGTGTGCAATTTGGGATCTCTATGTAAATGACCTTAGAATTGCTTTGTAATCACTTGTAATGATTGTATGACTTGTAATTAAGCTTAGAAAAATTATTGGGACAAAAAATTCCATCATTTGTATAGTCAAACAAAAATTCCAAAATACCCATAACAGGGATTTTGTCGGCCGAATTCCAAACTCGGCCGATCCATATATTCTGGAATTTTTGTTGCAATCGGCCGAGTTACAAACTCAGCCGATTCCCGTTCGGTCGAGTTTCTAGCTAGGAAACTCGGCCGATCCACTGATCGGTCCAAGATGAAAGTCGACCGATCGGCCGAGTTTCTCCAAAGGAACTCGGCCGACAGTCTAGCTTTCAGCCTTGTCTTTTAGTGGTTCGGCCGAGTTACCTTTATATAAACTCGGCCGATCAGACTGTACGAAAAAGTGCAGAAAAGTGATTCTAGCTGTTGTGGAGTTGCAACAAGTGAAAATAGATCTGTTGCAAGCCACAAAACGGCTAGTTTTCATTCTCATGTGTTCCCAAAGGCTAAGAGGCATCCCCAGCTATAAATAGGACCCCTTGGGCTTCATTCCAAGGTTGAGCATTCACTATGAAGGTTCCTATTCTATAGTTGAGTGATCCTACAGCCTCCTCTCTCTCTCTAAGCTTAATAACTTGCTACATCCATTAGAGTGAGTAGGAAATATGTAAGAGAGCTAGTCATATATGTATATCTTGTGAGGCTCTCACTTCCACCACCTCCCTTCTATCATTCCTATCTTGAAGATGAAGGTTCTCTCTCTTGTCCAAGAGAGGTGAAGAAGAACAAGGGAAGGAGTCCCTTGGTGAAGATCAAGGCAGAAGACTTGGAGCTAGAGTGGGTAAGCCCTTGGAGAAGGCAAAAGACTCAAGCTCAAGTAGGTAAGACCTTGGTGGAAAGCTTCTCCGAGTGAAGGTGAAGTCAAAGGCGGAAGATCCAAGAAGAGTGGGTAATTCCTGCAAGGCCGAAGACTTGTGCAAGAGTGGGTAAGTCCTTGGAGAAGGCCGAAGACTCTTGCAAAGTGGGTAAGTCCTTGGTAAGGTTGAAGACTCTTTGTATTGGATAGGTAAGTCCTTTGTTGGTCATGTATTGTATGTCTTATTAATGAATATAAGAGTGCAATTGGTTGAAGTCCTAGAGTTTGACCTCTCTAGGCAAGTGGACTGACACACTTCTAGTTTGAAGTGTGGAACCACTCTAAATAGCTTGTCTAATTGGTGCATGTTCAATCTCTCTTATCCTTGCTATGCATGATTTAGTTGCACTCAAATTACCTATTTAAAAACCTTATCTTGTTATATAATTTGAAGGTTTAATGAATTTTGTTTAAGTGCTTTCAGCTCTATTCACCCCCCCTCTAGAGCATCTAATCACCCATCTAGGATCCAACAAGTGGTATCATAGCGGGTCTTCTCCAAGCATACTTCCACAGGTAGGAGAATATGGGTGATTATGAAGATGGGCAACCTTCAAAGAGAGCAATAGAAGGAAACAAGAGTGAAAAAGGGATCACAAAGGCTCCATCAACATATGAAAGCACTAGTGGAAGATCTAGTGAATGTGAAGATGGAAGATGCCATTGCGCCCTCATGACAAGCTCAACTAAAGATTTAAATGAGGTAAATTCAAGTGTTGAGATTCAAACAAATGCTTATCTTAGTCAACTAAATGCTCTTAAATTTGCGAATTCTAGCTTGCTTGATAAGATTAAGTTTTTAGAATCTCAACCTTCTATAACTACTTCATTTATAGAGATTGCTACTACTATTGTTTCTCTCTCTATTGTTTCTTATGCTCTTAAATGTGCTTATGAGAGTCAAGAACTTACTTTGCAAGGAATAGAATGTGTAGATAAAGTTTATCCTTCAAAGATAACTTGTCTTGTATATGAACTTGCTTCCTTGCATAGTAATGTAATTACTCTTGACCCTCATACTATCTTTTCTTTTAGAGAGAAAGCTTTTGATGCTCTATCTTGCGATAAAGATTCTTATATGACTAAAGATGTTTGCTTAGAAATCTATCTTGTGCATGCTAGAGATGAGATGAATCTATTGTGTTTTACCTTTACTTCTCTTATGCATGACAATCATAGTTTGAGATCTTCTTTGCAAAGATTCTTTGGTGATAAAAAGAATCTTGATCAAATCCTAGACCATACTACCAAACAAATGGGTAGAGATGGCATTGGACTTGAATGTAGTCAAGGGAACAACATAGATAAAGGACCTCCAATATTCCATGGAGAATCCTCTAGTTCCAAGGCTACAGGCACATGCAACTATTGCAATGAATTAGGTCATTATTCTACTTGTTGTCCTTTTAGGAAAGCACCCAAAAGCAATCGGATTTGGGTTGCTAAACTAACCCCTCCGGACCCAAAAACATGATTGGGGACCATTTCATCTTTCTTCTTGTAGGTACGTACAAATGGATTGATTTGAGCTATTGAATTGCAAATTGACTTGTCAATCCACATAAAAGAAGAAAGGTGAGATGTGTAGAGGGAGACAACAAGTAGAAAAGCAATGGTAAGCACAAAGGTATTGTTTTATTGCTTATAACCTTTTCTAACTTGTTTTTGTCAAGTTAGTGTGCACTATACATATGGTTTTTGAGTCAAAAGTGGCATTTTGTATTTCTCTTCACACTCTTGCTCAAAAATTGTTCCTAATGCTTCTATAGTGCATTACTAAATTGCTTAGACATGTTTGGATATGGTTTGTATTTTAAGCATGCCTCTAGATATGTTTTTATGAAAAATATGTGCTTTTTCTACAGCAGTTTTGTCGGCCGAGTTTTGTCCTGTCTAAAACTCGACCGATAGGCACCAATGGGTGTTGCCAATAGCTGCGATCGGCCGAGTTGCCAATACACAGAACTCGACCGAAAACACTGTTCACAGAGTATACATTTGGCTTATTGAATGAGAATTTCCCTCTCAACTAGATTTTCTCAACCAATAGCCTTATTCTTTGGCACTCTCATTTGGTACCTTTATATATGCATATTGCCTTGTTCTACATTGTCTATCTTGCTTACAACTCTATCTATCTAATTGCTCTAAATTGGTAAATCTATATGTTGCAATTACTTGCTTTGAGTTGTTTTGCAGGTTTTGATGATGGTCGCTTTGGATCTCTTGGTTGTGTCTAAAAATTACTTCCGTTGTACTCTAACTTGCTACATCTATCTCGGTGTATATCTTGTTTGATACAACCTTGGGTTCTTAGGGGTAATCATCTTATGGTAAGGATGCATATATAGTGAGTTATATCCTCTCATGCTTCTAAAATTGCATATCTCTTGGTTTGGATATATCTCTATATCTACTCATAGCTTGCTTTATCTTGTGTATCTCTTGCTATGATCTACATCCTACTAGTAGTCCTAACTTGTGATATCATCTACTAGTAGTTCATATACATGTAGTTCTAGCCTTGTTTAAAATTGCCATCTTTGATCATCTATATGTTATGCTTGTATCTTATCTCATACATACTCAAGATTGTTCCATGAATTGCATATCTACTATCTTGAGTTGCTTGCATAACATTGTGATGCAGGGTACATAGATCTACATGATATGTAGAAATTGGAGTATTTTTGGATTTTATGCAGCTTTTGCTCCAGTTTCAGTTTTTGGTGCAAGTATAGTGTTTTTCATGCAGAAATGACCTTCTGAGCAAGGCTCATCGCTTTGCCATGAGCTCCGATGGTTTTTGGTCAAATTCCATCATATTGAGGGTCAAAATTGTGATCTATTGTTTTTCTTCAGCACTTTATCTTGCATTTTTGGGATGTATAAGTATATGTTTTAACTTTCTTTTCTTTCTATGCTTGGACAAGACCCTATTTGTGCTCTTCTACTCTCCTTATATATATTTGTGTTATCTCCTTTCTCTTTAACAAGTGATGTTTCTTATTTTCTTCATAACCCCAATTTTTGAAATGACAAAGGGGGAGAAAGGTATGTCTTCTTTTAAAAGAGGAAAAAGGCATGTCTTACATGAAGAAGAGAAGTATGTTCATGTAAAGGGAGAAGGTAAAGGGGAGAAGACATATATGTGTAGAACATATATGAGTAGAAGACATAGCATTCTATAAATGTTATGAAAGCTAACCATGCAGGAGAAATTGCATCAATTGAGGGGGAGTATGAGAACTCCATGCGCATCAATAGAGGGGGAGCATATGAGCTCAATCCTATTGAAACCCCTAGGTTTCTCCGAAGGTATGATTTTACGTACAAGCTTTCAATACATTTATGGAATGGTTTGTCATCTTCAAAAAGGGGGAGAATGTTGACTCAAGGTCAATTAGGTCAATGTTGACTCACGTCTAAATTGACTAAACCCTTGTTTTGATGATGACTAACCATTCCACATATTGGTGTCTAATGCTTCTACATTGAGTGATTTCAGATTAGGTTTAGACACACTCCAAATGCCCTAACTTGCGCATATCAAATTGGAGAAAAGACAAGTCAAAATAGCTACAAGTGTGCAATTTGGGATCTCTATGTAAATGACCTTAGAATTGCTTTGTAATCACTTGTAATGATTGTATGACTTGTAATTAAGCTTAGAAAAATTATTGGGACACAAAAATTCCAAAATACCCATAATAGAGATTTTGTCGGCCGAATTCCAAACTCGGCCGATCCATATATTCTGGAATTTTTGTTGCAATCGGCCGAGTTACAAACTCATCCAATTCCCGTTCGGTCGAGTTTCTAGCTAGGAAACTCGGCCGATCCACTGATCGGTCCAAGATGAAAGTCGACCGATCGGCCGAGTTTCTCCAAAGGAACTCGGCCGACAGTCTAGCTTTCAGCCTTGTCTTTTAGTGGTTCGGCCGAGTTACCTTTATATAAACTCGGCCGATCAGACTGTACGAAAAAGTGCAGAAAAGTGATTCTAGTTGTTGTGGAGTTCCAACAAGTGAAAATAGATCCGTTGCAAGCCACAAAACGGCTAGTTTTCGTTCTCATGTGTTCCCAAAGGCTAAGAGGCATCCCCAGCTATAAATAGGACCCCTTGGGCTTCATTCCAAGGTTGAGCATTCACTATGAAGGTTCCTATTCTATAGTTGAGTGATCCTACAGCCTCCTCTCTCTCTAAGCTTAATCACTTGCTACATCCATTAGAGTGAGTAGGAAATCTGTAAGAGAGCTAGTCATATATGTATATCTTGTGAGGCTCTCACTTCCACCACCTCCCTTCTATCATTCCTATCTTGAAGATGAAGGTTCTCTCTCTTGTCCAAGAGAGGTGAAGAAGAACAAGGGAAGGAGTCCCTTGGTGAAGATCAAGGCAGAAGACTTGGAGCTAGAGTGGGTAAGCCCTTGGAGAAGGCAAAAGACTCAAGCTCAAGTAGGTAAGACCTTGGTGGAAAGCTTCTCCGAGTGAAGGTGAAGTCAAAGGCGGAAGATCCAAGAAGAGTGGGTAATTCCTGCAAGGCCGAAGACTTGTTCAAGAGTGGGTAAGTCCTTGGAGAAGGCCGAAGACTCTTGCAAAGTGGGTAAGTCCTTGGTAAGGTTGAAGACTCTTTGTATTGGATAGGTAAGTCCTTTGTTGGTCATGTATTGTATGTCTTATTAATGAATATAAGAGTGCAATTGGTTGAAGTCCTAGAGGTTGACCTCTCTAGGCAAGTGGACTGACACACTTCTAGTTTGAAGTGTGGAACCACTCTAAATAGCTTGTCTAATTGGTGCATGTTCAATCTCTCTTATCCTTGCTATGCATGATTTAGTTGCACTCAAATTACCTATTTAGAAACCTTATCTTGTTATATAATTTGAAGGTTTAATGAATTTTGTTTAAGTGCTTTCAGCTCTATTCACCCCCCCTCTAGAGCATCTAATCACCCATCTAGGATCCAACAAGTGGTATCAGAGCGGGTCTTCTCCAAGCATACTTCCACAAGTAGGAGAATATGGGTGATTATGAATATGGGCAACCTTCAAAGAGAGAAATAGAAGGAAACAAGAGTGAAAAAGGGATCACAAAGGCTCCATCAACATATGAAAGCACTAGTGGAAGATCTAGTGAATGTGAAGATGGAAGATGCCATTGCGCCCTCATGACAAGCTCAACTAAAGATTTAAATGAGGTAAATTCAAGTGTTGAGATTCAAACAAATGCTTATCTTAGTCAACGAAATGCTCTTAAATTTGCGAATTCTAGCTTGCTTGATAAGATTAAGTTTTTAGAATCTCAACCTTCTATAACTACTTCATTTATAGAGCTTGCTACTACTATTGTTTCTCTCTCTATTGTTTCTTATGCTCTTAAATGTGCTTATGAGAGTCAAGAACTTACTTTGCAAGGAATAGAATTTGTAGATAAAGTTTATCCTTCAAAGATAACTTGTCTTGTATATGAACTTGCTTCCTTGCATAGTAATGTAATTACTCTTGACCCTCATACTATCTTTTCTTTTAGAGAGAAAGCTTTTGATGCTCTATCTTGCGATAAAGATTCTTATATGACTAAAGATGTTTGCTTAGAAATCTATCTTGTGCATGCTAGAGATGAGATGAATCTATTGTGTTTTACCTTTACTTCTCTTATGCATGACAATCATAGTTTGAGATCTTCTTTGCAAATATTCTTTGGTGATAAAAAGAATCTTGATCAAATCCTAGACCATACTACCAAACAAATGGGTAGAGATGGCATTGGACTTGAATGTAGTCAAGGGAACAACATAGATAAAGGACCTCCAATATTCCATGGAGAATCCTCTAGTTCCAAGGCTACAGGCACATGCAACTATTGCAATGAATTAGGTCATTATTCTACTTGTTGTCCTTTTAGGAAAGCACCCAAAAGCAATCGGATTTGGGTTGCTAAACTAACCCCTCCGGACCCAAAAACATGATTGGGGACCATTTCATCTTTCTTCTTGTAGGTACGTACAAATGGATTGATTTGAGCTATTGAATTGCAAATTGACTTGTCAATCCACATAAAAGAAGAAAGGTGAGATGTGTAGAGGGTGACAACAAGTAGAAAAGCAATGGTAAGCACAAAGGTATTGTTTTATTGCTTATAACCTTTTCTAACTTGTTTTTGTCAAGTTAGTGTGCACTATACATATGGTTTTTGAGTCAAAAGTGGCATTTTGTGTTTCTCTTCACACTCTTGCTCAAAAATTGTTCCTAATGCTTCTATAGTGCATTATTAAATTGCTTAGACATGTTTGGATATGGTTTGTATTTTTAGCATGCCTCTAGATATGTTTTTATGAAAAGTATGTGCTTTTTCTACAGCAGTTTTGTCGGCCGAGTTTTGTCCTGTCTAAAACTCGACCGATAGGCACCAATGGGTGTTGCCAACAGCTGCGATCGGCCGAGTTGCCAATACGCAGAACTCGACCGAAAACATTGTTCACAGAGTATACATTTGGCTTATTGAATGAGAATTTCCCTCTCAACTAGATTTTCTCAACCAATAGCCTTATTCTTTGGCACTCTCATTTGGTACCTTTATATATGCATATTGCCTTGTTCTACATTGTCTATCTTGCTTACAACTCTATCTATCTAATTGCTCTAAATTGGTAAATCTATATGTTGCAATTACTTGCTTTGAGTTGTTTTGCAGGTTTTGATGATGGTCGCTTTGGATCTCTTGGTTGTGTCTAAAAATTACTTCTGTTGTACTCTAACTTGCTACATCTATCTCGGTGTATATCTTGTTTTGATACAACCTTGAGGTTCTTAGGGGTAATCATCTTATGGTAAGGATGCATATATAGTGAGTTATATCCTCTCATTCTTCTAAAATTGCATATCTCTTGGTTTGGATATATCTCTATATCTACTCATAGCTTGCTTTATCTTGTGTATCTCTTGCTATGATCTAGATCCTACTAGTAGTCCTAACTTGTGATATCATCTACTAGTAGTTCATATACATGTAGTTCTAGCCTTGTTTAAAATTGCCATCTTTGATCATCTATATGTTATGCTTGTATCTTATCTCATACATACTCAAGATTGTTCCTTGAATTGCATATCTACTATCTTGAGTTGCTTGCATAACATTGTGATGCAGGGTACATAGATCTACATGATATGTAGAAATTGGAGTATTTTTGGATTTTATGCAGCTTTTGCTCCAGTTTCAGTTTTTGGTGCAAGTACAGTCTTTTTCATGCAGAAATGACTTTCTGAGCAAGGCTCATCGCTTTGCCATGAGCTCCGATGGTTTTTGGTCAAATTCCATCATCTTGAGGGTCAAAATTGTGATCTATTGTTTTTCTGCAGCACTTTATCTTGCATTTTTGGGATGTTCAAGTATATGTTTTAACTTGCTTTTCTTTCTATGCTTGGACAAGACCCTATCTGTGCTCTTCTACTCTCCTTATATATATATTTGTGTTATCTCCTTTCTCTTTAACAAGTGATGTTTCTTATTTTCTTCATAACCCCAATTTTTGAAATGAAAAAGGGGGAGAAAGGTATGTCTTCTTTTAAAAGAGGAAAAAGGCATGTCTTACATGAAGAAGAGAAGTATGTTCATGTAAAGGGAGAAGGTAAAGGGGAGAAGACATATATGTGTAGAACATATATGAGTAGAAGACATAGCATTCTATAAATGTTACGAAAGCTAACCATGCAGGAGAAATTGCATCAATTGAGGGGGAGTATGAGAACTCCATGCGCATCAATTAAGGGGGAGCATATGAGCTCAATCCTATTGAAACCCCTAGGTTTCTCCGAAGGTATGATTTTACATACAAGCTTTCAATACATTTATGGAATGGTTTGTCATCTTCAAAAAGGGGGAGAATGTTGACTCAAGGTCAATTAGGTCAATGTTGACTCACGTCTAAATTGACTAAACCCGTGTTTTGATGATGACTAACCATTCCACATATTGGTGTCTAATGCTTCTACATTGAGTGATTTCAGATTAGGTTTAGACACACTCCAAATGCCCTAACTTGCGCATATCAAATTGGAGAAAAGACAAGTCAAAATAGCTACAAGTGTGCAATTTGGGATCTCTATGTAAATGACCTTAGAATTGCTTTGTAATCACTTGTAATGATTGTATGACTTGTAATTAAGCTTAGAAAAATTATTGGGACACAAAAATCCATCATTTGTATAGTCAAACAAAAATTCCAAAATACCCATAACAGGGATTTTGTCGGCCGAATTCCAAACTCGGCCGATCCATATATTCTGGAATTTTTGTTGCAATCGGCCGAGTTACAAACTCAGCCGATTCCCGTTCGGTCGAGTTTCTAGCTAGGAAACTCAGCCGATCCACTGATCGGTCCAAGATGAAAGTCGACCGATCGGCCGAGTTTCTCCAAAGGAACTCGGCCGACAGTCTAGCTTTCAGCCTTGTCTTTTAGTGGTTCGGCCGAGTTACCTTTATATAAACTCGGCCGATCAGACTGTACGAAAAAGTGCAGAAAAGTGATTCTAGCCGTTGTGGAGTTGCAACAAGTGAAAATAGATCCGTTGCAAGCCACAAAACGGCTAGTTTCCGTTCTCATGTGTTCCCAAAGGCTAAGAGGCATCCCCAGCTATAAATAGGACCCCTTGGGCTTCATTCCAAGGTTGAGCATTCACTATGAAGGTTCCTATTCTATAGTTGAGTGATCCTATAGCCTCCTCTCTCTCTCTAAGCTTAATCACTTGCTACATCCATTAGAGTGAGTAGGAAATCTGTAAGAGAGCTAGTCATATATGTATATCTTGTGAGGCTCTCACTTCCACCACCTCCCTTCTATCATTCCTATCTTGAAGATGAAGGTTCTCTCTCTTGTCCAAGAGAGGTGAAGAAGAACAAGGGAAGGAGTCCCTTGGTGAAGATCAAGGCAGAAGACTTGGAGCTAGAGTGGGTAAGCCCTTGGAGAAGGCAAAAGACTCAAGCTCAAGTAGGTAAGACCTTGGTGGAAAGCTTCTCCGAGTGAAGGTGAAGTCAAAGGCGGAAGATCCAAGAAGAGTGGGTAATTCCTGCAAGGCCGAAGACTTGTGCAAGAGTGGGTAAGTCCTTGGAGAAGGCCGAAGACTCTTGCAAAGTGGGTAAGTCCTTGGTAAGGTTGAAGACTCTTTGTATTGGATAGGTAAGTCCTTTGTTGGTCATGTATTGTATGTCTTATTAATGAATATAAGAGTGCAATTGGTTGAAGTCCTAGAGGTTGACCTCTCTAGGCAAGTGGACTGACACACTTCTAGTTTGAAGTGTGGAACCACTCTAAATAGCTTGTCTAATTGGTGCATGTTCAATCTCTCTTATCCTTGCTATGCATGATTTAGTTGCACTCAAATTACCTATTTAGAAACCTTATCTTGTTATATAATTTGAAGGTTTAATGAATTTTGTTTAAGTGCTTTCAGCTCTATTCACCCCCCCTCTAGAGCATCTAATCACCCATCTAGGATCCAACAAGTGGTATCAGAGCGGGTCTTCTCCAAGCATACTTCCACAAGTAGGAGAATATGGGTGATTATGAAGATGGGCAACCTTCAAAGAGAGCAATAGAAGGAAACAAGAGTGAAAAAGGGATCACAAAGGCTCCATCAACATATGAAAGCACTAGTGGAAGATCTAGTGAATGTGAAGATGGAAGATGCCATTGCGCCCTCATGACAAGCTCAACTAAAGATTTAAATGAGGTAAATCCAAGTGTTGAGATTCAAACAAATGCTTATCTTAGTCAACTAAATGCTCTTAAATTTGCGAATTCTAGCTTGCTTGATAAGATTAAGTTTTTAGAATCTCAATCTTCTATAACTACTTCATTTATAGAGCTTGCTACTACTATTGTTTCTCTCTCTATTGTTTCTTATGCTCTTAAATGTGCTTATGAGAGTCAAGAACTTACTTTGCAAGGAATAGAATTTGTAGATAAAGTTTATCCTTCAAAGATAACTTGTCTTGTATATGAACTTGCTTCCTTGCATAGTAATGTAATTACTCTTGACCCTCATACTATCTTTTCTTTTAGAGAGAAATCTTTTGATGCTCTATCTTGCGATAAAGATTCTTATATGACTAAAGATGTTTGCTTAGAAATCTATCTTGTGCATGCTAGAGATGAGATGAATCTATTGTGTTTTACCTTTACTTCTCTTATGCATGACAATCATAGTTTGAGATCTTCTTTGCAAAGATTCTTTGGTGATAAAAAGAATCTTGATCAAATCCTAGACCATACTACCAAACAAATGGGTAGAGATGGCATTGGACTTGAATGTAGTCAAGGGAACAACATAGATAAAGGACCTCCAATATTCCATGGAGAATCCTCTAGTTCTAAGGCTACAGGCACATGCAACTATTGCAATGAATTAGGTCATTATTCTACTTGTTGTCCTTTTAGGAAAGCACCCAAAAGCAATCGGATTTGGGTTGCTAAACTAACCCCTCCGGACCCAAAAACATGATTGGGGACCATTTCATCTTTCTTCTTGTAGGTACGTACAAATGGATTAATTTGATCTATTGAATTGCAAATTGACTTGTCAATCCACATAAAAGAAGAAAGGTGAGATGTGTAGAGGGTGACAACAAGTAGAAAAGCAATGGTAAGCACAAAGGTATTGTTTTATTGCTTATAACCTTTTCTAACTTGTTTTTGTCAAGTTAGTGTGCACTATACATATGGTTTTTGAGTCAAAAGTGGCATTTTGTGTTTCTCTTCACACTCTTGCTCAAAAATTGTTCCTAATGCTTCTATAGTGCATTACTAAATTGCTTAGACATGTTTGGATATGGTTTGTATTTTTAGCATGCCTCTAGATATGTTTTTATGAAAAATATGTGCTTTTTCTACAGCAGTTTTGTCGGCCGAGTTTTGTCCTGTCTAAAACTCGACCGATAGGCACCAATGGGTGTTGCCAACAGCTGCGATCGGCCGAGTTGCCAATACACAGAACTCGACCGAAAACACTGTTCACAGAGTATACATTTGTCTTATTGAATGAGAATTTCCCTCTCAACTAGATTTTCTCAACCAATAGCCTTATTCTTTGGCACTCTCATTTGGTACCTTTATATATGCGTATTGCCTTGTTCTACATTATCTATCTTGCTTACAACTCTATCTATCTAATTGCTCTAAATTGGTAAATCTATATGTTGCAATTACTTGCTTTGAGTTGTTTTGCAGGTTTTGATGATGGTCGCTTTCGATCTCTTGGTTGTGTCTAAAAATTACTTCTGTTGTACTCTAACTTGCTACATCTATCTCGGTTTATATCTTGTTTTGATACAACCTTGAGGTTCTTATGGGTAATCATCTTATGGTAAGGATGCATATATAGTGAGTTATATCCTCTCATGCTTCTAAAATTGCATATCTCTTGGTTTGGATATATCTCTATATCTACTCATAGCTTGCTTTATCTTGTGTATTTCTTACTATGATCTAGATCCTACTAGTAGTCCTAACTTGTGATATCATCTACTAGTAGTTCATATACATGTAGTTCTAGCCTTGTTTAAAATTGCCATCTTTGATCATCTATATGTTATGCTTGTATCTTATCTCATACATACTCAAGATTGTTCCTTGAATTGCATATCTACTATCTTGAGTTGCTTGCATAAAATTGTGATGCAGGGTACATAGATCTACATGATATGTAGAAATTGGAGTATTTTTGGATTTTATGCAGCTTTTGCTCCAGTTTCAGTTTTTGGTGCAAGTATAGTGTTTTTCATGCAGAAATGACCTTCTGAGCAAGGCTCATCGCTTCGACATGAGCTCCGATGGTTTTTGGTCAAATTCCATCATCTTGAGGGTCAAAATTGTGATCTATTGTTTTTCTGCAGCACTTTATCTTGCATTTTTGGGATGTTCAAGTATATGTTTTAACTTGCTTTTCTTTCTATGCTTGGACAAGACCCTATCTGTGCTCTTCTACTCTCCTTATATATATTTGTGTTATCTCCTTTCTCTTTAACAAGTGATGTTTCTTATTTTCTTCATAACCCCAATTTTTGAAATGACAAAGGGGGAGAAAGGTATGTCTTCTTTTAAAAGAGGAAAAAGGCATGTCTTACATGAAGAAGAGAAGTATGTTCATGTAAAGGAAGAAGGTAAAGGGGAGAAGACATATATGTGTAGAACATATATGAGTAGAAGACATAGCATTCTATAAATGTTACGAAAGCTAACCATGCAGGAGAAATTGCATCAATTGAGGGGGAGTATGAGAACTCCATGCGCATCAATTGAGGGGGAGCATATGAGCTCAATCCTATTGAAACCCCTAGGTTTCTCCGAAGGTATGATTTTACGTACAAGCTTTCAATACATTTATGGAATGGTTTGTCATCTTCAAAAAGGGGGAGAATGTTGACTCAAGGTCAATTAGGTCAATGTTGACTCACGTCTAAATTGACTAAACCCTTGTTTTGATGATTACTAACCATTCCACATATTGGTGTCTAATTCTTCTACATTGAGTGATTTCAGATTAGGTTTAGACACACTCCAAATGCCCTAACTTGCACATATCAAATTGGAGAAAAGACAAGTCAAAATAGCTACAAGTGTGCAATTTGGGATCTCTATGTAAATGACCTTAGAATTGCTTTGTAATCACTTGTAATGATTGTATGACTTGTAATTAAGCTTAGAAAAATTATTGGGACACAAAAATCCATCATTTTTATAGTCAAACAAAAATTCCAAAATACCCATAACATGGATTTTGTCGGCCGAATTCCAAACTCGGCCGATCCATATATTCTGGAATTTTTGTTGCAATCGGCCGAGTTACAAACTCAGCCGGTTCCCATTCGGTCGAGTTTCTAGCTAGGAAACTCAGCCGATCCACTGATCGGTCCAAGATGAAAGTCGACCGATCGGCCGAGTTTCTCCAAAGGAACTCGGCCGACAGTCTAGCTTTCAGCCTTGTCTTTTAGTGGTTCGGCCGAGTTACCTTTATATAAACTCGGCCGATCAGACTGTACGAAAAAGTGCAGAAAAGTGATTCTAGCCGTTGTGGAGTTGCAACAAGTGAAAATAGATCCGTTGCAAGCCACAAAACGGCTAGTTTTCATTCTCATGTGTTCCCAAAGGCTAAGAGGCATCCCCAGCTATAAATAGGACCCCTTGGGCTTCATTCCAAGGTTGAGCATTCACTATGAAGGTTCCTATTCTATAGTTGAGTGATCCTACAGCCTCCTCTCTCTCTCTAAGCTTAATCACTTGCTACATCCATTAGAGTGAGTAGGAAATCTGTAAGAGAGCTAGTCATATATGTATATCTTGTGAGGCTCTCACTTCCACCACCTCCCTTCTATCATTCCTATCTTGAAGATGAAGGTTCTCTCTCTTGTCCAAGAGAGGTGAAGAAGAACAAGGGAAGGAGTCCCTTGGTGAAGATCAAGGCAGAAGACTTGGAGCTAGAGTGGGTAAGCCCTTGGAGAAGGCAAAAGACTCAAGCTCAAGTAGGTAAGACCTTGGTGGAAAGCTTCTCCGAGTGAAGGTGAAGTCAAAGGCGGAAGATCCAAGAAGAGTGGGTAATTCCTGCAAGGCCGAAGACTTGTGCAAGAGTGGGTAAGTCCTTGGAGAAGGCCGAAGACTCTTGCAAAGTGGGTAAGTCCTTGGTAAGGTTGAAGACTCTTTGTATTGGATAGGTAAGTCCTTTGTTGGTCATGTATTGTATGTCTTATTAATGAATATAAGAGTGCAATTGGTTGAAGTCCTAGAGGTTGACCTCTCTAGGCAAGTGGACTGACACACTTCTAGTTTGAAGTGTGGAACCACTCTAAATAGCTTGTCTAATTGGTGCATGTTCAATCTCTCTTATCCTTGCTATGCATGATTTAGTTGCACTCAAATTACCTATTTAGAAACCTTATCTTGTTATATAATTTGAAGGTTTAATGAATTTTGTTTAAGTGCTTTCAGCTCTATTCACCCCCCTCTAGAGCATCTAATCACCCATCTAGGATCCAACAAGTGGTATCAGAGCGGGTCTTCTCCAAGCATACTTCCACAAGTAGGAGAATATGGGTGATTATGAAGATGGGCAACCTTCAAAGAGAGCAATAGAAGGAAACAAGAGTGAAAAAGGGATCACAAAGGCTCCATCAACATATGAAAGCACTAGTGGAAGATCTAGTGAATGTGAAGATGGAAGATGCCATTGCGCCCTCATGACAAGCTCAACTAAAGATTTAAATGAGGTAAATCCAAGTGTTGAGATTCAAACAAATGCTTATCTTAGTCAACTAAATGCTCTTAAATTTGCGAATTCTAGCTTGCTTGATAAGATTAAGTTTTTAGAATCTCAATCTTCTATAACTACTTCATTTATAGAGCTTGCTACTACTATTGTTTCTCTCTCTATTGTTTCTTATGCTCTTAAATGTGCTTATGAGAGTCAAGAACTTACTTTGCAAGGAATAGAATGTGTAGATAAAGTTTATCCTTCAAAGATAACTTGTCTTGTATATGAACTTGCTTCCTTGCATAGTAATGTAATTACTCTTGACCCTCATACTATCTTTTCTTTTAGAGAGAAAGCTTTTGATGCTCTATCTTGCGATAAAGATTCTTATATGACTAAAGATGTTTGCTTAGAAATCTATCTTGTGCATGCTAGAGATGAGATGAATCTATTGTGTTTTACCTTTACTTCTCTTATGCATGACAATCATAGTTTGAGATCTTCTTTGCAAAGATTCTTTGGTGATAAAAAGAATCTTGATCAAATCCTAGACCATACTACCAAACAAATGGGTAGAGATGGCATTGGACTTGAATGTAGTCAAGGGAACAACATAGATAAAGGACCTCCAATATTCCATGGAGAATCCTCTAGTTCCAAGGCTACAGGCACATGCAACTATTGCAATGAATTAGGTCATTATTCTACTTGTTGTCCTTTTAGGAAAGCACCCAAAAGCAATCGGATTTGGGTTGCTAAACTAACCCCTCCAGACCCAAAAACATGATTGGGGACCATTTCATCTTTCTTCTTGTAGGTACGTACAAATGGATTGATTTGAGCTATTGAATTGCAAATTGACTTGTCAATCCACATAAAAGAAGAAAGGTGAGATGTGTAGAGGGTGACAACAAGTAGAAAAGCAATGGTAAGCACAAAGGTATTGTTTTATTGCTTATAACCTTTTCTAACTTGTTTTTGTCAAGTTAGTGTGCACTATACATATGGTTTTTGAGTCAAAAGTGGCATTTTGTGTTTCTCTTCACACTCTTGCTCAAAAATTGTTCCTAATGCTTCTATAGTGCATTACTAAATTGCTTAGACATGTTTGGATATGGTTTGTATTTTTAGCATGCCTCTAGATATGTTTTTATGAAAAATATGTGCTTTTTCTACAGCAGTTTTGTCGGCCGAGTTTTGTACTGTCTAAAACTCGACCGATAGGCACCAATGGGTGTTGCCAACAGCTGCGATCGGCCGAGTTGCCAATACACAGAACTCGACCGAAAACACTGTTCACAGAGTATACATTTGTCTTATTGAATGAGAATTTCCCTCTCAACTAGATTTTCTCAACCAATAGCCTTATTCTTTGGCACTCTCATTTGGTACCTTTATATATGCATATTGCCTTGTTCTACATTGTCTATCTTGCTTACAACTCTATCTATCTAATTGCTTTAAATTGGTAAATCTATATGTTGCAATTACTTGCTTTGAGTTGTTTTGCAGGTTTTGATGATGGTCGCTTTGGATCTCTTGGTTGTGTCTAAAAATTACTTCCGTTGTACTCTAACTTGCTACATCTATCTCGGTGTATATCTTGTTTTGATACAACCTTGAGGTTCTTAGGGGTAATCATCTTATGGTAAGGATGCATATATAGTGAGTTATATCCTCTCATGCTTCTAAAATTGCATATCTCTTGGTTTGGATATATCTCTATATCTACTCATAGCTTGCTTTATCTTGTGTATTGCTTACTATGATCTAGATCCTACTAGTAGTCCTAACTTGTGATATCATCTACTAGTAGTTCATATACATGTAGTTCTAGCCTTGTTTAAAATTGCCATCTTTGATCATCTATATGTTATGCTTGTATCTTATCTCATACATACTCAAGATTGTTCCTTGAATTGCATATCTACTATCTTGAGTTGCTTGCATAACATTGTGATGCAGGGTACATAGATCTACATGATATGTAGAAATTGGAGTATTTTTGGATTTTAAGCAGCTTTTGCTCCAGTTTCAGTTTTTGGTGAAAGTATAGTGTTTTTCATGCAGAAATGACCTTCTGAGCAAGGCTCATCGCTTCGACATGAGCTCCGATGGTTTTTGGTCAAATTCCATCATCTTGAGGGTCAAAATTGTGATCTATTGTTTTTATGCAGCACTTTATCTTGCATTTTTGGGATGTTCAAGTATATGTTTTAACTTGCTTTTCTTTCTATGCTTGGACAAGACCCTATCTGTGCTCTTCTACTCTCCTTATATATATTTGTGTTATCTCCTTTCTCTTTAACAAGTGATGTTTCTTATTTTCTTCATAACCCCAATTTTTGAAATGACAAAGGGGGAGAAAGGTATGTCTTCTTTTAAAAGAGGAAAAAGGCATGTCTTACATGAAGAAGAGAAGTATGTTCATGTAAAGGGAGAAGGTAAAGGGGAGAAGACATATATGTGTAGAACATATATGAGTAGAAGACATAGCATTCTATAAATGTTACGAAAGCTAACCATGCAGGAGAAATTGCATCAATTGAGGGGGAGTATGAGAACTCCATGCGCATCAATTGAGGGGGAGCATATGAGCTCAATCCTATTGAAACCCCTAGGTTTCTCCGAAGGTATGATTTTACGTACAAGCTTTCAATACATTTATGGAATGGTTTGTCATCTTCAAAAAGGGGGAGAATGTTGACTCAAGGTCAATTAGGTCAATGTTGACTCACGTCTAAATTGACTAAACCCTTGTTTTGATGATGACTAACCATTCCACATATTGGTGTCTAATTCTTCTACATTGAGTGATTTCAGATTAGGTTTAGACACACTCCAAATGCCCTAACTTGCACATATCAAATTGGAGAAAAGACAAGTCAAAATAGCTACAAGTGTGCAATTTGGGATCTCTATGTAAATGACCTTATAATTGCTTTGTAATCACTTGTAATGATTGTATGACTTGTAATTAAGCTTAGAAAAAATATTGGGACACAAAAATCCATCATTTTTATAGTCAAACAAAAATTCCAAAATACCCATAACAGGGATTTTGTCGGCCGAATTCCAAACTCGGCCGATCCATATATTCTGGAATTTTTGTTGCAATCGGCCGAGTTACAAACTCAGCCGATTCCCGTTCGGTCGAGTTTCTAGCTAGGAAACTCAGCCGATCCACTGATCGGTCCAAGATGAAAGTCGACCGATCGGCCGAGTTTCTCCAAAGGAACTCGGCCGACAGTCTAGCTTTTAGCCTTGTCTTTTAGTGGTTCGGACGAGTTACCTTTATATAAACTCGGCCGATCAGACTGTACGAAAAAGTGCAGAAAAGTGATTCTAGCCGTTGTGGAGTTGCAACAAGTGAAAATAGATCCGTTGCAAGCAACAAAATGGCTAGTTTTCGTTCTCATGTGTTCCCAAAGGCTAAGAGGCATCCCCAGCTATAAATAGGACCCCTTGGGCTTCATTCCAAGGTTGAGCATTCACTATGAAGGTTCCTATTCTATAGTTGAGTGATCCTACAGCCTCCTCTCTCTCTCTAAGCTTAATCACTTGCTACATCCATTAGAGTGAGTAGGAAATCTGTAAGAGAGCTAGTCATATATGTATATCTTGTGAGGCTCTCACTTCCACCACCTCCCTTCTATCATTCCTATCTTGAAGATGAAGGTTCTCTCTCTTGTCCAAGAGAGGTGAAGAAGAACAAGGGAAGGAGTCCCTTGGTGAAGATTAAGGCAGAAGACTTGGAGCTAGAGTGGGTAAGCCCTTGGAGAAGGCAAAAGACTCAAGCTCAAGTAGGTAAGACCTTCGTGGAAATCTTCTCCGAGTGAAGGTGAAGTCAAAGGCGGAAGATCCAAGAAGAGTGGGTAATTCCTACAAGGCCGAAGACTTGTGCAAGAGTGGGTAAGTCCTTGGAGAAGGCTGAAGACTCTTGCAAAGTGGGTAAGTCCTTGGTAAGGTTGAAGACTCTTTGTATTGGATAGGTAAGTCCTTTGTTGGTCATGTATTGTATGTCTTATTAATGAATATAAGAGTGCAATTGGTTGAAGTCCTAGAGGTTGACCTCTCTAGGCAAGTGGACTGACACACTTCTAGTTTGAAGTGTGGAACCACTCTAAATAGCTTGTCTAATTGGTGCATGTTCAATCTCTCTTATCCTTGCTATGCATGATTTAGTTGCACTCAAATTACCTATTTAGAAACCTTATCTTGTTATATAATTTGAAGGTTTAATGAATTTTGTTTAAGTGCTTTCAGCTCTATTCACCCCCCCTCTAGAGCATCTAATCACCCATCTAGGATCCAACAAGTGGTATCAGAGCGGGTCTTCTCCAAGCATACTTCCACAAGTAGGATAATATGGGTGATTATGAAGATGGGCAACCTTCAAAGAGAGCAATAGAAGGAAACAAGAGTGAAAAAGGGATCACAAAGGCTCCATCAACATATGAAAGCACTAGTGGAAGATCTAGTGAATGTGAAGATGGAAGATGCCATTGCGCCCTCATGACAAGCTCAACTAAAGATTTAAATGAGGTAAATCCAAGTGTTGAGATTCAAACAAATGCTTATCTTAGTCAACTAAATGCTCTTAAATTTGCGAATTCTAGCTTGCTTGATAAGATTAAGTTTTTAGAATCTCAATCTTCTATAACTACTTCATTTATAGAGCTTGCTACTACTATTGTTTCTCTCTCTATTGTTTCTTATGCTCTTAAATGTGCTTATGAGAGTCAAGAACTTACTTTGCAAGGAATAGAATGTGTAGATAAAGTTTATCCTTCAAAGATAACTTGTCTTGTATATGAACTTGCTTCCTTGCATAGTAATGTAATTACTCTTGACCCTCATACTATCTTTTCTTTTAGAGAGAAAGCTTTTGATGCTCTATCTTGCGATAAAGATTCTTATATGACTAAAGATGTTTGCTTAGAAATTTATCTTGTGCATGCTAGAGATGAGATGAATCTATTGTGTTTTACCTTTACTTCTCTTATGCATGACAATCATAGTTTGAGATCTTCTTTGCAAAGATTCTTTGGTGATAAAAAGAATCTTGATCAAATCCTAGACCATACTACCAAACAAATGGGTAGAGATGGCATTGGACTTGAATGTAGTCAAGGGAACAACATAGATAAAGGACCTCCAATATTCCATGGAGAATCCTCTAGTTCCAAGGCTACAGGCACATGCAACTATTGCAATGAATTAGGTCATTATTCTACTTGTTGTCCTTTTAGGAAAGCACCCAAAAGCAATCGGATTTGGGTTGCTAAACTAACCCCTCCGGACCCAAAAACATGATTGGGGACCATTTCATCTTTCTTCTTGTAGTACGTACAAATGGATTGATTTGAGCTATTGAATTGCAAATTGACTTGTCAATCCACATAAAAGAAGAAAGGTGAGATGTGTAGAGGGTGACAACAAGTAGAAAAGCAATGGTAAGCACAAAGGTATTGTTGTATTGCTTATAACCTTTTCTAACTTGTTTTTGTCAAGTTAGTGTGCACTATACATATGGTTTTTGAGTCAAAAGTGGCATTTTGTGTTTCTCTTCACACTCTTGCTCAAAAATTGTTCCTAATGCTTCTATAGTGCATTACTAAATTGCTTAGACATGTTTGGATATGGTTTGTATTTTTAGCATGCCTCTAGATATGTTTTTATGAAAAATATGTGCTTTTTCTACAGCAGTTTTGTCGGCCGAGTTTTGTCCTGTCTAAAACTCGACCGATAGGCACCAATGGGTGTTGCCAACAGCTGCGATCGGCCGAGTTGCCAATACACAGAACTCGACCGAAAACAGTGTTCACAGAGTATACATTTGTCTTATTGAATGAGAATTTCCCTCTCAACTAGATTTTCTCAACCAATAGCCTTATTCTTTGGCACTCTCATTTGGTACCTTTATATATGCATATTGCCTTGTTCTACATTGTCTATCTTGCTTACAACTCTATCTATCTAATTGCTCTAAATTGGTAAATCTATATGTTGCAATTACTTGCTTTGAGTTGTTTTGCAGGTTTTGATGATGGTCGCTTTGGATCTCTTGGTTGTGTCTAAAAATTACTTCCGTTGTACTCTAACTTGCTACATCTATCTCGGTGTATATCTTGTTTTGATACAACCTTGAGGTTCTTAGGGGTAATCATCTTATGGTAAGGATGCATATATAGTGAGTTATATCCTCTCATGCTTCTAAAATTGCATATCTCTTGGTTTGGATATATCTCTATATCTACTCATAGCTTGCTTTATCTTGTGTATCTCTTGCTATGATCTACATCCTACTAGTAGTCCTAACTTGTGATATCATCTACTAGTAGTTCATATACATGTAGTTCTAGCCTTGTTTAAAATTGCCATCTTTGATCATCTATATGTTATGCTTGTATCTTATCTCATACATGCTCAAGATTGTTCCTTGAATTGCATATCTACTATCTTGAGTTGCTTGCATAACATTGTGATGCAGGGTACATAGATCTACATGATATGTAGAAATTGGAGTATTTTTGGATTTTATGCAGCTTTTGCTCCAGTTTCAGTTTTTGGTGCAAGTATAGTGTTTTTCATGCAGAAATGACCTTCTGAGCAAGGCTCATCGCTTCGACATGAGCTCCGATGGTTTTTGGTCAAATTCCATCATCTTGAGGGTCAAAATTGTGATCTATTGTTTTTCTACAGCACTTTATCTTGCATTTTTGGGATGTTCAAGTATATGTTTTAACTTGCTTTTCTTTCTATGCTTGGACAAGACCCTATCTGTGCTCTTCTACTCTCCTTATATATATTTGTGTTATCTCCTTTCTCTTTAACAAGTGATGTTTCTTATTTTCTTCATAACCCCAATTTTTGAAATGACAAAGGGGGAGAAAGGTATGTCTTCTTTTAAAAGAGGAAAAAGGCATGTCTTACATGAAGAAGAGAAGTATGTTCATGTAAAGGGAGAAGGTAAAGGGGAGAAGACATATATGTGTAGAACATATATGAGTAGAAGACATAGCATTCTATAAATGTTACGAAAGCTAACCATGCAGGAGAAATTGCATCAATTGAGGGGGAGTATGAGAACTCCATGCGCATCAATTGAGGGGGAGCATATGAGCTCAATCCTATTGAAACCCCTAGGTTTCTCCGAAGGTATGATTTTACGTACAAGCTTTCAATACATTTATGGAATGGTTTGTCATCTTCAAAAAGGGGGAGAATGTTGACTCAAGGTCAATTAGGTCAATGTTGACTCACGTCTAAATTGACTAAACCCTTGTTTTGATGATGACTAACCATTCCACATATTGGTGTCTAATTCTTCTACATTGAGTGATTTCAGATTAGGTTTAGACACACTCCAAATGCCCTAACTTGCACATATCAAATTGGAGAAAAGACAAGTCAAAATAGCTACAAGTGTGCAATTTGGGATATCTATGTAAATGACCTTAGAATTGCTTTGTAATCACTTGTAATGATTGTATAACTTGTAATTAAGCTTAGAAAAAATATTGGGACACAAAAATCCATCATTTTTATAGTCAAACAAAAATTCCAAAATACCCATAACAGGGATTTTGTCGGCCGAATTCCAAACTCGGCCGATCCATATATTCTGGAATTTTTGTTGCAATCGGCCGAGTTACAAACTCAGCCGATTCCCGTTCGGTCGAGTTTCTAGCTAGGAAACTCAGCCGATCCACTGATCGGTCCAAGATGAAAGTCGACCGATCGGCCGAATTTCTCCAAAGGATCTCGGCCGACAGTCTAGCTTTCAGCCTTGTCTTTTAGTGGTTCGGACGAGTTACCTTTATATAAACTCGGCCGATCAGACTGTACGAAAAAGTGCAGAAAAGTGATTCTAGCCGTTGTGGAGTTGCAACAAGTGAAAATAGATCCGTTGCAAGCAACAAAATGGCTAGTTTTCGTTCTCATGTGTTCCCAAAGGCTAAGAGGCATCCCCAGCTATAAATAGGACCCCTTGGGCTTCATTCCAAGGTTGAGCATTCACTATGAAGGTTCCTATTCTATAGTTGAGTGATCCTACAGCCTCCTCTCTCTCTCTAAGCTTAATCACTTGCTACATCCATTAGAGTGAGTAGGAAATCTGTAAGAGAGCTAGTCATATATGTATATCTTGTGAGGCTCTCACTTCCACCACCTCCCTTCTATCATTCCTATCTTGAAGATGAAGGTTCTCTCTCTTGTCCAAGAGAGGTGAAGAAGAACAAGGGAAGGAGTCCCTTGGTGAAGATTAAGGCAGAAGACTTGGAGCTAGAGTGGGTAAGCCCTTGGAGAAGGCAAAAGACTCAAGCTCAAGTAGGTAAGACCTTCGTGGAAATCTTCTCCGAGTGAAGGTGAAGTCAAAGGCGGAAGATCCAAGAAGAGTGGGTAATTCCTGCAAGGCCGAAGACTTGTGCAAGAGTGGGTAAGTCCTTGGAGAAGGCTGAAGACTCTTGCAAAGTGGGTAAGTCCTTGGTAAGGTTGAAGACTCTTTGTATTGGATAGGTAAGTCCTTTGTTGGTCATGTATTGTATGTCTTATTAATGAATATAAGAGTGCAATTGGTTGAAGTCCTAGAGGTTGACCTCTCTAGGCAAGTGGACTGACACACTTCTAGTTTGAAGTGTGGAACCACTCTAAATAGCTTGTCTAATTGGTGCATGTTCAATCTCTCTTATCCTTGCTATGCATGATTTAGTTGCACTCAAATTACCTATTTAGAAACCTTATCTTGTTATATAATTTGAAGGTTTAATGAATTTTGTTTAAGTGCTTTCAGCTCTATTCACCCCCCCTCTAGAGCATCTAATCACCCATCTAGGATCCAACAAGTGGTATCAGAGCGGGTCTTCTCCAAGCATACTTCCACAAGTAGGATAATATGGGTGATTATGAAGATGGGCAACCTTCAAAGAGAGCAATAGAAGGAAACAAGAGTGAAAAAGGGATCACAAAGGCTCCATCAACATATGAAAGCACTAGTGGAAGATCTAGTGAATGTGAAGATGGAAGATGCCATTGCGCCCTCATGACAAGCTCAACTAAAGATTTAAATGAGGTAAATCCAAGTGTTGAGATTCAAACAAATGCTTATCTTAGTCAACTAAATGCTCTTAAATTTGTGAATTCTAGCTTGCTTGATAAGATTAAGTTTTTAGAATCTCAATCTTCTATAACTACTACATTTATAGAGCTTGCTACTACTATTGTTTCTCTCTCTATTGTTTCTTATGCTCTTAAATGTGCTAATGAGAGTCAAGAACTTACTTTGCAAGGAATAGAATGTGTAGATAAAGTTTATCCTTCAAAGATAACTTGTCTTGTATATGAACTTGCTTCCTTGCATAGTAATGTAATTACTCTTGACCCTCATACTATCTTTTCTTTTAGAGAGAAAGCTTTTGATGCTCTATCTTGCGATAAAGATTCTTATATGACTAAAGATGTTTGCTTAGAAATGTATCTTGTGCATGCTAGAGATGAGATGAATCTATTGTGTTTTACCTTTACTTCTCTTATGCATGACAATCATAGTTTGAGATCTTCTTTGCAAAGATTCTTTGGTGATAAAAAGAATCTTGATCAAATCCTAGACCATACTACCAAACAAATGGGTAGAGATGGCATTGGACTTGAATGTAGTCAAGGGAACAACATAGATAAAGGACCTCCAATATTCCATGGAGAATCCTCTAGTTCCAAGGCTACAGGCACATGCAACTATTGCAATGAATTAGGTCATTATTCTACTTGTTGTCCTTTTAGGAAATCACCCAAAAGCAATCGGATTTGGGTTGCTAAACTAACCCCTCCGGACCCAAAAACATGATTGGGGACCATTTCATCTTTCTTCTTGTAGGTACGTACAAATGGATTGATTTGAGCTATTGAATTGCAAATTGACTTGTCAATCCACATAAAAGAAGAAAGGTGAGATGTGTAGAGGGTGACAACAAGTAGAAAAGCAATGGTAAGCACAAAGGTATTGTTGTATTGCTTATAACCTTTTCTAACTTGTTTTTGTCAAGTTAGTGTGCACTATACATATGGTTTTTGAGTCAAAAGTGGCATTTTGTGTTTCTCTTCACACTCTTGCTCAAAAATTGTTCCTAATGCTTCTATAGTGCATTACTAAATTGCTTAGACATGTTTGGATATGGTTTGTATTTTTAGCATGCCTCTAGATATGTTTTTATGAAAAATATGTGCTTTTTCTACAGCAGTTTTGTCGGCCGAGTTTTGTCCTGTCTAAAACTCGACCGATAGGCACCAATGGGTGTTGCCAACAGCTGCGATCGGCCGAGTTGCCAATACACAGAACTCGACCGAAAACAGTGTTCACAGAGTATACATTTGTCTTATTGAATGAGAATTTCCCTCTCAACTAGATTTTCTCAACCAATAGCCTTATTCTTTGGCACTCTCATTTGGTACCTTTATATATGCATATTGCCTTGTTCTACATTATCTATCTTGCTTACAACTCTATCTATCTAATTGCTCTAAATTGGTAAATCTATATGTTGCAATTACTTGCTTTGAGTTGTTTTGCAGGTTTTGATGATGGTCGCTTTGGATCTCTTGGTTGTGTCTAAAAATTACTTCCGTTGTACTCTAACTTGCTACATCTATCTCGGTGTATATCTTGTTTTGATACAACCTTGAGGTTCTTAGGGGTAATCATCTTATGGTAAGGATGCATATATAGTGAGTTATATCCTCTCATGCTTCTAAAATTGCATATCTCTTGGTTTGGATATATCTCTATATCTACTCATAGCTTGCTTTATCTTGTGTATCTCTTGCTATGATCTACATCCTACTAGTAGTCCTAACTTGTGATATCATCTACTAGTAGTTCATATACATGTAGTTCTAGCCTTGTTTAAAATTGCCATCTTTGATCATCTATATGTTATGCTTGTATCTTATCTCATACATACTCAAGATTGTTCCTTGAATTGCATATCTACTATCTTGAGTTGCTTGCATAACATTGTGATGCAGGGTACATAGATCTACATGATATGTAGAAATTGGAGTATTTTTGAATTTTATGCAGCTTTTGCTCCAGTTTCAGTTTTTGGTGCAAGTATAGTGTTTTTCATGCAGAAATGACCTTCTGAGCAAGGCTCATCGCTTCGACATGAGCTCCGATGGTTTTTGGTCAAATTCCATCATCTTGAGGGTCAAAATTGTGATCTATTGTTTTTCTACAGCACTTTATCTTGCATTTTTGGGATGTTCAAGTATATGTTTTAACTTGCTTTTCTTTCTATGCTTGGACAAGACCCTATCTGTGCTCTTCTACTCTCCTTATATATATTTGTGTTATCTCCTTTCTCTTTAACAAGTGATGTTTCTTATTTTCTTCATAACCCCAATTTTTGAAATGACAAAGGGGGAGAAAGGTATGTCTTCTTTTAAAAGAGGAAAAAGGCATGTCTTACATGAAGAAGAGAAGTATGTTCATGTAAAGGGAGAAGGTAAAGGGGAGAAGACATATATGTGTAGATCATATATGAGTAGAAGACATAGCATTCTATAAATGTTACGAAAGCTAACCATGCAGGAGAAATTGCATCAATTGAGGGGGAGTATGAGAACTCCATGCGCATCAATTGAGGGGGAGCATATGAGCTCAATCCTATTGAAACCCCTAGGTTTCTCCGAAGGTATGATTTTACGTACAAGCTTTCAATACATTTATGGAATGGTTTGTCATCTTCAAAAAGGGGGAGAATGTTGACTCAAGGTCAATTAGGTCAATGTTGACTCACGTCTAAATTGACTAAACCCTTGTTTTGATGATGACTAACCATTCCACATATTGGTGTCTAATGCTTCTACATTGAGTGATTTCAGATTAGGTTTAGACACACTCCAAATGCCCTAACTTGCGCACATCAAATTGGAGAAAAGACAAGTCAAAATAGCTACAAGTGTGCAATTTGGGATCTCTATGTAAATGACCTTAGAATTGCTTTGTAATCACTTGTAATGATTGTATGACTTGTAATTAAGCTTAGAAAAATTATTGGGACACAAAAACTATCATTTGTATAGTCAAACAAAAATTCCAAAATGCCCATAACATGGATTTTGTCGGCCGAATTCCAAACTCGGCCGATCCATATATTCTGGAATTTTTGTTGCAATCGGCCGAGTTACAAACTCAGCCGATTCCCATTCGGTCAAGTTTCTAGCTAGGAAACTCGGCCGATCCACTGATCGGTCCAAGATGAAAGTCGACCGATCGGCCGAGTTTCTCCAAAGGAACTCAGCCGACAGTCTAGCTTTCAGCCTTGTCTTTTAATTGTTCGGCCGAGTTACCTTTATATAAACTCGGCCGATCAGACTGTACGAAAAAGTGCAGAAAAGTGATTCTAGCCGTTGTGGAGTTGCAACAAGTGAAAATAGATCCGTTGGAAGCCACAAAACGGCTAGTTTTCGTTCTCATGTGTTCCCAAAGGCTAAGAGGCATCCCCAGCTATAAATAGGACCCCTTGGGCTTCATTCCAAGGTTGAGCATTCACTATGAAGGTTCCTATTCTATAGTTGAGTGATCCTACAGCCTCCTCTCTCTCTCTAAGCTTAATCACTTGCTACATCCATTAGAGTGAGTAGGAAATCTGTAAGAGAGCTAGTCATATATGTATATCTTGTGAGGCTCTCACTTCCACCACCTCCCTTCTATCATTCCTATCTTGAAGATGAAGGTTCTCTCTCTTGTCCAAGAGAGGTGAAGAAGAACAAGGGAAGGAGTCCCTTGGTGAAGATCAAGGCAGAAGACTTGGAGCTAGAGTGGGTAAGCCCTTGGAGAAGGCAAAAGACTCAAGCTCAAGTAGGTAAGACCTTGGTGGAAAGCTTCTCTGAGTGAAGGTGAAGTCAAAGGCGGAAGATCCAAGAAGAGTGGGTAATTCCTGCAAGGCCGAAGACTTGTGCAAGAGTGGGTAAGTCCTTGGAGAAGGCCGAAGACTCTTGCAAAGTGGGTAAGTCCTTGGTAAGGTTGAAGACTCTTTGTATTGGATAGGTAAGTCCTTTGTTGGTCATGTATTGTTTGTCTTATTAATGAATATAAGAGTGCAATTGGTTGAAGTCCTAGAGGTTGACCTCTCTAGGCAAGTGGACTGACACACTTCTAGTTTGAAGTGTGGAACCACTCTAAATAGCTTGTCTAATTGGTGCATGTTCAATCTCTCTTATCCTTGCTATGCATGATTTAGTTGCACTCAAATTACCTATTTAGAAACCTTATCTTGTTATATAATTTGAAGGTTTAATGAATTTTGTTTAAGTGCTTTCAGCTCTATTCACCCCCCCTCTAGAGCATCTAATCACCCATCTAGGATCCAACAAGTGGTATCAGAGCGGGTCTTCTCCAAGCATACTTCCACAAGTAGGATAATATGGGTGATTATGAAGATGGGCAACCTTCAAAGAGAGCAATAGAAGGAAACAAGAGTGAAAAAGGGATCACAAAGGCTCCATCAACATATGAAAGCACTAGTGGAAGATCTAGTGAATGTGAAGATGGAAGATGCCATTGCGCCCTCATGACAAGCTCAACTAAAGATTTAAATGAGGTAAATCCAAGTGTTGAGATTCAAACAAATGCTTATCTTAGTCAACTAAATGCTCTTAAATTTGCGAATTCTAGCTTGCTTGATAAGATTAAGTTTTTAGAATCTCAATCTTCTATAACTACTTCATTTATAGAGCTTGCTACTACTATTGTTTCTCTCTCTATTGTTTCTTATGCTCTTAAATGTGCTTATGAGAGTCAATAACTTACTTTGCAAGGAATAGAATGTGTAGATAAAGTTTATCCTTCAAAGATAACTTGTCTTGTATATGAACTTGCTTCCTTGCATAGTAATGTAATTACTCTTGACCCTCATACTATCTTTTCTTTTAGAGAGAAAGCTTTTGATGCTCTATCTTGCGATAAAGATTCTTATATGACTAAAGATGTTTGCTTAGAAATTTATCTTGTGCATGCTAGAGATGATATGAATCTATTGTGTTTTACCTTTACTTCTCTTATGCATGACAATCATAGTTTGAGATCTTCTTTGCAAAGATTCTTTGGTGATAAAAAGAATCTTGATCAAATCCTAGACCATACTACCAAACAAATGGGTAGAGATGGCATTGGACTTGAATGTAGTCAAGGGAACAACATAGATAAAGGACCTCCAATATTCCATGGAGAATCCTCTAGTTCCAAGGCTACAGGCACATGCAACTATTGCAATGAATTAGGTCATTATTCTACTTGTTGTCCTTTTAGGAAATCACCCAAAAGCAATCGGATTTGGGTTGCTAAACTAACCCCTCCGGACCCAAAAACATGATTGGGGACCATTTCATCTTTCTTCTTGTAGGTACGTACAAATGGATTGATTTGAGCTATTGAATTGCAAATTGACTTGTCAATCCACATAAAAGAAGAAAGGTGAGATGTGTAGAGGGTGACAACAAGTAGAAAAGCAATGGTAAGCACAAAGGTATTGTTGTATTGCTTATAACCTTTTCTAACTTGTTTTTGTCAAGTTAGTGTGCACTATACATATGGTTTTTGAGTCAAAAGTGGCATTTTGTGTTTCTCTTCACACTCTTGCTCAAAAATTGTTCCTAATGCTTCTATAGTGCATTACTAAATTGCTTAGACATGTTTGGATATGGTTTGTATTTTTAGCATGCCTCTAGATATGTTTTTATGAAAAATATGTGCTTTTTCTACAGCAGTTTTGTCGGCCGAGTTTTGTCTTGTCTAAAACTCGACCGATAGGCACCAATGGGTGTTGCCAACAGCTGCGATCGGCCGAGTTGCCAATACACAGAACTCGACCGAAAACAGTGTTCACAGAGTATACATTTGTCTTATTGAATGAGAATTTCCCTCTCAACTAGATTTTCTCAACCAATAGCCTTATTCTTTGGCACTCTCATTTGGTACCTTTATATATGCATATTGCCTTGTTCTACATTGTCTATCTTGCTTACAACTCTATCTATCTAATTGCTCTAAATTGGTAAATCTATATGTTGCAATTACTTGCTTTGAGTTGTTTTGCAGGTTTTGATGATGGTCGCTTTGGATCTCTTGGTTGTGTCTAAAAATTACTTCCGTTGTACTCTAACTTGCTACATCTATCTCGGTGTATATCTTGTTTTGATACAACCTTGAGGTTCTTAGGGGTAATCATCTTATGGTAAGGATGCATATATAGTGAGTTATATCCTCTCATGCTTCTAAAATTGCATATCTCTTGGTTTGGATATATCTCTATATCTACTCATAGCTTGCTTTATCTTGTGTATCTCTTGCTATGATCTACATCCTACTAGTAGTCCTAACTTGTGATATCATCTACTAGTAGTTCATATACATGTAGTTCTAGCCTTGTTTAAAATTTCCATCTTTGATCATCTATATGTTATGCTTGTATCTTATCTCATACATACTCAAGATTGTTCCTTGAATTGCATATCTACTATCTTGAGTTGCTTGCATAACATTGTGATGCAGGGTACATAGATCTACATGATATGTAGAAATTGGAGTATTTTTGGATTTTATGCAGCTTTTGCTCCAGTTTCAGTTTTTGGTGCAAGTATAGTGTTTTTCATGCAGAAATGACCTTCTGAGCAAGGCTCATCGCTTCGACATGAGCTCCGATGGTTTTTGGTCAAATTCCATCATCTTGAGGGTCAAAATTGTGATCTATTGTTTTTCTACAGCACTTTATCTTGCATTTTTGGGATGTTAAGTATATGTTTTAACTTGCTTTTCTTTCTATGCTTGGACAAGACCCTATCTGTGCTCTTCTACTCTCCTTATATATATTTGTGTTATCTCCTTTCTCTTTAACAAGTGATGTTTCTTATTTTCTTCATAACCCCAATTTTTGAAATGACAAAGGGGGAGAAAGGTATGTCTTCTTTTAAAAGAGGAAAAAGGCATGTCTTACATGAAGAAGAGAAGTATGTTCATGTAAAGGGAGAAGGTAAAGGGGAGAAGACATATATGTGTAGATCATATATGAGTAGAAGACATAGCATTCTATAAATGTTACGAAAGCTAACCATGCAGGAGAAATTGCATCAATTGAGGGGGAGTATGAGAACTCCATGCGCATCAATTGAGGGGGAGCATATGAGCTCAATCCTATTGAAACCCCTAGGTTTCTCCGAAGGTATGATTTTACGTACAAGCTTTCAATACATTTATGGAATGGTTTGTCATCTTCAAAAAGGGGGAGAATGTTGACTCAAGGTCAATTAGGTCAATGTTGACTCACGTCTAAATTGACTAAACCCTTGTTTTGATGATGACTAACCATTCCACATATTGGTGTCTAATGCTTCTACATTGAGTGATTTCAGATTAGGTTTAGACACACTCCAAATGCCCTAACTTGCGCACATCAAATTGGAGAAAAGACAAGTCAAAATAGCTACAAGTGTGCAATTTGGGATCTCTATGTAAATGACCTTAGAATTGCTTTGTAATCACTTGTAATGATTGTATGACTTGTAATTAAGCTTAGAAAAATTATTGGGACACAAAAACTATCATTTGTATAGTCAAACAAAAATTCCAAAATGCCCATAACATGGATTTTGTCGGCCGAATTCCAAACTCGGCCGATCCATATATTCTGGAATTTTTGTTGCAATCGGCCGAGTTACAAACTCAGCCGATTCCCATTCGGTCAAGTTTCTAGCTAGGAAACTCGGCCGATCCACTGATCGGTCCAAGATGAAAGTCGACCGATCGGCCGAGTTTCTCCAAAGGAACTCAGCCGACAGTCTAGCTTTCAGCCTTGTCTTTTAATGGTTCGGCCGAGTTACCTTTATATAAACTCGGCCGATCAGACTGTACGAAAAAGTGCAGAAAAGTGATTCTAGCCGTTGTGGAGTTGCAACAAGTGAAAATAGATCCGTTGGAAGCCACAAAACGGCTAGTTTTCGTTCTCATGTGTTCCCAAAGGCTAAGAGGCATCCCCAGCTATAAATAGGACCCCTTGGGCTTCATTCCAAGGTTGAGCATTCACTATGAAGGTTCCTATTCTATAGTTGAGTGATCCTACAGCCTCCTCTCTCTCTCTAAGCTTAATCACTTGCTACATCCATTAGAGTGAGTAGGAAATCTGTAAGAGAGCTAGTCATATATGTATATCTTGTGAGGCTCTCACTTCCACCACCTCCCTTCTATCATTCCTATCTTGAAGATGAAGGTTCTCTCTCTTGTCCAAGAGAGGTGAAGAAGAACAAGGGAAGGAGTCCCTTGGTGAAGATCAAGGCAGAAGACTTAGAGCTAGAGTGGGTAAGCCCTTGGAGAAGGCAAAAGACTCAAGCTCAAGTAGGTAAGACCTTGGTGGAAAGCTTCTCCGAGT
Source organism: Alisma plantago-aquatica (assembly GCA_963693085.1). NCBI lineage: Eukaryota > Viridiplantae > Streptophyta > Magnoliopsida > Alismatales > Alismataceae > Alisma > Alisma plantago-aquatica. The sequence goes on from OY856414.1 coordinate 367,253,018, forward strand.
GAAGGTGAAGTCAAAGGCGGAAGATCCAAGAAGAGTGGGTAATTCCTGCAAGGCCGAAGACTTGTGCAAGAGTGGGTAAGTCCTTGGAGAAGGCCGAAGACTCTTGCAAAGTGGGTAAGTCCTTGGTAAGGTTGAAGACTCTTTGTATTGGATAGGTAAGTCCTTTGTTGGTCATGTATTGTTTGTCTTATTAATGAATATAAGAGTGCAATTGGTTGAAGTCCTAGAGGTTGACCTCTCTAGGCAAGTGGACTGACACACTTCTAGTTTGAAGTGTGGAACCACTCTAAATAGCTTGTCTAATTGGTGCATGTTCAATCTCTCTTATCCTTGCTATGCATGATTTAGTTGCACTCAAATTACCTATTTAGAAACCTTATCTTGTTATATAATTTGAAGGTTTAATGAATTTTGTTTAAGTGCTTTCAGCTCTATTCACCCCCCCCTCTAGAGCATCTAATCACCCATCTAGGATCCAACAATTTGAAGGTCTAACTATTTTTGTGAGAATTTTGAAGCTTTATTCACTCCCCTCTAGAGCCCTAGATCCAACATAGGAGAAGGATCTTTCACATACTTCTTCAGCATAGACACATGAAACACATTGTGGATCTTTTCATAGACAGGAGGAAGGGCTAAATGGTATACATAGTCTCCAACATTGTCCAAGATCTCAAATGGTCCAACGTAACGGGGACTAAGACTGACTTTAACTTAAGATCATGCAATAGAGCATATAGGCTTGATCTTTAGGAACACATAGTCACCCACTAAGAAACTTACATCAGACCTCTTCTTGTCTGCATAATCTTTTATCAATCTTGTGCAACTTTCATACGCTTCTTAATCAGCTAAACCTTCTCAATCATCATATGCATATCATCAATCTTCACCAAAGCACGTTCTACCACATAATCCCAATGTAATGAATAACGACAAGGTCTTCCATATAGAGCTTCATAAGGGGGCATACCAATGCTATCTTGGTAGCTATTGTTGTATGCAAACTCAACCAAAGCTAGGTACTTATCCCATGCACCTCCCCAATCCATAACACAAGTACGAAGCAAGTTTTCTAGTATCTGCACTATCCTCTCAGACTGACCATCACTTTATGGATGATAAGTTGTACTAAAACGTAAGTCAGTTCCCATTTATTCCTAAATCTAACTCCATAAATGAGAGGTAAAACCTGGGTCACAATCAAATACTATCATTATAGGTACACCATGCAGAAAAATGATCTAATCCACATACATATGAGCCATATCATCAACCTTGTAAGTGGATTTGAAAGGCAAAAATTGGGCAGACTTAGTAGGTCGGTCAATCACTACCCACATGACATCATAACCTTTCTTGGACTTGGGGAAACCTATGACAAAGTCCATATTTATCTTCTCCCATTTCCATTCCAAAATCTCAAGCGGGTGAAGAAGACCACCATGTTGTTGATGCTCTATCTTAACTTGCTGATAGGTCAAACACTTTGCAACGAACAGAGCAATATCCTTCTTCATATTCTTCTACCAAAAACTTTGTCGTAGGTCCTTGTACATCTTGTTTGTACCAGGGTGGATTGTGTACTTAGACCCATGAGCTTCACTCAAAACTTTATGTTGCAGATCACTAACTTTAGGAATTCACAACCTTTGTTAGCAATGGACTCCACCGTCCACTCCAATTGAGAAGTTAGCTTGTGGTTTCTCTGCTAAGGCCTTCATCTCATCAAGGTCATGACTTTCTAACTGGGCATCAATGACTTTTGAGATCCAAGATGGTGTAATGGATAAGCTGCCATGTGAAAACATAACTTCTAGACAAATTCTTCATCCATTATATCAATAGGTTATGGTTTCCAACAAGAAACATATTCTAGATTCTTCCACACATAACAACTCATGGCAACACAGACTATATCTTTTTTCCAACTCAAGGCATCGAAAACTACATTCTCTTTACCATGATGATAAGTTATGGTAACGGTGTAATCCTTAAGGTACTCCATTCATCCTCATTATCTTAGATTCAGATCCTTCTATGTCAAAATGTACTTCAAACTTTTATGATGAGAGAAGACTTCAAACTTAACTCCATACAGACAGTGTCGCCAGATCTTTAGAGCATGCATGATGGTGGCTAACTCTAAATCATGCATAAGCTAGTTCTCTTCATTTGGTTTCAAATAGCGTGAAGCATATTTGATCACTCTTCCCTCTTGCATCAAGACACACCCTAAACCTTTCTTAGAAGCATCAATGTAAATGATATAGGGATTGCCTTCAATAGGTAACACAAGAACAAGAGAAAATGTCAAACACTCTTTCAACTTCTAGAATCTGTCCTCATATTTTGGTGTCCACACGAACTTGACTTCTTTCATATCAACTTTGTCATAGTGAGAGCTAACTCAGATAATCTCTTGATAAATCTCTGGTAGTAACCTGTTAATTCGAGGAAACTATGTATCTCAGATGGACTCTTTGGAAATTTCCACTTGGTCACAACTTCTATCTTTATAGGGTCGACAAAAATGTACCTGGCAGAAATCACATGACCCAGAAACATCACTTCCTTTATCCCGATGTCACACTTTGAGAATTTAGCATAGAGTTGATTTTCTCTCAGTGTGTTAAGTAGGATTCACAAATGTTCATGATATTGTTACTCATACTCTAAGTAAACTAAAACATCATTGATGAACACCACTATGAACTGATTGAGATAAGGATAAAACACACAATTCATCATGTCCATAAAAGCAACAGGGGCATTAGTCAGGCCAAAGGCCATGACCAAAAACTCATAATGTGCATATTGAGTTCTGAAAGTCACCATCTAAACATCCTCATCTTTCACACGCATCTAATAATTGCCACTTCATAGATCCATCTTTGAAAACATAGTGGTTACTTAATCTGGTCGAAGAAATCATCGATGCATGGTAAGGGATATCGAGTCTTCACCGTCACTTGGTTAATCATATGATAATCCATGCACATCCACAATGATCTATCCTTCTTGTTCACAAACAAGACATGGTATCCCTAAGGAGAAATACTAGGGAGAATTAAACCCATGTCAAGAATCTCCTGAAGCTACTTCTTAAGGTCGGTAAGTTCATCTAGAGACAAGGGGTAAGGTGGCTTCAAGATAGGTGAAGTTTCAGGTACAAGCTCAATGAAAAACTCCACCTCATGAGTTGGTGGCAACCCAGAAAACTCCTCAGGAAACACATTAGGAAAGTCCTTAGCCACATCAATATGATCTAAAGCAGGGGGTGTGGCATCAAGAATGATGGAGGCTAATTATGCTCGACACCCTTGTGAGACAAGTTTTTTGGCTTTGATAGCTAAAATGATGAATTGTTGATCCTCTCACTTCCTACCCTTGATACACAACCTTTCCCCATTAGGGTGTAACAAGCTAACCTTCTTCTCTAGATAGGAAAGGTCAACATCAAACTTCTTCAACCAATCCATCCCTAGGATAACATCAAAAGCAGTCATGTTAAGCAGGATGAAGTCTACAGGAAACATCTTCCCAGATTTATAAAGATCTAAGGTTGGGAGTTTGAGAAAAGAAGATCAGATTCTACCACTACATGTTTTAATATCTAACACGTGATCCATGTATTCTGGTTCTAACTCTAACATCGAAGCAAGCTGAGATGACATGAAGGTATCTAATGAACTAGTATAAAAAATCACCTTGATAGGATGCATATTAATATGTAAAGTACCTTCAATAACTTCATTGTCCTCTCCAACCTCTTCAGCATTTTGAGAGAACACTCTTCCATTCTACATTTCCATAGGTGTTCGACACCCTTGTTGGTTCTGGTTGTTGTTCCTTGGAGGTGGATTCCATCATTGTGGTGACTGCTAAGTGACTTGTTGAGTTGGGGCCTGTCCTAGCTGAAGCTTAAGACTATTGGGTTGAATATGTCTAGCTTGGACGTACTCATGGCAGATAGGTGCAGGTTGATCATCTCTATGGTGTGGGGCATTGCCTTCTTGGTACCTCCTAGGCGAATGAGAATGGGAACATCGATTGCATCTTTTACATCCTTGATTGCCACCTAAGTTCTTCTGCTTGTTGTTGTTGTTGTTGTGTCCAGAAGACTGAAATATGAGATAGGTCTCGATTACAAGTCGGGGAATAAGGTTGTGTCCAGCCATGTAAATGAGCCCTTCCAAGAAAGGAGTTGATCTTCATTCTGCTCCGAGATCAGTAGCATAACATTCTAAAAGTAGGAAACCTTGAATGTATTTAGAAAGTCTCATGCTAAAACTCAACTTCCTTCCTTATTAGATAAGCATGACAGATGCACTTCTGAGGGAAAAACTTGAGGAACTACTCCTAGGTCATGGTGGTGATGTCACGGGTATGAGCCAAACCATTGCACCAAATGCGTTCTGGACCCCCCAGCACATAATTTGCAAAGCAAACCTTCTGATGTGGAGGACATGCCATGTAATATCCTCAATTTTAATAAAAATTGAACTATATAAATGAATTGATTTGTAATTTCCCTAATGGTATTATTGGTTGAATAATAAAGTTAATCACCTTTATGGCATGGGTGCTTGTGACACTAGTTAAATAAATGAAAAGAATTCATAATGAATTGGTATTAATAGCTTTTGATATGGTAAATGAAATATAAGAGGATATGCAAGTTCCCAAAGAAGAATAAGATATGTGGTGTTTTAAATAATTAAAGATAATTATCTAGCCAAGTTTGGCAACACAATGGTTAAGACATCTCTATATCCTAACTTACCATATATACATTGGAAATGATTTTAGGAGTTTTCTTGAAGTGAGGATAGTTGATCTAAAGGAATATTTCAAAGGGAGAAAAGAGTAATCTAGAATTCAATGCTCAAGTGGTTCCTAAATATGATCAATTATCCAATAAAACACCATGAATCTATATACTTTTTCCCTTAATGGTTTTTTGTATGCCAAAACAAGAAAGTGGTGATTCCTTTCTCGTAGCCATTGAAATTATGGAATAAGAAATAAAGAGTTTCCTAAATGAGATATTTTGAATGGGAGGAATGAATTTATTGTCTTACCTAAACAAGATGTTTGCATGACCCATGAGGGCAAGGAAACCCATGCCTTCCTTTTGAGTTAGATTTTCCCCTTCCATCATGTTCTTCGTGTATGATGCCTATTTAAGGTTTGGTATGCCACCTACCGGTAGAGGGGGAAATAGGCTGAAAAGTCATCAGTGCCATCGCCTCCTCCCCCACGATCTCCTCCTCCTGTGTATGAAGGGAGTGCAACCTACCATGTTCTCCTTCTTCCTCCTTCTCCTCATAACCCTATTTTTGTTCTCTGAACCTTTGGGGAATCCATCCATGGAGATGGTTTGGTAGAACTTGGGGTTGTAGGTAAATGATCGGATTCCTATAGGAACGCCAAGATGGCTGTCATAGCCGGGAGTGCTCCAGGGCACCGATGTGGAACCATGACTCTTATCCGCGATGTCCCCTCAGGTGGAGCCGATGTCCAGCCACTAGGTGGAGATGAAGATCGACGACAAAGTTGTTGAGAGGGAGGTGACGGTGGATGAGGAGAGCCCCAGTAGGTGTTAGCCTACTTATTAGGACTAGGCAAAGCTTCACCTCATAGCCATGGTGGTGCCTAACTTAGCTAAGGTGTGCCCTCAGTCTAAGAGGACCCGACGGAGGCACCGAGATCTTGCCCCGGCCATCCAATGCCCAGGAACGCAGACCTCATCACTGGCTGGATCAGCCTTCCCTCTTCACGACCGCGCTCACGTACAGAATCTACCCTCTTTGTTATGGGCATCGTCGGCTCAATCCAAGGTACACCCAAGTTTGGTGAGGCTTCACAGAGGTGCTCAGCCCTTCTCCGGCGCTCTCTGTTCGTAGGGTTGAAGAAGGAGATGCAGCGGCAGATTGCGCAGGCCGTGGTCAGGCCGTGTTGCGAGGAGGAAGACATGCAACATCTAGTTGATAGAATTGCCCCTCTAGTATGCATAGATGCAACCCATGGACCAAGGGCATCATGGTCAATTTGTTATAACATAGGCTAGGCGCTAAAAGGTATGTTTTTTAGATAGTTGCATGCGTGGCACTATCCTATTGGCCCATATTGTTTTATTTGTGAAAATTGTAGAAAATAATTCGTAACTCAGATTGATACATGTTATATATGAAAATTGATCAACAGAAAATTTAGAATCTAAATAAAATAGTCTCATAGGATAATTATGCTTCCTGTTCTGAAATTAGTGCAATATGCATAAAACTAATTATTAAGGCATATAAACCCTAGTTTTCATGATTATGGTGCCTAAGATAGTAAGTACAATTATCTTGAAGTGTTATCTATTGTTTCTGAGTATAATGATAATATAGAATAGTCATAATCATAATCATAATGGTGATCATTGAGGTTTCTAAAGTGAATAATCATGTATATGAATAGTAAGGGTTAAAGGTCATATATTGTTATGTTGTTAATAAGCCTATATGAATCTAGGTGATCATAATGAAAGGATACGATGGATCTAGTAATTAGGATTCACATAATGTTTAATGAACAATGGAATTAGGGTTTGTACCCATATTCCTTATCTAAAACCAAACATGCACCTAAACCCTAGATTAGGACCAAGTAGGGTTTAGTATCATTAATGTGAGTAATGGAATGGTGACACAGATTTAATGATGGTTGCTTGATTTGACTACTTGATTGGATAATATGCTTGAAGCATGATAGTATGATCTGCATGGTTCATCAATAAGGTATGTGATTAGGCTTATGAATACATGTATCGAATTTTGAGATTGTCAGTGTTTCTCGATGTGATTGAATGACAAATAAACGGCTTGCTTGTTTATTTAGTTCTTGCAAACTATAAAGTTCCTATGAGTATCATATAAAGTAAATAATAATATTCTGAACCTTGGGTTAACTGATATTAAGGGTAATGCACATGATCCTCGGAGGGACAATGATTACACCTGAGGTAGTTGACCAGATATGAGTTGGAATATGAAATAAGTTTATGTTTTTATATGCAAGATAAAGATGTTGGTTATATGTGTATCTATGATTATTGTTTGAACCCACATACCCGTGTAGTGATATACTGACCGCGTATTTGTTTGTCAGCATTTTAGGTATCAGATACACTTGATAGCGTGGACATGAGGGTACAAATAAAGATATTGAAGACACTAGACTTATTCCTTGTGGTTTAGTTGTAATGGTATATCTTCACATTTGTATAAGTTAGTTCTGTTTAAAAGTTATGTAACTCCTTAGAGGAGATTTTTTTTCAAACATGTAATTACTCATTCATTAATAGAAATTGATTACTATTTTGTATTATTTCATGAATCTGATCCTGGAATTTATGAGTGACGATTTGCGACTTTAAGGTCTTTTAGACACTCAAAAGTGCAAGTCGTTACATTTGGTATCAGAGCACAGATTCATCAATTAATACTTAATAGTTTATAATTTAAAATCACCCTTAGAAAATTTAAGAGAAAAATTAGTAAAGCATAAAATATCTTTCAGGTTTCTCATCTCAAAATTTCATTTACTTCTCATCTATTTGCTTAAAAAACCTTTGAAAAGAAAATGTTAATAAGAGGATTAAAATGTGAAAAGATGTAACCTTTCATGTAAGTCCCTCTAGAGAGGGTAGACACTAGAAAGATACATGTTTGGGTAAGCCCTTTCTTAGAGGAAGGAGTTGGAATAGGGTGTGAAAACTCTAGAGAGTCTAGGGACATGGAAACTCTGAGAGGTAGAGTATAGTCCCTAACCCTAACCCTAATAACCTTAATCTTAAATAATGAACATGGTGTAGTGGTATGGGACACTACCTCTGTGAAACTTGAAAACATGAATAAGAAAGATAAAGGTATGGGTTTAGGTGACCCAGTCTTCCATGCATGTGTGCATGAGGAGAATAATGCTTTTGTAAGAGGTCTTAAGAAATATATGAACCCAATAGTTATATTTATATATGAAAGTGAAAGTTTGAATATGACTTTCTCAAACTCCTCATGTTGTCTCTAGAAGTTTAGTGATGGTGGCCAAGACCCTGGAGGGGAAGGTTGATCTAGGACCAAGCGCCTGGAGGGGAAGGTGACCCAAGTTCATTGAATGGACAGGGATCATGAGGGGGTATTCTAGAAATTGAGCAAACATGGGTTTATATGTTATAATGATAAAAGTTATGCCTAATGAAAAAAAAGAGGTATATATGAAACCTTTAGGGTTAGTATGCCAACCTAGGGTGGGTCAACCCAAGAGTGGGAAGATGACCTATGAGGGAGGCAAAACCTAGATCTTGGGATCAGGTTGTGGCTAGAGAGCCTAACCCCCTCCTATGAGCCAAGAAGGCACCCTAGGCTAGGACTTTTCCTTAAAAGGTAAGTAATAAACATATGTAAGTATTGAGATAACCTTAATCCTCGCATAGAGGGTGAAGAGTTAAAGATATAAAAATGAAAGCACTTGCATTCTTTGAATGCAAGGATGCCATCGCTGTGTAACAACTGGTCTAGCCTAGGATTGGGAAGACCAGTAAGGCACCAAGACCAGGAGGGAAGGTGGCCTAAGTGGATGACCAAGCCTAGGAGGGAAGGTCATGAAAAGGTCAAGCCTAGGAGGGAATACTAGGCAGGCACCAAGCCCAGGAGGGAAGGTGGCCGAAGTCCACAATGCAGTTGTTCAGGATCAAGCCCCTAGAGGGGAAGATCAGAGAAGGACAAGCCCAGGAGGGAAGATTGACTTGGCACCAAGCCCTGGAGGGAAGGTGGCCCGAGCCCAATGTTGGGACAACACTACATAATGTCTACTCAAAAGTAAGAGGAGAAGGCAATCTTGGTTAAAGAATTATATAAGAGAATAATGTACTTAAAAGATGTCATATCTCAAAAGAGACCCTTAGGGAGGGTAGAGACCTAATGCAAACCTAAGGTCAAGTAGGGTGTATTGGAGGTACATAGGACTGATGGGTTGGGAGTTGTTATGCCATGAATGCACGTAACCATGTGGTCGGGAGGTAACACCAAGGTTTACCCAAGGTACATGACTCAGGAGATTAGCTACCTCCATGAGGATCATGTAGCCTAATGGGTGAATTTGAAAGGCACTCTCTTGATGCATAAGGATGAGATCACTCCAAAGGTACCTATACCCCTAGAGACCTCAAGGATTTGGCTAAAGCTCATAATGATGCATGAGACATAAATATAAAAGATATAATGAAGTCATGAAAACTTGAAGAGAAGTTGTGCACTAACTTAAGAGTAAGAAAAAGGACTCGACTTCATGGAATATAAGAATGTTATTAAATTAAGAACAAGTAAGAGTCATATCGAGTATGATCGAACTTAATTTGTGAAATTGAAAGGTAATGTGTGGATGTACCATCTCCGCTCTTGGAATGGAATGAACTTTGTGTTTGGGCTGCAGTCAAATGCTTATTTCATCTCATTATGAGGGAGGGAGATTGGATAGACACATGTTATGCTAAAAATTGAGATAATGGGGAGGAATATCCTACATTGAATGTGTAATGACATGAACTAGGATTAGAGGTGTCACCTCACCCTTTGTGTGGAAATAATGAATCATAGGTTGTAAACCTAGGTGAAAAGAGAAATCACCAAGTAATAATGAAATCACCAATAAGAATTGAATCATCAAAAGATGATGAGGTGTGGATACTAAACATGCGGATATACTTGAATTTCAATTCAAGTGCCAATCTTAGTAATAAAATATGAAATTTTATATACTAAGGAAAAGTGTTGAGCCATCTAAGTATGGTGTGGACCCTAAGTTTTGAAGATGATATTGGTATCGTTCACCTAGGCTTAGTAGGCCTGAATTTTGGGGACAAAATTCCTTTTAAGGAGGGGTGAATGTAATATCATCAATTTTAATAAAAAGTGAATTATATAAATGAATTGATTTGTAATTTCCCTAAAGGTATTATTGGTGGAATAATAAAGTTAATCACCTTTATGGCATGGGTGATTGTGGCACAAGTTAAATAAATGAAAATAATTCATAATGAATTGGTATTAATAGCTTTTAATATGGTAAATGAAATACAAGAGGATATGCAAGTTCCCAAAGAAGAATAAGAGATGTGGTGTTTTAAATAATTAAAGATAATTATCTAGCCAAGTTTGGCAATACAATGGTTAAGACATCTCTATATCTTAACTTACCAGATATACATTGGAAATTATTTTAGGAGTTTTCTTGAAGTGAGGATGGTTGATTTAAAGGAATATGTCAAAGGGGGAAAAGAGTAATCTAGAATTCAATGCTCAAGTGGTTCCTAAATATGGTCAATTATCCAATAAAACACCATGAATCGATATACTTTTTCCCTTAATGGTTTTTGTATGCCAAAACAAGAAAGTGGTGATTCCTTTCTCGTAACCATTGAAATTATGGAATAAGAAATAGAGAGTTTCCTAAATGAGATATTTTACATGGGAGGAATGAATTTATTATCTTGCCTAATGAGATGTTTGCATGACCCAAGAGGGAAAGGAAACCCATGCCTTCCTTTTGAGTTAGGTTTTTCCCTTCCCTCATGTTCTTTATGTATGATGCCTATTTAAGGTTTGGTATACCACCTACCGGAAGAGGGGAAAATAGGTTGAAAAGTCATCAGTTCCATCACCTCCTCCCCCATGATCTCCTCCCCCTATGCACAAAGGGAGTGCAACCTACCATGTTCTCCTTCTTCCTCCTTTTCCTCATAACCCTATTTTTGTTCTCTGAACCTTTGGGGAATCCATCCATGGAGATGGTCTGGTAGAACATGGGGTTGTAGGTAAATGATCGGGTTCCTATAGGAATGCCAAGATGGCCATCATAGCCAGGAGTGTTCCAAGGCGTCGATGTGGAACCATGACTCTTAGCCGCGGTGTCCCCTCAGGTGGAGCTGATGCCCAGGCACTAGGTGGAGATGAAGATCGACAACGAAGTTGTTGAGAGGGAGGCGATGGTGGATGAGGAGAGCCCTAGTAGGTGTTAGCATGTTCGTTAGGACTGGGCAGAGCTTCCCCTCATAGCCATGACAGTGCCTGACTTATCTAAGGTGTGCCCTCAGTCTGAGAGGACCCGACGAAGGCACCAAGATCTTGCCCCGACCATCCAGTGATGAGGAATGCATACCCCATCGCTGGCTGGATCGGCCTTCCCTCTTCACGGCCACACTCACGCATAGAATCTTCTCTCTTTGTTCTGATCACCCTCAGCTCAATCCAAGGCACGACTAAGTCCGGCGAGGCTTCACAGAGGCGCTCAACCCTTATCTGGCGCTCTCTGGTTGTAGGGTTGAAGAAGGAGATGCAGCGACAGATTGCGTAGGCTGCAATCAGGCTGTGTCATGAGGAGGAAGACATGCAACATCCAGTTGACCAAAATGCCCCTCCAGCGTGCGTAGATGCAACCCGGAGACCAAGGGCATTATGGTCAATTCATTATAACATAGGTTGGGCGCTGAAAGGTATGTGTTTTGGATAGTTGCCTACGTGTTACTATCTTGTTGGTCCATATTATTTTATTTGTGAAAATTGTAAAAAATAATCAGTGACTCATATTGATATATGTTATATATGAAAATTGATCAACAGAAAATGTAAAATCTAAATAAAATAGTTTTAGAATCTAATTATGCTTCCTATTTTGAAATTAGTGCAATATGCATAAAATGGATTATTAAGGCATAAAAACCCTAGTTTTCATGATTATTGTGCTTAAGATAGTAAATACAATTATCTTGAAGTGTTATCTATTGTTTCTGAGTATAATGATAATAGAAAATAGTCATAATCATAATGGTGATAATTGAGGTTTCTAAAGTGAATAATCATGTATACAAATAGTAAGGATTAAAGGTCATATATTGTTATGTTGTTAATAAGCCTATATGAATCTAGGTGATCATAATGAAAGGATATGATGGATCTAGTAATTAGGATTCACATAATGTTTAATGTATAATGGAATTAGGGTTTATACCCTTATTCCTTATCCAAAATCGAACATGCACCTAAACCCTAGATTAGGACCAAGTAGGGTTTAGTATCATTAAAGTGAGTAATGGAATGGTGAAACTTTAGGATGTGCATATATGCAGATTTAATGATGGTTGCTTGATTTGACTATTCGATTGGATAATATGCTTGAAGCATGATAGCATGATCTGCATGGTTCATCAATAAGGTACGTGGTTACACTTATGAATACATGTATAAAATTTTGAGATTGCCAATGTTTCTCGATGTGATTGAATGACAAATAAACTGCTTGCTTGTTTATTTAGTTCTTGAAAACTATAAAGTTCCTATGAGTATCATGTAAATTAAATAACAATATTCTGAACCCTGGGTTAGACTGATTTTAAGGGTAATGCACACGAGCCCCGGAGGGACAGTGATTACACCTGAGGTAGTTGACTAGATATGGGTTGGAATATGAAATAAGTTTATGTTCTTATATGCAAGATAAAGATGTTGCTTATATGTGTATCTGTGATTATTTTTTGAACCCACGTACCAGTGTAGCAATATACTGACCACATATTTGTTTGTCGGTGTTTTAGGTATCAGATATACTTGATAGCATGGACATGAGGGTACAGATAAAGATGTTGAAGACACTAGAGTTATTCCTGATGGTTTAGTTGTAATGATATATCTTCACACTTGTATAATTTAGTTCTATTTAAAAGTTATATAACTCCTTAGAGTAGATTTTTATGCAAACATGTAACTACTTATTCATTAATGGAAATTGATTACTATTTTGTATTATTTCATGAATCTGATCCTAGAATTTATGAGTGACGATTCATGACTTTAAGGTCTTTTAGACACTCAAAAGTGTGGATCGTTACATGCCATGCCCTCGAAAGTCTGCTCCAGGGCCAAAATCTAATCATCGGTCTTATCCACCATGTTTGGCTCACTCTCACCCTTGAAGTACAATGGTTGCATCTTGATGAAGTCTATCATAGTATACTCCTTAGGTTTGCTAGTAGTGGCTGCAGCAGTAGAGAGTTGTCCCACCAAGGTAGTCAAGAGTAGTTGGTGCAACATGGTCAACTCTTGCTCATGGTCAGGACTGGTGTGCTCACAAGGGGAGTAGGGGTCGACATGTCATTATGAGGATTCCTATGGTATCCCAATTGTCAATGTTTCTAGAGGAGGCTATGTTGGATGAGTTGTTCACATCCCTATACAAATCTCCCCTCCTAAAAGACAAATGCATAACATAGACTTTCCCAAGAGTATCCAATATAGATATCTATGGCTACTATTGCCTATAGGTATGCTATTTTAGACAATCAATATCATCTTAGGCCAGACCGGTATCATGCGGATCTGAGAGTCCTCATAAACCAAGCTAATGATAAGGAGGAAAATCTTATCATCCCCCGAACCCTGATCCTTTCTAGACACCCTTGCTTTCAACTTATGCCTTAGTAGATACCTAACCTATATCTGATACCATGTTGTAAGGAGGAGAGATCACAACCTTACTAAAATTTAATGGAAAATACACAACATCTAACTTTTATATGGAATTTAGATAATGAAGGATGCATGCATCATAATTCCATTCAAATAAGAATGATTTATGTACAAAATTATCAATAATAGCAGCAGAAAGAAAAGACTAAGTTATTACATGGCTTTGATCCAAGTTCACTACATGAGTTTCATGAAACATAAACTAGAAACTACAAGATCTAGCAGTAGTAACCTAGACATCTCAGCAAAGTCTCCTTGAATCTACTCCTGGGTACATCCTCCTTGGTCTTATTCCACTCCTTGTCCTGGGCCTGGGTGGTTGGGATCATCCAACAAGAGGAGAAAACAAGTTATGTGTCAAATAAGGAATAAGAACAAGAATAAGAACAACAAAGGAAAAGTTTGGGTAAGATTATGGAGAGTCAAAAGTATGAGGCACATAACAAATAGGATTATTGCCATAACAAATAATAAGAAAGAAACATGCATGATTAATAATATGACTACATTAACTAAGTAGGGTTGAGGCACCTACCAAACCTCAACCAATATATTAGGGGAGAGTAACACATTCCCAATCACGTACAAAATATTTATATATGGGGGAGAGTAACAGATTCCCCTGGGTAAAATAACACATACCCAACTATGGGTGGTTGTACATAATGTTGGTATGTATGCCCAGAGAGCCAATCATATGATGATTAGAGTGTGGCAATGGATACCCAATTTGATAATAATAAAGGTATTTCTATCTATTATGTTTGTCTCAATCATGAGATGATGAAATACACGTAAGTAGATGTCTAAAGAATGATGTTACTCAATGATGTATATTTCAAGTACGTGACTTGAATAATGAGATCATACAAATGCTAAGAGTACATACATTCTTATTATGTCCCTAGTCAAATATTACTTCAGAAGAAAAATAGACAACAATAATACATAAGACTAGAGTGCGTCTTGACTGATGACAAAGTCTCGTTAGTCATGATATATAATATCAAGTCACTCACACAGATACATGTTATAAAATAGTGTATCAGACAAACCCACCTTGAGAGTGATACATGGAGACCATAAAATGGTAGTCAGAATCATCTCTCATAGTGATAGTGGTGATTGTGGTTCTTATACCTAAAGTCACTACACTCATCACATGTCATTGGGTATAATTTGACATCACCAAACGTAATCTTGAAATATAGGTTACCATAAAGGTGATGATTGGGTAGCTTTGACCCATGGGGATTGAGTGTGAGTTATGTAGATGGGATTTGTCCCTCCTACTGGAGTTTGATATCCAAGGCATCTTGATAAGAAAGACTGAGAAATTTATGGCCATACTCATGGGATTCAGTATATTATATGTGAACTCACACACATCTCAGACAGTCTACTCTAGTTCAAGAAAAATGGATTGAATGTTGAGAGGATGACAATTCCATGACTCAAGTTCAATCCGGTTATCAGTGACGTCAAAATACTATACAATCATAGTAAAACTAATCATAAATTGTAGGTTGAAATTGCTCTCCAGCTTTCCAAAATACTTGGGTATCAATGATGTGTGACTAGGCACTGCTCTTTGCTTGTGATGTCATAATTTGTTTTGGATATTCACTGCCAATGTAATTCTGGACCTATAGGGTAACACATAGGATACACTTGGATTAAAGGAGTATATTCATGAATGATGTTTAATTTGATTACTAAAGGTGTTTATGTATTCAATTAAACAATAGATCAACTAACTGGACTCAGAATCATCAAGTTCAAGTATTGGACTGATTGATTGTAGTGTCAGATTGATTGAAAATTGAATTGGTTGATTTTTGAATGACTCAGGACACCAACTATGACACCCCACCATCACACAGACAACAAGGTGACACGCAAAAACGTGCAAAACTTCCATAAACCACATATTACCAAAAATATGGGTTAATTAAAACCGTTTGCGGAAAAACATATAAAAGAGAACTATTATAATCAGATCCTCATCCTGTAAGGTAACATGTTATATGAGCATATGCAAGCCTTAATATAAGTTCACGGCTTACAGAAACCAGCTGTCTTACCAGCACATGAGTTCATCACCTGTTTATATGTACATAATGAGCCACATAAGGCCAACAGTAGGATGAATAAGAGTACAACATCTATACATCATGAAACGTCGTCAAAACACCCTCGAGGACCTAAGAGTACAGGGATGACTCTAGAACTCTACTACAAAACACCAAAACATGATGCATGCCTATCTCTTGCCTTCTACTGCTCTTCTTCTTGCTGTTCAGCCACAACCTCACGACCACCACGTCTAGCACGATCACCTAAAAAGGGTGTAAACCAGCGGGGTGAGACACACAGTCCCAGTGAGAAACATAACTCCCTGCCAAAACTATAAAACTCCAAAAGGCTTAAAGCAAGAAAAGCAGATAACTGATATATGCAGATTATATGAGTGGCATATTGAGCAGAACTTACTATATCATCCCTCTTACCAAGATCACGAGAGGCATACAACCTAATTTTCTTTTATGGAACATGATTGATAAGATAAGATTTATAAGATCTTATCACAAAACATAAGGAACGTATAATTAACTGTAGGGTATAACAAGATCAACTACACAAGCAAGGTCTCAACCAATGTTTTGTGTTTTATACTAAGAAATAAACACTATTCGGCTGAATTACATATTATTATGCCCTGAGGAAGTGAGTCGTACCGCTCAGATCCAACCGACGGCTGTGAAACCCGGAGTCGGTGCCATACAAGGTCAATGGAAGAGCCAGACTCCATGACCTCACCACCTCATGGTCAGTGCATGAGAACTAAAGCAGGACCGCAGTCTCATACTTAAGTGGCCTCAACCACCGGGTCAGCTCCGCAAGCTACCCATAACCCTAGCCCGCCTTGGTACAGGTCTCGATGCTAGTAAACCTTGAGCCACGGGTCTGTTCACCGTGCTCTGAGCCATGAACACATTCATGCTCTATCACATATCCTGAGACATGGGCTTGTTCACCATGCTCCATATATCCTATGTCTGCAACCGCAGTTGCACTCATATCCTCCTATTTTCCGGCTAGGAGAAACCCACACATATTCAATAATATGCACTTCCAGGTTAACCCGCAGGAGAACCTGTTTCACCGTCACCAGCTACTGACGATGATGGATCTATGGCCAGGGCAAACTACATGTTCAGTTCCACTGTAATTAATTAGTATATTTTAAGTGGATTGTTGAGGCAACCAAGTTGTAAAACATACAAGCAGTGAGCTATATTATTACTGTCATCATCACATCGTCCTGGGGTCTCAATCCCTTATCATAGAAAACCACTACCTCTTAAGGCATCATCACCATCTTACATCACCACTTGGGATAAGAATCTCTATCTCATCAACAAGAGGATAACACCTCACTAGGCACTCAGCCTTTATCAGGTCCTCAGACCTATCTTACCGCACTGGTGATACATATATATCTCATCAACAAGAGTTATCATCATGATATAGTGTCATTCAAACACATGTGCCTCATAGCTCTTACTTGTCTATGAATTTATCTTGTAACCTGCATGGTTAGTATAAAAGAGACATCTTTAAAATCACTAGGCATACATCTACACTGTTTATCATGTCGTCAGGTTATATTATATCAATCACATTACTTACTATCAAAACATGGGCATCTATTTATGCTTTCATATACATAAGCTATCATCATACTATCTTCATTTGACATTACTTTTAAGCATCCAACAAGTAATTGGTTTACAAACCATTATCCATTTCACATTGTCAACAAAGATGTGACTATAAGATAAAGAACCATAAACTAGGTTTTTCGAGTTAGACCTATCCCTCACCAAAGATGCCCACTACCCTCACTAGAAGTGTGACAGGTAGGGCGCCCCTCACTACAGATGGTATCGGGTAAGGTCATACCCTCACCGAAAGTTAACCGGCTAGGGTTTCAAACCCTAAAGCACATGTTACCATGATGGCCAACCAAACTACACTCTAACGTGCACTAGAGAACAGCTAGCATAGAGGTGTGTCGTGCAACTAGAACTAGAGGAGTGTGTGTCATGCACAAGGGACAACCTCCATCGATCAAGGCACTCTATCGCCCACGGCATCAAACCATATCGTCCATGAGCATGGTAGCATCATATCGGCCAACCCTTAAAAGCACCTATTAGGGTTTCACCATACAAACACCATAACGGGCACCAAGCCACCAAGGCTCATCTCCACTTCATCATATCGTCCAGGACCAAACTCAAGGCAGGGGGGTATCAAGCAACCTCTCCCTTGAGGGTATCGCGCAGAGCACTAGGTCTAAGGTGTATCGCCCAAGCTCACCACCTAGGTCAAGAGGGCCATATTGGGCACCAAGTCAACAACACAACTTGATGTATCGGCCAAGGGTTAAACCCTAGACAAAGAGGTGTCGGGCAACACTACTAAAGAGCATGTCATGAAAAGCATGAAGCATAGCCCGACAGGGTCATCATCAACCTCAAGATCACCATCTTCACAACCCTAAAAGATCAAAGGAATTGGCTCACCTCTCAACAACCAAGAGAGAGGGGTTTTACACAATCCTTTATCACAAATCAGGCATCAAGATGGATCACCACCACATCTAGGTCAACACTCCACCTAGGCTCACCTATCAAATCCATGGTGAGAGAAGGGTGTTGCTTAAGCAACTAGAGTATAGACACACCTCTCAATAACCAAGAGAGAGGGGTGTTGTCTATAACACTAGGCCTCAAACTCACTTCTCATGACCAAGGAGAGAAAGGGGTATTTCCACCAAAGGAAACCCTCAACTATGGGTTCAACCAACTAGATCCAAAGGTACATCCACATCATATCCAAAAGAGCAAACAAGATCACATATCAACAAGATCAAAGGTATGATTAAGCTTGAAGTATATTCAACAAGTTGCATGGCCGAATATGATCATAGATGAACATACAACAAAAGGGAAGGTAGTATAGTTAGGGTTAGAAGTTATGTAACCTGCCTTAAGCAAGCTCCTCAAGCTCCAAAGCTCCAAGCTCTAAGCTTCTAGCTCCAAAGCACACCACTTTCGACCACCTCAAGAAAAGGGACAAAGATCATAACCACTATGGCCAAAGAGTAGGCAAGATGGAGAAGAAGATGCTGAGGAGAGAGGGAAGATGCTTACCAAGGAAGCAAGGTCCACCTAGGGTTCGGCCGCCAAGCTAGAGGAAGAATAAGAGATCTCCACCAAGGAGGATCGGCCACCAAGCATACCAAAGAAAGGTGTGTCGTACACCAAAGAAGAGAAGAGCAACAAGGAGCTAAAAGGGGTCCTAAGGAAGTGAAAGGGAAGATATATATAGAAAAGGATCAAAGGTGAACCAAGGTAAGGTGTCATCTTACTTAGGGACACTTGTCCAACGTCTTGCCACCTTGAAAACCACATGCAACATGTTATGCCACCACTCATCAAGAGATCGGCCACATGTCCAAGGTATGGTGACACAACCAAAGCAAGGAGGTCAAAGGGGTCAAAGGTCGACACACACACCA
Organism: Alisma plantago-aquatica; assembly: GCA_963693085.1. Taxonomy (NCBI): domain Eukaryota; kingdom Viridiplantae; phylum Streptophyta; class Magnoliopsida; order Alismatales; family Alismataceae; genus Alisma; species Alisma plantago-aquatica. The sequence continues at coordinate 367,272,176 of OY856414.1, forward strand.
CCATCTTGGCCTACACACCCATGGGCGACACTCCCATGGCCGACACAAGGTGCACCTGCCCGATACAAAGCTCATCAAGGCCAGGAAAGGCCCAAACAAGGTGAAACAAAGCCCAAAAGAGCTCTACAAGGCCCAAGGAAACCCAAGAAACGAGCCCAACCCTTCCTCTCGATTCTAGAGGAAGTAAAGAGAGAGAAGAGCATCTCTCAAGGTGACAAACTTGCTCATCGACCTTAAACTTAGGTTATTTTCAAGTAGCACCTCCAACCATCAACAAAGCACAAGCAAACTCTAATCACCGCTAAAGGTGATTAGTAAGCAACTAAACACAAGGTTTAGGCAAAGCAAATAGGATAAGCCCAAAATGAAGGTCAGGGTCCTTACACCAACTGACTGACTCATAGGGTGAACCGATCCCTCAGGCAGGTGAGACAACCAGTTCACCTAGTGAACTGATCAACTCAGGCCAGTGAGATGGCTGACTCACTTAGTGAACTAATCAACTCAGACAGGTCGATAGAAGGTTCTAGTGATTTTCCTAAATCATGAGAAATAGTTGAATTGTTTCACTTGTTCAATTTGATTGGTACAAGGATTAATGTTGGACATGAATTGGAAACGAATTGTGAATTCAATTGCAGAACAAGAAACTGCACGAAATGACCGTCTCACTAAGTGAGACAAATGTCTCACGCACAAGATGATCATTTCTCTATGTACAATTGTCTTGTAGTTCACAAGTTCTAGAACATTCATGATTTTAGACCCTTATACTCCCACATTGATTGGGAACCCTGACCATGGCCTCTACTATAAATAGAGGGGTACTATGGGCATCCCAAGATACACAACTGAGAATCAGTTATTCTGACAATTGTTGTCCTCTCTAGCTGTGGTAACCAATAGAGAAACTGAGCAAGTCCTACCCGTTAAAGGAAGGGCTAGCAAGGGAGAGAATAACTAAGGATCAGTTGTGGGAGAGCATGTCAATGACTAGTATGCCAATAATAGGGGACAAATCCTTCCCATTGGCTCCGGTAGCACAACATGGAGTTCTCGTTGGTCCGCGTGGACTACTCTAAAGGCGGGAGGCCGTTGTCTGCTACTTGGAGGAAAAAGTCAGCTTGTAGTGTATGTGAGACCATAGAAGCCACTGTAGACCTTGTTCCACTCTACTGTCCATGGTGAAGACTAAGAGCTGCACAGACACCATCCAATAACAACTAGATGACACTTACACATTTACAACAATAATAAGTATGTTGTTGGACTTGCTTTGGGACTAGGTATATCCTCGAAACCATACTTCCCATTATATAGTCATTGTCATGATCCACTGGTTTATGGGAAATATGATAATTTTTTTTTTGTTTCTGCTGCCTATATATGAACCCTATTTCCCAATAGTAGTATCATAGCCACGTCAATCTATTATATTTCGGGATAATCGATATGATTGGATTTTGGTTTTATTTTTTAATTATTGCATGTGATGCAAATAATTTCTTGTCCAATCAAATACCATGATAGTCCCAAACAAACATATATATATATATATATATATATATGTGTGTGTGTGTGTGTGTGTGTGTATATATATGTATGTATATATATATATATATATATATATATATATATATATATATATATATATATATATATATATATATATATATATCAATTTACATGCATCACCCTAAAAGTGAGTTTTGATGGTGGATGTGTAGCATGATCATGGACAATAACTCTGATTATCTGTGCATAGTTGTGTGGTTGGTTAATCGTGTTTTATCTCGGTCTATGTATCAAGCCTCTATCTTATCTTCCCAATGTAAAGTTAATTCTTTACTACCATTTCTCTCCTGGAATATAACTCAAGGTTTCTCTATAATCTTACTTTGCTATCATGATGAAGAAGAAAGACGTTCTAACGATTCCAATCGACCATCTCAGAGACGGGTCGACCGGCTAGAGGACTGAGGAGAACCAGAAGGATAAGCCAAAAAAATCACCTAGTGGACCCAACTGATTGACTGGAGGATCCAGCAAATGGTAGAAAGAAGGACCAGAAAATCAGTGAGACAATAAAATGACTGGCCAGGAGGCAAGATGATTGGTCTAAAGGTTGAACCAAACAACCCAGATTGTTAAGCATGGATCTTAATCAACAATAGTTTTCTACATGTGATGTACACCTAAGTTTTGCTAATTCCTTGTGGCTCTAAGGAATTACATTAGGTTGGGCATAGCCATCACTTTCACTTATTGCATGTTTTGCTTGTAGGATATAACATGTATATGATACGTACTATATATGTGGTGATTGGATAAAGTATATGTATTCATAAATACAAACCCCTTCAATAAAATATTAAGTCTAAGATGCTTTTCATTAGAAACACACATGAAAAGATTGATCGACCAAGCATAGGTTACACCCTCGCATGGTGCATTGTCTGTCTCGTAGAAGTTTGATGGTAGATATGTAGGTTCTTCCTTCACAGAGTGCATATCTATTGGCTATTAGATTAGGCTTAACTGGTGATTCTTAGAGCATCTAGGCCTAGAGGCATTGAATGTTCTAAATCACACGTCTAAAATGGAGAAGATCTAGAGTAGCCAGACTCTTCAATTTATAACCCGACACTCGGGGCCCCACAACTATTATACAGGGTCTGATGTAGTAAATCAGGGTTGAACCACAGGGACAAGGTTGGTAAGTGCTAAGCACGTGAAGCCTTACACTCCGACACACCAAATGAAAAGGTATATCAAGGTGATGTTCCCTAAGGAACGATGATGCTCCAAATAAAGCAAAGCAAAGAAGAAGAAAAAAAGAAAAAAAAACAAGAGAACAAAGTTAAACAAGAAATAAGAAACAAAAGTATGGAAGGAAACTTGTATCAGGTTTCACCTACTAAGATCTCTCACCAACTGATGCAGCCCTATTTTAGGGCTCCATCCTGTGCCATTTTGTACTTAAGTTGCATCTAAACATGTTAGATTACAAGTCTTTTTTCCCAATATGATTATCATTGCAAATATGCTTATGGATGTTCTTTGCACTGTTTTTCAGGTACTTGGACCATGCTTAGATGGAAGAGAGAGAGAGAGAGAGGGAGTTCTAGGGTTCCCCCACTCAAGGAGGGACCCAAAGAAGGCCCCAAAGTCTCCCTCAACCTACCTCCAGTGGCCAAGAATCATCCCCAAGCAAAGACATCCGAAAATGACAATGTCAGAAGCGAAATCAAGTCATGCAAGCCTCACCATGGCCGTGGCCACAATGCCACGGTCGTGCGTTTATTGCCAAGATCCAACAGTTTCAACAGGGAAATTCCACAGAGTCCCACGGCTGTCGCCTCCTAGCCACGACCATGGCCAGTGAAGACACCACGACCGTGACCATCAGCACGGTCGTGGCCTCGAGAAGAGAAAATGGTCGTGGGCTCCTCCCACGGTCATGCGTTTATTGATCAAGAGGTCAGTTGCCAACAGGGTTTTTTCCTAGAACGCCACGGCCGTGGCTGAAGATGATCAAGACGGCCGTGGCCCCTCCCACGGTCACCTCCTCCTCCTCCAAAACGGTTGTGTTAAGCCACACGGCCGTGGTGCATGTTACCCACCACGAGAGTGGCACTCTGCCACGGCCGTGGCCACCACCATACTTCGCTTTTTCACCACTTCCTTCAAACCACGACTGTATTCACCCCCCACGGCCGTTCCCCACTACCCTCACCACGGCCGTGGCACACCCACCACGACCGTGGTGATTACCTACCCTAGACAACTTTGCACTGCTTTTCCTATTATACCCCCACTTAGCCATAGCTCCTATATAAGCACTAGTTGCTTCTAGGGCTCGGAAGAGAGCACCTCTTAGTCTCTACCCAGCTACTCCCTCACTACTCCTTGCATCCATTACTCCCATCCACCTACTTTCCTTGCATTTAATCCCATTTCCACCCACTTTCCTCTCATTTCCACCATAGAAACCTAGTTTTTCTAGGTTTCTATCCATCCATTCCCCTTTTTCCATGCTCTTGGGCATCATTGGAGGAGGAGGCTCGTGGCTGGCAGCAAGGAGGTGAAGAAGTCAAGCTTCACCAAGCATCCATGGTGTTTCCTACTCTCTTTCCCTTCTCCTTTGTTTCTATTTTGATCATGTGTAGCTAAGCCCCCTTTGGTGGGCTCTTTGGGGCAAAAATGTGACTTTGATACCATGTTGGGGGAATATAATTTGTAATGAACATATTTCACTTCTATGATGATTGCCTTTGCTTGTATCTCATTTCCCATTACTTGTGCATGTGATTGTTGTTTAATTACATTAATTGCTTGCCTTGTGGTGTTTGAAGACATTTGCCTCTAGGATGTTTTGGTTTCTATGTAGCTATCCTAGGATTGGCTCCTAGGTCCTTAATTCAGATCCCTAGCTAGCCCCCTATCTTCCTACATAATCACCTTCTTCCTACATGCAAATGTGAGTTCTAAGTGACTAGTATAAGTGTGATTAGTGCAATTGCCTAGGATTTCCTAAAGGCTGAGGTGGCTAGTGGCATGAGGTCAAATATCCTCATCTCTACTCCCATCCTTACCCTTGGTCCTCAATTGACTAATACCACTTATCCTAGAGACCTAGACTTGGTAAGTCCTATGAGAATTATACCTAGCCCTAGTTCCCAACTAGTAGCATAGGGTACATCCTCATAGCACCCACCTTGTTGTTTGGTTTGGTAGTCTAGAACAAAATATGCTAATTGCTTATTATGGTGACATCCCCTAATTAATGTCAAGGTCACATTCCCAAATGGCCCACCTCCTTCATCTAATTGCTTAAAACCTTAATTGCTCTGTTTGCTTGTTAATGCTAGTGTAGTTCAATTGCTTTAGTTAACTTAGTTGATTGCCTAGTTTTGCTAGCTAAGTGTCAATTTAGGTCTTTGATCTTGATTAGTGGGCAACTTAGGCTCTCAATTTCTAGTTGCTTGCTTAGTCTAGTGTAGTTTGTTCTTGCTCTTGTTTAGATAGCTTGTTGACTTAGATTGCTAATTTATCCTTTTGATAACTTAGTTTCATATTGCATTTCCTACTTGCTCACTTAGCTTAATCAACAATCAAACAACCTCAAAACCCTAAAACCCTAGCTCCGCAAAAGGAACATAGCATACATCATCTAACTCTAGTGCCCCCTCTATCTCCGTGGATCGACCCTATACTTGCCGCCTCACCTATACTGCAACACAACCCCGTGCGCTTTCGGGCGTAGTGTCTTAGTAGACGTAGGTAGTTAGTATAGGTCTTACAAATTTCGAAAGCATAAGATCCCACATCCCGTGCGCTCCAACCTCGTGGGGTGTAAAAGCACCACTAGCGGGGACGCACCACCAACATGCAAAACACATGCCCCTTTGTATACCTTTATCAAGATTACAAGAAATCATAAAATATTTCTATTCCCTCCTCTCTCAAGCTTAGGATAGATCTAGATTATAAGGTTGCCTCTCTCTTGAGATGACAAACAAACAATTGCAAAGCAAACCATATGACCATTAGCTTTAGTATTCCAACGCTTTCATGCATTCATACTACTCTATAACATTAGATAAGGTTAGTACTACTCTTTTGAGGCACCAACAATCATACATCACAAGATGGTAGCTAATCATACAAGTGAAGCATTAAGAATAAGAGTATGGAGATAATCCTGATAAGAGCATATATATATATATATATATATATATATATATATATATATTCAAAGGGAAGTGAGAATATACATGTTGGTAGAGCCTTAGTGTCTACTCCTAACCCAAGTTAGATGTTTAGCCACACATGTTAATAGGCAGCATAACAACATTACAGAAGGGCAGACACATCAAGAATAATGAAGAGGTGAAGAGTACAACATGAGGAAGAGGATAGATCTAGAGGAGGGAGAAGGCGATACACCAATTATACTTCTCCAGATCTAGATCTAGATCTAGATCTAGAGCAGACTTCGATTATGATAACTCCTTCTTTTGAAGAAGAGGATGGTTGTTCTTCTCTCTCCTCCAACTTTCATCTTCGGAGATCCAAGACCAATGGGGGTGATCGATGTGGATGAACATGAATCGCTAGGAAGTTTGGCAACACTTCATGGTCCTTGATGATCTGATGGTTTGACGGGTTGAGTTGGGGGCCTATTTATAGACGCTACCCACTGACTTAACTTTTGGTCACAGTCACGATGCATGGGATGGTTTTGACCTTTGTCGCGGTTGTGACGCTCAGTAGAGTTCACCTCAGTTGTGGTTGTGATCGCAGCTTGTATCATAGTCGTGACTATAGGGCATCGTTTCAATCGTGATTCTTGAGTAGTGGTCACATTCCTATAGTCATGATGGTCTCCTCTTTACAGTCACGACAGAGTTCCAATCATCACGGTCATGGTGTGTTATCTTAGTTGTGATGGAGGTCATGGTTGAGGTGTGAAGTTATCGAGAAATGGCTCTATCATGATCGTGACGTCTATAGATTGTGTAGTCACGATTGCAACTTGGTATGAATCGGTACTGAGTGAGAAATGTATGAAATCAAGATTTTATCCCTAAGGTACTCAAATGAATAGAAAAACCATAAAAGTTGTGCTAAAATAGGAATAAAATATATGCAAAACATTCACAAAATGAGATTTTATCAACTCCCCAAAACATAGAACTTATCCTATCATTAGGCTAATGGGTATGATCAAAATCATTGATAGATGAGATATGGATAACAAATTTTTTAGAAAACCCACCATTACAGAGTTATCTCATTCTTACATAAAAACTCTCATGACATGCTTGGCTTAAATCCTGAAATTCTATTTCCTTCCTTTCGTATCCAGAGTTGCATGACTTGTGGCCCTTGCCAATGCCTTTTGTAGTAAAGGGCTTCACCTCTTAATGATCCCCCCTGCACTAGGTTGTTGGCTATAGTTTTACATCATCCCCATGATGGGTAGCTTTCACACCCTATCTTTATTTTAGTTGAGCCTATGCTAGTGTGGTTATGTAGGTTTTAGGCTTTTGGTGTTTTTCCTAGACTCCTCAATTTCCCTCACCAATAGGCTATCGTAAAGACAGTGTTGCCCCAAGGTCCCTATTGTTAAGTTAGGTGGTTGGGTGAGGGTTGCTTGGGAGTAGAGGTGGGTATACTTGGCTTCAGGATTCCACTTACGATCACGATATATTTGCATTCACGAGTGTGACAATACACCGGCCTGTGGGATCCTTCAACATATTTTAGGAACAACTCTCATAAATTTTTTTATTTTTGGCTTTTCATGTCTGCTCTCAGGCTTGGGGGAAGGGTTTTGAAGGATTTTCTGGGTGGCCAAGCCTCTTTTCATCCCAAAGTGAGGATAATTAAAACTGGAGGGGTAGTTATTTCCTTGTCATAGGAGGTGAAGACTTTCTAGCTAGAACTATCAGGCTGGGGTGATTGGTGGGGAGTATGGAGGGTAAAGTCCTCCAGTTTCTAGGGATTCTATAGATTTAGGATTGTTCCACACATGACATTTTGCCACAAGAATGAGATAAAACGTATTGTTGGGCCTCTTGCTTTTACTTTTATGTGTATTGGCAGCTCATTTGCACCTCTCTAGAAATGATTACACTACAACATATAGTAGGAGGACTAACAAATCTAAGTAAAGGGCAAGTTTGATTATAAAGGGCTAAGCAAAAATTGCAAACTATAGTAAAAGTTTGTTTGAGACTTTTAAAATTGTTTCAAAATCATTTCATCTATACTTACATGCAGTATGAGTAAGAATATGTACAAGCAGGAGTTAAATTTTAGTGAAAATATTGTACCTCTCACACTCGTTTATAACTCCTCCCCCAAACTAATCATTCACTCCATCCTAGGGTGTTAAAAATGAAGTTGTAGGTATAAACGAGCTTTCTTTATTGTTGTTGGCTTTCTGTTGTCGCCCATTTTGATTACAGGAGCATGCTGACATATACTCCATGTACTGTGTGGTATTGTTCATGCTACATGCTCTCCACCTTCATATTAATCATGGCGAGGGCCGTCATCCAGGCTATACAATAGAATCCACAATCATTTCATAGTGGTACTTGTTGTGGGCTTCTATGGCAGCACTACGTCTTTATGAAGTCTTTGCCTTCTTTATACTTGTACCCTTTTCCTTGATTTCTGATCATATCGATGATTGCTTCAGCGCACATGACTGACTTCTCTTCTGTAGGTGTCTTTGTAGTAGTCATATTAGTGTGTTTGTTTAGTGCAAAGGATGTGTCATAGCTGTTATATAAAACCATAGTCCTTACTATAATGTTGACTACCAACAAAGTCCAATAGTTATTATGCAGGATGGGTAGGAATACATAGTCAAGGAGAGAGGTTGTCAGACGTTTCTATAAGTGTTATTTTTTTCCTGACCATTTGTCTTTCAGGATATCATCAACTAGAAAAAAATAATCCATGTGCACATTTGACATGTTGTCACCTGTCAGTGATTGGCAGGCTGACATAGTGTTTACTAAAAGATACCCTCCTATTTTCAAAGTATCTCTGAGGTTATCTTTTAGTACATAGATGTCGTCCCTTTCAAAGATTACTTCTGCCATATCATCACCTTCCTTTAGGCATTTCATTATCAGATGCAGAGACTGTAACGATAAGCTTTCACAACTCCATCTATCAAATTCCTAGAAGGAGGGTACTATCTCTCATGACGTCCCATCATGATTTATTTCTAGCATATCATCTTCATTTATCTCCCCCTCTTCAGGATCATATATGGGAGGTTGTTCTTGCTTTCTCTTAGATTGATGTTGTTCTTTATCTTGAGTGTCTGCCAGCCATCCTTCTTTCCAAGTAGCCACCCTAGATGGTTCATCAGAATCGACCCACATGGTTTTCAGACTTTTCCTCCATGTCTACTTTTTAGGTAGAGGGATTTCAGCATGAAGCCTATGTGGTATCACTTCAGGGGGATTCATCGGGTCATTGAAGAAACAACGATCATAGATTACTTCCATTTCATAAACACCACATAAGCCATATAAGTCTTCAATGTAGAGGTCTTTCAGCGAGACTCTTTTGTTGATGGCTTCCATCATTCTTAACACTATGAATGCACAATCCCCTATCCCTGCCTTTTCTTGAGGGACCTTTTTGTAGATGAAGAACTATTTCCATATCCCTCGGTGGCGGTTGCCTGCTGTCTGGATAGCACGTTGTAGACATAATGATACTTTTAGAATGTCTTCCTTATTTTTGTAAATTAAGGAAGTGTGATCCAACTCAGTTGTGCAACAGTTGTACAATGGTGTACGTCGCTCATATAGGTTGACGACAATGAGAGCCCAATGCTTGACCTTCTTTATAGGCATAACTACAATATTTGTTTCATCTCTGCTCATGGCATGTTGTAGATCTTTTACATCGTCCGACTCAAACTTTTGATCAAAAAGTTTCCCTGCTAGATGAGTAGTACCGTTGAAAATAGATTGCACTTTCTCAGTATATAGAAATTCTTCCAGTAGTGTTGTGTAGAGTAATTTAAACAGCCTTTTCTGTACCCACATTTTCTTTAAGAAGATTCCTCTAAAATGGTCCCTATTTAGGGACCTACCCTTGTTGTGATAAAGTATGTCCATGCCTGGAAGACTATCATCGAGAACGCCTGCTAAGATATGGACATCCCTGTAAGTGATTCTGGAAAAGGAGGCCATGTCCATGTATGCCATTTTGTAGGGTAGCGGAGGAGCAACACCTAATTCTTAAGTATCAACAGGTGTGTTATGTTTTTTGACCGGCTCATTTGTGAAGAAGGAGGAAAAATTGCCTTCATCATCTTATAAAGTTTTGTCTCCTATCAGTTGCATTGGTGATGGTGGTACGTATGAGGTAGGTATTTGTTCCTCGACATCCTTCTGCACTTGTTTTGCCGCTTAGTTCACATTATTATCAATTATTTCTCTAATTGACTCTTCCAGGGGCATGTTTCCTCTAATGGCGGTTCTAGTTCTGCTAAGTTGAGTGCAGTCAACGTTACTGATATCTTGCTATCATAGAAAGTTTTGTTGTTCTCATTATGTGAAGGATCTTGTAGGTAGACATCGCAGATGTCCATGCAAAAATTCATTTCATCCAGAAATTTGTTAATATCCTTCATCTCTCTTGATGTGAGCTCTTCCACAGTTGTGCTCTCCTCCCTAACAACAACTTTATGTTGGTTCTCTTTAGAGATAGCCTCATCATTATCTGGGTTGGTGTTCAAGTCAAACACCTATGCTAAGATGCTTGTCTTTTTCTTGTTAGCACCTTGGTGATCATTAGGTTGTTGTGGTGCCTCTTTTGTAGAAGGTACCTCCCTTGGGGCAGGCTTTATGTTGGTGCTTTCATCTTTTGAGGCTAAGACTACACCTGTTCCTCCCACGCCATCGTCATCTTTGTCTATGCTCGAGGGGCTTGAGGAAGCTTGGGATATGGAGGGACTAGTCAGGCGCCTTGGCTTCTTTCTTTGTCTCCAATCATTTGTCTCTTGTCACTCTACTTCCAGGTGTTGGTGTTCTTCTTCTAAGCATGGCATTCTTTCTGTAAGTCTTCTAACTCCTCCTCGTACCCCCTCCACCTCATTTCTTTATCATCCCACATGGCATCCCTTTCTTTTTTGAGGTCCGCCAAGGACTTCAAAGCTCCCATCATCATGTTTTGGTTGCTTATTACTTCCTGCATGAACTGAGGGAGTCCCTCGGTCCTCATATTTAAGCTTTATACATGTGTTTTCAGTGTGTATAGGGTATAAGTGATATTGAACTTAACTTTATAACTATGATGCATGTGTACCCACACGACATCAAATGTGTGCCCTAGTACATCATTGAAGGATTTTGAGCATTGATGTTGTTGCTCTACAGGAGTTGATGATGGTTCCCTTGATGCTTCAGGGAATGTGTGCTACAGGGCTGACTTCTCCTTCTCAGGAGAAACAATGGTTTCTTGTGCAGAGGTGGTTGCATCATGTTTCTCAGGTGCTTTAGGCACTACTTCTTTTCTTGGAGGGCTTGGTGCAACTTTGGAGGCCTTGGGACCTTTCTTGACTCATTTTGGACCTCTGTGGGTTGGTGTAACATCCCTGACCTGGGTTATGCTTTAACCCTAGAGGTTTTGCTTAATAAAGTTAATTATATGCTTGCTCTTATCTTTTGAAAAGTAATTAAGGCCTAAGAGGAACTTATGTCTCAATTTTAGTCCTTTTTTTAATAATGTTGAAATAATATTTGCTTATTTTGGAATAAAGTGCAAATTACCCAAGTTGAGGGGTTAACTTGCAAATGTTACATGATAAAATTTTCCTCAAGTGTTGAAGCATCATAAGAATGAGAATGATGCAGAGGCATGGCTTGTGAAAGCCTGAGCACCAACAAAGAGCTTATAAAGCAATGTTTGTGCATTAAAACCTAGTTTTGGTGTAATGTGCAATTTACCCAAAACCTAGGGTTCAATATGCAAAATACCACTTCTAGAGAGTCCCTAATATTTCTTGGTATAAATTAGAGACAATAAAATGAGAGGGACCTCTCATTTGAATCACTTTGGAAGAAAGAGAATCTTGATATTAAAATAATCAAGATTTAAGCATAATTGAAACCCTAATTCAATTTAATGCAAAAATAAATATATTAATGGAAGTGACATTCAACCAAAAATGTGATGGTTGAATTTTTATATGTGTGGACGTCCTTTTGCCTTGCAATGGCCACGAAATATCTAAAGTGAGTGGAGAGCCCACTCACATTAGTTAAAGAAAAAGTAATATCCACTCATTTTGGATATTATTATTATAATGGTTAAGGTGCTTATTTTGCTTTCTTTTAATTCATGTATAATGAAAAGTAATTACAAGGTGGGGGAGATGGATTCGTATGCAAGGGATGTAGGGGAGTATGTGGCACCAATAAATTGATTCGGTTTCAAATCAATGGTTGATGATTCGGTTTCAAGACCAAATGGAGGGATTTGGTTTCAAGACCGAATGGATGGATTCAGTTTCAAGACCGAATGGGTTGATTTGGTTTCAAGACCGAATGGTTGATTCAGTTTCAAGACCGAATGGTAGATTCGATTTACAATTGGCCAATGTACCCCAAGACCGTTTGAAGGTCAAAGTACTTTAAGACCGTTTGAGGGTCTAATACCCAAAGACCATTTGAAGGTCTAATTGACTCAAACCATGTAAAGTACAATCAACCCCATTATTGTTGATGATTTTTATCATAAGTAATTAAAATGGTTGTACCTTCAAGGTACTTAAGTGATTACTACCTTTTGAGTGGCTAACCTTTAATGCTTATGGAAGCAATGCCTCAATACACTATGCTAACCCTAAATGTATGCACTTGAATGAAGGGTTAACCTAATCTAATCAAGTTTGAGGTAATTAATATCCTAGATAGGATGAGAGAGAGAGGAATCCATACATGTATGATAATCATGTAGTGGTTAAACCTCAACACTCCTAACATGAATAAAATATGTAATTAGGGTATGATACTTGATAAAGAGATCATGAAACCCTAATTGAGAAGGTTTATGAGCACTAACCCTAATTTAGGGCAATGCTACATGAAACCCTAATCTAGGGTAATGGTGTAACCCTTATCTGGGGTAATGATATGAGAAATCCCAATTCAGGGAATATAATGAAAAACCCTAATTTAAGAGTATGCTTCATGAAACCCTAATTTGGGAAAAGTTATAAGGAACCTTAATTAAGGGTGATGTCATGTGAAACCCTAATTAAGGGTGATGTCATGTGAAATCCTAATCTTGGGTGATGCCATGTGAAACCCCTAATGCATTAATGTGATGTGAGACTCCATTCTAGGGTAATTCTATGTAATGCTATAGTAAACCCTAAAATGAAAACCCTAATTCTAATGTAGGGTGATGCTATGTGAAGCCCTAATTGATAAAGATGGAAACCCTATTCCTAATAATGGAATAGTGACTAATATATTGATAAGGGAAATACCTAAAGTGGTCGATAATGGATAGCCTTATATCTATAATGCCTTAACTCAGAGATGAGTCCATATCATTGATAACGGTTGAATAATTCAAGTAAGTGACTTATGACCAATACATTACATGATAATGTGATGAACTGGTACACAAAGTATTAGGATGGGAAATACCCTAATACAAGATAAGTTGATGAACTTAAGTAAGTTACAAGTGATGAGGGAAGTGATACATCAAGACATGACAAATATCACATTCAGTACCTCAAGGTTGATACACCTTGATGCACCTTAAATCTAAAATGTATGGATGAGTAACACATGAAGTGTGTCATGCCAATTGTTACATTGAGATGTAATGAGCCTAATGCACTTTAATAAGTGTAGGCTAACATACTTAAAAAAAGGGTTAAGCCAAGTTAATAAAGTATGATGTATTTATACTCTAGTAAGAATGAGAGAGAAACTCATACCTTGTATTGATAATCATTTAATGATAAATGATGATAATAGTTGTTGCCTAGTGAGAGGTGACAAGATGTGTAATGGGCCTTGTGAGCCATGAGAGTAATTGTTGTCTAGTGAGAGGTGACAAGATGTGTAATGGCCTTGTGAGCCGTGAGAGTAATTGTTGCCTAGTGAGAGGTGACAAGATGTGTAACGGGCCTTGTGAGCCATGAGAGTAATTGTTAACTAGTGAGAGGTGACAAGATGTGTAATGGGCCTTGTGAGCCATGAGAGTAATTGTTGCCTAGTGAGAGGTGACAAGATGTGTAATGGCCTTGTGAGCTGTGAGAGTAATTGTTGCCTAGTGAGAGGTGACAAGATGTGTAATGGGCCTTGTGAGCCATGAGAGTAATTGTTTCCTAGTGAGAGGTGACAAGATGTGTAATGGGCCTTGTGAGCCATGAGAGTAATTGTTGCCTAGTGAGAGGTGACAAGATGTGTAATGGCCTTATGAGCCATGAGAGTAATTGCTGCCTAGTGAGAGGTGACAAGATGTGTAATGGGCCTTGTGAGCCATGAGAGTAATTGTTGCCTAGTGAGAGGTGACAAGATGTGTAATGGGCCTTATGAGCCAGGAGAGTAGTTGTTGCCTAGTGAAAGGTAACAAGATGTTTATAAAGTCTCATATGAGAAATGATAATGTTCAAAATAAACAATGGAAACTTAGTAACATAATAATAATAACTAATGAATTCATTAATAATAATGAAATATTGATCATACATGCTTCATGTTTATAGCCAAATAAGGGTTAAAGTGTTTTGAATAAGCTTAAGGGAGATATGAGGAATAATGGAATTACATAAAGGATGTGAATAAGTATGATGGCTTGACCAAGGTTTAATACCTAGTAAAGGTGATGTGGTATTCAGTAATAATGTCACAGGATTGGTCATAACCCAATACCTGGAATAATGTCACAAGATTGGTCATAACCCAATACCTGGAATAATGTCACAGGATTAGTAATAACCCAATACCTGGAATAATGTCACAGGATTGGTCATAACCCAATACCTAGAATAATGTCACATGATTGGTCACAACCCAATACCTGGAATAATGTCACAGGATTGGTCATAACCCAAAACCTGGAATAATGTCACAGGATTGGTAATAACCCAATACCTGGAATAATTGCACAGGATTGGTAATAACCCAATACCTGGACTAATGGCACAAGATTGGCATAGTCCAATGTCTGGATTGTTTGCACAATATTGGCATAGTCCAATGCCTGGAATGCTTGCACAGGATTGGCATAGTCCAATGCCTAGAATGTTTGCATAGGATTGGCATAGTCCAATGCCTGGAATGTTTGCACAGGATTGACATAGTCCAATGTCTGGAATGTTTGCACAGGATTGGCATAGTCCAATGCCTAGAATGGTTGCACAAGATTGGCATAGTCTAATTCCTGAATAGAATATGATGATGTATACTCACATGATTGATACAATTCAATATCTGGTTAGCAGATTAGTTGAGGCCAACATATAGAAATGAGAATGATTCATGGATGACATACCATGATATTGAGAAATTTAGGATAAGCTTGAGATGTTGATATAGTAAGATGGATAAATGATATACATGTTCTTCATATTCCTTATAAAGAGAATAGATGATTTACTGCTCTATCATAGATAGTTGCAATGCTTTAAAAGATGAGAATATTCTAAAGTGCTTATCCTCTACTCAGTTTTATTCTATTAAACTGCAATAATAATGTTTCTGGCAGAGAGTTATATCTCTCGCTGGGACAATTTTCAATTGTCTCACCCCCGTGGGATCCAATATTTTTAGGTGGATGCAAACGAAGAGGTAGAAATCGTACATCAGGAAAAAGGACAGCAGCATCAGGGATAGCAGCAACATCTTAGGTGGAGATACTGAATGTCGGGTCTTGTAGATATGAGTCCTATGTGTTGTCTATTGACGCAATTTTACTGTGCGTAGAAACGCAAGTGAACGCATCGAGTAGTACATGCCTTTGTGAGGCCCGAGTCGAACTCAGGGATACGTGCAATCGTCGGGGACTCCTACTAACTACTCGCGATCAGCTAAGCTGATTAACAAGTTGAGAGTTGTTGTTGAAATTAAAAGAAAATAAAAACAAAACAAACGATCAATTAAATGTTGATTTAATCAATTCAAAAGGGTATCTTTAGGATTGCGGTTTCACCGCGAGTTTTCATTGTATTAGATTTTATATAATGCCTCATTTTTATCTCTCTATCCGGGTAGTGGCCTGAAAATAGAATTGCCCACTGTCGTGGTGCAATTCACTACCTAAGTCTAAGTCAGTTCCACCGTCGTAGTAACCTATACCCTAAACTAGGTGCATTATGAACGATCTCTCAGTATCCACCATTAATTTTACACCACCTTATTCAAGGGATTTGTCGATTAATGTGAATTCTGTCTCTTTTCAGCCGTTAATCCTTCTTTCAAAGTGATTAAGGGCATTAGGTTATTATTATGGTGATCAAGCATAACAATATATTGAGAAAACAAAATCATACCACGGATTTAGGAGATAAAATATAAATTATTATTATAAAATTGTCATATAATGAATTCCCGGGCTACTCCCGGTCCTAAAGACAAAGGGGATTAGCCCCGCATGTTCATCTCAAGAAAGTACATGGTAGAGATAGGGGAAATCATATGAAAAATGTGAAATGAGAGGTGAAACCCCTGAACGGAGAAGAACTGGTTGATCCTCCGCGTAGAACACGTGCTCTCCTGCCTTTCAGTGGTGGAATCTGTCTTCTTCGGTGTACGGATCAACTGGTATGAGCTTCTGGCCTCCGTTCTCCTCTCTACTGCTCCTCGGTACTCTGTGCAATGGCTAATGAGATCTCCCACATCCCGGGCGGCCGTCATTAGGTATATCTCCCTCATTAAGTCGCTAATTAACCACAGCCGTCCGATTAAGATCATTCCAAAGCAAATGCATATCTTACGGTGTCGATACCATCGACGCGAGTCGATGGTATCGACTCAGTATGGTAGTGGCAACCCTTCTTTCCTTTCGTCTGAGCGCCTGATGTAATCTTGATACCATCGACGCGGGTCGATGGTATCGATGAACCTGTAGTGACGGTTTTGTCGTTTTGCGTCGTTGTAGCCTCCGTGCGTCGATGGTATCGACTTGGTGTTGATACTATCGACTGCTTTCTCACCAGCAACCTGATGGTAGCTTGATACCATCGACATCACTGTCGATAGTATCGACTCTTTGCTGATACTCGCGGCTGGCAACCTGTGGTCCGGTCGATGGTATCGACTTCCATCTATGGTATCGACGGAAGCAGATACTTGTTTTCCCTGAAATTCAAACACGAAACCACATAAATTCACACAAATAATAATATTTTGACAATTAATGCTCAAAACGATGAAATAAAGGGGATTTGACATAAAATAGTAGCAAAGACCAAAGTGGATGAATTATGCAACATTAACCATAAAAATGACTAATAAAAGCATAAAACACATATCAAACATGTCTATAAATGCGACTCAAAATCATCGCATCAAACTCCCCTAAGCTTGAACGTTGCTCGCCCTCAAGCAACTAATCCTTAGAATAGAATTGCTAATGTCAACTGAAGAAAAACACACCACAACCAACATCCCATATGACTCCCACCAGACATTCACATACCGGCCCTCTCTAACCACGGGACGGTAATTACCCTTAAGGCGACAGTAATCATCCATAAAAGAAATTGACCTCAAAACTGATGAACACTATCACATAAGGCAGTTAACATAATAAACTCGCCGGTTCAGACTTGGTGCATCTTGTGATCTCATATACTACGTTGCTCACCCTAACTACCATCTACATGGAAGCAGTTCTCCTGATATACCTTAGTGAGGAGAAATTCACGGTGGCCTACCAATCCGAGCAACGGGTGGATGAAGATGGGTGGTTCATGGAAGAAAGTGGAAGTATTATATAGTTTCAACATGCATAAAACAAAAATGTCCTAAATTATGCAAATACACATGAAAAATGCCCTAATGCCTAAAATTGGGTGGAATGATGGATGTACTAACCATCCATCTCAAAACGAGATGGACATCTAATTAAGATACATCATGTACTCAATTATCTTGAAATGCAAGTGATATTATGTTCCTTTCTCCTTCTTATTCTTGTTGCTTCTACATAACTCTTTTCTTCTTCTTTTTTTCTTCATTATGCAGATTTTTCAGATTTTTCTCTTTTTTTTCAACCCTTATATCTATAATTGATAATGAATATTTGATTGGGCTTATTTTTCTTCATACTCAGAAATTTGCACTATTTAGAAGGTATGGAACAATTTAATTCACCATTGGAGAAAATTTGAGATACATGATATACTTTATGCATGAAAAATATGAATGCAACTACATGGCATGCACCTAAGGGTAATGTGCATGTATCACTATTCTACTTTTTTTCTTTTTCTTTTTATATATGCAAAACATATGGAAATAAATTCAATGCAGGACCTATCTATATGCAATGCTGTCAAAGAAGTTAAAACTGTAAAGTACTTCCAATTCTTGTGGTGGATTGTGAAAAGTAAAAAGGTGGAAAGATCACAAGACTAGATGACTGAACCTTAGAAAGATATTATGTGTCCCTCCTTACTGACCTATGTAGTAGTTAAGAGGTTTCTCTCTCTTACATCCAATTAGAGTCTCATTACCATTTGGTCAGTTTAGGCTCAAACAACCATTTCCGTCCACTTTCATCATTAGGAGTACAGTTGTGAAATTTTGTTTTAAAGTTGACAAAACCAATCATTTTCGTAGGATATGTGCCCAAGGTTAAACAAGACAAGCTTTCCAAACACACAAAAATTTTAAATTTCCCTTGATTTTCCCATGCACAATTAATGAGATGACACAAACTTTATGACATCCACGATTACACTAGATAGCATGTGGATCCTACAAAAACTAAAATTGCAAGAAACAAATAGGAAGAACAAAAACAATAAAGTTAAAAACTAAAAACAATAAAAGATAAAGTTGTTCCAACTACCCCCCTAAGCTTGAATTCGACTATGGCCTCATAGTCAAAAACAAAGTTAAAGATTGGAACAGTGATACCATATCACTCCTGAGGTGGTGGAGGAGGGTACTGCGGCGCCGTGGGGTCCCAAGACGGGTACTTCCCCTGGAATGTCGGATCGTACTGGGGCATCGGCGGAGGCTGTGGATACCCCCCAAAATAATTCTGGCTCCAGTAATGATCGAAGAACGGTTGTTGTTGCACCTCCATCCTGTGCAACCTATCATGGATGTTCTGCTGATTCTCGAAAAGAAGGCGCTCATTCTCAAAAACCGCCTGCTGATTGACAAAGAGCTGGTTGGTAGTATCTTGAATACCGACATAGGTGGTTGTGTGGCTATGCTGGGTCTGCTGGATGTCTTGCAGCATCGTGTACATGCCCTGCATAGAATAGGCATCCTCGCTTGGCTGCGAGGGTGGTGGTGGTGTGGCGTAGGCTGTGATGATGAAGATGCACCTGGATGCATCTGAGGACGCTTCTGTGGTGCCACTCATGCCCGAAGAGGTGTAAATACCTCCTCTTCCTCCTCAGCCTCGTCATCATTTCCGTCATCACCGCCTTCTTCATCGGAGTCGGCGATGGCTATGATTGGCCACCGGAAATGCTGCGCACCGTCGATGTTGAAAATGGGGTCAGTAAGAGGACATTCTTGATATGCTTGATGTATGTGGCAGTGCGCAAACGCCACGCCATCTCGGAGAAGTAGCAGATTGGACCAGTGTAGATGCTGTAAATTCACCTTGCTTCTTGTAGAGAGAGGAGTCAGCTGCTCGAGATTCAGCCCCAGGTAGATGGCCAGCTTGGTGATAAGCCCGCCAAAGTGAATCAGGGCTTTCCTCGTACTCCTCTTCACGTCCAATACTCGCTGCAGAAAGAAGGCACCCCAATTGCATTCTTGTTTCTTCAGGAGTTTATATAGAAAGAATAGGTCCGACCCCTGAAATTTGCTGAGGGCCAGATCACCCCGGGAAAAAACTGTGGAACTGAGCATCCGGTGCAAGATCCAGATGAAAGGGTGCTCGAAATCGGCTACCACGGCATTGTGGTAGCTCACTGACTTTCCTTGCGGCACCGTCACCAGCTCGGAGAAGATGGCGTCGTAGTCGGTGCGGTTGTCTGGCCGCCGGTGGTCGTACTGCGAATGGTTCCAGTTAAAAATCATGTTGAACTGCTTGAGCGTGAGGGTGTAGTCATGGTTGTACATCCGGAAAGACACCCGACCCTTGATCCACTCACGATCGGTAGCTATTATGTCGTTGGGCATGACACAGACGTTCAGCGACGCCATGAACTCTGCCACCAACTCTTTGTACGTCGGCCAGTCATTGAAGAACGGTTGACCATCAGCATGAAATTGCAACTCATCGGGCCTTCGCCCCGTGTGACGGGCTTGCCCCTGCAGAACGTAGGCCAAGTTGGCCTCAAATGCAAGATCTCGGATCATCTCCCGGTCCACATACCGGGTGGGCTCTATCTTCCTCCACATGATCTCTTCATAGATCTTCCAGACCTCCGAGGAAGGATGGACAAGTCGGGGACGTGCGATCGACGATGGCGGTGGTGGCACGAATTCCGGGATGTCCATCGGAGTCGCACGCGAGGAGGAAGCTTCGGCCACATGCACCATGTTTGTGACGAGAAATGGGGATCAGAAAGAGAGCTCGGTGAAGATTGGAGAGTTGAATTTCCGCTCGATGAAGACCTTCGCTCAGTGCTGCTCGTCGTCGTGCTGGACAGCTCGGGGGATCGCTCAGCACAAGAGAAGAAGATTGCTCTGAAAGCGTGACGTCAACTGACGCAATCACTCCCCTTAAATAGATGTGGTCGGTGCCACTGTTGACCCGTCAATACCATCGATGCGAGTCGATGGTATCGACACTTATCGATGCTATCCGCCCCCTCACTGGTATCGACGGTCGTCGATGGCTGGATCTTAAAACCCGGATCGCTGACGTGTCGATACCATCGACATGGGTCGATGGTATCGACGCTGCACCCGGATCGACCGTCTTGATGTCGCGATCGCCGTTGATTTGTTCGCACGGATCAGTGACGTGGATGGTCGATACCATCGACATGAGTCGATAGCATCGACTCTCTGATTAGGGCAAATCCTCGCGAGGCCCGGCCGCCACCATCTTTCACTTGAAAGTGTCGATACCATCGACACACCCGTCGATGGTATCGACTTTCCTGAGTCGATTTCTTCTGTAAATCTCCAGAGATCTCGATGGTATCGACCGGCATCTCGATACCATCAACCTTGTATTTACGATCTGCCTGTAGGTATGTCGATACCATCGACGAGTCCGTTGATAGTATTGACGCAGTGCAAAATCTGCAGTCATCAACATGTTCCATGGTCGATACCATCGACCAGTGTGTCAATGGTATCGACTCTGCCTCAGCCTGCACAAAGAACAAACCGATCACAGTATCTTTTTTTACACTAAAAATTAAACCAAAACAAATCAACCTATGAATGTACATGAACTAAACTAAGGTACCGATGGTTGGGTTGCCTCCCAACAAGCACCCTTATTTAACGTCTTAGACTAGACGACTTTTGGGCACCTCATGCATCCAAAAGTGAAATGAGTTTGACCTCATTCACCTACCTCTTGTAATTTTCACCAAAGTAGAGCTTCAATCTTTGTCCATTCACCAAAAATGTGGTCTCACCATCCCACACCAAGATTGCGCCGTGTGGTTTGACCTCTTCTACCACGAGCGACCCACTCCACCGGGATTTGAGCTTCCCGGGATGCAACTTCAGTCGTGAATTGAACAACAATACACTATCTCCTTTCTTGAACGTGCGCAACTGGATGTGGCAATCGTGGATTAACTTGGTGCGCTCCTTGTATATCTGCGAGTTCTCGTATGTCGTCATCCGCAGCTCATCCAACTCATTCAGTTCAAGCAATCTCTTCCTCCCCGCTCCATCGTAACTCAAGTTGAGCCTTCTAAGCGCCCAATGTGCTTTGTGCTCTAACTCTACCGGTAAGTGACAAGCCCGACCATATGCTAACCTAAAAGGTGTGGTGCCTATAGGTGTTTTGGACAGATGAGACTAAGAGGAGTTGTTCATGTGGCATTGTCTCTTTGATTAGACTTGTCACATCAAAAGGTCCATCCAGACGGGAGAGATGATCTGCAGCACCATTTTCTATTCCTTTCTTATCCACAATTTCTATGTCAAATTCTTGGAGCAACAAAATCCATCAGATCAACCTTGGCTTTGAGTCTTTCTTGGACATGAGATACTTCAGCGCAGCATGGTCTGTGTAGATTGTCACTTTGTTTTGCAAGAGATACGGCCGGAACTTGTCAAGAGCGAAGATCACCGCAAGCAACTCCTTCTCGGTAGTCATATAGTTTCTTTGAGAATCGTCTAACGTTTTACTTGCATAATAGATAGCATGAGGAATTCGGCCAATGTGTTGACCCAGCACAGCCCCCACCGCCATATCGGATGCATCTGTCATGATCTCGAATGGCAAAGACAAATCCGGGGGCTGCATGATAGGAGCAGAAATAAGCCTCTCTTTTAGATGATTGAAGGCTTACACATTTGTCATCAAACTGAAATTCAACATCTTTCTCAAGTAATCGACAGAGTGGTCTTGAGATTTTGCTAAAGTCCTTGATAAAACGCCGGTAGAATCCTGCATGTCCCAAGAAAGATCGAACATGTCTTACAGTCGAAGGAAAGTCGAGTGTAGAAATAAGGCCCACCTTGGCCTTGTCAACTTTGATCCCATCTTTCGAAACTCGGTGTCCCAGAACTATACCCTCAGGTACCATGAAATGACTTTTTTCCCAAGACAGGACTAAGCGAACTTTCACACATCTTTCCATAACTGCAGCTAGATGTAGCAAGCACTCGTCAAAGGTCTTCCCGAAAACTGAAAAATCATCCATGAAGACCTCGAGTGACGAGTCAAGCATGTCAGCAAAGATCGAGGTTACACATCTCTGGAAAGTGGAAGGGGCATTGCACAATCCAAATGGCATTCTCCGGTAGGCAAATGTACCACTTGGACAAGTGAATGTCGTCTTTTCCTGGTCCGCCGGATGCACAGCAATCTGAAAATATCCCGAGTACCCATCAAGAAAACAGTAGAAGCTCTGCCCAGCCAATCTCTCTAGAATCTGATCAAGAAACGGAAGTGGGTAGTGGTCTTTCTTTGTCTTTTCGTTGAGCTTCCGGTAATCCACGCACATTCTCCACTTCGACTGCTCTCTCATCGGCATAAGCTCACCATCGGCATTTTCTGCAACTGTAATCCCACCCTTCTTGGGCACAACTTGGATGGGACTCACCCATGTACTGTCAGAAATGGGATAGATGATCCCTGCATCGAGCATCTTTACAACCTCTTGAGTTACAACGTCCTTCAACTTTGTATTTAGCCTTCTTTGCATTTGACGGGTCGGTCTCGCATCTTCTTCTGAGTATATCCGATGCACACAAATGGAGGGGTCAATCCCTCTCAAGTTAGCAATAGACCATCCAATGGCTTGGATGTTCTTCCTCAAGACTTCCATCAAGGCATCTTCTTGCTCAGGAGAGAGAATGGAGGAAATGATCACCGAGAGGGTGTCATTTGAGCCAAAGAAAGCGTACTTCAATCCTTCAGGAAGTTTCTTCAGCTCAAGAACTGGAGGTGCTTTAAGGGAGTTCTTCAAAGGTGCAGAAATAGAGGGGAGGTCCTGGCTTGCAGCCACTAAGGCTAGTTCGCACTCTTCATCATCCTCATCGTCGTCGTCAGGGAACTCAACAATTGGCTCAAGACCTCTACCTTGAGTAGCAGTCTCAATCCAAGCAGGTAGGAACTCTTCAACAATCTCATCTAGGCATTCCACCAAATAACAATCTTCTTCGGTGGCCCCTATCACTTCAGCTGTAGTATAAGACTTAAAGATGTTCAACCGGATCTTCATGTGCATGAATGTAACATACATGGTCCCTGTCCTCACATGGATCACGACATCAGCTGTGGCTAAGAAAGGTCTCCCCAAGATGATTGGCACCTTTCTAGCTTCCTTTTCCATATCAAGAATGATAAAATCGGCTGGGAAGAAGGCAGATGTATCCTCATCAAGACAGACCAGCGCATCATCCACACGCCCTCTAGGCATCTTCACATAACGGTCGGCCAACTGTAGAGTGCAATGGGCCGGCCTCAACTCTCCCATTTGGAGCTCAGCAAACAGATCATAAGGCATCAAGTTTACGCTAGACCCCAAGTCAAGAAGAGCCTGGTCTATGCGATGCACCCCGATGTAGCATGAGATGATGGGGGCACCGGGGTCTTTTCTTTTCTGGGGGATGGTGTGTTGGAGAATGGAGCTCACTTGCTCGGTGAGCTTGATCTTCTTAGGTGTTCTCCATGTTGTCTTTCTTTTGAAGGTGCACAATTCTTTAAGGAACTTCACATAGGACGGAATTTGCTTGACTGTGTCTATAAGAGGTACATTGATTTTCACTTGCTTGAAGATCTCCAAAATATCATCTGCATGCTTCTTCTTTTTCTTTGCTGCAGAAGGCTCCTCAAGTGCATCAGAATATGGTGGGAGTTGGGACCCCAATCGGTCCAAATCAACAGTATCATCTACTAGTATCACTGGAATCACAGTATCACTGCTCGGTGTCATAGTATCAGCATTGCCTCTTATCACAGTATCATCATTCTGCATCTCAGTATCAACCTGCTCTGCCTCAGTGTCATCTCTACCAACAACAGCACCATGGGGGCTCTCCAAAGTCCTACCACTCCTCAAAGTAGTCACAGCCTTCACATGCTCGTGGGTGGTAGAAGGGGGAGCTTGTGGAGGTGGTTGTGGCTGTTGGGGTGGTGGAGGCCTTTGGTGAGGGGAATTGGGATTTTGAAGGATGAATTGGGGTTGCGGTTGTTGTTGAGGTGGGGGTGATATTGTGGAGGTGGTTGTTGGTAAGTATGAGGTGGGGGTGGAGCATATTGATAATTGAGCGGCACTTGAGGAGGCGGAGGAGCATATTGAAAAGTCCCATCATTGTTTGGATTCGGCATAGGTTGAGAGGGGAGTCTTCCTTCTTCTCTTCTAGCCAAAGAGAGAGAAATCTGATCTAACCTCTGCTCAAGTCGGCTTATAGACTGGCCATGTGCGTTGACGTCCTTTTTGACTTCATCTAGGCTTCTTAGCCTTCCAAAAACCTCGTCCTCAAACTTAGAGCTGTAGAATGGCTTGTGTTGCCCCTGTCCTTGTCCATCCTCATTTGGTTGTTTCCACGAGAAATTTGGATGGTTCCTCTACTCGGGAGTGTAGGATTGGGACATTGGGCCCTGGTTGTTGCGGCCACCAAAGGAATGTAAAGTGTTAACTTCCTCATCTACAACGTCCACAGCCATTGCGGGTTGGCTAGAAGAGCCACCCACTTGATTCTTCATCATTTGCATCATATCTGCCATCATTTTCATTAGATCGGGGTTGGTGGTATTGCGTGCGGGAGCCACGGAGGACGGTGGGGGAATGTAGTTCTGATTGCAATGCCCCCCTTAGTGGAAGCTCAGTGGTGAGAATTCTCGACGAGATGTTCAAACAGTGGCCATGAGTCCTCGGGCGGCTTGGCCATGAACGTGCCCCCGCAAAAAGAATCTACATTGTTTTGGCTCTGCTCCTCAAGCCCGGTGTAGAAGGCTTGAACCAGCTACCAAAGCGGGACCTCATGGTGAGGGCAGTCACGAAGCAACTTCTGGAACCTCTCCCATGCCTCATGGAAAGGTTCGTTCTCTTTTTGGGCGAAGGATGTGATGCACCTTCTCATGTAGGATAACTTGGCTATCGGAAAGAACTTCTTCAGAAACTCATTCTTTACTTCATTCCATGTGACGAGCTCTGGCCTCGAGACGTACCACTCCTTGGCTTTCTCCTTGAGGGAGAAAGGAAAGAGTGTTCTGTGGATCGAGTCGTCGGTGGTAGCAGGCGTGCGGAAGGTCGAACACGTTTCTAAGAACGCGTCTATATGGTGATAAGGATTTTCGTTCTCCATTCCGTAGTATGTGGGCAGAAGTCCCAAGAGTGCTGGTGGAATGGAGAACTGCTAACCGGGCATCTGATCCACCAGCGTGGCTATGGGGGAATTGTAGTTCCCCGACGTGAAATACTCATGAAGCGGGCGGTGCGGTGGTGGAGGTGGAACATCCGGTGGTGGGTTGTTCTCGGCCATCTCGGCCTCTCGGTGTAGGTTGCGGCGAGCTTGACGTCTTCTCCTCCCTATCTCAGGGTCATAAACCACCAATTCGGTGCAAGTCAAACGCGTACTACGCATGCGCAGTTGTCACCTGCGCAAAGCACAAACAAACAACAAGAAACCAAGTTAGCAAACAAAGATGCAAAAGTAAAACAAAGAATAAATAATAGCAATGGTGAGGGCAAAAGGAAAGGCTAAGCTACACTATCTAACTAGGCCGAGGGCCTCTATCCCCGACAACGGCGCCAGAAAGCTTGGTGCGCTCCCGCTAGAGGCTTGCAACAAGTGCAATCCACGAGGTCGGGAGGCACGGGGTGAGATGGGATCTTTGCTTTCGAAATTTGTATGGTCCCACACTAACTACCTACTTCTACTAAGACATTACACCCGCAAGCGCACGGGGTCGTGTCGTAGTATAGGTGAGGTGGCAAGTACGGGGTCGATCCGTGAGGATAAAGGGGGCACTAGAGTTAGATGGCATGAGCTACGTTCCTAGTGCGGAGAGTAGGGTTTTTAGGGTTTTAAGGTTGATTGGTTGTTAATTACGCTAAGAGAGCAAGTATGAAAAGCAATGTGAAACTAAGTTATCAAAAGACTAAATTAGCAATCTGAGTTAACAAGCTATCTAAACAAGAGCAAGAACAGACTATACTAGACCAAGCAAGCAACTAGCAATTGAGAACCTAAGTTAACCACTAATCAAGATCAAAAACCTAAATTACCACTTAGCTAACAAAACTAGGCAATTAACTAAGTTAACTAAAGCAAATGAACTAAGCTAGCGTTAACAAGCAAACTAGGCAATTAGGGTTTTAAGCAATTAGATGAAGGAGGTGGGCCGTTTGGGAATGTGACCTTGACATTATTTGGGGGATGTCACCATAATAAGCAATTAACATATCTCATTCTAGATTACCAAACCAAACAACAAGGTGGGTGCTATGAGAATGTACCCTAAGCTACTAATTGGAGAACTAGGGCTAGGTGTAATTCTCATAGGACGTACCAAGTCTAGGTCTATAGGATAAGTGGTATTAGTCAATTGAGGACCAAGGGTAAGGATGGGAGTAGAGATGAGGGTATTTGACCTCATGCCACTAGCCACCTCAGCCTTTAGGAAATCCTAGGCAATTGCACTAATCACACTTATACTAGTCACTTAGAACTCACATTTGCATGTAGGAAGAAGGTGATTATGTAGGAAGATAGGGGGCTAGCTAGGGATCCGAATTAAGGCCCTAGGAGCCAATCCTATGATAGCTACATAGAAACCAAAACATCCTAGAGACAAATGTCTTCAAACACCACAAGGCAAGCAATTAATGTAATTAAACAACAACCACATGCACCAGTAATGGGAAATGAGATATAAGCAAAGGCAATCATCATAGAAATGAAATATGTTAATTACAAATTATATTCCCCCAACATGGTATCAAAGTCACATTTTTGCCCCAAACAGCCCACCCAAGGGGGCTTAGCTATACATGATCAAACTAGGAAAAGAAGGGGATAGAAGAAGGGAAAACGCCATGAAGCTCGATGTAGTGGCCTCCTTCTTCACCTCCAAGCAGCTGCAGACGACCTCCCTCCTCCAAAGGTGCAGGGGTGCATGAAAATGGTGGAATGGATGGATAGAAACCTAGAGAAACTAGGTTTCTATGGTGGAAATGAGTGGAAAGTGGGTGGAAATGGGGTTAGATGCAAGGGAGTAGGTGGATTGGAGTAATGGAGGCAAGGAAGCAGCTAGGGTCTGCTAGGGGTGCTTAACCTCGAGCCCTAGAAGCAACTAGTGTGTATATAGGAGCTAGGGTTAAGTGGGGGTATAATAGGAAAATCAGTGAAAGTTGTATAGGTTTTGGGGTGTGGCCAGCACGGCCGTGTTGGGTAGGAGTGAGCACGGTCGTGGTGTAGGGGAACGACCATGTTAGGTAAGTGTTAATTTAACAGGTTGGTGGGTGAAAACAAAGGCTGGTGGCACGGCCGTGCTGGGCAGCACGGGCGTGTTGGGTACTAGGTAGAACGGCCGTGCTGGGTAGCACGACCGTGGTGGCGGAGTTGGGAGGAGGTCGTTCTGAGCAGCACGCCCGTTCCATCTTCATCCAGCATGGCCGTTTTGGTCAGCACGGCCGTGGTGTGGTCTTCGTAGCACGGCCATGCTGGTCAACACGGCCGTGGTGACTGACTTGCTTGAACTTCCAAAATTTGTCGATCAACCTGTAATTCTGCTCAATTGCCAGCACGTCCGTTCCATGGCACCACGGCCGTGCTGGGGTCTTCTAGTGCTAGCATGGCTTCAAACTTCATAATTCTTGGATGTTTTTGCTTGGAGACGATCCTTGGCCACTAAGGTAGGTTGGGGGAGCTTTGGGGCCTCCTTTGGGTCCCTCCATCACACTTGTCCATCCATTGTGGTCCAAGTACCTGAAAAACAATGCAAAGAACATCCATAAGTGTATTTGCAATGATAATCAAATTGGGGGGAAATACTTGTAATCTAACATGTTTAGATGCAACTTATATACAAAATGGCACATGATGGAGCCCTAAAATAGGGCTGCATCACCACCCCAAACTTAAAACATACTTGTCCTCAAGTATGCTCCAACTTAATCTCTCTTTTCCGTTCTTTTCAACAAAAACAAATGACAAATGCAAAGCAGCAGAAGATTATTGAATATATATGGTCTTGGAAATGACTAAGTGCATGTGTCTCACATCTCTCCTCTCCTTCTTTCACAACCCAATATGAACTGAGCACTGAGCATACAAACTTCAAATATCAAGCATAGAAACACAAGTTGTCCATATGTCCTTTATGTCATTCCGGGTAAACCCTTTCATGTTGATGTTAATCACAGGTGACTAGGAGTGTTGTTTCGCTTTCATGCATTTGGTCTTATGCTTCAAACCACACTAGATGATCCACTTGGCTGTAGAAAGGGTAAAGTGAGCTAGATTTGATGTTTTCTAGCTCAATGGGTATAAAAGAAGAAGAAAGGGTTGCAGTAAGATTTGGAGTGCTTTTACACACTCTTCTTTTCTTTATTTGAATGTTCTTAAACAGGAGCATCCTTTTATTTTATTTTTGCTTTTCTTTTTCTTTTTCTTGGCCCTTGGTATAGATAGGGCATATTGTGGATGGAGTGAAGCGGGGAGGTGAAGATGTGGCCACCCCAAACTTTTGGAGGTGGCCACGGCTAATATGTGCACTTCGACATCTTTTTATGAGGCAGAGGGGTATGAAGATGGTGGAAGAAAAGTTGGATCAAAGGTCATCAATGTAGTTTTTAACATACAATTCCCTGCATGAAAGTTAATTCAACACTTCACCAAGTAATATCACATCACATGATAGAATTAACACAATATTCATATTTCTACCAAGTGATTCCATTGGCTTTAAGCGTTTGTCGCTTGCTCAATTCATGATTCAACCAACACATTCACAGACTTAAGAGATGTGGTTCACATGTAAAAAGTCACAAACAAGACCATATATCAATAAGATCTAAGAATGTAGCATGAATTTGTCACAAGAGTAGACCTTTTCATTTCAAACATTGGAGATTAAGTCAAAACATCCTATCAGAGCAAGAATATTCAAATCTGGGAAAAATTGGCCAAAATGGTGCCAATTTGCACTAAATCGCATCTAAACCTACTTTAGGGAATTTAAAAACATAAAGTAGAAAATCCTATTTAACATGCAAAAGAAATTATCAAAAACTACATGAGAATGCAATGCATGGTATGAAGAAGCAAAAATTTTGAAAAATTACTCAAAAATGACGAGAATGAAAGCTACATGACATGCATGGATGCAAGCAGAAGACAATCTATACTAGGTGGGTTAAACATCAAACAAATAATGATCAGGTGGAACAGGCAACTGTCAAAATAAACTGAAAGCAGAGGGCTTACCGCCCTACCACCCCAAACTTTTGAATCATGTTGTCCTCAGCATGAAACTAAAGCTTAGGGGTGATAGGGTAGAAATCAGGGTTGTGGTGGTGTGGGGTCCTGCGACGGGTCGGACTGTGGAGGAGGCTGCTGGTAGTAGTGGCCCCAGTACTCTTCCTGTGGAGGCGGGTATGTCCCCTGGTAGCCAGAAATTGATCCCCAGAAATCCTCCCCCCACTGGGGGTTTCTTTGTGTCTGTGCATGCTGGTACTGATACATGTGGTTGATTTGGTGATGTATCTGCTGCTGATCCAAGCACATGTCCTGTTGCATTTTCTGAATCTCCTCCAACTGTGCATGGATGGATGCCATATCATATGCATTTGTCGGAGGTGGCTGCGCCTCAAACTCTTCCATTCTCGGCCTTGTGCGGCGTGGATGCTCCAAAGATCGTTCTTGTTCTGGCACGTTTGTTTCCCCCTCCTCATCATTTAAGACTACACTTGGTGCTCTGTATCCTTCTCTAGGGGTTTCTTCCTCATATCGTGATAACCAATTGAGAAAATCATCCACAGGCCCTGCATTCTTGAGCAAAGGGAGGGCATGGTAAGGGAGTTCCAAAGTGATTCCAGGATAGTCGGGGTTCAACACATAAAATTTTTTGTCATCCTTGACAGAAATCATCTGTGACCTCACAAGATAGTTTAGGTCCACATGTTTGTTTCCATCTACCTTGGTGAGCCCTTCCAGATTGCATCCCAACGCCCTCGCCAAAGTGGTGACAATCCCTCCCATGATGAATGGATTTTTACTTTTGGATGGGATTGTCTTCACGTGATCAATAAACATGGCACCCACGTTCATGAACCCCGCGCTTGCAACTGTAGCTATGAGAAAAAGGTCTTTCTGGCCGCCTGATTCTTGATTATCATAGCGACCAAACACGGTATTTGCCAGCACTTTTTGCAAATATCTCATGAATGGGTTGTGGATCTTGCTTGTTTTGGATTTCCCTGAAGTGAAAGTGGATTCGCCTGTGATCATCTTCCACATCTTGGCGTAATCTGCCTTACCATTCTTGTCAAATCTTCCCCCGTCGAATTTCCTTGCCATTTCTGGGTTGGGGGCAAAGATTGCATTGATCTGAGAGGCGTTGAGGACATGTGTTGAGCTGTTTAATTTGAACCTGAGAGAATCCTCTCCTCGGAACTGAACCTTCTCTAAGGTTGCGAAGAACTCGTGAGTGATCTCCAAGTATGCATCTTCGGCCTTAGTTAAAATTTCGTACAATCCACAGCGTTTTAGATGAAACTCAAAACTGAAAAAGATACCTAAAGCTTCCATTGTGGGCACACATGCATATCTAGTGGCAATCACCCTTCTTGTCATACATTCGGGGTGAAGGGGTTTTACTGCTGCCCTTCTTGTGACTCCTCTACCATAAGTGGTTCCTTGTGGTTGCTTTCCCGCCCATGTGAATCTGTCCTCCTCTAGTCTCGATAGGATATCCACTGGTTCATCCTCCAATTCCTCGCTCTCAGTATCATCCACTTCTTCTTCTTGATATGTATGTGACCCCGAACTTGTGACCAAGTTCAAGGGCACTCTTTCATTGCTTCCACTAGGTCGGGCAGATGATGTTGAGTGCCTTGCTTGAGTTGGTCGTGGCGGTAGGCGCGAGGACGAAGCTTCATTCATTTTCTTAGCCCTTCGCTCACGAGCCGGTGCAGTGACTTCAATAGAATCCACCAGATTCTCCATCTCTTCTTCTTCTTCCTCCTCCTCTTCCCCAGTGTTGTTGTAGCTTAGATCGGAGAAATGCTTGCTTGAGGGAGAGTGTAGTCGAGAAGTGCTCATCGAAGCCAACCGTCCAAAGGAACGTGAAATCGAATTGGAGGGTGAGAAGGCGCTGCCGGACTGCTGTGAACCGGCCGCTCGTTTGGACCTTCTTTTGCCACCGGTGAGGATGCTTGTGGTCTTCTCTACTCCTTTCTTGATTGCTTTGCCCATGCCCTTCATGATTGCACGATTCTCTGACGAGGAACGAAGCTTGCACTGGAAAACGCAGCTCCGGGCTGATGGGGGTGGAATTTGCGTGTGGCTGGAGAAATCGGTGGTGATGAGCAGTGGAAATCGAAGCTAGAGGTTGGGGAAGACGATTAGGGACCAAAGGAACCTCAAATCCAAAGTTTGGGAGCAAGAGGAAGCGATTTGGGGGTGTAGGGAACTCGCCCTAGTCGCCAGACGTCGCGGCACGGCCGTTTTGGGTCGCAGAAATGAACGGGGGGTCGTGTTGGGTCGGGGTATATTTTAGGTTTATATGGGCCAGCACGGCCGTTTTGGTCAGCACGACCGTGTTGGTGTTAGTCCAACACGGCCGTTTTGGTCAGCACGGCCGTGCTGGCGGGGCCCAAGATCTTCAATCAACCTGTTGGATGCATCTTTATCAGCACGACCGTTCCGTTTCAGCACGGCCGTTTTGGATTTAGGTCAACACGGCCGTTTTGGTCAGCACGGCCGTGTTGCTCTCTTTCAAGTCAAAACTTTTCGAAACTCATCATTTAATCGTCATGAATTATCTTTTCTTGGTTGGTTATCCACCACCTTGACTAACTGTGCCTCAATCTTCAGCTTGAACCTGTTCAACCTATCATTTCATCAAAAATAAAAACAAAACTATCAATCACAAGTGTGCGTGTGTGTATTTGTGTAAAACAAAACTAAAGTATCAAAAGGAGAGTTCGATAATCTCAAACCACGTGGGTTGCCTCCCACTAGCGCTAAATTTAACGCCTTCAACCAGGCTTATTAAATGTTGGACTTTTTTCACTTTTTGGGAATCTTTAAAAGATCCTTGTAGTAAATCCCTTTCTCATCCTCGTCCAAACACTCCTCTTCATCAGATTCTTCTTCTACCAGCATAACAACATCAAAATCCTGGTTTGCCTTGTCTGGGCCGATTTCAACGACAGGTTTTAACCTTTGTCCATTAACAACAAATTCCTTAGCTCCTTCCTTTTCACAAATGATCACTGCTCCGGATGGGTACACTTTCTTGACAAGGTAAGGGCCCTCCCATCTAGACCGAAGCTTTCCGGGGAAGAATTTCATCCTTGAATTGTATAGCCATACCCATTTGCCGGGCTCAAACTCTTTCCTTTTTATGATCTTGTCATGCAAAAACTTGGTCCTTTCCTTGTAGCTTTTTGACATTTCATAGGCTTCATGCCGCATCTCTTCTAGCTCATTCAATTGAAACTTTCTCCTCAGTCCGGCATTCTGTTCATCGAAGTCCATCGTCTTCAAGGCCCACAATGCCTTGTGTTGCATTTCAACTGGCAAATGGCAACTCTTACCATAGACAAGTTTGAACGGTGTAGTGCCAATCGGGGCTTTGTATGCAGTCCTATATGCCCATAAAGCTTCATTGAGGCGAAGTGACCAATCCTTGTGGTTCGGTCGCACCGTCTTCTCCAAAATGAGCTTTATCTCCCGATTTGCCAACTCAACTTGACCACTCGTTTGAGGGTGGTAAGGAGTAGCTACACGATGTTTCACCCCATGTCTCTTTAGCAGTCCTTCAAAAGTGCGGTGAATGAAATGACTCCCGCCATCACTAATCACAGCCCTTGGAACACCAAAACGGCTAAAGATGTTGGATCTCACGAAATCACACACCACTTTATGATCATTTGTTCTTGTTGCCACAGCCTCAATCCATTTTGATACATAGTCTACGGCGACCAAGATGTAGACATACCCGAAAGAAGGGGGGAAAGGACCCATAAAGTCAATCCCCCAAACATCAAATACTTCTACCACCAAGATAGGTGACAAAGGCATCATGTCCCTCTTTGAGATAGTGCCCACTTTTTGGCACTTGATGCAACTCTTACAAAAGTCATGAGCATCTTTGAACAATGTCGGCCAGTAGCATCCACATTGAAGAACTTTAGCGGCTGTGAGTTTCCCTCCAAAATGGCCTCCACACACTCCGGAATGGCACATAGATAAGACTTCTTGTTGCTCCAACTCCGGAATGCACCTCCTAATGAGTTGGTCCGGGCAATATTTAAAGAGGTGAGGGTCATCCCAAATGTAGTTCTTCACCATAGCAAACAATCTCGTGCTTTCCTCTCTTATCCACATGCTCGGTATCCTCCCACTAGCTAGGAAATTCGCTATGTGCTTGTACCATGGCTTTTGGACAGATGAGACTAAGAGGAGTTGTTCATGTGGCATTGTCTCTTTGATTGGACTTGTCACATCAAAAGGTCCATCCAGACGGGAGAGATGATCTGCAACACCATTTTCTATTCCTTTCTTATCCACAATTTCTATGTCAAATTCTTGGAGCAACAAAATCCATCAGATCAACCTTGGCTTTGAGTCTTTCTTGGACATGAGATACTTCAGCGCAGCATGGTCAGTGTAGATTGTCACTTTGTTTTGCAAGAGATACGGCCGGAACTTGTCAAGAGCGAAGATCACCGCAAGCAACTCCTTCTCGGTAGTCGTATAGTTTCTTTGAGCATCGTCTAACGTTTTACTTGCATAATAGATAGCATGAGGAATTCGGCTAATGCGTTGACCCAGCACAGCCCCCACCGCCATATCGGATGCATTCGTCATGATCTCGAACGGCAAAGAGAAATCCGGGGGCTGCATGATAGGAGCAGAAATAAGCCTCTCTTTTAGATGATTGAAGGCTTCCACACATTTGTCATCAAACTGAAATTCAACATCTTTCTCAAGTAATCGACATAGTGGGCTTGAGATTTTGCTAAAGTCCTTGATAAAATGCCGGTAGAATCCTGCATGTCCCAAGAAAGATCGAACATGTCTTACGGTCGAAGGAAAGTCGAGTGTAGAAATAAGGCCCACCTTGGCCTTGTCAACTTCAATCCCATCTTTTGAAACTCGGTGTCCCAGAACTATACCCTCAGGTACCATGAAATGACTTTTTTCCCAAGACAGAACTAAGCGAACTTTCACACATCTTTCCTGAACCGCAGCTAGATGTAGCAAGCACTCGTCAAAGGTCTTCCCGAAAACTGAAAAATCATCCATGAAGACCTCGAGTGACGAGTCAAGCATGTCAACAAAGATCGAGGTTACACATCTCTGGAAAGTGGAAGGGGCATTGTACAATCCAAATGGCATTCTCTGGTAGGCAAATGTACCACTTGGACAAGTGAATGTCGTCTTTTCCTGGTCCGTCGGATGCACAACAATCTGAAAATATCCCGAGTACCCATCAAGAAAACAGTAGAAGCTCTGCCTAGCCAATCTCTCTAGAATCTGATCAAGAAACGGAAGTGGGTAGTGATCTTTCTTTGTCTTTTCGTTGAGCTTCCGGTAATCCACGCACATTCTCCACTTTGACTTCTCTCTCACCGACATAAGCTCACCATCGGCATTTTCTGCAACTGTAATCCCACCCTTCTTGGGCACAACTTGGATGGGACTCACCCATGTACTGTCAGAAATGGGATAGATGATCCCTGCATCGAGCAACTTTACAACCTCTTGAGTTACAACGTCCTTCAACTTTGGATTTAGCCTTCTTTGCATTTGACGGGTCGGTCTCGCATCTTCTTCTAAGTATATCCGATGCACACAAATGGAGGGGTCAATCCCTCTCAAGTCAGTAATAGACCATCCAATGACTTGGATGTTCTTCCTCAAGACTTCCATCAAGGCATCTTCTTGCTCAGGAGAGAGAATGGAGGAAATGATCACCGGGAGGGTGTCATTTGAGCCAAAGAAAGCGTACTTCAATCCTTCAGGAAGTTTCTTCAGCTCAAGAACTGGAGGTGCTTTAAGGGAGTTCTTCAAAGGTGCAGAAATAGAGGGGAGGTCCTGGCTTGCAGCCACTAAGGCTAGTTCGCACTCTTCATCATCCTCATCATCATCGTCAGGGAACTCAACAATTGGCTCAAGACCTCTACCTTGAGTAGCAGTCTCAATCCAAGCAGGTAGGAACTCTTCAACAATCTCATCTAGGCATTCCGCCAAATAACAATCTTCTTCGGTGGCCCCTATCACTTCAGCTGTAGTATAAGACTTAAAGATGTTCAACCGGATCATCATGTGCATGAATGTAACATACATGGTCCTTGTCCTCACATGGATCATGACATCAGCTGTGGCTAAGAAAGGTCTCCCCAAGATGATTGGCACCTTTCTAGCTTCCTTTTCCATATCAAGAATGATAAAATCGGCTGGGAAGAAGGCAGACGTATCCTCATCAAGACAGACCAGCGCATCATCCACACGCCCTCTAGGCATCTTCACATAACGGTCGGCCAACTGTAGAGTGCAATGGGCCGGCCTCAACTCTCCCATTTGGAGCTCAGCAAACAGATCATAAGGCATCAAGTTTACGCTAGACCCCAAGTCAAGAAGAGCCTGGTCTATGCGATGCGCCCCGATGTAGCATGAGATGATGGGGGCACCGGGGTCTTTTCTTTTCCGGGGGATGGTGTGTTGGAGAATGGAGCTCACTTGATCAGTGAGCTTGATCTTCTTAGGTGTTCTCCCTGTTGTCTTTCTTTTGAAGGTACACAATTCTTTAAGGAACTTCGCATAGGACGGAATTTGCTTGACTGCGTCTATAAGAGGTACATTGATTTTCACTTGCTTGAAGATCTCCAAAATATCATCCGCATGCTTCTTCTTTTTCTTTGCAGCAGAAGGCTCCTCAAGTGCATCAGGATATGGTGGGAGTTGGGACCCCAATCGGTCCAAATCAACAGTATCATCTACTGGTATCACTGGAATCACAGTATCACTGCTCGGTGTCACAATATCAGCATTGCCTCTTATCACAGTATCATCATTCTGCATCTCAGTATCAAACTGCTCTGCCTCAGTGTCATCTCTGCCAACAACAGCACCATGGGGGCTCTCCAAAGTCCTACCACTCCTCAAAGTAGTCACAACCTTCACATGCTCATGGGTGGTAGAAGGGGAGCTTGTGGAGGTGGTTGTGGCTGTTGGGGTGGTGGAGGCCTTTGGTGAGGGGAATTGGGATTTTGAAGGATGAATTGGGGTTGCGGTTGTTGTTGAGGTGGGGGGTGATATTCTGGAGGTGGTTGTTGGTAAGTATGAGGTGGGGGTGGAGCATATTGATAATTGAGCGGCGCTTGAGGAGGCGGAGGAGCATATTGAAAAGTCCCATCATTGTTTGGATTCGGCATAGGTTGAGAGGGGAGTCTTCCTTCTTCTCTTCTAGCCAAAGAGAGAGAAATCTGATCTAACCTCTGCTCAAGTCGGCTTATAGACTGGCCATGTGCGTTGACGTCCTTTTTGACTACATCTAGGCTTCTTAGCCTTCCAAGAACCTCGTCCTCAAACTTAGAGCTGTAGCGTGGCTTGTGTTGCCCCTGTCCTTGTCCATCCTCATTTGGTTGTTTCCACGAGAAATTTGGATGGTTCCTCAACTCGGGAGTGTAGGATTGGGACATTGGGCCCTGGTTGTTGCGGCCACCAAAGGAATGTAAAGCATTAACTTCCTCATCTACAACGTCCACAGCCATTGCGGGTTGGCTAGAAGAGCCACTCACTTGATTCTTCATCATTTGCATCATATCTACCATCATTTTCATTAGATCGGGGTTGGTGGTATTGTGTGCGGGAGCCATGGAGGACAGTGGGGGAATGTAGTTCCGATCGCAATGCCCCCCTTAGTGGAAGCTCGGTGGTGAGAATTCTCGGCGAGATGTTCAAACAGTGGCCATGAGTCCTCGGGCGGCTTGGCCATGAACGTGCCCCCGCAAAAAGAATCTACATTGTTTTGGCTCTGCTCCTCAAGCCCGGTGTAGAAGGCTTGAACCAGCTGCCAAAGCGGGACCTCATGGTGAGGGCAGTCACGAAGCAACTTCTGGAACCTCTCCCATGCCTCATGGAAAGGTTCGTTCTCTTTTTGGGCGAAGGATGTGATGCACCTTCTCATGTAGGATAACTTGGCTATCGGAAAGAACTTCTTCAGAAACTCATTCTTTACTTCATTCCATGTGACGAGCTCTGGCCTCGAGACGTACCACTCCTTGGCTTTCTCCTTGAGGGAGAAAGGAAAGAGCGTTCTGTGGATCGAGTCGTCGGTGGTAGCAGGCATGCGGAAGGTCGAACACGTTTCTAAGAACGCGTCTATATGGTGATAAGGATTTTCGTTCTCCATTCCGTAGTATGTGGGCAGAAGTCCCAAGAGTGCTGGTGGAATGGAGAACTGCTAACCGGGCATCTGATCCACCAGCGTGGCTATGGGGGAATTGTAGTTCCCCGACGTGAAATACTCATGAAGCGGGCGGTGCGGTGGTGGAGGTGGAACATCCGGTGGTGGGTTGTTCTCGGCCATCTCGGCCTCTCGGTGTAGGTTGCGGCGAGCTTGACGTCTTCTCCTCCCTATCTCGGGGTCATAAACCACCAATTCGGTGCAAGTCAAACGCGTACTACGCATGCGCAGTTGTCACCTGCGCAAAGCACAAACAAACAACAAGAAACCAAGTTAGCAAACAAAGATGCAAAAGTAAAACAAAGAATAAATAATAGCAATGGTGAGGGCAAAAGGAAAGGCTAAGCTACACTATCTAACTAGACCGAGCGCCTCTATCCCCGGCAACGGTGCCAGAAAGCTTGGTGCGCTCCCGCTAGAGGCTTGCAACAAGTGCAATCCACGAGGTCGGGAGGCACGGGATGAGATGGGATCTTTGCTTTCGAAATATGTATGGTCCCACACTAACTACCTACTTCTACTAAGACATTACACCCGCAAGCGCACGGGGTCGTGTCATAGTATAGGTGAGGTGGCAAGTACGGGGTCGATCCGCGAGGATAAAGGGGGCACTAGAGTTAGATGGCGTGAGCTACGTTCCTAGCGCAAAGAGTAGGGTTTTTAGGGTTTTAAGGTTGATTGGTTGTTAATTACGCTAAGAGAGCAAGAATGAAAAGCAATGTGAAACTAAGTTATCAAAAGACTAAATTAGCAATCTGAGTTAACAAGCTATCTAAACAAGAGCAAGAACAGACTATACTAGACTAAGCAAGCAACTAGCAATTGAGAACCTAAGTTAACCACTAATCAAGATCAAAAACCTAAATTACCACTTAGCTAACAAAACTAGGCAATTAACTAAGTTAACTAAAGCAAATGAACTAAGCTAGCTTTAACAAGCAAACTAGGCAATTAGGGTTTTAAGCAATTAGATGAAGGAGGTGGGCCGTTTGGGAATGTGACCTTGACATTAGTTGGGGGATGTCACCATAATAAGCAATTAACATATCTCATTCTAGATTACCAAACCAAACAACAAGGTGGGTGCTATGAGAATGTACCCTAAGCTACTAATTGGAGAACTAGGGCTAGGTGTAATTCTCATAGGACGTACCAAGTCTAGGTCTATAGGATAAGTGGTATTAGTCAATTGAGGACCAAGGGTAAGGATGGGAGTAGAGATGAGGGTATTTGACCTCATGCCACTAGCCACCTCAGCCTTTAGGAAATCCCAGGCAATTGCACTAATCACACTTATACTAGTCACTTAGAACTCACATTTGCATGTAGGAAGAAGGTGATTATGTAGGAAGATAGGGGGCTAGCTAGGGATCCGAATTAAGGCCCTAGGAGCCAATCCTATGATATCTACATAGAAACCAAAACATCCTAGAGACAAATGTCTTCAAACACCACAAGGCAAGCAATTAATGTAATTAAACAACAACCACATGCACCAGTAATGGGAAATGAGATATAAGCAAAGGCAATCATCATAGAAATGAAATATGTTAATTACAAATTATATTCCCCCAACATGGTATCAAAGTCACATTTTTGCCCCAAACAGCCCACCCAAGGGGGCTTAGCTATACATGATCAAACTAGGAAAAGAAGGGGATAGAAGAAGGGAAAACGCCATGAAGCTCGATGTAGTGGCCTCCTTCTTCACCTCCAATCAGCTGCAGACGACCTCCCTCCTCCAAAGGTGCAGGGGTGCATGAAAATGGTGGAATGGATGGATAGAAACCTAGAGAAACTAGGTTTCTATGGTGGAAATGAGTGGAAAGTGGGTGGAAATGGGGTTAGATGCAAGGGAGTAGGTGGATTGGAGTAATGGAGGCAAGGAAGCAACTAGGGTCTGCTAGGGGTGCTTAACCTCGAGCCCTAGAAGCAACTAGTGCTTATATAGGAGCTAGGGTTAAGTGGGGGTATAATAGGAAAATCAGTGAAAGTTGTATAGGTTTTGAGGTGGTGGCACGGTCGTGCTGGCCAGCACGGCCGTGTTGGGTAGGAGTGAGCACGGTCGTGGTGTAGGGGAACGGCCGTGTTAGGTAAGTGTTAATGTAACAGTTTGGTGGGTGAAAACGAAGGCTGGTGGCACGGCCGTGCTGGGCAGCACGGCCGTGTTGGGTACTAGGTAGAACGGTTGTGCTGGGTAGCACGGCCGTGGTGGCGGAGTTGGGAGGAGGTCGTTCTGAGCAGCAGGCCCATTCCATCTTCATCCAGCTCGGCCGTTTTGGTCAGCACGATCGTGGTGTGGTCTTCGTAGCACGGCCGTGTTAGTCAACACGGCCGTGGTGACTGACTTGCTTGAACTTCCAAAATTTGTCGATCAACCTGTAATTCTGCTCAATTGCCAGCACAGCCGTTCCATGGCACCACGGCCATGCTGGGGTCTTCTAGTGCTAGCATGGCTTCAAACTTCATAATTCTTGGATGTTTTTGCTTGGAGACGATCCTTGGCCACTAAGGTAGGTTGGGGGAGCTTTGGGGCCTCCTTTGGGTCCCTCCATCACACTTGTCCATCCATTGTGGTCCAAGTACCTGAAAAACAGCGTAAAGAACATCCATAAGCGTATTTGCAATGATAATCAAATTGGGGGAAAATACTTGTAATCTAACATGTTTAGATGCAACTTATATACAAAATGGCACATGATGGAGCCCTAAAATAGGGATGCATCACCTGTCTCTTTGAAATATTACCTGCTCGTTGGCAGGAGTCACATTGCCTTACAAACTCGTAGGCGTCTCGGAACAAGGTTGGCCAATAAAGGCCACTCTCCAGAACTTTAGCTGTCGTACGAGAGCTTGCATGGTGTCCTCCCGTAGGTAGTATGTGGCAATGACGGAGAACGCTCTCGTACTCCACCTCAGGCACACATCTGCGTAGGATACCATCCCTGCATTGCTTAAGAAGAATCGGGTCATCCCAAAAATAATATCGTAAAGAATGGAAAAATCTTTTCTTCTCTTGATATGACCAATCTTCCAGGATGATCCCGCAAGCCAAATAATTCACAATCTCAGTGAACCAAGGGTCTTTAGAATTAACTTTCAAAATCTGTTCATTCGGAAATGTCTCGGTCATGGGTATATGTAAATCTTTTTCATCCACCCTCTCTAACCTAGACAGATGATCCGCCACAACATTTTCAATCCCAACTTTATCCTTAATTTCGATGTCAAATTCTTGTAAGAGCAAAATCCACCTAATTAATCTAGGCTTTGCGTCTTTTTTCTCCATTAAATATTTAATTGCGGCATGGTCAGTCCAAACGACTACTTTAGATCCTACTAAATATTGCCGAATTTTTTCAAAAGTGAAAACAACGGCGAGTAATTCTTTTTCAGTAGTTGTATAATTTAATTGTGCGTCATTCAGAGTCTTTGAAGCGTAGAAAATCACGGCGGGTTTATTGTCCACCCGCTGCCCCAACACGGCTCCTACCGCAAAATCAGAAGCGTCACACATGAGTTCGAACGGTTTAGTCCAATCCGACATTTGAACAACCGACGCAGAAATCAGTTTCTCCTTCAACACGTCGAACGCATGTAGACATTTGTCATTGAAATCAAATACAACATCTTTTTCAAGCAGTTCGGATAGAGGTTTCGCGATTTTTGAAAAGTGTTTTATAAACCGACGATAAAATCCGGCATGTCCCAAGAAACTCCTTACCCCTTTAACAGAATTTGGTGGGGGTAACTTGGAAATAACTTCAATTTTTACCGGATCAACCTCTAAACCTTTGCTAGACACCTTGTGTCCTAGCACTATCCCCTCAGTCACCATCATGTGACATTTTTCCCAGTTGAGGACCAAATGTGTGTCCTCACAGTGCTATAAAACTTCGTCCAGATTATAGAGACATTCGTCAAACGATGCACCATACACCAAAAAGTCATCCATAAACACCTCAAGACAACGTTCTACCATGTCAGAAAAGATAGCGAGCATACAACGCTGAAAAGTCGCAGGTGCATTGCATAAACCAAAAGACATTCAGCGATACACGAAAGTCCCATAGGGACAAATGAAAGTAGATTTCTCTTGGTCCGAAGGATCAATTGAAATCTGGTTGTACCCCAAGTACCCGTCAAGAAAACAGAAGTGCGATCGGCCGGCGAGACGCTCTAGAATTTGATCGATAAAAGGTAAAGGAAAATGATCATGTAGCGTAGCGGCATTCAGACGACGGTAATCAATACAAACTCGCCACCCGGTTACCAATCGGGTGGTGACATGTTCATTTAAAATATTTTGGGTGATAGTAATTCCCCCCTTTTTAGGGACCACCTGTGTGGAACTCACCCATGTCGAGTCTGATATTGCATAAATGATACCTACAGCAAGAAGTTTAATAACCTCCTTCTTCACAACCTCCATCATGCTTGGATTGAGACGTCGTTGAGGTTGGATCACGGGCTTGGCCCCCTCCTCGAGCCGAATCTTATGCTGACACAATGTAGGGGAAATCCCCTTGATATATGCAACGGACCACCCAAAAGCTCCCCGGTGGTTTTTCAGCACTATCAACAATTGTTCCTCCTCATCCGCACTCAAATAAGCAGAAATGATCACAGGTAACTTGTCTTCCTCAGCTAGAAAGACATATTTGAGATGCGGTGGCAGCGACTTTAATTCTAACTCTGGCGGGCTGACCAGAAATGATTGAAGCGGCGGGGGAAGTTCACCTAAATCTTCATAATGCCTCGCATAGAAGCATGGAAGCGTCTGAAGCATTTTGGCGCACTCCTTGAGTGATTTGATCCGCATCCAATCATGTGTAATATTTACCAAACAAGCCTCCAATGGTAATTCAGGATATGCATCAAAAACAGAAATTGCAATAACATCATCTTTCGTAGAAGGCGGAATGTCCTCATCCTCATCATTAGGGAACCCTACAGCTTTACACAGAGATACTACCTTGGTCTGTTCCATGATGTCCACAACCAAAGTTCCATTGTCCACTTTGCTCATCACATGAGCCATGTCCAGAAATGGCTTCCCAAGACAGAGTGAAATATTATTATCTAGATGTTTTACCACACGGCATTGTTCCTTTGCTTTAGACGACATAGTACTAGAGGGCATGACCATCTCAAATCGGTCATCGACTATACCCAAGGTCAAACGACCTCTCCCCATCTCTAAAATCATGTCGGCTGTAGCTTGGAAAGGATGTCCAAGTAATAGCTCGTTGCCATGTTCATCCTGCATCTCCATGACTACAAAATCTGTTGGAAAAACAAATATGTCCACTTTCCTAACACATCTTCACAGATTCCATATGGCTTTACCACCGAATTGTCTGCCAATTGAATAGTCATGTTGCTTGGCCGTGACTCCTTCAATCCCAGCTTTTTGAATGTAGAAAGGGGCATCAAGTTGATGCTTTCCCCTGAGTCACGTAATGTTTCACCAAATTTGACTTTTCCAATATAACAAGAAATGTTAAAACAGTATGGATCTTGCCTCTTTGGCGGAAAAGTGCCCATGATGAAGGCACTCACTTGCTCTT
Source organism: Alisma plantago-aquatica (assembly GCA_963693085.1). Lineage (NCBI taxonomy): Eukaryota > Viridiplantae > Streptophyta > Magnoliopsida > Alismatales > Alismataceae > Alisma > Alisma plantago-aquatica. The sequence continues at coordinate 367,315,735 of OY856414.1, forward strand.
TGAGCACGACAACCTCTGTATCCAGAATTTTCCTCTTCTTGGTAATGATGTCCTTTAGAAATTTCCCGTAAGACGGGATTTGCTCAATGGCTTCCAATAGAGGAATATTGACTGAAAGCTTCCTGAAACTGTCTAAGAACTTCTTAAATTGCGCATCTACCTTTCTTGCCTTAGCACTGTTTGGATACGGGACCGGGACCGCTTGTGCCCTTTGATGCGGTGGCACATAGGGTGTCTTTTTCTGAGGTTCTTCCTCCTCTACAATCGGGTCTTCAGTAGAATCCACAACTGTGTCATTGACTGGATCTATGACCAGTGCGGGCTGCTCCTCATTAGCTTCACCTTCTACTTCATCTTGTGGTGTGCTTGTCTCCTCGGCCCTTGGATTTAACAATTTCTTGCCGCTTCTTAGCAAGATGGCCTTTGCTTGCTGGTTTCCCCCTAGAACATTGGTGTTTCCCGGAAAACCTGGATGTGCCGGTTTCTTCAAACTGGCTATCTCTGTTGCCATCTGTGCCATAGATGTCTCAATGGTCCTCATTTGCGCCCCATGGCTCTGGAGTGTTTGCCCAAACTGATTCATAAACTCCCCTTGATGTTTAATTTGCTGGCCGAACGTAGTCATGAGTTCTTGATTTTGCTTTATCACCTGATTGAGAAGCTATGTGCTCTTATCCTCTGCTACTGGCTGGGGTTTGGCATCCGGATCCTGCAGAAAATTGTTTGGATCCTTCCACGAGAACTTCTTATCTTTTCTCCATACGTAGTCGTTGTTCCTGTAACCTGGCTGCTGCCTCATAAATTTCACTTGAGCCTCATCCTCGGACTCAGTATCCTCCTTTGCAAGCAATTTCTTTGTGAGAAGATCCATCTTCTCATTCAGTTCTTTTATTGCCTTAGATTCTCCTACTGCTCGGACCTGCTCCACGGCACCTCTTTCGCCCCATGATTGTTTCCTAGCCATGTTCTTTAATATCCCCCAATACCTGGTGTCCGTGTTGTTCAAAAAGAATCCTGACCCAGCTGAATCAAGGTTGCTCCTATCGTGCTCGGAGAGAGCAAAATAGAAGATCTTTACCTGTGTTTCTTTATCCAGCCCGTGATGCGGGCACCGTCTCAGCATGACCTGAAACCTCTCCCAGGTCTCAGAATATGTCTCACCTGCCTGTTGGGTAAAGTTATGGATCTTCCTGATCATGTCGTTGGTCTTCTCAGGAGGAAAGAACCTCTCAAAGAAAACCTCCACCATATGGTCCCAGGACTCCACAAACTCATCATCTAAATTGTGTAGCCATTCTCGTGCGGTTCCTGCCAATGAACTCGGGAAAAGCTTAAGATAAAGTGCATCATGTGGAAACCTGTCGATTTTAACCATGTCACAGTTCTCAACAAATTGACTTATGTGCGCGACGGGGTCCTCATTCTTGAGCCCATGAAAAGCATTGGACTTCACCAGATTTATCAAAGCTGGATCAATCTTATAGGTAGGTATGTTGATTGCTTGCTTCTTTATAGGCCCTTTTGATACGGATGTGAAAGAAGCCTTGATCTTCTCCCATATTGTCTGTGGCTCATCCATCTCTTCTTGTTCAGGTTTTGACTCTGTTTCTTCTAACTGGTCTTGATTGTGGCTTTCCTCATCTTCTGGTCCCGGTAGTGGAACCTCTGGTGCGCGACCTGCGTAGTCAGTACTACGCATCTGCACCATGCACAATACCTGAAAATAGAGGGATTAAATTTAGTACAGTGCTTGACGACTGCAAATATTTAGAAAATACATTATGAATTTTTGGAATGATAATAATAATAAAAAAAGGTGGCCTAGAGTGGCCGCTCACAGCACTCAAAGTGCCAAAAAATTGCCGTATCCCCGGCAACGGTGCCAAAAACTTGATGCAATTTTACTGTGCGTAGAAACGCAAGTGAACGCGTCGAGTAGTACAGGCCTTTGTGAGGCCCGAGTCGAACTCAGGGATACGTGCAATCGTCGGGGACTCCTACTAACTACTCGCGATCAGATAAGCCGATTAACAAGTTGAGAGTTGTTGTTGAAATTAAAAGAAAATAAAAACAAAACAAACAATCAATTAAATGTTGATTTAATCAATTCAAAAGGGTATCTTTAGGATTGCGGTTTCACCGTGAGTTTTCATTGTATTAGATTTTATATAATGCCTCAATTTTATCTCTCTATCTGGGTAGTGGCCTGAAAATATAATTGCCCACTGTCGTGGTGCAATTCACTACCTAAGTCTAAGTCGGTTCCACCGTCGTAGTAACCTATACCCTAAACTAGGTGCATTATGAATGATCTCTCAGTATCCACCATTAATTTTACACCACCTTGTTCAAGGGATTTGTCGATTAATGTGAATTTTGTCTCTTTTCAGCCGTTAATCCTTCTTTCAAAGTGATTAAGGGCATTAGGTTATTATTATGGTGATCAAGCATAACAATATATTGAGAAAACGAAATCATACCATGGATTTAGGAGATAAAATATAAATTACTATTATAAAATTGTCATACAGTGAATTTCCGGGCTACTCCCGGTCCTAAAGACAAAGGGGATTAGCCCTGCATGTTCATCTCAAGTAAGTACATGGTAGAGATAGGGGAAATCATATGAAAAACGTGAAATGAGAGGTGAAACCCCTGAACGGAGAAGAACCGGTTGATCCTCTGCGTAGAACACGTGCTCTCCCGCCTTCCAGTGGTGGAATCCGTCTTCTTCGGTGTCCGGATCAACTGGTATGAGCTTCTAGCCTCCGTTCTCCTCTCTACTGCTCCTCGGTACTCTGTGCAATGGCTAATGAGATCTCCCACGTCCCGGGCGGCCGTCATTAGGTATATCTCCCTCATTAAGTCGCTAATTAACTACGGCCGTCCGATTAAGATCATTCCAAAGCAAACACATATCTTACGGTGTCGATACCATCGACGCGAGTCGATGGTATCGACTCAGTATGGTAGCGGCAACCCTTCTTTCCTTTCGTCTGAGCGCCTGATGTAATCTCGATACCATCGACGCGGGTCGATGGTATCGACGAACCTGTAGCGACGGTTTTGTCGTTTTGCGTCGTTGTAGCCTCCGTGCGTCGATGGTATCGACTTGGTGTCGATACTATCGACTGCTTTCTCGCCAGCAACCTGATGGTAGCTCGATACCATCGACATCACTGTTGATAGTATCGACTATTTGTTGATACTCGCGGCTGGCAACCTGTGGTCCGGTCGATGGTATCGACGGAAGCAAATACTTGTTTTCCCTAAAATTCAAACACGAAACCACATAAATTCAGACAAATAATAATATTTTGACAATTAATGCTCAAAATGATGAAATAAAGGGGATTTGACATAAAATAGTAGCAAAGACCAAAGTGGATGAATTATGCAACATTAACCATAAAAATGACTAATAAAAGCATAAAACACATATCAAACAGGTCTATAAATGCGACTCAAAATCATCACATCATCTATGTACTCTTAGGTCCTAGGAGTGAGTACTTAGTGTTTTTATAATCGATCTGAGATCTTGACTTGAATGACTCAAGGTTTTATGTTGCTCATGTGTAGTCCTAACAGAGTAATTGATGTATGTAATCCTCAAGAAGATATGGTACATGGTATGTACTTGTGGACCAGAATGTACATGTAATACTTTGGTTCTTATTGTTAAGAGTTTCCTGGAATTGGATCTCTTTGCAAAAGGTTTTAATTTTTAGTGATTTTTGTTAATCTGCTGCTAATGATCGCTTCCGCTTAGTTAATGACGATTTGTTCGAACGACGTGTCACAATTAGTGGTATCAGAGCTCTAGGTTCACTGAGTCTATAAGACATAGGACTAAGGTGTTGAGTCTGTTCTAGTGTCCTCCAGTATATCTTATAGTGACTTCTGCTTATGCAGAAGAAGGGAGATAGCTTAAAGATGTCTGGAGAACACGAGGATCACGTTGCTAAAAGCAATGTTGCTACACCAGTAGGAGGTGCAAGGGATCAGGCAAGAGAGGAACCAGTGGCTGAGAATCCCCATTTTGATGAGGCTATGATAGAAAACCCAAATATTCATGCTCTATTTAGGGAATTCATGACCACAATGAGGTATATGGCAGACCGGATGCCCACACCAGCACCTAGGGCACCAACTCCCAATGAGGGACATGGGTCTGGTAAGACTTTTGAACGACTATGTCATGTTGGATTAATAGAATATGCTGGGACAACTGACCCAACAGATGTTGATCTATGGCTCACTGAGTTAGAAAAGGCTTTTAAGATCCTTAGTATCCCAGATGTTGACAAAGTCAAACATGTTGTTTACCTTTTGAAGGGTAGTGCTGGCCATTGGTGGGCCATAGAAAAAGTAAAAAGGAATGATGAAGAGGTTGGTTGGGAGGAATTTCATCAAGAATTTGTCAATAAGTATTTTCCAAGAACATACTTAGATGAAAAGATCTCACAGTTTGAGAAGGTTCGATAGGGAACCATGTCGATAAATGAATATGAGGCTAGGTTTATGGAACTTTTACAATTTTGTCCTCAAATGGTTGTTACTGAGTAGGAGAAGATTCGACGTTTTGAGAAAGGATAGAATGATGAGGTGTCTATCTCAGCAGCTGCATTAGAAAGTAGAGAGAAATTTGCCACATTTGTGGAGTCAATTCGAAGGATAGAAAGGTCTGTGATAAAGAAACATGAGGCAAACCTCAAAAGGAGGTCTACACAGTCACAGGAACAGTGGATTAGTGGTGCTAAACAACCAAAGTTTTCAGTAACACCGGTTCAACCACAATATAGTACATCAATACAGTGGTCATCAAGTGAGGGTCGAACTTGCCATAAATGTGGACAGATAGGATATTTTAGGCAGCGGTGTCCAAGAAGAAATAATGTGGTGATCCAACAGTCAAGGCATAATCTGCAAAATCCATAAGGACCCCAGGTTAGTGAAGCAGAAGGCTGAGGACGAAGACAAGTGTCACAGTTTGGTCCATCTACCTATGGTAGTAGAGGACAAAGGCAATAGTAGATGACAACTGACTCCATGTATTGAGTCAGATAAGATACTAGATAACTCGTAAAAGGTAATATGTCAAGATAGAACTTTTCATTCTGAATCATCTTTCATTTTCTACTCTCTGCCTACTAATTATAAGAAAGGTAGTTGTTGTTGAGCTTCCTTTAATTCATCCTATAAGGACATGAGGAAGAGATAAGAAGGATGAGAACTTATATTTAGTCCAATATTCTCTTATATGTTTTGAAATTTCTCTCTTCATGAGGAAAGGAAGAGATGTAATAGAAACACCCATAAAAAAATTAAGATACTAAGTAGTAAAACTTAAAGAGATGAAACATAATATAAAAACCAATACATACTACCTAACTTCAGTTCTTGAATACCCTGGCCAGGTATTCATCTATTGAATATAAGGTAAGTATGCCACTCTTAGATTGCTATCTTTCTGATTACTCTGATCAAGTAGTCATTTTGAGACAATCTAAAGAGTATAATGAGGTAGAATATGTGGCAAGGATATTTCTACCACATTCTAATTGATATACGAAGGGATCTGAGTTAAGTCATAAATCAAATTATAAACAAAAGAATATGTATAGTATAATGAATACCTTGGTCTGAGGACCTAGAGGTAACAGTTACCTGATGAGAGGTAGCAATGTTCAATGATGGACTGATGGTTTGAATACCCAAAATTTGGTAATCATGATGATGATGTGATGTGTTTTTGGCACATATAATGGATACCAAGGTAAATAATCCTAGTATCCAAGAACTTTCAATGATATGAGAAAATGGGAACATGACTCCTCATAAGAAGTAATGTTTGGTTACCTAGAAGGGCCAACTTTGAAATTTGTCCAGTTACATACTGTAGTATGAATACCATATGTTAGGGGTTTATGCCCCGCATAAACATGACATCAGTAAAGATGTATGAGTCAAAGGAACAATCGTAAAATCATTGTGGGAAAAGCTTATTAAGCTAAAAATAATTCTTTAAGATACCTCTAAGATATGTTCTTAATTGATAGGTAACCTTCCCTTATGAAAAGAAATAGTAGAGTATGTGTCTTGTGTGACAAGTTCTATGATAACCCTGTATGGAAGAACTTTGTGTTGATCAAAGTTCTATGGCATCTCCATGACATTAAGATGATATGTAGATAATTGATGATATGATGAATGAAAAATATTTGTCTTCCTTTACCTAGGATTTCATGGACGAAATCCTTGTTAGGGGTTTATAACTTGTAACATCCCTGACCCAGGTTATGCTTTAACCCTAGAGGTTTTGCTTAATAAAGTTAATTATATGCTTTCTCTTATCTTTTAAAAAGTAATTAAGGCCCAAGAGGAACTTATGTCTCAATTTTAGTCCTTTTTTAATAATGTTGAAATAATATTTGCTTGTTTTGGACTAAAGTGCAAATTACCCAAGTTGAGGGGTTAACTTGCAAATGTTATATGATAAAATGTTCCTAAAGTGTTGAAGCATCATAAGAATGAGAATGATGTAGAGGTATGGCTTGTGAAAGCCTGAGCACCAAGAAAGAGCTTATAAAGCAATGTTTGTGCATTAAAACCTAGTTTTGGTGTAATGTGCAATTTACCCAAAACCTAGGGTTCAATATGAAAAATACCACTTCTAGAGAGTCCCTAATATTTCTTGGTATCAATTAGAGACAAGAAAATGAGAGGGGCATCTCATTTGAATCACTTTGGAAGAAAGAGAATCTTGATATTAAAATAATCAAGATTTAAGCATAATTGAAACCCTAATTCAATTTAATGCAAAAATAAATATATTAATGAAAGTGCCCTTCAACCAAAAATGTGATGGTTGAATTTTTATATGTGTGGACGTCCTTGTTCCTTTAAATGGCAACGAAATATCTAAAGTGAGTGGAGAACCCACTCACATTAGTTAAAGAAAAAGTAATATCCACTCATTTGTGGATATTTTTTTTGGAATTATATTTTTGGATATTATTATTATAATGGTTAATGTGCTTAATTTGCTTTCTTTAAATTCATGGATAATGAAGAGGAATTACAAGGTGGGGGAGATGGATTCATATGCAAGGGGTGGAGGGGAGTATGTGGCACCAATTTTAGGAATTGAAGGAATTGTTTATCACTTTCTCTCTCATTGAAATTCCCTTATATACATTCCGTTTTCAACCCACATGAAAGGCTTTTTTGATCCCTTTTTCTTTCCTTGCTTTGGCCATGCACAAAGGAGCTTAGGAGCAACAGGTGGACGTGCCCCAACCTGTAGGTAAGCTCCATAGTCATCTTCAACCTTGATTTCATGGTGGAATTGAAATTCAATGCTTAATTTCTTCTTTTCTTCATTCAATCTTCAACCTTGGCCATTCATTTCACTCAAAGACTTGAGAACGGACCTTGGACAGTTGAAAAAAGTTTCATTCACCATTGAGGACGTGAATCTTGAATCTTGGATTCAATTTTGAAGGTGGGTTATATAACTTGAACCCTTAAATGTCATTATTACTTGCAATATATTCATCATGTGTTGAACCTTTCTTCTTTCTCGATTTCCTTTTGTTTAGTTGTTGAAATCATCATAAGAATAACAACTGATTTCAAAGGTTTGAAGCTTGAAGATTATGATGTTATCTTAAGCATACACCTCAACAAAGGAATGGGCAATCGGTTTTCAAAACTGATTGAGCTTATTCGGTTTCAAAACCGATTTGGTGGATTCGGTTTCAAGACCGAATGGACAATTGAACCCAAGACCGAATGGACAATTGAACCCAAGACCGAATGGACAATTGAACCCAAGACCGAATGGACAATTGAACCCAAGACCGAATGGGTAATTGAACACAAAACGGAATGGGTAATTTACCTCAAAACCGAATGGGTAATTGAGTTCAAGATCGAATGGGTAATTGAATTCAAGATCGAATGGGTAATTGAGTTCAAAACAAAATGGGTAAATTACCTCAAGACCGTTTGATTTTAGGTGATGTCATAAGTTGGATGATGATCCAATGGTATCAACTTGATCTAATTCCAATGGTTTCAATGTTGGAGGGTCCATTGATTGCAAACCCTAGACTCAATAAATTGATTCGGTTTCAAATCAATGGTTGATGATTCAGTTTCAAGACCGAATGAAGGGATTTGGTTTCAAGACCGAATGAATGGATTTGGTTTCAAGATCGAATGGGTTGATTTGGTTTCAAGACCGAATGGTTGATTCGGTTTCAAGACCGAATGGTTGATTCAATTTACAATTGGCCAATGTACCCCAAGACCGTTTGAAGGTCAAAGTACTTTAAGACCGTTTGAGGGTCTAATACCCCAAGACCATTTGAAGGTCTAATTGACTCAAACCATGTAAAGTAAAATCAACCCCATGATTGTTGATGATGTTTATCATAAGTAATTACAATGGTTGTACCTTCAAGGTACTTAAGTGATTACTACCTTTTGAGTGGCTAACCTTTGATGCTTATGGAAGAAATGCCTCTATACATTATGCTAACCCTAAATGTATGCACTTGAATGAAGGGTTAACCTAATCTAATCAAGTTTGAGGTAATTAATATCCTAGAGAGGATGAGAGACAGAGGAATCCATACATGTATGATAATCATGTAGTGGTTAAACCTCAACACTCTCAACATGAATAAAATATGTAATTAGGGTATGATCCTTGATAAAGAGATCATGAAACCCTAATTGAGAAGGTTGATGAGCCTTAACCCTAATTTAGGGCAATGCTACATGAAACCCTAATCTAGGGTAATGGTGTAACCCTAATTTGGGGTAATGATATGAGAAATCCCAATTCAGGGAATATAATGAAAAATTCTAATTTAAGAGGATGCTTCATGAAACCCTAATTTGGGAAAAGTTATAAGGAACCTTAATTAAGGGTGATGTCATGTGAAACCCTAATCAAGGGTGATGTCATGTGAAACCCTAATCAAGGGTGATGTCATGTGAAACCCTAATTAAGGGTGATGTCATGTGAAACCCCAATTAAGGGTGATGTCATGTAAAACCCTAATCAAGGGTGATGTCATGTGAAATCCTAATCTAGGGTGATGCCATGTGAAACCCTAATGTAGTGATGTGATGTGAGACTCCATTCCAGGGTAATGTTATGTAATGTTATAGTAAACCCTAAAATGAAAACCCTAATTCTAATGTAGGGTGATGCTATGTGAAACCCTAATTGATAAAGATGGAAACCCTATTCCTAATAATGGAATAGTGACTAATGTATTGATAAGGGAAATACCTAAAGTGGTCAATAATGGATAACCTTATATATAATGCCTTAAATCAGAGATGAGTCCATATCATTGATAATGGTTGAATAATTCAAGTAAGTGACTTATGACCAATACATTACATGATAATGTGATGAACTGGTGCACAAAGTATTAGGATGGGAAATACCCTACTACAAGATAAGTTGATGAACTTAAGTAAGTTACAAGTGATGAGGGAAGTGATACATCAAGACATGACAAATATCTCATTCAACACCTCAAGGTTGATACACCTTGATGCACCTTAAATCCAAAATGTATGGATGTGTAACACATCAAGTGTGTCATGCCAATTGTTACATTGAGATGTAATGATCCTAATGCACTTTAATAAGTGTAGGCTAACATACTTAAAAAAAAAGGTTAAGCCAAGTTAATAAAGTATGATGTATTTATACAATGGTAAGGATGAGAGAGAAACTCATACCTTGTGTTGATAATCATTTAATGATAAATGATGAGAATAGTTGTTGCCTAGTGAGAGGTGACAAGATGTGTAATGGGCCTTGTGAGCCATGAGAGTAATTGTTGCCTAGTGAGAGGTGATAAGATGTGTAATGGCCTTGTGAGCCATGAGAGTAATTGTTGCCTAGTGAGAGGTGACAAGATGTGTAATGGGACTTGTGAGCCATGAGAGTAATTGTTGCCTAGTGAGGGGTGACAAGATGTGTAATGGGCCTTGTGAGCCATGAGAGTAATTGTTGCCTAGTGAGAGGTGACAAGATGTGTAATGGCCTTGTGAGCCATGAGAGTAATTGTTGCCTAGTGAGAGGTGATAAGATGTGTAATGGGCCTTGTGAGCCATGAGAGTAATTGTTGCCTAGTGAGAGGTGATAAGATGTGTAATGGGCCTTGTGAGCCATGAGAGTAATTGTTGCCTAGTGAGAGGTGACGAGATGTGTAATGGCCTTGTGAGCCATGAGAGTAATTGTTGCCTAGTGAGAGGTGACAAGATGTGTAATGGGCCTTGTGAGCCATGAGAGTAATTGTTGCCTAGTGAGAGGTGACAAGATGTGTAATGGGCCTTGTGAGCCAGGAGAGTAGTTGTTGCCTAGTGAAAGGTAACAAGATGTTTACAAAGTCTCATATGAGAAATGATAATGTTCAAAATAAACAATGGAAACTTAGTAACATAATAATAATAATAATAACTAATGGATACATTAATAATAATGAAATCTTGATCATACATGCTTCATGTTTATAGCCAAATAAGGGCTATAGTGTTTTGAATAAGCTTAAGGGAGATATGAGGAATAATGGAATTACATAAAGGATGTGAATAAGTATGATGGCTTGACCAAGGTTTAATATCTAGTAAAGGTGATGTGGTATTCAGTAATAATGTCACAGGATTGGTCATAACCCAATACCTGGAATAATGTCACAAGATTGATCATAACCCAATACCTGGAATAATATCACATGATTGGTAATAACCCAATACCTGGAATAATGTCACAGAATTGGTCATAACCCAATACCTAGAATAATGTCACAGGATTGGTCATAACCCAATACATGGAATAATGTCACAAAATTGGTCATAACCCAATACCTGGAATAATGTCACAGGATTGGTAATAACCCAATACCTGGAATAATTGCACAGGATTGGTAATAACTCAATACCTGGAATAATGGCACATGATTGGCATAGTCTAATGCCTGGAATGTTTGCACAAGATTGGCATAGTCCAATGCCTGGAATGTTTGTACGGGATTGGCATAGTCCAATGCCTGGAATGTTTGCACAGGATTGGCATAGTCCAATGTCTGGAATGTTTGCACAGGATTGGCATAGTCCAATGCCTGGAATGTTTGCACAGGATTGGCATAGTCCAATGCCTGGAATGGTTGCACAGGATTGGCATAGTCTAATGCCTGAATAAAATATGATGATGTATACTCACATGATTGATACAATTCAATATATGGTTAGCAGATTGGCCGAGGCCAACATATAGAAATGAGAATGATTCATGGATGACATACCATGATATTGAGAAATTCAGGATAAGCTTGAGATGTTGATATAGTAAGATGGATAAATGATATACATGTTCTTCATATTCCTTATAAAGAGAATAGATGATTTACTGCTCTATCATAGATAGTTGCAATGCTTTAAAAGATGAGAATATTCTAAACTGCTTATCCTCTGCTCAGTTTTATTCTATTAAACTGCAATAATAATGTTTCTGACGGAGAGTTATATCTCTCGTTGGGACAATTTTCAATTTTATCACCCCGTGGGATCCAACATTTTTAGGTGGACACAGACGAAGAGGTAGAAATCATACAACAGGAAAAAGGACAACAACATCAGGGACAACATTAACATCTCAGGTGGAGATACTGAATGTCGGGTCTTGTAGATATGAGTCCTATGTGTCATCTTTGTACTCTCAGGTCCTAGGAGTGAGTACTTAGTGTTTTTATAATCGATGTGAGATCTTGACTTGAATGACTTGAGGTTTTGTGTTGCTCATGTGTAGTCCTAACAGAGTAATTGATGTATGTAATCCTCGAGAAGATATGGTACATGGTATGTACTTGTGGACCAGAATGTACATGTAATACTTTGGTTCTTGTTGTTAAGAGTTTTCTGGAATTGGATCTCTTTGCAAAAGGTTTTAATTTTAGTGTTTTTTGTTAATTCGCTGCTAATGATTGCTTCCACTTAGTTAATGACGATTTGTTCAAACAGCGTGTCACATTTGGTCTTTTTCAAACGCATCAGTGTCTGCCGTGTGAGTTATCTTTAATTCAATATGTCGTCGATCTCCATCGGGGTGGGCAGAGAGGGTAGACTTGGGAACCCTTCTTTTGATGTGACAACAAAAGCATTTACATGTTTTTGGTTACGCTTCTTGATTGCCAACTTCTTCCTTTCTTCTGGCTTTTACATCCCTACATCTGGCGTTCTGTCTCTTATACTCTCCTTGCCAGTACGTGATAGGGAGTTCGTAGCTTTTGTGATGGCATTGGAGTGCATTTTATCTACTTCCTCTTCTGTGTGACGCAGCTTATGGGCGTAATAGTATGCCATTTCAGGTAGGGGAGTAGGACTTTGGAGAAGCTTTGTTTGTAGAAGAGTTTATTGCCCCTCTATGCCAGGATACCCCTATTTATTAGGGACTTTATATCTATCTTGGTATGTCCTTTGGTGTTCTTATATTTCCTTATTGCTTGATATCCATGAAATGATAAGCGATGTGGGTGATTTGGCTTCCCATGTAGAATTCTTTAGTCCTCTTTGCTTTGTTTCCTATAATGGATGACAACCTCTCTATCAACAGTCTTCTAATGTTCACTGGTTTCTTATTCAGCATAGACCATATTAAGAATAGGTCTCCTTTATAAGCTCCTCCAATTTCTGATCTTGTGAAGATTGTACTGGTTGTTATCTTTTGTATTACTCTAATGAAGCAGGAGGTGATGAGTGTCACCTTTGAGTTCTTTGGGATGTGCTCATTTTCACTTGTCAGTTTTTACAACATCTTGTGGTTGTTATAGCCAACAACTTCCTTCTCAGCTGGCATAGTTGAGCAGGCATGTGTTTAATCTGTTGTCTTGGTGAAGATAGCATTAAGGATGGCTTTAGTAATTACGTGGTTTTCTCCCTATCATCAGTTAGAGCTTGAACTCTACATCACCTTTCTTATGTTTGACATCTCTGACAGGTATTCTCTCTAGTGATGTCATGAATTCTGCCATTAGTTGACTGAGAGAAGGGGCTTCAGACGTACATAGAGTATGCAAGTTGGCCCCTTCCAAGAGTTTTATCACTCATTGAAGTCATTGACATCTAGATACCTTGTCAGCTTGAAGCTTTTGGTCATCATTACCAAGTTGAAGAGTGAATGGTTTTGTTATAATCCTAATTTTGGTTGTATTACTATGCAATTATTTACTAAAAGGGATTTGCTTGACAATTCGTGTGCATTGTTTTACAACTTGGGTTTCTTTGCAAAATTGTCTTGAATTATGAATTTCATGTTTTTCCCTATTTTAATAAGTCAATGGATGGATAAAAAACAAAAGAAAATTCCTTAATAAGGGAAAAGGCAAGAAGGAAGTAAATTACATATGTTTTATTTTGGAAAAAATGGAATTCCCTAGAAGGTGGCATAAGTGGACACAATAGGATGGTTTTAGTACCACTTGCCTTCTAATATCTAGAAAATTCAAAATTAAGAGAATAGAAAAGGAAGAAAGGTCAAATATTAGTTTTAATGCATTATATATGCCTTTTTGGTGCATGACTTGCATATGAAGAAAAAGAGTTATTCTTTTTCGATTTTTGATCCCAAATTGTGTCTAATGGTATATTAATTCATCAAGAACTTTTCCTTAAAATTTGGTATTAAAAAGCTTAATGGATTATGATATATGGATTTTACAAAAATCCATAAAGTTTGGAAATAAGTTGGAAAAGTATAAAATGTCACCTTTTTCTAATCAAATTAGGAATACTTTTTGGGCGCATGATTCATGGGCCGTTGGATCTAAGATCCAACGTTGGGTGTTTGTCTCCTACCTTTAGCCGTATAGGGAAATAAGAATAGGGAACCTTCAGTTCTAATCTGATTTTCTCCACGTCTGCTCCATCTGTGAGATTGGGAACTTTCTCAACAATTTAACATCAAGAAATTGAACTGTTTCATCCTCGATTTGTTGGGATTTAGAGTGCCCTAGAAGCTTCACCCTAAACCACCGTGGAGGCAGAACTACATGTGGGATCCCACCAATAAAAGGGGGGACTAGAGACCCTCTATGTGTGCACCATTACTCTTACAAGAATGCCCACAACTCTATGAACTCAACCCTACTTTCAATTCCACTTTAGACTCCATTCTCAGACTTCCTCGTCCACCTCAAACCTCGCTAGAAAATGGCTACTCATCTCTACTGCTTTGACTCCACCGCAGTCAATTGGCACCACAAGTGAATTTGTCCAAGCGCGGCGGTGCTCTGTGCACCTTCATCTGCCGCTCTGAGGCCCCGAGGTCCAGAGTCAACCTCGGTGTTGACTTGTTGGGAGTGCTGCTCGTGAGAAGAGCCAGACAGAGGTTGAAGACAACCAACCGCAAAAAGACAACCTTGACCCAAACCATTTCAATGAAAGATAAGGCCTTTGTGGTCATTTTGAATTTGCCCTTGGAAGAATAATTGTTTTGCCGCATGAGCGGGCTGCCTACGTGGTGGCCTGTGATTGGTCAAAAGGGTTTTATTTTGCAAAAATCATAATAAATCATAGGATTGTCCAAAAGTAGCAAATAATATATGCATTTAGATCAGAAAAATGCAAGCTACATGATAAAAATATAATCTTGATCATTATATGCTTACAATTCGAAAGATGTTCAGAGTTGATGACTTTAATACCTTAATGGATCCAAAACCCTAATTGTGAATATTGATGAGTCTAATAGACTTAGTTAATATTGTTAATCAAAGTTTGATCTTTTATGCATGAAAAGAAAACCTTAGACTCATATGGATATTAAAATACAAGTATTGTAGAATTAGGATTTATTTATGCATAAAGGTGTATTAAATGATGGAATTAGGGGTTGTCAACCCGATAAACATAAAAGTGTCAATTACTCATCTTTTCACCTCTCTAACCCTAACTTCACTTTAAAAGGATAAAATTGGGACTTTTGCATAAAAGATACCTTTTTGTAGGACAATTGTGTATATGGAGCCTAAAGTAGGGTTTGTGAATTTAGGAAGTGAAAAGGAGCAATAATTGGAGTAAAAGGGTAATATGGATAAAGACATAAGAAAGTGGAGATAAAAACCTAACTTGAGAATCAAGTCAGTCCTTTGATAGGATTTGGAGTCATGTAGTGACACATGGGTGTATGCAATGAATTTTAGGTTCACTTGCTTGATTGTGTGGTTGATTCTGCTATTCCTTTTTGGACTATAAATCCTCATGAGACATGTATGTGGTTACGCCTAAGATTATCCATTGTAGTTTCTCAGAGATTTTCCTCACATGGTTGAAATTATATGCTTGCTTGTTTATTTCATTCCATGCAAACTTTAAAGTGACTATGATTATCACATTATACATGAACATGACTAGCCCAAATCTTGGCCACCTCTGGATCTATAGAAAGGCCATCCGCCTAGATAGGGGAAGGCATGTTTTGGTACCAGCCTGAATAGGGGGTACATGAGAAATAACCCACCTAGATAGGGGGAGACATGAGGAGTCACCCTCTTGGATAGGGGGAGAGATGAGAATTCACCCGCCTGGATAGGGGGAGACATGATGAGGTCATCTGCATGGATAGGGGAAGACAGTGGGGACTATAGTATGAGACCCTGAGGGGTTATGACAGAGGGTGGAGAAACCTAGATTGGGTAGTCAAGGCAAAAATGTTAAATTTGGTTTGTTAAAAATTAATTGTTGGATTATGTTGTTAGAATTATCTATGAATTTTTTCTTTCCCCAACATACCGGAATGACTTGTCATACTGACTGATGTTTTAATTGTCGGTGTTTTTAGGATATTCTTGCGGGAAATCAGATATTCAAAGAAAGAAGACATTGAAGAAAAAATAAATGAAGTAAGGCCCAAAGGATATAGATAGGTAGTCTATTTCTCGGTAAATCCTAGAACCCATATTTTGTAAACTCTGAAAAAAGATTTTTTTTTATCACGTACCAAGTTTAGTTAGTAGAATTTATTAACTATTTTTTATTATGTGCAAAACCATTTGATCCTATTTTTTGGATAACAACTCTAGTTTCTTGGCCTTCCTTAATTGGGGGTTATCGGGGAATGGGGTTGTTACAGGTGCACTTGGTCTCTTGGTATGAACGTTGTTGTCTGCTTGTTAGTGGTCTCTTATTCTTCTTCCCTGACCACCTCAAGTTTGGCTTCTTTTTCTAGACTCTTTGGTTTCCCCATTGCTGCCAACTTTCACTTTTTGGTGTCCTTGGCCTCCTTGGTTCCCAACTTGTGCTTCTCAAGCTTCTTGAGTTCTTCATACGATTGGTATAAGATTGTTGGCACAAATGGAACCCCTACCCATTCGAGAAACCTGTCGTATCCGGGAGAGGGGGAGGTTTCTGTCTGTGAAGTCTCCCAGGACTCTTTAGATTCCTCTGGCATCTTGTGGGACAGGATGTACTCATACTTCTCCTTCATTAGTTGCAGGAGAAGCTTCTTTGTTGGTGAAAGATCGGGGTGATCCTTCAAGGCTTTGATTATCTTTTCTAGCTTTTCTTTAGCACCCTTCAGGGAAGTCTCCTTCTTCATTAGCGTGACTTCATTTGAGGTCAACATTCTGAAATTTTTGCATTGAAATTTTGTCAACAAGGTTGTAGTCAAAACTATTCACAACATTATTGTTCATTTCATTTGTAATTATGTTATCGCCTGTCAAAACAGTACAATCATATGTCTTTCTCGTGACTATGACAATAGGTTGAGAGAGTGTCGTGACCACGATAGGTGTCGCGGGCGTGACATGTGAGCAATGTGGAAGGAAACATGTCACAACTGCGATGGGTGTCGCAACAAGTTAGCATTAACAATCACAAGATTCCTCTCCTCATCATCGAGGAATTCATACTTCAACCCTTCAGGAAGTAGTTTTATTGCCAGCTTTGGTTTTGATGCTCCCTTTTCTTTAGGGGTTTGCTCAAGGGCACGTACTTTGCATTCTCGAAGGTTTCTTCTTCATCATCATTGAGCTCTTCTTTAGGTTGATTTACGTAGTCCAAGATTTCAACAACTTCTGGGTCTTCCACACTAGGGTCAGGGTTATTCAAGGCTCGCATAAGTGGATCGACAATTACCTTATCCTCTTTTACTTCTTTACAGTATTGATTGTAGCTATCCATGAAGTAAGCTGACTCAAAGAGAGATGGTCCCATCATAGCATCTTGTAATCGGAAGTTGATGTGGTCATTACCAACATGCAGAGTAATAATTCCTTCCACAACGTCTATTAGAGCCCTTCTAGTAGTAAGGAAAGTTCTTCTGAATATCATTGGGCACTCTGGGTCCTCAACTATGTCAATCACCACTATATCACATGGTATGAAGAATCACCAAAGTCGTATCAGGACATCCTCTACTATTCCTACTAGTCTCGTAAAGGCTTGGTCAGCTTGCTCGATTCTCATGCCCTTTTCACCATATCTGTCAATCCAAGCCTTTGAGCCAGGGTCAAGGGCATAAGGTTAATGCTTGCTCCCAAGTCAACTAATCCCTTCCTTTCCATGTTGTCTCCTATGTAAAAGGGAAAATTGGACGCCCCTGGATCTTTCTTTTTGGTAGGTAGCTCAGCTTGAACATAGGTGTTCGACATTTTAGCCAACCGCACAATCTCAACATGGTCTCCTTTCCTTCTCTTTCTGATCAAGTCCTTAAAGAACTTTGCATTCATTGACATCTCTTCAATTGCATCGAGAAACAAGATAATAAGGTGTAATTTCTTAACTGCTTCCATAAACTTTTCATATCTCTCCTTTAGATGTGCCTTGATTAGTTTGTAGGGAAATGGGACTCTTAGAGCATAGATATTTATCTGCGTAAAAGATTCTCCCGTTGGATCTGGGTCTTTGACCCCTTCATCCTTCTTCTTTCTGTGATTTTCTTCTTCTTTGTCCTTCTCATCTGATTTTTCTCTTGTAGATTCTTCTTGCATAATTCCCTTCTCAGGTTGTGGCTCACTGCAGTTCCTTTCCTCCATCATGTTGTTGGTACTAGGATCCTCCAACATCCTCCCTGATTAGAGAGTAGTCATCTTTGCTAACTCCATATTTGATAGAATCTTTCTCGAAGGGTTTTTCACAAGCTCTGCCAATTGGGCAAGTTGTTGATCAATTTTCCTTTGATGAGTTTGC
Source organism: Alisma plantago-aquatica (assembly GCA_963693085.1). Lineage (NCBI taxonomy): Eukaryota > Viridiplantae > Streptophyta > Magnoliopsida > Alismatales > Alismataceae > Alisma > Alisma plantago-aquatica. The sequence continues at coordinate 367,333,957 of OY856414.1, forward strand.
GTATCTACCATCTGAGTTTAAATTGTGGTTAACACTCCTAAATTGGTGATGGAGCTTTGGGTGAGATGTTCGTTTATGGAAGCTTGTCTCTTTGAAAAATCGAACGATTGAGCAATCATGTCTGGTTGATTGCTATCCTTGGTCTAACTCTGATCTTGACTTTGTCCCTGACCTTGTTGGCTTATATTTTTATTTTGACTCTAATATCTATTTTTGTTTGTCTGATAACTAGTAGTTCTAGTATATTGAGTGGGTCCTCCTTTCTTATTGAATCCCAGAGGTGGTTTAGGTGAACTACTTAGTTGATGAGAATTTTTAGTAGCTTCTTTGTTGCCATAATTGAATCCTGTATAGTCTAGTCGTTTAAAATTGGCGTAAGAGACATTTTATATTTCTTCTTTGCTTTCACTTTCTTTGCTCTCTTCCAGCCATGTATAGATACAATTGTCAACTCCATGGCCCCCTCCGCCACACATAACACATTTTATGACTTTCTCAATGTGTTTCTTACCCTTGCCTCCAGTGTCTTTTAGTTATTTGACATCAGTGGAAGTTTTCTAAATTTGAACTGTAATGGTTTCCAGAGACTTGGCTTCGATTGACGGTCCTTCAGAGCCAACCTTCTTGGCTGAACTTCTATCACTCCTGTCATACTCCCTGCCTACTTGTAATGCATCCATGTTATCGATGATTTTCATAGTTCTGCTCGATTTCTTTCCAAGGAAATTGCTTCTGACGTCTACAATCAGCGAAGTGTGGGGGTTAGCCCATTGTAAAACGTTGTCACTAGGAATCCTTTGCAATAGTTATGGTGGGGATAATCTCTTTGGTATTCTTGAAATCGCTCCCATGCTTCTTGGAGATTCTCTTCGGGTTTTTGCACAAAAGAAGCAATCTTTTGTATATTTCAAATAGTTGTCTCAGTGGGATAAAATTTAGTGATAAAAGTATCTGCAAGGGCCCTCCATCCATCTATGGATTGGTGGGGTAAGTTAAGGTACCAGGACAAAGCTTTTTTCTTCTAGAGAGAAATTGAATCCCTTGCATTATATGACTTCTTGAGGAACTCCCCTCATCTTGATGGTATTGCATATATTCTTGAAGGCGTCAAGATGATGGTAAGGATTCTCGTTCTTCGAATTCCCTCTAAATGGCTTGCTCTGGATCATCGATATTACGACATGTTTTAACTCAAAATTAGCTGCATTGAAGTGTGAAATGATGATTGGGCATCTTGACTCATTAGCCCTAATCACAGCTAGCTCTCTAAGAGTTTTCTCTTCCTTGTCATCTTCACCCTCACTATTTTGGTCATTACGTCCATGTCCATTATCACATTCACGTTCATGGTGATTCCTATGGTACCTTCTATAGTGATGGTGATGGTGGTGATGGAGATCTTCCTCGCATCACTCTTCCTCATGGGGCTGATCATCAGAGTGACGGTCTTCCCTTTCTTCTTCCGTCTCATGTGGTGGTTGATTGTATTAAACCCTTGCATTTCGATCTTCTCCAGTAAGACTGCCATCTACACGAGGTGAATTGATGTCTTGGAGTGAAAGTGAAGTGTTGAATAAATCTGCTTCCCTCCAGGATTCTTGAATAGATTGCACAGTCTAGTTAGGAAACTAGATGTGTTAAAACAAAATACTCTATGTGATCGTAGGGTAGCAGGTTTAGAGTTTTTGTACAGCCAAACTTATTGCTAAGCTTGAAGCACGAGAGTATAGTGAGTAGACTCATGTTCTTAGTAGTACCATTTTGCCTTGTCCCCGACAACGACGCTAAAAAGTTGACTGGCCTAAATCACACGTCCAAAATGGAGCATATCTAGAGTAGTCAATCTCTTAAATTTATAACCTGACACTCAGGCTCCCGCAACAATTATATGGGGTCTGGTGTAATAAATCAGGGTCAAACCACATGGACAAGATTGGTAAGTGATAAGAACGTGAAGCCTTAGACTCTGACACACCAAACGAAAAGGTAGATCAAGGTGATGTTCCCTAAGGAATGATGATGCTCCAAATAAAGAAAATAAAAACAAAAGAAAGAAAATAAAATAAGCGAATAATGTCAAATAAGAAATTAGAAATAAAAGTATGGAAGGAAATCTAGATCTGATTTCACCTACTAAGATCTCTCATCAACATGCAAAACTCATGCCCCTTTGTATAGCTTTATCAAGATTACAAGAAATAATCAAATATGACTATTCCCTCCTCTCTCGATCTTAGGATAGATCTAGATTATAAGATTTCCTCTCTCTCGATATGATAAACAAAAAATCACAAAGCAAACCATATGACCATTAGCTTTAGTATTCCAACACTTGCATGCATTCAAACTACTCCATAACATTAGATAAGGTTATTACTACTCTTTTGAGGCACCAACCATCATACATCACAAGATGGTAGCTAAGCATACAAGTGAATCATTAAGAACAAGAGTATGTATATAATCTTGATAAGAGCATAAATATATTCAAAGGGAAGCGAGAATATACATGTTGGGATAGCCTTAGTGGCTACTCCCAACCCAAGTTAAATGTTTAGCCATACATGTTAATGGACAACATAACAACATTATAGAAGGGTAGATACATCAAGAATAACGAAGAGGTGATGGGTACAACGTGAGGGAGAGGATAGATCTAGAGAAGGGAGAAGGTGATACACCAAATGCACTTCTCCATATCTAGATCTAGAGTAGACATGGATGATGACAACTCCTTCTTTCGAAGAAGAGGATGGCCAATCTTCTCTCTCCTCTAACTTTCGTCTTTGGAGATCTAATACCGACAGGGGTGATAGATGTGGATGAATGTGAATGACTCTGGAGTTTGGCAGCACTTTGTGGTCCTTGATGATCTGATGATTTAATGGGTGGAGTCGGGGGCCTATTTATAGACGTTGCCCACCGACTTAACTTTTGGTTAGGGTTGCAATGCATGGGCTGGTCGCAACCTTTGTCGTGGTCACGACGATCAATAGAGTTCACCTCAATCACGGTCGTGAGTTCGTGACTATGCAGCATTATTTCAATTACAATTCTTAAGTAATGGTTGTGTGCCTACAGTCACAATGGTCTCCTCCTTACAATTGTGATAGAGTTCCAATACATGACAGTCGTGGTGCATTATCTCGGTTGTGATGGAGTTTGTAGTTGAGGTGTGAAGTTTTCAAACAATGCTCTATTACGATCATGACATCTGCGGACTGTGTAGTCACGTCGCGACATGGCATGAACCTACAATGAGTGAGAAATGTATGAAATCAAGGTTGTTGCCCTAAGGTACTCAAATGAACAGAAAAATCCATAAAGTTGTGCTAAAATAGGAATAAAATATATGCAAAAAGTTCACAAAATGAGATGTTATCAGGCATGCAGATAATTATAGGAAGGAGTTGTGCATACCATCTATCCATAATTGCATATGATGCACTTGGAAAAGGTTGCCTACCTTGGTAATTGACTGTGTTTTGCGGCGTTGATTGGGCCATAGTTGAATTATCTTGGATCTGGCCCACTATATTATATGCTGTAATATTCCAAATTAATATGAGAGGGCTATTAATTTGAACAAAATAGTGAGAGCAATAATTAATCAAAGACCTAATTAATATTGTTATCTTATCAAATCAAACAAATAAAAAATGTTTTAAAAAGTTGCAAAATTTCTTTGTAGAATCTAATGTCAAACATAAACATGTTTGAATTGTGATAAATCCTTAAGAAGAACAAAATGGGATAAACTTCCACAATTGGTTAAGGACTTTAAGAAATGTTGTCATCAATGAGAAAAATCTCTATGTCCTTGATAAACCAAAGCTAGAGGAACCCACTCCAAATGCGCCTAAAGGATAAATGGATGGTTATTGAAATCATGCCAATGATGCCATAGCCATTAAGTACTTTATGGTTTACCAGTATGAACTATGATTTGTATTAACAATATGAAAACATGTACATTCTCGAGGCAATAACAAATATTAAGAATCATATAAAGCAAACAAGTTATAATGTCTCAAAAATGATATTTGAGTGCAAATTGATAGATAGAGATCTAGTAGAGACTTATGTGCTCAATATGATTGGTCATATGGAGTGATGGGATTTATTTAAGGTCAAGAGTTGACCATGGATATGATTATGTAAACATTGCATGAATTATATGACCAGTTTATCAAGAGTTATCACTTAAGTGACATGGCCAAACTACTGTCTGAGTTTCATGGCATATTGATGCCATACACAAGAATGAAGAAGGACAAATCTACGATGGTGATCAACAAAAGTGAGTCCAAGGGAAAAGGCAAGGTCAAGAAGTGTTCTGAGGCTAAGCTAAAGTCTAAGTCTTTAGCACTCAAGATATGGAGACGGGTAAGTGGAAAGGGGATCTATCCTTTTCACTTAATGGATTAAAGAAAGAAAGTGCCACCATTGTCACCTGTTTGGACATTGGAAAGAACTATCCTCTTTATAGAGGATCTTAGAATGAAGATGCAGATAGAGATCTCTACTTTAGGACCTAAGAAGTAATCTAGAATTGTATGGAGCAAGGGTTTCTATCTCTACAATTGGAAGCTTGCATTCATGGGCAGATAATAGAATTAATGAATTTCTATTAGATACCTACCATTGATGAAAACATCGTCTGTCGTGTGTGAAAATAACATTATGTTTCATTTTAAAAGATATGAACTTTGAGGGTAATGCCCTACATCTCACAAACTATATATGATAGTTCTAAAGACAAATATGTGTATGACACATGTACTGAATGACTTGATGACTCAAACAAAGAATACATATGCATTTTCATCTAGTATGCATAAATGAAGAATGCATATGATGGTTATCTAGACTCTTTTGGCTATTGAACCAATAGAGACATGCATGTCATAATTGATGGACAATATGGCCAAAGTAACTTCACTATATGTAGTGGGAGAATGAGTATTCTATTATGGTTAGTACATACTAATGTATATAGACCTTTTAGAATAAATGCTTAAGGTAGTTACTAAGTACCTCATCATATTACTGATGTTATCAGTAGATATTGAAATTTGTATTTAATGAAATACAAGTCTGGATCTCTTGAAACGTTCAAAGAGATCATAAATGAAGTGTGTAACTAACTTGGTAAAAGTATTAAGATACTTTGATGTGATCGATGTTGAGATATTTGAAATGAATAGTTTGAGGATCTTCTGGGAGATCGTGATAATGTACCATGATGAAATCCACCTAAAACATAGTGATAGTGTATCATGAAAGTGTATTAGATATAATGTATCCCACCCTATTAAGTCATGGTGCGATTATCAATTAAAATCTAGTTGATCTTCCAACTTTCTTTTGGGCATGTGCTTAACACTAAAATAATGCACCGTTAAAATGGTTCAAAAGACGCCATATGAGATATGGCATGGGAGGTGTCCCAATGTGTCTTTTAAGGTGATTAGGGATGAATACCTATATAAGAATTTTTTTTAAAAGGCTTGGTCCACAATCACATAAATGGTATTTTGTTAAATACTAGTCTTATCCCAATATGACAACAAAGTATTTGTTGGTCTGGATGATTGTATTCGTAAATGGGAACTTAGTTCCAAAGGAATAAGTGGGAGTAAAAGTAGAACTCAAAATGTTCGAGATAAATAAGAAAAAATTGAACCTAAAAGAGGTACAATAGGAACATGGAGAATCACAAACTATTGTGGAATCTCAAGTTCCTTTTGTAACACACAGAACTCATAGTTCTAGTAGAAAACACCTTGAGTTTGAAAGTTGATGATATCTTATAACTCAAGAAGGTGGTGAGTTGATCATAGAGATGAGTCAACAATCTACCTAGAAGCTATTGAGGAATGAAGAATTTGAGAAATGGCTTGAGGCCATGAGATCCGGGATGGACTCCATGTACCGACAAGGTATGACCTTACTAGATCCACTTGAAGGGGTAAAACCCAAAGGGTGCATTTGGGTCTTTGTAAGAAGACCAACATGGATGGGTAAATTGGATGAAAAGAGTTTCAAATTAGTTCAAGGTGTTGCACATGATGAAGTCTTTCACCAGTTACCATGGTTAGATCCATCTGGATCATGTTTATTGTTGCAACTTAGTATGACTGTGAGATTTGGCATATGGATGCTAAAAAGTGCATTCCTTAATTGGAATAATTATGAGGATGTGTATGTGACACAACCTAAAGGTTTTATAAATCCATTAATACAAATAAAGTCTATAAGCTACAAAGGTCAATCTATGGATTGAAGCAAACATCTTAAAGCTGGAATCTTTTATTTGACAAGACAGTCAAAGGGTTTGACTTGAGTCAAAATGAAGATGAAATATATGTTTAGAAAAGATATGATGGGAGCATATTTATAGTCCACATGATGATGGGGGATAACATACTTACTCTGTAAATGTTAAAACCTGGAAAGGAAAGTACATTCTTTATAGGGTTTAGGCAAGACAACCTATGTGATAGGGATTGAGATATATAGAAATAGATCTGGAAAGCTTCTTGACCTAAGTAAGAGAACATATATTGGCAAGATGTTGAACGGTTCAACATCTAAAACTTGATGAGAGAAAACTTGTCCATGTTCCATGGATTTAGTCTCTTAATAGTCTAGTGTACCAATTATTGTGAAGAACAAGAACACATGGATTAGATGCCATATGCATTTGCAATCCTGAATGCAATGTTATGTACTTATCCCATTATCCTGTATGTATTAGATGTTACAAGAGGATATCCAATTATCTCGTATGTATTGGATGTGACTAGGGGATATCCAGTTATCTCATATGTATTGGAAATGAAGAAAGGATATCTAGTCATCTCATATGTATTGGACACGATGAGAGGATATATATACCTATCTAGCAATCTCATATGTATTGGACATGATGAGAGGGTATATGTGAGATGCTGCTAGCAAGCTGGCTCATTTGCATTCCAATCCACCATGAATCTTTCGTTCCCTTCTCTCTGGCTCTTGTACTCCCCACATCTCGCTCCATTGCCTGAACACGTCAGTCAGTTGCTGTGATCGCCATGGGAGAGGAGGAGGTGCCACCATCTTTGGCGCCAGTCAGTATTATTGCCACCACCGTCGGGCCAACAAAGACGGCATCCGCCGAACCCGCAGTTGCATCGCATCATTCCTCTCTGGTAAAGGGCTGTGTTTCCTCCGTCGACGCGGGCCATGCCACCCTGGCACCATCGTATCCCCTCCCAACTCCTTCCACCTTCTCTTCCATCCCTTTCTCCTGAGAGGAGCACCCCGATGTGCCCAAGGCCAGCTCCAAACCACCAGCCTCATCACCTCACTCAAACCACCCAGTACCTGATTCCCCTTCCCCTTCACAATCTGCAACACCGAAACTCTGGTTGCTGTGCGGTTTGAGAAGATTCACATTGACTTGGCATTTATTCCTCCTTTCGTCTGTTTATGTACGGGATATGTGGTATGTTGAGGTCAGTTTAACCATCGAATCAGAACTTCAACGTGGATTTATTTGTCCTTTTGTTGCTATAGTAAACAAATCTTTGTTTTAGAGATTTTCTCCGTTTTCCCCTCTCTTTGTTCCTCAAACACCGCCCACATATCGCTTCTCCTCTCCCAACTTGGCTACTAGTTCATCTATGCTTTTCTATTTCTTTCTTCTTATTCTTCACGATCTGATTCCATAACTCTGTATTATTACATGGCCCATGCTCCCACTTTTACTTGGTTGAATTTGCACTGTTATTAACTAATCTCCGGGTTGTTCTTGCTCTCTTGCAATGGTGTCTTTATTTGGAATGTTGCTCCTGCGTTTTCTGATGAGAAAATTTATAAGATCATTTTCCATTTTTTGTTGATGGAAGTGTGGCCAGCCAGTTTATTAGGCTTGTTGTTGGTTTGTTCCTCTGGTCCTGAATGTGGTTTAGTGGGGCAGTGAGTGACAGTGGAGTGAGACAAGAATGTGATTTATTCATTTTGATTTAAAATGCATGCTCAATTTCTTTTTGCACATGGTTTTCACTTACCATTTGTTATTTGCACTAGGCTTTGGGGGCGTCAACAAGAGTGGTTGTGACTTGGGTTATCTTCTAGGTGTGATTGACTTGCACTAACTTTGTTATTTGTCATTTGATTTTCTTTCTTTTCCCTACCCTTTTCTTTGTTACTTTCTTCTAGCACTTGGTTAGTAACTTGGTTACTTTCTTATGTAGCCTCTTCAAACTCTACGAGCTGGGCTTTGAGGGAAGCAACAAGGGTGCTTGTAACAAGCCATAAATTTACTGGTATGATTCACTTGCACCTCTAGATGTTTTATGTTATTCATTGCTGATACAATGTTGGTCTGTAACATGCTTTTATGAATATTATGATACAATGTTGGTCTGCAACGTGCTCTCATGAGTATTATAATACAATGTTGGTTTGTAGCATGCTTTCATGAATTAGTTCCAATTATTATAATGCAATGATAGTTTTTCTCTCTCATTTAATACTGAATATAATGTATGGTCTTATATAGTGTTTGATATGGCTTCACATGGAACGAGTGAGTTTTTAGAGCGTCTCCATAGAAAGAGAATGATGGATGAGTAAGAGAAGAAAGAGAATGAAGAGGAGAGAAATAAAGTCATTGTTGGTGTTGCTACCATGACTGTGACTAGTGTGGCAACATGGTACCATGATAGTTTTATGATGAGAGATCATCCTACTGATTGGGATGATGTTAGGAAGTGCTACTTGAATAGATTATACAATGGTATCAATGATGATTGTGTTGAACAATTGCGAGTAAGCAAAAGTGGATTCCATAGGTTGTGTGAAGTATTGACAGGGATTGGGGGTTTAGTTCCCACAAAGCATGTTGTAGTTGAAGAAGTTGTTGCAATATTCTTGCACATCCTAGCTCATAGTATCAAGTACAGAGTAGTAAGATTTCATTATCATAGGTCTCAGGAGATGATAAGTAGACAGTTTCAAGCAGTTCTGTGTGCCTTTATGAGAGTGAGCAAAGAATATATTAAACTACATGAGTGCACTCTCAATAGGATTGATGTCATGAGATGGAAGTGGTTTGAGGTATATATATTTATTAAAGTATTACTTATATATATATATATACTTGTAGTTGTTTTTTAATGAGTGATAACTTCTTTTTTTGCTTAACTAGAACGGTCTTAGTGCACTTGATGGAACTCATATTCCTCTAAGAGTTCTAGTCGAGAAGCAACCTGCCTATCACAATAGAAAAGGAATCATAACCACCAACATGTTAGGGGTTTGTGATCCCAACATGATGTTCATATATGCACTTCCGGTTTGGGAGGGTTCTACAGCTGATTCAAGAGTTTTGAAAAATGCATTGTCTAGAAAGGACAATCTTTGGATTCCAAATGGTAAATATTTTTACCTAAAGCTTTTATATAAATATGACATAAAATAATTACATGACTTATAGTTTGTGTTGATTCTGGTGTAGGGAAGTATTATCTTGTGGATGCGGGATACACAAATGATCCAGGATTCCTTACACCATATCGAGGAACAAGGTATCACCTAAATGAGTGGGTGGGGAATAGGCCACAAAATTATAAGGAGCTATTTAATCTCCTCCACTCTAGTGCCAGAAATGTAATCGAGAGAGCCTTTGGACTTCTGAAGAGTAGATGGAGTGTTTTAAGGACAAGCTCCTTTTTCGGCCTCAAGACACAAGTGAGGATAATAAATAGTTGTTGTATGCTACACAACTATATCCTACTTGAAAAACAAGATGATCATGTATTAGAAGCCCAACATAGAAGAATCCTTGATGAAGTGGACAGGGAGATCATGGGACAAACACTTGCTGATGAGATAATTACACATGTAGAGGTGGCCGGTTAGTGGACAGGATTTTGAGATGCTTTAGAACAAGGCATGTTTGAAGACTATCTACAAAGAGGGGTTGTTTGATGTTTTATCTTTTCTTGTGTACTAGAACTTATTTGTAGTTCATGTTTTATATTCTTAAGTGTACTAGAACTTATTTGTAGATCATGTTTTATCTATTCAAATGTATTAGACCCATATGTACTAGAACTCGTGTATTGGTGTAATCTTTATTTATGTACTGGAACTTATTTGTAGTTCATGTGTTATCTTTTGTTTTATTGTGTATATTGCTAGAGTTTTGGAATGGCTTCCAAAAAAGGGAAGGAGAAAACTACATCACAAAATGACTACTTCCATTGGGACTTAACTAAAGAAAGAGCTTTAGCTAACATCCTAAGAGATCAATGGAGTCTTGGTTGTAAGGGAGATAATGGGTGGAAAATAGTTGCCCTAAATACAGTTGCAATGTCACTCAATAGCACATTTCACACTGAACTCACAGTCAATAATGTGAGAAACTGTGTGAGAACATGGAAGAAGACCTATGCAGCCCTGAGTGATATTCTCTCACAAAGCGGATTTAATTGGGATGGCACAAAACAAATGGTCAGTGTGGATAATGAGGATGCTTGGAATGAGTACGCCAAGGTATATATTGTTTTAGCTTTTCAACCTTTCACCAACTAAACTCAAACTACATTGCATCTATTAACATAGCACTATTTTATAGTCACATGAGGATGCCAAGAAATGTCGCTGAAAGGTCATTTCAAATTGGGATGACATTGTGGACTTGTGCGCAAAGGATAGAGCCACTGGGGAAGGTGTAGAAACAACTGCTGAAGCGAATGAGGTGATGGACTTGGAGTCGATGGATGAGATGGATACGACAAGCATAGATGAGGATACAATGTCCACCATCTCAACTGAAAAAAGAAAGAAGCCATCAACTGAGTGTACACCCTCAAGGAAGAAGGGAGGTGGTACTTCAATTGCTGCTGCCATGGACAAGATGGCTTCCCGTTTTGTTGACTACATGAAGGCCATATCAGTTCCAAAAGGTGTTGACCCACAGGTTGTGTATGAGGAGGTGTTTTCCGTTAACAGACTTGATGATTCCCAGAAGATGAAGGCATGCATGTGGTTCGTGGACAATGAAAAGTAGTTCTCTCTATTGAAGTCTCTGCCTATGGAGAGAAAGAAAGAGATGATTCTCATGTTAATATAGGTATGATTCATGTTGATCTTTTATTATACCTTGATTTAATGGTGTCTTCTGCTATAGTATTATTACTGATCTACTTCAACATCTTTTTTCAAACTGCAGGTGTTGTTATTGCTGCATGTGTTGCTTCTACTACAAGTATGTTACCACTGAAGATGGCGGCTTTGTTGGGTGGCTGTCACCACCTACTAGCTGTTTGTGTTACTGTTTTAGAGCCCTCCAGTCTGTAAATTGCATTCATAATATTGCTATCTTATGGAAAGGAATGTGTTTGTCCTAGCTCTGCAATTTTCAGAGCTTAGCTAGTTGGTTCAGTTCATGTACTGCCAATTATCATTTTGCTTATGTTGGTGGATGGTGGTGGCTTTGTTGGGTGTTTGTCAGTGTGTTGTGATGGTGTTGTTGGCTGTAGGAGGTGAGGTGTTGGTTTGCTGTATTGGTTGTGGTGTACATGGTGGACTAGATTGTTGATTGGTGGTGTTTTGGTGGTGATGTGGGTTAATGGTGGTGTTGTGGGTTGATGATGGTGTTTGGTGGTTGTGTTTCTTGTGGATGGTGGTTGTTATGTGCATGCGTTTGGTGGTAGTGTTAGTTGTGGATGGTTGTTGTGTTTGGTGTTAAATGGTGGTTGTTGGTTGTGGTGTGGGTTAATGGTGGTGTTGTGGGTTGATGGTGGTGTCTGGTGGTAGTGTTGGTAGTGGATGGTGGTTGTTTTGAATGTACTTATTGCTGGAGAGGAAGCAATAACTTGATACTGTGTTTGGTGTTGAATGGTGGTTGTTTGTGGTGTTGTTGGTTAATGGCGGTGTTGTGGGTTGATGGTGGTGTCTGGTGGTAGTGTTGGTGGTGGATGGTGGTTGTTGTGAATGTGTTGGTTTGGTGTTGAATGGTTGTAGGGCTACTGCTTGGTGTTGTTGGCGAGGAAGTAGCAGCATGCTGCTAATGTTGGGGGTGTTGGCGTGGAGGTAGGTGTAACATCCTAGGATTTGAGGCATCGGATAACATGATCTTAAAAGGAATGATTGGACTACCCATATCACCAAGGTGCACCTCCTTTTTCGGGAGCCCATCTCTAAAGAACTCCATAGTTAAGTGTGCTAAGCTTGGAGTAGTACTATGATGGGTGACCAGTCGGGAAGTTGCTCCTGGCTTGCGCGTGAGTGGACAAAAAGCGTGCAGTTAAGGCTAGTGGTGGTATGTGGGGCCAATCGTCATTTTTGAAACTCTACTAGAGCCTTAGGCAGTGGGCCCAGGCGTTACAAATGGTATCAGAGCCATAACCCCTCCAGTAGGTGGGGCCCGCATGAGCATGTGGCATGGCAGTCTTGAGCCGTGCAGTCCAGGCATGTAGGAAAGGGCTGTCCATGGTTGACGTAGCCACCCTTGCGCTGGTATTCCGTGATCGGGAGCTGGGTGTCCATGGGCCATTGTGGGTCCGCACTAAAATGGGGTCAGATTATGAGGCCATACAGTTGATCCTTGATGATGACATCAATATTCTAAGTGGGGGAGATTGTAACATCCCAGGATTTGAGGCCTTAGATAACATGATCTTAAAAGGAATGATTGGACTACCCATATCACCAAGGTACACCTCCTTTTCCGGGAGCCCATCTCTAAAGAACTCCATAGTTAAGTGTGCTCAGCTTGGAGTAGTACTAGGATGGGTGACCAGTCGGGAAGTTGCTCCTGGCTTGCGCGTGAGTGGACAAAAAGCGTGCAGTTAAGGCTAGTGGTGGTCTGTGGGGCCAGTCGTCATTCCTGAAACTCTACTAGAGCCTTAGGCAGTGGACCCAGGCGTTACAGTAGGGCTACTGGTTTGGAGGTGGGGATGCTAGTTTGGTGGTGGGGGTGTTGGTTTGGTACTGGAAGTTTTATCAAATCCATGTCTACTGGCTTGCTTATTGTTGATTGCTTACTCACTTATTTGCTTAGTTGTTAGCCATATAGTTTTTAATTATCAAGCAACAATATTGGTTGTTTCTATTAGCCATATAGTGGTGGTCTGTGGGGCCAGTCGTCATTCCTGAAACTCTACTAGAGCCTTAGGCAGTGGACCCAGGCGTTACAGTAGGGCTACTGGTTTGGAGGTGGGGATGCTAGTTTGGTGGTGGGGGTGTTGGTTTGGTACTGGAAGTTTTATCAAATCCATGTCTACTGGCTTGCTTATTGTTGATTGCTTACTCACTTATTTGCTTAGTTGTTAGCCATATAGTTTTTAATTATCAAGCAACAATATTGGTTGTTTCTATTAGCCCGTTTTGTCTGAGTAGCCCGTTTTCTAATTGTTTCAGGTGAGTAAAGAGAACCAAGCAGCTGCTGCATGGATTGAGAATCCAAGCTGCTGCTACATGGACTGCTGCTGCTCGTTTCTAATTAGTCTGTTTTCTATTTTGTTGGTGTTTTGTTAGGGGTTGATCTCAAGTTGTTACATCATGAATTTTTCTTTTTTGGATCTGCATGGACCGAAGCCCACCCCCTCTCCAAACAGGTGCCAAAGCCCGAATGACCCAAGAGGTTGGTAAATACAGCTGACCCGAGCGGGATCGAACCAGCGACCCTTCATGAGGGGCGCACTGGCTTGACCGCCCGGGCTACGCTGGCCGGGTGCATCATGAATTTTTCTGTTAAGAGGTTGTAGTCTATGTTTAGACATGGTAGAATTTGTGGTGTTATTTTGTGCAATTATGTAATATGCTTGGAATGGTTAGGGGTTAAACGTGGTGTGCTATTTCACTCTTTTGATGTGGCTGTTGTATTCAAATTTGTAGTTGATTCATGTGGTGATTGTGATGTGGTTGATCACATGGCATTTTGTACTTTGTGTGAAATTGTTTGTTTGATTACACAGTTGAATGGTTAAAATTCGAGAATGATCATGTCACAATTTGCATATCGTATGGGAAAATCATTGGTACACAGGTTGATATGTATGTTCAGATTGCCCACATTATCAATTGGGTTTGTGTACCTTGTAATTATATTAATACAGATATGTATAATTTTTTTTTGGTTAAATTCACATCAACATAAAATATGAATACATATGCCTCGTGTATTAATATGGATGGCTTGTAAACAATACGTTTGCATGTTTTTGTTAAAATTAGTATGTAAACAATACATTTGTATGTTTTTATTAAATTCAAATCCACGTAAAATATGAATATGAATGCCTCATGCCATGTAACAAATTAAATATATAATTATGTATTTATTTTATAAAAAAATAAAAAATATTGCATTTCGAATACATAATTACCAAACAACGTAATCTGGAATGTCAGTAATCATAATTACTACATTTCTGAATAACCACTCAGCCAAACATGTAATTAAGAATCTCGAGATTTATTACTTAGATAATTAGAATCCCGTGACTTGCTGATTAGTGCAGCAGTCACAAATGGAACACCCAAACGCAACCTAACATTTTTCATAAGTACCTAAATCACCACCCTTTTTGGGCTGATCAAGGCCTGTTACGTGGTTCTTCCCCCGTCCAACCTGCTCACCTGGAGGACGCCGTTTAATCCTGACGGGAATTATTTGGATTTCTCGTCACTCCAATCCGGATTAGCCTCGTGGTTTCGTTGTGGTACTCGTGACGTTTCTGTATTTCCTTGCTCACAAGTCTCAATATCCCAAGACTGTCATTGCCCGTGGCACTTTCTTGGTCCAATGATTGACATTTATTTTGCATCCAACAAACTTAACATATTTTAAATAGGAAAATGCTAGACAGATTGAAAGCCAGACTCCAAATGGGACGAATTTTGGCTGTTAACTTGCTAAACCTCCTCAACTTTGTCCTTTAGCCTCCGTTAGGTTCAAGATATGAATTACGAAACTCGGACTAAGGTCGACCGGATATGTCCAGTCTTCGAGATTATCCGAACTGTAGTAAATCTTGTTTCTATTTGGCAAACTAATCCCATCATTAAATTAGACTGATATCGTAACTTGTGCTTTTCAGTCTGGCTGATAAAACAAAATATACAAAAAGACAGAGCCAAATCAGGAATGGGTTACGAAATCCCTCTGCTAGCATGACCGAGCCAACCCAGATATCAAGATAACAGAACCCAAAACGGGGCCATTTTAGGATTTTGAACCAAACGCGCATCTGACAAATCGGACTGAATCGTGCAGACGTGGCATAATAAGACAAGCAGAAATCTACCTGATATCCGGAACCAAACACGGGCTTAGTCTGCATAGCAACCCTCTTTTAAATATATAAAGGCGATTCTTAGACCCTGTTTGGCAATGGACTGAGATTATTGGGATTATGAAATCCACACTAAGATTAGTCCAGTCATTATCCAGATTGGGATTGGGGTTCCCCACTTGGCCCTGTTTGACAAACCAATCCGGCTGGCCTCATAACTTGTATTTTTCAGTCAGCTATATAAAACAAAATACACAAAAGACAGAGCCTAATTCGGACTGAGATTCTTAATCCTGCTGCTGGCAGGACTGAGATAGTCCAATTTTTGAGATTACGAAATCTCGAAACGAGGATTCTAACCAAACGCACAAGTGCATAACCGGAGTGTATCTGGATTTGGTGATGTGACGCAGACGTGACCTAATAATAAGACAAGCTCCAATCTCATCAAAGGGTTTGGGATTTTGGTAGGACAGCAGATCCAATCGAATGTAACGGACAGCATATGGTCCATACCTGTTATTGGTATAAGACAGGGTCTTATTTGTAAATTTACTCAATTACTCATGGAATAGGGGAAATGCGCCGCATATACTAGACTAGACGATAAAACGATTCCGCCGTCCTCCTGTAGTCCGTCTCTTCCCTTTTCCGTTGGCACCGCAAATCTGCTCGCACGCCGCCGTGCAAGGGCCGAGGCAGTGAGGTTGCTCGCGCGAGGCGCGCACGCCGAAGACTAGTCAAGCTTAGCGCTCAGACGGCCGTCCCCGACGTTTTGCCCACGACACAGAGAGGCGCCCGGGGCCTCCGCCCTTGTTCCTCGCGTGGAGAGCTTCCCTCGCGCATAGTGGACAGGCGCTTCTCTCGTGGAGGAGCCGGCGGAGGAACAACCAAGGGCCAGCGAAGACAAATAGCGCAGACTCGCGTTGTCGTGATACTCTTGATTTCCAGAAGGTCTGCTGATTAGGGTTTCCCCTTCCCCGTCGGTCCTATCCAATTTTTAGGGTTTTACTTCCACATGGCGAAGGAACGCAGCGGAGGCGACTTCGATCAAGAATGGAGGAGTCGGGAAACTTATTTCGACACTCGCAGGAAGAATTCGCCCTGTGGCGACCAGTTCCGCGATCTTAGGGCAGGAAAGGATAGGGTTACTTCTAGGCGTGCGGTTTCCAATTCGGTGGACCAGGCAAACAATTGGCATCGCGATTCGAGCAGGATGGATGACAGAGAGCCCGGTGAGCTCTCCAGCGGGAGCGGGTCGGAGGATGGAGACGTCGAGCGGCCAGTATCCAAGGAGCGGGGAAATGGGGTTTTATCCCCTCAGGCGAAAAAGAGGAAATATTCTCCTATAATTTGGGATATGGAGGAAGATAAGCGCTCCCACAGTTCTTCTTTGCCTCCAAGAAGCAAGCCCAAGATGGCCGAATTCAATGGCGTCGCTCTCCCTCCACCACCACCAGTCCTACCGGAGGGGTTTGTGCCATCCGTGTCTGCTAATGTGAGTACTGCAGCAGAGTCATTGCCTCAGGTGGAAATGGACAGTTCCCCTGCTGCCTCTCGTTCAGATCGTCACAGCATAGATGGGGAATCCAATCTGATCGCAGAAAAAGATTCTCACTCGCCAGAGAGGAACATTATGACTTCTCGGTGGGCAGATGTGGATGATTATGATGAGAGCGCTGGTATGAATAAGGAATTGGGTGTAAAAAAGCAGAAGACCACACCGCTGATCAATCCTGCGGGCTTAGGATTGCCAAAAAAGATACCAAGTCCAGAGCTTAGAGAGGTTAACCGGAGAGAGGGTTCAGAAGGTGCTGAATCCAGGTCTTCAGGATCAAGAGGGACAGAAGATTATACGGGAAATGACACTGATAGGATGGAAGTCAGTGAAGAAGATACCGACGATGAAGCATCTGGTAGTAGGTCAAGTGTTGATAGTGACGACGAGGACACCAGAATTAGGACTCCATCTCGCCTACAACCACAACCATCTAGAAATATTAACATGTTACTAGGATGTAGGAGTGTAGATGAGTTTGAGAGGCTAAACAAGATAAATGAGGGTACATATGGCGTAGTATATAGGGCTAGGGATAAAAAGTCTGGGGAGATAGTTGCCTTAAAAAAGGTAAAGATGGAGAAAGAGAGAGAAGGTTTTCCTATGACATCTCTTAGGGAAATCAATATTCTACTATCTTTTCACCACCCTTCTATAGTAGACGTTAAAGAAGTTGTTGTAGGCAACAGCCTGGATAGCATATTTATGGTAATGGAATACATGGAGCATGATCTGAAAGGGTTGATGGAGGCAATGAAGCAGCCCTTTAGTCAAGCTGAAGTCAAGTGCCTAATGTTGCAGTTGTTAGAGGGTGTCAAGTACCTACACGATAATTGGGTGCTCCACCGGTATATACCTTTATTCTATTACCTTTTTTCTTTTCTTTCTCCAACATTAATGGATGGTGATCAAAGTTTATACTCCTGTTTATTTAGTGATTTGAAGACCTCCAATCTCCTCTTCAACAACCGCGGTGAGTTGAAAATTTGTGATTTTGGGTTGTCTCGCCAGTATGGCAGCCCTTTGAAGCCATACACTCACTTGGTTGTTACGTTGTGGTACAGGTAGGTCTTCTGCCTCGAAGATGTAACATTTCAGCTCTGTCGCAAAAGCTAGAATTTAGACTTATTACTTTGCTTTTACTTATAATATTTATCAGGGCTCCTGAACTGCTACTTGGTGCCAAAGAATACTCGACTTCAATAGACATGTGGTCTCTTGGATGCATAATGGCAGAGCTTCTAGCAAAGGAACCATTATTCAACGGGAAAACAGAATTTGATCAACTTGACAAGGTATCCTTGATATTTTTCATTATTGACATATCAACTATTTTGCTTACTGTATCAGTTTACTGCATGCAGATATTCAGAATTCTGGGAACTCCAAATAAAGCGATTTGGCCAGGATTCTCATCATTACCCGGTGTTAAAGTTAACTTCGTCAAGCAGCCGTAAGTTCTTGAAATGTCAGAATCCAACACGAATTTCTCTTAGAATGCATGTGTATATGTAGGTTTTCTATGTTTTATGTGTATATGAGTTAGTTTCTGTAACTGCTGTCTGTTTATTAAGTTTGAAATATATGCTATTCATGCTTTCACTGTGTTGTTTCAACTATAATGAGCTTCTTTATATGCAATCGTTTTACATTCTGTGGCAACACATAAATGGTTCCTGTAACTTATAGATGATCTTCGTATTGCTCTAATAATGTAAAAAAAATGCTGATAAAAGTTGATGCTCTTGTTTTTAGGTACAATAAGTTGCGTGAGAAGTTTCCGCCCACACCTTTTTCGGGACGCCCTACACTATCCGAGAAGGGGTTTGACTTGCTCAACAAGCTTTTAACATATGACCCAGAAAAGGTTAACCTCATAACTTATATCTAAGAGAGTTAACCTTGTTTTTGTTACCTTCCTCTCAACGTAGCTGATGAGTATTGTTTATCATCTCATCAGAGGATAACAGCGGCGGAGGCACTAAATCATGAGTGGTTTAACGAGGTTCCTCTGCCAAAGTCCAAGGATTTCATGCCAACGTTCCCTGCTCAAAATGCTCAGGACAGGTATGGAAAGCTGCAGATTATGTGCAAAACAGATGCATATTTTTTTTCCTTTCATTTGTTACAAGTTCCTTCTTTGTTTACATATTTTAACCTCCATGGCGATAATAATGCATAGGCGTTTGCGGCGAGTGTTGAAGAGCCCTGATCCACTCGAAGAGCAGCGCTTGAGGGAACTGCAGCAAGGTGATGTTGCAACAGGGAGTATCTTCTGTTAACAAGGTGAATTGATCAAAACGTCAGACGCGCATGTTCTAAAAGCTGTTTTATGGTTTCGAGGTGAGAGAAGTGCATTGTAAGAGAAGCTGCAAAGCATGTATATGTCAGAAGGCAATTGATGGTATTCTTTAGCAGGAACCCGAGGTTGGGTTGAGAATGATATTTCTGCCAGCGAATTTCTGTTGCAGGATAGTTTTCCCCTCCAACTCTGGTGAAATGATTCTTTATGTGACCTGGCATTCAGAGGTGTGGAACACTGCATTTGTTTCCATAAAATCAGTTCCATTTGAAACATCTGTAAAATGCATTTTGTTGAATGAATGTAAGCTCAGAGCATTATATCCAGACTTAAATATCAGGGTTCTATAAAAAAGATACCTCTATTGCATCATCTATTTTCAGTGCACTGTTCTTTTGATCTTTAAAATTGTGTTTGCAAGAGGCGCTCATATGAAGTGGAGGGCTGACTTTTTCACTCCATCACTGAAGAAACAGAGTGAAATGTTACATGAATAGGTACTTATTTCAGTTCTTATGGTTGCATCTGTGGTATTTCATGGTTGTTGTTCTTTATATACCTAGGCATCGTCATGAATATGCTGGACAAATTTAGCTATAGATATTTTGTATATAGACCATAGAGGCGGCATATATGTTGCATAATCCTCTGCCTCTTTTGAGTGTTTGTTTTGGTGTAATTATCTCTTCATTAGACGGAATTTGGGGTGGGGCAAAGGTGGCATTACAGTTCAATAGACGCTATTTTGTCTATAACTAGGCAGTGTATGTTCGATTTCCCTGGTTTAAAAAGCATGGAACCGCAACTGTTTCATATGCCAAGTTTCTTATGTCAGCTTATGAGAAAGTCTGTTGTTAAATCAATTGCTTGTTTGTTTGAAGTTTTTGACCAACCAAGCAATTCAAGAGGACGGTTACTTAGTGAAATAAAATTAGGCTGTTTGTTATCTGACCTTGTCACGTGTTCCTTATCGAGTAGTAGAATACGTCCAAAAAAAGGGTGACTTAGCATAAGTGACAACGTTTTGTATTATTAAAGCAAATATATAACACGTTCAACTATGATAATAGGCGCAGTGTAATGGTTAGTTGCAGACAACAAACTTAGTATCCAGTTGATAGAAAATCATTTTTTATCCATTCACATGCAAAATAACCAATCTGTTATTGTATCCTTGACGTCCCTTGCCCGTATTTATTTTCTTCTCTAAATTCTTTATTAAGAACAGGGGCTGTATGCTTTCTAGACCCCCCTATTCACAATCTTCCTCAGTGCATCTTCTCAAATCCCAATATATAATCTATAATCAAGTTAGTAGTTGATATCAAGTACTGTTTTTTTGTTTTTTGTTTTTTGTTTTGTTTTTGAGTTGGCAGAACATATCTATCACAGTGCCTCTTTTTTGTTTTCATCTCCGCCTTCCATCATTTGCTTATTCTTTTACTGGGAAATGAAACCTGAATTTTGTATCTTTCTCAAACAAATGAAAGCTACCTTTTGTGTTGGTAATGATTTGTGTTCTGTTCTAATAATGGTGTTATCAACAAATTAAGGATTCAAAAGAGTTTGGTATCTGTATGACCGTTGTCTTGCAATTCTAGTGCAGTACTGCAGTACCTGGAAGCTGTTTGAAAGGAAGAGATGAATCTGACATCAGTGTTCAGGAAATTTTAATTCTAAAATAACTGCAAATATGGTTGCCAGATTTGCAGAGGTACAAATTATTTGCTATATTTTTTTTTCTCTGAATATGGATACATTCAACAGTTATTCTGATTGATCAAATGACACAATGAAGGCCAATGTAGTTTCTTTACGTCAAAACTGGCTCTAATTGGATATCTCTTTGGTTTTTATTGTGATATTTAGGATAGGATGTATGCTATCTACGTGCTGGACTTTGACTATATACTCTTAAACCAATCTATGTTTTTGACGAGTTCATTTGTCTTAGCCCTCGCTAGTTGGATGATTATCTAGACTCCTGATGCTTTGGTTTCGTGCCCACATGTTTTACATGTACTGCAATATGTAATCTCACTTGTAACTTATAGAATCACAAAAGATATTTGAAATATTATTTTTATAGTTT
Organism: Alisma plantago-aquatica; assembly: GCA_963693085.1. Taxonomy (NCBI): domain Eukaryota; kingdom Viridiplantae; phylum Streptophyta; class Magnoliopsida; order Alismatales; family Alismataceae; genus Alisma; species Alisma plantago-aquatica. The sequence continues at coordinate 367,355,205 of OY856414.1, forward strand.
GTAATTCTTGAGGGCTTTCCTTGGAGTAGCTTATTTATTTATGCACCCTGACACTCCATAATGATATTGGATTGAGCATTTGATTTAGGCGATATGATAAATTAAGCATGGCTATAAATCAGATTTTCAGGCAATGGGTGGTCAACCTACTATTGTCATCCATTCAATCTTAACATCTAATGTCATTCCAAAACTACCTATAAATGCTACAATAGGTTTAGAAAGAAATGATGTCTAGACTTAGAGGCATTTCGAGCATCAATGAGAGAGTGATAACATGATGATTGGTATAAGTTACATTTGAAGGAAAAAGAACTCATTTGCTTCCTTGAAACGAAAATAATGGTTTTACCATTCCTACAATGTAAATTTAGCTTGTTCGCTTAAAAAATTTGTTGGTAAAAAAGATCACTATATCAGAAAGCAAAATATTTCTTCATATAATTTTGAAGAAAGCATATTTGTTACAAGCTTGATGTAGTTCCCACAATGAGGAATTAACCTGCACATTCGTGTTCCTTAAAACCCCTAGCTATGGAGTAATGATGAGTTAAGGAGAGTTCGGAGACATGGGAAGAAAAGGGAAGATGAAATGAAGAGAAAAAAGATGGCTCTTGGACTAAAAAAGAATGAAAAAAAAATCCACCATTAAGTACTGGGCCCATCAGATTAATGAAGTTTGTGGTTGAGATCAGCCAAGTTGAGTTTGGCTATCCCAAAATGGTTACCGATAATAAATTTGCAGGGTCGAACAATAACATCACGTTCGATCAAGTTCATTGTGTTGAAGCCCTTGGATATTTAGGCGCATAAGTGGTACACTAATCCCTGCAAAAGTTTATTGACAAAAGATCACTATATCAAAAAGCAAAGTCTTTCTTCATATAATCTAAATCTTGAAGAAAGCATATTCATTACAGGCTTGATGTCGTTCCCACAATGAGGAATTGACCCACACACACGTGTTCCTTTAAAACCTGCCTAGCTATGGAGGGAGTATTGATGAGGCGAGGAGAGTTCAAAGATGTGGGAAGAGAAGGGAAGATGAAATGAAGTAAAAAAATATAACTCATGGACTCCAAAGAATGAAAAATTCCACCATTAAGTAGTGGACCCATCAGATTGATGAAGTTTGTGGTTGAGATCAGCCAAGTTGGGTTTGTCTATCCCCAAAATGGTTATCAATAAAATAATGCATTTGTAAGGTCAAACAATAACATCATGTTCCATTGAGTTGATTACGTTGAACCCCTTTTATATATTTAGGTGCATGAGTGAGTCTTGATAGTGCTAATACCGATGTGGATGAATCACAATGAGTGATGGATGTTTATAATGAGACAATTACCCACATGGAGGACACAACTTTGTTTGCCATCTAAAACACGCTGGCAACATATAGACGCATGGGCAACACCAATACCTTTCCCATTTTGGTCGGGGCGTAACACCTTGGTTGTGGCATAACAGAGTAAATCGCTAATGGTGAGTGGGGCAATGCCAATGAACTTATGTTGCAAACTCAAGAAGGCAAACACTCAAGGAAAAAGATGTCTTGCACCATGAGTAGCCTCAAATTAGTGGAGGGGGTTGTAACCTTACCCCTAAACCTCAAGATCAAAGCAGAAACGACAAAACAATCCTTTGCTATAGTAAGCTTGGACCATAATAAAGGCATACTAAGGACAATTATTATGGGGTAGCATACGCAAATAGAGAATCATCATGAGATGGCAACGTTGCTTCTAGGCATTAAAAATGAAGATCATGTAGGGGGGGCGTCCATGGTATTAGTTGATGGAAACAATGAGGAAGCGAAGGGGGACTAAAAAATTGTTGGGACGTGTGAGCCTAGGTGGAAGGTGATTTGAGATGGAAAGGGGAAGCCATTTGGCTTACGCCACTAGGGTTACTGACCTTTCTTCACAAATTGAGGGAGAGACTGATGACGTTGTTGGTCGAAAGGGGTTTGTAGAGGAGCTAAGGAGGAAACTAGCATGTTAGGGTGGAGGGAGCCAAGCACTAGGTACTTTGAAGTGTTGGACTAAAAAAAGGGAACTAACCGTGAAGGCGGATCACATTGTTAGAAGGAGAGGTTGTGTTGAATTTGTACAAAGCAAGGTACAGCTCATATCAATACATATGCAAAAGTTTTCTTGTAATGCTAAGGTGTAGCAATCAAGTCCATTGAAACTTGAATAACCTAGTTATGCCTTTTTGTCTGATTTATATTGTTTAAGGGTGTGTTTGGATGGGATATCTGGTTATCCACCTCTGTATTGCGACACGACACAAGTGCCTGTGATTGAGCCTCTATATGATATATTTGGAAAATGGGGAAATTGGTGGTTAATGCCTTGGGATTTGTTATCAGTTTCTCATCCTTATAGTGATCATGTATGACACACACAGATGGCACAATCATGTTTTTGGAAACTTACATGAGATACAGTGATTTTTAAAACTAAGGGAGAAACTCGCGACAAATAATTAGTTAAGCTCGTACGTACACATGCATATAAATATAGTAATAGCCTAACTCACTTCCTACTCATATTGATTTATAATAATTATGTTCACTTACAACTCATTGAAGCTCGTACGTACACATATGCATATAAATATAGTAATAGCCTAACTCACTTTCTACTCGTATTGATTTATAATAATTATGTTCACTTACAACTCATTGTATGATGTGATTTCCAAAAAATTAAATACTAACTCCCCTTGGTTGCTCGAAAAAAAAACTCCCCTTGGTTGCATACATGTTTGATGCAACATTTAATTGTGTAGATACAAACTAGATCGACCCTAAGGTGGGTGACCTTGTGATTTGATAAGGAAGAAGGCCTTCCGCTACCTATCCCTGATAGTTGCCTTCATTCCTCTTACCCACATTCAGTACCTTCTTTCTCATCTTGCTATCTTGGTCCTTTGGTGGGTCACTACACTGCTTGTCAAGGAACATGTTCGCCTCACGGTCTTGATAGAGTGCCATTTGCACGTCTGATACCACACTGTCCTCTATTTTTCGTGCAACGAGCACTTGGCACCGTCATGGTCAATGCTTACTGTCACGGTCAATGCTACCGACAACCTCATGTCCCTTTTTGAATAGGACTGGGGTATTGGTGCCGGTGTTGTTTCAATGACATGAAAATAAGCATTTACTAGTATTTCACATTTTTAGCATAATTTCATGACTGTCCAGATTTCAAAACAAAACTAATCAAATCAAAAAATATTATCGGTTAACAGATAGAAAAATCGATATGTTCACACAATAACATGATAAATTGCCTGTGGGAGAGTCCATGTATACGGAAAGAAGAAGTTACATCTTTTTGTATATTTTATCAACAAAACAAAGGAATGGAATGATGAAAACCGGGAAGCACACCGTATAGGTGTAAAAGCACTTAATCATGTGATAATATCTATATTGGAGAAGGAGGGCTACTCCATGTATTATCACTTGTGAGTGAAGGAACAATAAGGGTATGACTACAAGGTGGAAATATTACTGTTTTTGGAGAACTGATACTAAACTAGTTACAAATGACGCATCATGCAAATAGTCACCAATTGACGCAATTGAAAATACGATAATGATAATCGTCCATCCTATTTTTATATTTTGCTTAGTACTTTCTGGTCTGAATTTTGTAGTTTCATTTTTATGACTAAATAGTAGAATAAAATTTATTTATTATTTTACTTAGATTTTATAAGAAAATGCTATCCGTATCTATTAGTTATAATCCGATACTAAAATAGTTACAAGTGACATCATGCAACTAGTCACCGATTGATGCAATTGAAAATACGATAATGATAACCATCCATCCTATTTTTATATTTTGCTTAGTACTTTCTGGTCTGAATTTTGTAGTTTCACTTTTATGACTAATTAGTAACATAAAATTGATTTATTAGTAGTTACTTAGATTTTGTAAGAAAATGCTATCTGTATCTATAAATTATAATCCCTTTATATACACACAAGGTACAAATCCGGATTAATAACTTTTGTTTAGTGATATTACTTAACCACTGCATTATAAAATAGACATTACTTCGCAATTCTACATTTTCATTACTAATTATAGCGACACCGACAATTTTTTGGATGGCTTGAAAATGTCAAATTTCAAAATTTTTTGGAAGTTTTCTGGAATAAGGTTTCAAGTTTGGCAAATGTTTTGTGAAAAAATCGAGATGATAATAAGTTGGCTATATATCACACCGACACACCGACACACCACACACATTCACATTCATCTATAATGTATAATGCATATACCCAGGCACATGCATGCACACATGTTGGTATGTATACAAATATATGCGTATAATATATGCTACACTCATATAGATGTGTATCTAGACATGTAATGTATACAACAAAATGGTACCTAAAGGAAAAAAAAGACACTTCAGTTAAAACATATTGGCCTCCTTAAGAATGATCTATATCAATAATTTTTCAGAAATCACAAAAAAAATACAATAATCTATGAAAAGAAAATTTTATAGTGGCAAATAGTCGTGAAAGTCTGTTGTGTATGTTTGTGTTTATATGCGGGAGTGTGTGTGATATATGTGACAAGTCCAAAAATGGTAAAACATTATAAATGGAAATTGTTCGACCTCATTTAAAAAATGTCAAAGTTCATGAAAAATTACACAGAATTGGTAAAACCTAATTTGTCATGGTGTTTCCTAGGCACTTTAAGCGTTGGGCAGGGCGCCTCAAACTAAACGCCTAGCGCCTAAGATGACTTGAGTGGCCGCTTAAGGTCTTTGAGGCCTAGCTTAAGCCGCTTAAAGGCTAATTTAGCAAAGCGTTAGGTCAGTATTTGATCAAATTAGACCAAGCTGAGTCATATGATGGTTGAGATAGGTCTAAGTTAGCCCAAATCAGGTCATATTTAGGTAAGCTAGGTCTGATTCGGGAAAACAAGTATGAATTGGGGAAAATTAGGTTTGATTTGGACATATTAGGTCTCATTTAGATCCATATAGGGAAAATCAGGGGTAGTTCGATTTAATTAGGTCATGTTATGCAAAATTGGCTTTGATTTAGGCGAAATTATATAAAATTGGACATTTGAGGTCTGATTTGGGGAAATAGGTCTGATTTGGCCAAATTAGGTCTCATTTAGGTCAATATTGGGAAAAAATGGGAAGTTAGGTCTGAATAGTTCATGTTATAAAAAATTAGGTATGATTTAGGCCAAATTAGAGCAAGAGAGGTCAAATTAGTTAGTTTTTGTTCAAGTTAGTTTAGATTAGGGATAAGCATGTCTAGTTTATGTCATATTAGGTGTGTTTTAGCCTGAATACTATGTAACAATGCCATTATAAAAAATATAATCATTAAAAAATATATGAATAACAGCAATATTTTAAAAAGTAAAATGCCTGGGCTCCCACTTAGGTGTTTGCTAAGACATGCCCGACGCTTTGCCGCCTTAATAACTATAAAACAAAGAATTGTAGTTGCAAGAAGTTAGAAAAGATTGCCAACTTGCCTATTCTTCAACTGTTCTATTAGGTTTAGGGGTTTTCATCCCTTGAACTAGGTTTTTGTTGTGTAAAATGAGGTTATACTTTGGTTAGTGGGGATATTAATGCGAGGGAATGGTAGTAAATAGAAAAACTTACCTCACATCATGTTAATTGTTCTGTTTTTTTGGCTTTTTTCCTTTTGAAACAAGGGAAAAGTCGTACACAAATATTGGTATTTTTTTGCAATTGTATCAACTATAATATCGGTCAATATAGCAAAATTTATGAGCCTATCGACACACAATCTTATACCATTATTTGATGAAATCTCTGTCAGTAATTAGATTCAAATGTTGACATTTTGACCAAATTCATTCTTTGCTTCATACCTTTTGGTTCCACTTTGAGTGAGGTTTCAATTTTCTTTGTGCTATACGAGACTCAATATGGTCGGTGGTGTCTTGTCCCACACACCTAGTTGTATCACCACACTGGTAGCCATGTTTGACCGTTCCGTTGGACTAGTTTTGGACAACATCTCCTTCGAACTTCCATGATTTTAGTCACACCGAATGGGGAACAAATTCACATGAGTGATTTCAATAATTAATAATTTGCTTGGACATACCCCAAGGCTAGATATGATGGAAGCCAAAATTGTTGCTACAACTTTACAACTAATCAAATAGATATTACTCAATTGAAGTTTTAAAACTTCACTTGCAAATAAAACCTTGAAACAACAACTAAGTCCCTAGGATCAATTGTAATTGTAATAAATGAGAAAACTTATAATAGCTGCAAAACAACTAACTCTAATACAACCCTAATAAGTCTCTTGTGGGAACTTTTGTCCTACAATTAACTCCCCATGTCTTCAAAAGATAAGCATTCAATGATTTTAGCAGGCGATCTGGGATGTAAGTCCACAATGCTGTACTAGATTATGTCGGAGTTTGCAACTTGAACGGTTGTTGTCTGTGTGCCATCTGAGTTCTGACCTAAAATTTCTCTTTGTGAGTGTAATCATCTTGCCAAGAAGGTAGCCCAACGGTTTTGAGGATCACACCCCAGAGTGGAGGCTGGGGTTCAAATCCTAGTAGAAGCAAAAATAAAGAAAAGACTCCCTCATCGATGGTGATGAAGGCAGAATTTAGCTAAGGGATGGGCACCTTGCTGGTGCAGGTGAATGGATAGGGCACAAAACATGATATTGCATGTAATATCTCCAAAATTTGCAACAAAATTTGCTATGAGCAATGTACATTTTGACATACACAGGTGGGGCCCGTGCCTCCATGTGGTTACACCACTGCTCACCCATTGGCGCCAACTTGGCTAGTTGGGGACCTCATCCCGGCAAGACATCCCCTTGCAGCTTGGTCTAGAGCATGCCTTCCGAGAGTCATCCTACAATGCCAAAAAATCATTAACCCGTGCTTGCTGCCTAGGAGAAAATTCTTAGAATCCTCATTGTCGCCGATAGCACCAATAACAAGGTTGATGAAAATCCTCATTACCTGTTGAAGTTTCACAAGATACTCAAGTTTGGCTGTGTAGTTGTTGGCAAGATTGTGAAAAAAGTTAGATGCCACATGTTTTATTTGGTATAACATTTCATGGTTGTTGATGGTGGCTTGGACATAACCTATGATGGTAGACCATGACTATTATGAGTGTGGAGAGGTTCCCTTGTGGAACAGGACATTGCATGTCCAGTTTAATAGTAATAACATAATCGATCTCCTACAATGTAGACCAAAAGTCAGATTTTCTTACGCACCATGGTGTGTCGGTGAAGTTTGGTAACAACTTGAATTTCAAAATGACCTTGTCCACGGGTATTGCTCGGATTTCACAAGTAATTGATGTGGTGTTTGAAATCACCAAATACTGTATTTAACCTCAAGTACCTTCCATGATGTGTGGAGGTAGAAGAAAATTTTAGTTTTTATTTGATTGAGACCTCCTAGACCCCCCACGATATGCCTGCTACCACAATGATGTTGTCTTTGTCCATTATGGACCTCCCAGCTCCCTCTACAAGCGATAGATACCTTAAGCTCCCTCTACTAGCCATAGATACCCTTGAAATCTGTAGGGTATACGTAGGGGCATGGGGTGCTCCTAGGGAGACTGTCCTTAAGGCCTGGTTGACAGGACAACGACCTGAAAGTTGTCGGTCTACCTCATATGCAGACAACAATTTCAATCCATTTTGTACGGTCTGTAGGAATGCAATGAAGTGTTGGCTGTCTATTCTTTCGTGGGAAAAGGTGTTGCCCCCTTTATTGCAAGGATTATATATCCCAGAGATTTTAGCCAAAAGGTCATAAGAGAAGGAAAAGAAGCAAAAAAGTCACATAATAAAGGTGAGATTAGGAGGAAGAGAATTGAGGAGGAGGTGACATGGAGGAGTGGGAAATGACTGATATGACGACATACTATTCGATGAAGAATTAATTCTATATGTAACTTAAATCCTAACCTAGGATTTAGATAATCAGTAGTGGATAGGTGGGCATGGCTCCTGGACATAGGGTTTAAATAACCATTAGTAGATGGGGGTTTGGGTTATGATACAAGCTAATGTTGAAGCCAATCCTTGCAATATAAATATGGACATCTCTATGCTAGTTCACAAGTAAATAAAAACCTAATTGTCATGACTTATTTGACCGGACACCGAATCAATAATCAACTAAAATATTAAAGCTCTATTAAATTAATCAGACTTTGAACATAAAATAACTCTTGAAATAACATCTAACTCCCTAGAATTAATAATAAGTTCGTGAATTAATTAAGGCAACCAAAATAGCCACAAAATGCCCATTGAACTATAATCGAGCTTTCACTAGAGTTTCCGTCCTACATCACATACATTTTCTGTCCTATATATGGTGGCACAACTATGTCAACTTTATGGCCTAGTTAATATACAAACAAATTATGATCTTATCAACAACATTTCTCCTATATACATATATTTTAAAGTAACACGTATGTGGTATATGTGTTTATATATATGTCTGTGTGTGTATATGTATATAGACACACATATACATTTACATACATATATGGTGAATTCCCTCATATACATATGTTAAATGGTATGATAGTGTACACAACAATTTATAAACAATTCAAGACATTGTGAATTAAGAAATAATTTGGGACTTAATGCCATAGTTCTTAATCCTTAGCAAAGTAATAACTATTTATAATAACTAAATTTAAGGGTTAAACAAGACAAATTCAGTAGTATGAGTTGTTAGAATATATTATTAGCCTATATAGTTAATAGGTTAATTAATTAGCAAGCTTAAGTGTCTAGGCCCAAGTAGCCTGCCTTGAGTCCCATGTCTGTAATGTCTCCACCCTATAGGACGGGTGTGCCATCTAATATAACAACCCAAGTGAGTTTTCCCCACACCTTTCAACATGGTGTTAGAGCGTGCCCTGAGACCTAACCGTAGTCATTGACTTCACTTCCCTCTCAGCTCCAATGCACACTTCTGCCCTAGCCACCACCTCTCTCAACATGTTGAAAGGAGTTTGTTTCACGCCTGCATGGTGTGTCATATTTCCAACACAAAGTGTTGGCGGAAATCAATTTCACGCATTTAACATTCTTACACGGAGAGTCGTCCTCCCAAGGTCTTTCTCTCCTCCAATACCGAATGGTTATAGGATCCTATTGTTTTTTGACCTAGCTGATTTTTTGCGTGGCTCCACCCTCGCACCCCCACATTTGTCGGCCTAAGGGCTGGACAAATGTCTTATTTGGGGCAAAACAAATCCATTTATTTTCCTTTCAGATCTCGTAATCAGGTCTTTTTGCATATTGACTCCAGTGATTAGTTTCTCCTATCTACAAACTACACCTCTTGTTTCCATTTTCCCTCTCCCCACCCTTCCATCCATCATGTGCGCGTCATTCCCACTAAGCATCATTTTACATGTGGATTGGCTATCTGCATTAATTCTAAATTGGCCACCACGTTCATACGACGTTGAAGGGTCTCAACTGAAGGGTTGATACCAAGCTTTTCGCATTCGTACCACATTATGTGCATGAGGACAAGAGCTTGATGCGTTAATTCTAGCCTCTAGTTCCCTTGGTATTAATGGTGTGTTAGCTGGTCTTTCTCGCTGCATTCTCATAAGACAGATGGTTGCTTCTTAATCAAATTTCTCTGATGCTTGTCATCTTCTAGCACGTGCATTCTGTATTTGCAAGGAGTCATCAATATTTATCTTCACTGAGCTACTTTCGTTACATCTTCTCTGAGTTGCATTTGTTGAATGACTCTTCTATTGGTCTTGGGCTTCTCCTTGATGGAACCAGTATGCCAACCATCAACACCTCGTCAAGCTCGTGTTTGTGCCACGTTATGAACGTCTGTGGTCTTATGTGCTGATTCTAGTTGGCTATATTTCTCATATGATTTGAAGATACCTCTACTGCGACATTGACATTGTGCCTCCGCATTCGTTCCGCTTTATGTACGTGGGATGTGTTAACTGTGCGCTTATTCCACTCACACATTCCTCTCCAGTGAAGATGGCGTAGTCGTGGTACTCTTGATCGTCTGCATCCGTTTCATTGTGGCAAGTGTTTGCTGTGGCGTTTTGGGTTCTAGTTTTCACATCCCCTTCATTCTAGATGCACTTCAAAGACCTTCTCCAAAGCTCAAGCATTTCCAGCATGCAAAATACAATTCAAAGAGGCGTCATCATATGTTTAGTTAGGAAGTATTATTTAAGGGGGAGAGACAACACTTATATGTGGAGTGACAATGTTATCTTTATCGTCTAATTGAGTCTTGTAAGTCTAAACTAGGACATTAGTTTCATCAATGCTCCAGCTTGAGGGGGAGTATTAGAATATACTAATAGCCTATTTAATTAATAGGTTAATTAGTTAGCGGGCGTAAGTGTCCAGGCCCATGTAGCCTGCCTTGAGTCCCAAGTTTGTAATGTCTCCACCTTCTTGTCCTATATATAGGATGGTGTGCCATCTGATGTAACAACACAAGTGAGTTTTCCCCTCACACCTTTCAACAAGAGTATTGATGGCATATAGTTGCGCTGCACCTTAGATTGACAATAATATTTACAAGAACATCAGGATAACAAAAAAGAACAACAAAACCCATTAGTACCCACAAATGTAACCCCAAGGAGGCAATACAGTCTAGGTGCAGAGCAACGTGCACTTCTCAGGGGTGCCTTCCTTGTTGTGCCGTAGCACTTACCTAGTGTATGTCCTTTTGATCTACAACAAATTTATTTCCATGTTCCGAATGGATTTGAATAAATCTATACCAGTAAACCGCTCAATACAAAATATGTTACAAATCAAACTAAAAGACATTCTATGCTAAACATGGCATTAAGTGTCATACCATGTTAGTTTAATCTGTGTTGAGATTTAAGAAGACTCGTACATTGTTTTTTCTTCTTGCCATTTAGTTTGGATAGCTTCACGCCTGCATGTTGGTCTATAGGTTCTAGTTTAAGTAAATCCTAATCAGTCTAACCAAGCCTACATTATGTAGGCTTTTGACTGACAGTATATTGTGATCAGCTATAGCTAAATTAAGACAAAATGGAATTTAGCACAAAACTACTTGGTGTCATTCATAGTTTTGTGTGTTCTTTCCTTGTGTACTAGAAGGTTGAAACCTGCTTCTTATTAAAATAAAAATCTCAGTGAACATTACCAATATTCTTACAGATGTGAATGAACTTGATATAGCATTCCCATATGCTTGATGCAATGGTTCGGATTTAGCATTATCATATCTTTCCCAATGTGAAAATAGAGAATACATGGAGAATCTCTATTACCATGTCCACTTGGAAACATTAATGGTAATGAAAAAATGTTGACAATCCTTATTCTATTAGAATCCTCATGGATGCTATGACTGTTTTTGGATAATTTTTCTACAGATGACAACACCCTGAAACTCATTTACCTAGCAAAGTTTCATGAAATCTTTCTTCATACTATCAAATACATTTGATCAGGGTCTAAGTATCCGTATCTTTGATGGACATATTTAAGAAATTTAAGAATATGACGACGATTACAATGTGTGACTGTATCCGTTTCAGCAGATTTAGACTGGAATACCTCTTTAACATACCGGTATTCAACTTGCCCTCCAAAAATGTTTTAGTAATTTGCCCATGAACAAATTTTGTTGCAGTAATAAATTTTGAGACACATTTCTCCAAGATTCTGTATTGCTCTGCTGAACATGTCATCTAATGGCATTACTGTAATATCTGACTTTATGAGTCTACCTGGGCTGGGTATTGGTGGTGTTGGTGTTTCAACAAAACAAGTGTTCATATATGAGGTCTCAACCGTAACATCTAAGGTATGTTCATGTCAGGTGCTCATTTTGACAACATAGGGTACCAAACAAATAAAACATTTTAAACAAGCAACATTAATGACATCAACTAGGCTTATACAATAATGATCCATCCACTTGGTAGCACATAGTCAGCCGATTGACATGTTGATATAGTGAATAATTTGCAAACTGAGAGTGATATGCCATTTCTTTCTTAATCAGCATGAAGCCTCGGCCACCCTGCTTAATTAGGCAGGTTTTGAGGAACTCCGTCTTCAATTCTATATTTTTGATCAGTCGGAATGAAAACTGTTACGGAGCATTAGAATACTTATTAAGTTATAATGCAACATAAAGAAAAAATATTCCTTCTACCCCTCATTAGATAAATGATACAAATCATTGCAAGTACAAAAGCGACATAATAATTGCTCTCTTTTGTTTTCTAATGTGTTCAATATTTTTGTTTAATATTCCACTTGAAGTGAAATATTTGAGAAAACTTCCATTATATATCACTGTACAGAACAAATTAATAAATTAGTAAGAAGGCAGTGGGATAGATATATATGGGATGCATATGAACAAAAGAAATCCTTTTGCTAAAGTGCAATGTCATATCATATGTTAATCATTAACTGACTCATATTCATCAAGTATTAGGTAAACTCTCACCCTCTGTCCAAATTTGTATATCTCCAAAATTAGATTATCACGATCATTTGATTTATAGAACTGGATTTTATGTTGTAGTCTGGCAATTGTAAAATTCCAGTCGGCAACTTTTTCGGTCTTCGGTATGTAATTGTTTATACGAAAATCATATAATTAGCAATATACTCTGTTTCAATTACTTCCGGTCAGAAGTGAAAGTGCAGACAACTAAGATTCTTTCATTTTCAATTCTAAGTTGGTAAGCGAACAATGTTATCCTTGAATTTCTCTTCCAGCGAGATTTGAAATCCAGCCACCTCCCAGCTGAACTCTGGGTGAATGGAGTAAATGCTGGTTTTGGTTGAAAATCTTGTCTGCTAGTTCTTTCTGCATAGTACGTAGTCAGCAGGTTATATCTGAGTGCTGATATGCCTATGTTGCGAGGGTGCCCTGTTATCTCTCTCACCGTTTAAAACCCCATTTGTAAATCCCTCCTATAGAAGGCCAGTCGTTAGGTTCAACCTAGGTTGGTGGTCGGTATCCCCCAAAGGCAATTATCCAAGTAACAAGGAGAGTACTATTCTTGTTACAGAAGTAGTTGACAATGGGTTGGTGACGCGATGTTGCACTAGTAAGTTCAAGAAATCACTCAACAAGAGGCCCCCAAATCTTGTTTGCAAGCACAAAATAAAAAAATGTCTTCATTCCGATAATTACCTTCATTCTCTTTAGCTCATGGTGGGATTCTTGATCGTTATCTTTTGCCCATTGGATGATATCATCAGAAGATGCGGAGTAACAAAAGGGCAGGTACCCGTGAAGGGTTTTATCTTGCTTGCTCTTCATTCTCATCTACTAGGTGTCTCCTATCTTGTACCTGGAAGCGCATCTGTGTCCTACAAGTCCTTGTCGATTCCTGCTCTCCATGGCATGCAATACTAGCAAGATTTGAAAAATCAGTCCTGGATAGTCTTTATACTGCATTAGTGATGTTTGAAAATTCCTTCTTGAATGGATTTTATTTCACTTGACAATCTAATAGTTGGATTTTGCTCAGTGTCCATTGATGCTTACATGTGCGATGTGTTGTCCTCCATACACTGTCACAGTAGCACCGTTTGGTGATGTTTGTCCAATGCACTATAGTTTCCTAAGAGTGGTGAATCGATAGGTGCAAGCACCATTTTCTGTACCGATTCAGCAATCGAATTTTATATCAGCAAACTGGGCACTGGTACCACTCCTTGGCTCTCTCAATAGAATAACTCATTTATCGAACCCATTTACCCAGATTGTATCTTTAGATTTGCACCATACAGCCCCCCTCCCATTACCGGTAATATTTTGAAGTTTGGACGATGAGCTGATTTTGGTCATCTTATACTGAACTGTGTAGATTGTTTTTTTTTTATAATCTTTGTTTCTTTTTCTTCTGAACTCCACTTTAGGTGGTTATGGCCTATCAATCTGCAAAATCATTGCTAGGTGCTCGTGTTTTCTAATTGTTGGCACTATAACCATGCATGGCGCTGTTAGTATAAATTTTCATTTGTCATCTATATTTGATTAAGTGCGTACCATTTGATCAAATAATTTCCTCCTGCTTTGTCTTGGCAGCTTTACTAACTGTTTGCTGTCCGCTATTTAATTCTCAACTGGAAATAACTAACTTGCGCAGGAGGCTTATGTAGACGCATTGCCAGTGGGACAGTGCTCTAGCCTCCTGATCGGCTTGAAAATAGCTCTGATGTGGCATTGCAAAGAAGTGTAATATTCCAAACAGTTTAAACATTTCCTTGGGGCATTCGTTCTTTGTTCTTTGTTATGTTTATCCATGGCAACATATTTGTGAAAAAATTCTTTACACCCGTTTACCTCAAGTGTATCTCAACGGCCTAGAGTTTTTTTGAGAACATCATTTTATTGCCCTGTTACGGGATAGGGTGTGCAGATAGATTTAGACCATATTTGGTATTTTGTTCTGCATACACTTTTTTTTCCATTATGGATTTGAACTCCCTAGTTACGTGCTATATAGTGCTATATAAGTCAGGAGTGATTATTGTTTTAGCTAGGTGTCTCAAGGATATCAAGAATATATGCCATTCCAAGAGGTTACAAGATGCAGTTATGATTTTTTTTTTAATTTGGCCTTCCATATGGTGGGTAAAATCTAATCTAAAATGAAAAAAACAAATTCTAACTCCCTACTCACTTTGTATAAAGGGTATAGACGCCTTATATCAAGATGTAATGCTTCAAGTTGTTGTTTAAATGTATTATTATACTCCCAACAACTTAATATGATGATTTGTAGACATTAGTTGCTATACTCTGGCAGCTTGTAGCTAAATGCTTCTTTTGAGGTTGGTGCTCATGAGTGATCGGTTTGGATGTTTCGTATACTTCAAGATGTTCAAAACTTTCAATTAAATAGAGCAGTTTGCATTGCTGTTTAGATTTAGCATTATGTTCTTTCCTGATGGTTTTTACAAAATTCTTGTCTCATGTGATCCTTCCTACCCTCCCTTGTAACTTTAGGGTTTCATGGAGTAAAAATGCATAATCATATTTGACATTAAAATGTCTTACCGTTGTTAGGCTCTACTCTTATAGGTTCTGAGCATTCAATTAATTTTCAAATACATAAGTGGAAATATTTCTTTGAATGGAAATGTCACATTGTGATACTCGTAAATAAATAAATAAAGCATCATACATTGTCTTCAAAAGATTCATTTAATGTTCCTTGGATACAAAATTTATGAGTCGGACTTACAAAATCTAGATCTAACATCTAAACACATGATCAACTAATATAAAAAGGAGAACAATCTAAGTAATAGGACTGTCTAATGTAAATGACGCCCCATCTGGTTGCTTGGAGATTTTCTAATTTTTGCCTTGTTCCTCTTGATCTTTATTTGCTCAAAAATTTAAGGACATTGCCGTCCCAACCATGCAAAGGGAAACAACACCATAATTTAATGGTATTGTACTTTATAGAAAGAGAAAAATAAATATATATATTTCACTTAAAGAACATTTGTTTGGGGGCATTTCATATCATGATGAATTGAGATGAAAAAGAACCACCAATATGCATCTTTCTAGTAAATGTATGAATCTTTCAATGATGCCCACCTAACAATACATGTTTGTTAGGAAGTCTTTGATGCTTTGAAAGTCTTTGATGAATGTTCATGATTCAAGAAGCATATAAAATTGGTTCAATTTCAATTATCTTATCATTTACATTACCATGAACATGAATATAATACTAAGTTTTAGTCTATAACATGTTGAGATTTTACCCTCTTGTAATTTCAACTTTAAAGTCATTAATCATTAATTATAATCTCTAGTCTTAATGATCTTGGTAACCATAATTCATGTGATATAGCAAGCATCAAATAATTGATATAATAAACATGATCTAGAATATTGAACTTAAAATCATAATTTCTACTTTGTACATGACATCCAAATTAACCATGAATGATTGTGCACATTAGCATGATCTGTTTAACTAAGAGTGTGCTTTTCCTTTCCTTGATTAGGTAATATGTAAATTATCATTAAACATCACAACTTTGATACTTTATATTGATCCTAGATCAAATTAGGTAGTACAATAGGGTAAGATTTTTGATGCATCATGAATTATAGTTAGGTATTATTAATGTTTTGAATTTGAATATCTAATGTATAGATTATGATGACCTACTTGACTAAGTAATCCATTTATTACCGATTTAGGTCATATTCATTACATGTGATACAATATTAGGGTTTCATGAATCAATCTAGGGTTTCTAAATAAATAGTAAAATAGGAAAGCAAAATAATGTTTGAGGGCTGCAAGTTCAGATTGCTCATTAAAAATACCTTTTAAAACATATTTATTTTAAATTTTTTGACTTTAGGTGAATTAGTTATGAATTTCCTTAGTTTGAGCAATAAGAGGGCTAGACACTACAACGTGATGCTAATTAAATGAAAGGAAATCTCAATGTAAATAAAAGGGTGAAAAGTTAAAAAAACAATAGTTTGCGTTATCCATTGATCTGAATACGAGGGGGTGAACATGTAATTTATCCTCTTGGACATTGATATGGGTAGGGATATGTTAGTCGAGATGTAGTTGTCCAATGGGTAACATGAACTATTGTTTTAATGTAGTTGTTCTTTTTGGTTCTCTTATTGCGAGTCTCTCTCCATACATTGGATGACTTTGAATCACATGTTGTTCAATTGATGATTTGTGAATGACGAATTATCATTTTGAGCTGATATGTGCAACGTTGAATGCATTAACTAAGCTTTTAATGTATTTGAAAATTTGAGACCCCTTGACATCATGGTCATGATGCCAACAATTTTCTTTAATAATAAGAGATTTTTTATCAAATGGTAAAAAATTCACATCAGACCTATGGTTTGAAAGTTATGAATTTTGCAAGTTATACCAAGAAAATCAAAATTTAAATGTCTTTTCCTAGCCCTTATCACATTAGCGACCCCATTTTGGTTTTCTTGGTAAATGCTAGGACCTAGATCAAGGGGTTGTGGATCCTCCTTCATTCAACAACCATAAAGGTTGTCCTCCTTCCATTCCATGTTGCACATAGGAAGCTTGGCGAATGGCCAAACCGACCATGCTATGTCCACTCCAACATTTCTCACCCCAAATTGAACCGCCCCTTTCTCTTGCCACTTCTTTACCCATGTATACCCTCTCTTTATGCAAGAAATGGTGCCCCAGATACCACCATCTCTCTACCTCATTTCTCTATCATAGAATTGCCATGACCTTTAGTTCGACATTTTCATTTCAACCATTCTTGGCCCGAATTGCGGCCACCAATGAATATGTGGTTGAAGCATGATTAGGCGACTTGCTATTATGGCTTTCGATGGTTTGCTCCTCCACTTCCCCATATCTACGGAAGATTGTACTATCTCAGAGTCACCTTGTCTAGTTCCTCTCTTACTGGCTTGTAGCCAACAAACGAGAAGATCCGCAAACATGGATCTTGATCAAACGTTAGTTGGCCCATTGATCGAACAACCAACACTAGCCTGCCACTTGCCCTCTCTTATCACCCCCTCTCTCTTGGGTTGTGGGGGAAAGGAACTAGAGCCCTCTCATCACGACATGGTCCACTGTAGATCTTGCATCCATGGCCCTCACTTTTCCACAATATTGGTAATTTCTCTCCCTCTCAGCCAAAAATCTTTTAAATTCCTAGATCCTGATTAAACAATAGAAAATGACTCATTTGGTCAAACATGACATATGATGTATGGTTTTGATCAGAAGAGCGCAAGCGCTCCATTAAAAATGGTGTTAAGAATAGGTTCTACTCATAACTCTACTAGTATATTGAATATGTATATTCTTTAATATTTTTGAAGTGAATCATGCCTACTATTATCAATCATGACCTAACAATGCTTCAAACCTATATCGTAGCCTAAGATCAGTAACATATGATACCTAGCGAATTAATCTTGCATGTGATTTTTCTCAGATACTTATGATGACCATATAATATGCAACGTAGCACATTTGGACTTTTGGAGCATACCACTTTAATATTGTGAAAACCATACTCTAATGACGATCAATTCTACTTTGTATCTACAAATTAGTAACTTTTGCTACATTATGAACCTAGACTCAACTTTGATCACACTTGTGTACCTAATGATGACTATATACCATGTTATGTGACTTGATATGAACTTTTTATGCTAGATCCCTAATCTTGTGCAAATATTGATCCAATGATGTTCCATATTATATTTGTGACACTAAATTAGTAACTATGACGCCTTGTAACACAAAATATCATATAACTTAAATGGATATGTTAATGATTAAGTCATTAATCTTATTTAATTCTTGTGATTTCCCTAATTAAGATCATGAAACTCTAATCTTGAAATCACTAATCTAGTTGTGCTGTCTCACCATAAGTTAGGAATGATCTATGATGTAATATGTAAATATGATGATGAACTTGGATGCACTATTTGAGATGTTGAAATAAATATTTGTGAGAAATGGTACTTATATTATGCTAGATCCCTAATCTTGTGCAAATATTGATCCAATGATGTTCCATATTATATTTGTGACACGAAATTAGTAACTATGATGCCTTGTAACACAAAATCTCATATAACTTAAATGGATATGTTGATGATTAAGTCATTAATCTTATTTAATTCTTGCGTTTTCCGTAATTAAGATCAAGAAACTCTAATCTTGAAATCCCTAATCTAGTTGTGCCGTCTCACCATAAGTTGGGAATGATCTGTGATGTGATATGTAAATATGATGATTAACTTGCATGCGCTATTTGAGATGTTGAAATAAATATTTGTGAGAAATGGTACTTATATTAGGTGAAACATCCAACCATCATGAAAATGAATCATATCAAGAGATGATTACTAGTTTTAATCAAATCACACATACTTATATGTTAGGATCTCTTTGTTGGACTCTGTTCATAGATCTAATCGAGTGCTTTGTGCTAGTTCTCTTGTTTGAGGTACATTTTACCTCCTATTGGCCATATTAGTGGTATTGAAATTGTTTGTATTATCACGTCTAAAAGTGTTTTTCTATGTGTACTTGTTTGAGCTACATATTCCCTACATCTATGTTGTTTTGTCTTATTTATAATATGTTGACAAAATGCAAACATAATCATATATGTCCATTATACAATCCTTATTGGACATGACTGTATTTTTGGGATTAAGGCAGGAGGCTTGGTGTACCTACTCTAATTGATCAAACAAGGACACAACCTTTGAAACATGATTAGCTCTTAGTTTTTAACCTTAAGATCCTTCACATTAAAACAAGGTTAGTTATATATCATATGTAGCCTTAAGCCCTCAAGACCCTTCCTTTGGAAAGTTGGTCAAAGTTCTTATGATGACGTTGTATGGTATAATGAAAATGTACCTAAAATATGCTTATGATTTAAAAATAAAGTCTTTGATATTGTTTGTATTTTTTTATTGCTGTATAAGTTTTGACAAAGCAAATATTTTACTTAAACATGTGATGTTATATGTTTTGCACAGTGTATTCATCACTATTATGCTAACATGTACCCATTTTATGGTTTTAGCCTCAAGGAGGCGTTCAGCGTGTACGACGTGAACGACGATGGCCTGATCTTCGCCGAGGAGCTCCTCCGTGTGCTGGCGGCGCTCGGCGACGGCGAGTGCTACATCGATGACTGCTGCCAGATGATCGACATCGTTGACTTTGACGGCGACGTCGCTGAGAATCCCGGAAGATCCATCTCCTTGCAGGCTTTCTGTCAACGATAGTTTTCACCTTGCAAGTTTGCGGCGGCTAGGGTTAGGGTGAACGAACGAGAGAGACGGAGAGTCTGAGAGAGTCCGGGTGAGACTCGTGAGAGAGACGGAAGTAACAGAACAGAACAAAGGGTTTGAGGCTTTTGAGTTTTGAGTCTAGTGAGCGGGGACTCGGGCCGATAACAGGTCTTCTGCTGGACCGCTGCTCCACTCTCGGGTCCCTTTGGGTCCTTAGATTTTTCTGGGCAAAGCTGTGCCCGACCCAAAGTTATAAGACCCGATTTGGGCCTGCCCGACTTAGACCCAGACCCTATATCAAACTCAAAAGACCCTATTTTCGGGTCGGGTCGGGTCGGGTTGCAGTATTTTTGCCAGACCTAGTTTTAGGTGACTGGTATTCTATGAATCATACCAAGAATTTGCTTTTGTTACTACCATAATACATATTGAAATATGAAAATATAACACCAATGCAAGTCCATGGTGTATATGTATAATTAAAG
The DNA here is from genome assembly GCA_963693085.1 of Alisma plantago-aquatica. NCBI lineage: Eukaryota > Viridiplantae > Streptophyta > Magnoliopsida > Alismatales > Alismataceae > Alisma > Alisma plantago-aquatica. The sequence continues at coordinate 367,375,597 of OY856414.1, forward strand.
GGTGTAGGTATTTTAGCTTAATGTATTAGGTAGTTTACTTTGGATTTGCATCTCCACTTTGTCCATGGTGTATATGTATAATTAAAGGGTGTACATATTTCAGCTTCATGTATTAGGTAGTTTCCTTTTGATATGTATCTCCATTCTGTTACCTACGGGCTATGTTGTAAACCTTATGGATCATGATATAATGAACAATGTTTTTGTTGGTTTTATTTATATGTGTTGGGTTTGAGCCATTCAGGGAACATATGCTCATGTCCTTTGCCACTGCCTTATAACTAACATTAAGTGAGCATTCAAGTAATAAATAGTTATGTGATAAATGGTATCAAAACCAGACACATGACCTCCGTGTATGTTTAAGACATAATTATAATAGCTCATATGAACCTAGGGAAAATTTAAGTCCACAACAGTGAAATCGAGGTGTCTAGGATTAGTGCAAGGCTTACCTTCTATCCGCTTAGCTGTAATGGATGATGTTTCCTATGTGAATTTACAAGGCCCAAGTGAATTCGAAATTATATTAATGATCTTCCTCTGAAAAGCCTGGAGAGTCTTCTAGCATCTCGTATATTCTTTAAAGATTAACCAAAGACACCCATTAGAGGATATTCAGATAATTTTCTCATCTTATCTTTCTCAAATGACTACGAGTCATATTATATCTCAACCACAAGTAAACTATGTATGGGGAAAACTAAAATTCAAATGAATTTTGAAAAGTTGACTAAAGTAATGTTAGTGATGCTACCATCTGATCTTGACTTGAAATTTGATTATGATAATGAAAGTACCCTCGATTTACGCCCTCATATGCATTTATCATATAATGTCCACTCTTTTTGCCAAATGTTGTATATATGCTTCCTATGTTTGAGGTAAATCAGAAGGATCTTGAATATATTGAAATAAGTGGAACTCATGCCTTATACCTCATAAGCAAGATGTCCCTATTGATTAAACTCCTACTGTACATATATATCTTGATCAACCTCAAACATGACTAAGAAAACCTTTTCCTTATCGATATGGATCACACTTCATACTTTGAGATAGTTTTGTATTTGGACACTTAAATCATGATGGAAGAACTTGTTATAGGAGGTAAGCATTATTGATTATAATTCCTCTTGGTAAAGCTCGATTTCTCATAATGTGAGAAACATGAGATCTCAACCATATCATGTGATGCTCTAACTATTGCACGAGCGTATATTGACTTATCTATCTCCAACTATGTTGCTTAACTTTTCTATGCAGGGAAGGGGATGAAACATGATCTAGAGTATGATAAAATCTTGAACCATGGTTGCTATATCATGATATATGTTCTTTGATCCCATGTCTTAGTGAAGTACATATTGATAATGGTTACTCTCCATATTTGATATACTTGATGTTTCATGTCAATGGAACATTCTCAATGGGAATATGTGCTAGGTTGGGGTGGTAGTCCAATTCATGTCCCCTAATGGTTCATATCCCTATTATGACTTTCTCTAAATTTCCATCTCTTAATTATTTGAGTATTTGAAAGGGTAAATCTTTTTTTTTTTTTTACAATTTTGACCCCTCGAGCCTAATGTTCATGGTAGGCTAAATCTCAAAATCTTGTTGAAACTCAATCTCAGATCTCAAACATGATGATATTGATTATAAGCTTAGAGTTATAGTTCTTACAAGGACCTAGGTCTAAATCATTCATCAGCATTGTATACTTTAATAATAAAATTGATGTTGATTTCACAGAATATTGTACATGGATGAATGATCACACCTACGGTATAAATGGAAGTTTATGCCCTAGCCTCAAAATTGTTGTCCTAATAACTTTTGATATTGAATTGATCTGTTAGTTTTGTGCTCATGATTTATTTATCTTGATACCTATTCAACTACAATGACACCCTCTTTGGATCTTGAGTTCATCCCCGATATATGATTGATGACTTTCATATTACCAGTCTTAAAATTGAAATGATGATTATATTGACCTCTCAATTTATGAATTAAGGATAAGCTCTTATGTGGACTAGGTTGGGACCATCAATTGATTTTGATATGAAAACATGATGTCGAAATATGATGCTAGACTCAAATTGTTGAAACATGAAATCTCAATCATGGAAGCTTAAAACACACCAAGGACTAGTGTAGAAGCTTAAACACTAACGTTTGTGTATAAAGTCATGCCTTAATCTTGTATCAAAGAGCTATTCTTTGACCTAAATGTGATATTTCCAATTTGTGATCAATTGATGATCTATGTGACTATATTTTAAGATTGATGTTTTATTTATTTATATCAAAATATTAGTGTTGAGGCTGTGATGATACTAAATGTTGAGTACCAAGATGGCCATTATATGGAATACGAAGTCCCAACCTCTTTTGAGGATTTTTTAATTTTGAAGACAAATTTCCTTTTAAGGTGGGGAATGTGATGAAGTGGAATTTAAATACTAAATAATTAATTTTACCTCTATGCTCATAAAATACTAAATTGCACTCCATGACATTATCTCCATACCTTGGATGATTTTGAATTACATATTATCCGGCGATGATTTGTAATTGATGAATTTTCATTTTGAGCTCAATTGTACAATGTCGATTGCATTAATTAAGTTCAATTTTTGAGACCCCTCAACATCATCGTCCTGATCACAAAGTTTTTTCATAATAATAAGATATATTGTTATTGGCTATAACATTTTTCATCTTAGTCGGGCCTACGATGTGAAAGTTATGATTTTTTCAAGTTACACCAAGAAAATCACATTTTAAAATCCTTTTCTAGTGTCCACCACGTCAGCACTTTGACTCTATTTTGTCATCTGATGGTAGGATATGGATCAAGGGGCCATGGATTTCCCCTTGATCCAACGACCATGGAGGTTATCCTCCTCTGACCTTATGTCGTGCATTGTAAGCATGTCACATGGCTAAATCGACCATATGATGCCCACTCCAAGGCTTTTCACACCAAACTGAACCCCCCTTTTCCTTTACCACTCCTTTCTATTTCTTTATCATCTCATTCGATAAGAAATCATGCCCCAAAGACCGTCTACTCCTCTCCACTTCCTCTCTTACATGTTGCGAAGCCGATGCAACATCCAGTTGGGCATTTTTGCTTCAACCACCCTCTACCAGAACTGTGGTGACCAATTAGTATGTGTGGCCTAGGTGGATCTGGGTGGCCTACTATCGTGTCTTCCAATGGTCTTCTCCTCCACTTCCCCTTATCTCCATCAGGATGTACTATCTCAACACTAATGCACATGGTTCCTCCCTCATAGGCTTGTAGCCAATAGAGGAGATGATTCACAATCGTGGATCTTGGTCAAAGTTTAGTCGGCTTGGGATCCAATGACCCACTTGAGCATAGCCCACTTGAACTCTCCATGTGAACATAGCCCACTTGAACTCTCACTTGAACATAGCCCATGTGAGGAAAAGGAGCCAGAGCTCTCCGTTCACGTCCTGGTCCATCAAGGATCTCACATCCGTGACCCTCACTTTTCCACAATAATGGTAACTTCTCTCCTATCATGGACACAAGTTGATTATATTCATAGATCTTAATTAAATAATAAAAAATGACTAATTTGTCCAAATATGGCATATTAAACATGAATTTTGATAAAAATTCAATATTTTCATTAAAAATGGTTTCAAGAAGAAATTCTACTTGGAACTCTACTGATATCTTGAATACATATTCTTCAATATTTTTGAAATGAATAATGCCTAGTATGATCAATCATGACCCAACAATGATTCAAACCTATATTGTGGCTGAAGATTAGTAACTTATGACATCTAGAGAACCTATCTTGACCATGATATTTCTTGGATGTTAATGATGACCATATAATATGAAATGTAGCATATATGGATTTTCGATGGATAACTCTTTAATATTATGCAAAGCATGCCCTAATGAAAATCAAATCTACTTTGCATGTATAAATTAGTATTTTTTCCCTACATTATGAACCAATATTCAAACCTGATCACACTTGTGTACTTAATGATGGCTATATGCCATGATATGCGACTTAATATGAAATTTTGATGCTAGATATGTAATCTTGTGAAAATATTGATCCAATGATGCTCGATATTGTTTTTGTGACACAAAATCAATAACTTTTATGTCTTGTAACACAAAATATCATCATGATCATTGTTTTGCTCTAATAGTGACTTATATGACATAAACTATGACTTAAATGTATATCCTGATGATTAAGTTATTAATCTTATTCAAACATTATACTTCCCCATTAAGATCATGAAACCCTAATCTTAAAATCCTTGATCTAATTGTGATGTTTCACCCAAAGTTTGAAATGATCTACGATGTAACATGGTGATGTGATGATGTACTCGTATGCACTACTTGAGATGTTGAAATCAATCTATGTGACAAATGGTAGTTAGATTAGGTGAAACATCCAACTCTTATGAAAATGAATCATATGACTAGGTGACTATTGATTTAAATTAAATAACACATGCTTAAATGTCATAATATCTTCGTTGCTCTTTTAAAGATCTAATCAAGTGTTTCCAATGTAGTGGCACCAGAGTGGTATATCTGATGCTGTATGACCCAGAGGTCACAAGTTCGAAATCCCCTGGAAACAGGATGAACGAATGCCAATTTAAAAAAAGATCTAATCAAGTGCTCGATACTAGTTCTCTTGTTTAAGGCATGCTTTACCTCCTATTGGCTAGACTAGCGGTATTGAAATTGATTGTATTAATATGTCTACAAATGCTTCACAATATGTACTAGTTTGAGCCACATGTTCCCTATGACTATCATGTTTTGGCTTGTTTATAATATGTTGACAAAACTGCAAATGCAATTAATGTCCATTATACAACCCTTGTTTTACCTACATGTATGGTTAGGGTAAGGAAGTGAGGCTTGGTGTACCTAATTGATTTGATCAAGCAAGGACACAACCTTTAAAATAGATTTAACCATGTTTCATGTAGTTTTAAGATGAGTAAGAATTTGAGTAAGAAAAGGTTCTTTGACAAAGCCCTACATACTTCATGTATTTTCATGTCATTGTGAGTCGATGATCTAAGTTATGATTTTACTGTCCACTATATATATGGTTTTTTGATCAATGCTCCCCCCAAACGATCAACTGACGATTCCACCCAATCAGCTGGGATCATGGAGTTGTTATAGATAGTTTGTATATGTGGGATCACCACTCCAATTGCCTAGAGTTGGGGAGTGATGATCCCATATATCCTCAAGATGTGTCTAGGGTAAGGATTCAGAGTGTGATATTTTACATTTGAGCATTTTCTACAAGAAGAGAAAGTCATTCTCATTAGAAACACAATAAAATAGGAAAACATAGTAAAGGCCTAATTTAAACTAATTCAAAGGAAATACATGAATGTAATGCTAAACTAGAAAACATATGCATTCATCAATGCGGTTAAGTGTGAGGTCAAAAGATTAAATAAACTCATCACAAATCATACCATGTCTAACAAGGTGTGATTCTTTCTTTCTGATACACCATTATGTTGTGGTATTCCAAGTGGAATCATTTGTGATACTGTTCCACAATCCCTCAAAAGGGTCTCAAACTCTTGACTTAGATATTTTTCACCATGATAGATCATAGTTTCTTGAATTCCTACCAAGTTGGTTATGTACTTCATTCATGAAATCCTTAGATCTTTTAACAAAATATGATGTGTATTTAATAAGATACACATATTCCTATCTACAGAAGTCATCATAATTTGATGAAGTAATGGTACCCACCTCTAGAACCTGTGCAAAAATGTCCACATACATCAATATGTATGACTCCTAATAAGTCATTTTCTCTCTTACCAATAAAATGTGTTGTTGTATATTAACCTATTTTCAAAGGCATGTGTGTTGGTATGTATGCCCCAAGAGCCAATTATATGATGATTATGATGACATAACTTGTAAATGATTTGATTAATCATAAAAACAATATTTTGTTTATTCTGTTTTATTCAGTTATGAGATAATGATGTAACATAATAAATGTTTAAAGAATGATGATACTCGATGACACATGTCTTCAGGTTTATGACCTAGACAATGAGATCATATGTATGATAAGAGTACATACATTCTTGTTATGTCCCTAATCAGATGTTATTGTGGAAGCAAAATAGACAACAATAATACATAAGACTAGTGTGTGTTGGTTGATGACAAAATCTCATCAGTCATGATATGTGATATTAAACCAAACACACATGTACTTGTTAGAGAATAGTGTACCGGACATACCCACCTTAAGAGTGATACATGGAAACCATGATTGGTAGTCAGAATCATCTCTTATAGTAGTAGTGGTGATTGTGGTTCTTAGACCTGAAATCACTACACTCATCACATGTTGTTCGGTGTACTTTCACATCATCCATCGTGACCTTGAATACGGATTACCATAAAGGTGATGCTTGGGTGCATTGTGACACATGTGGATGATTATGAGTGATGTAGACGGGATTTGTCCCTCCTACAGGAGTATGATGTCATGGCCACTTGATAAGTGAGACTGAGAAATGCATGGCCATGCTCATGTGAGTCAATATGTGATATTGAGCTTACATATATCTTAGACAGTGTGCTCTAGTTCAAGGAACATGGATTGAACGTTGAAGAGGATGACAATTCCATGCCTCAAGTTTAATCTACATATTAGTGACAAAGGAACTATGCAAACACCATAACACCAATCTACAGATTGTAGGTTGAAGTTGTTCTCCAACTTTCCAGTTACTTGGGATGCAATGATGTGCTGCTAGATACCACTCATTGCTTGTGATGTTGTAAACTAGTTATGGACACACACTACCAACGTAACTTGGAACCTATAGGGTCACAAACATAAGATAAAATTGGAATAGGAGTTTATCCATGAATGATGTTTAAATTCATTATAAAGTGTTTAGGTATTCAATTTAAACAACAATTGACTGAATGGACTCTGAATCAACCGTTTCAAGTGTTGAACCGATGGATTGGAGTGTCAGGTTGTTTGACACTGTATTGGCTGAATAATTGGTTGAATCAGGGCATGAACCAATCCGTTGACTCAGTGAACCGATCGACTCAAGGTCAGTCAATCAACCAGTTGATGTGATGAACCACCCGATTTATTGGTCAATTTGATTTGATCAAGTATTAATGATGACGTCATTTATGCATTAATTGGATATTAATTGCTAGTACAATTGTGATTGGGAAACATGATGAAACGAACAGTTCAAGGGTTTAACTGATCAAATCACATGCCAACTAATCAGTTCACCTATGAACCGATCGTTTTAGATCGTTTCTCCGCTCGTAGGATGTGAAAAAATATAAAATTTCACAAGATACAAAAGTAATGTTTGTATTATGGTATGTGCATAATATTAGTTTTCTATCTCTATTACTAGCCATTAGGATAAGATAAACAATACCTGCCTACTATTGTAGCATCAATTCTTAGTTCATTAGAAACATGTAGACCAACCTCTCCCTTCAATAAGTGTCTACTTATTTTAAGATCACACACATTAGAATAGATATGAGATGTACATCTGATATCCAATACCCACGATGAAGAAGAATATAAGTTTATCTCAATAACATATTTACATGAAGTGGATATTTCTATCTTCTACTTCTTCTTTTGTTTCTCAAGGTAGAGGACAATTTCTTTTCCGATGTCCAACCTGGAGACAATGGTGAGAATTTCCTTCCTTTTCTATGAATCCTTTAACTTTAAGTGCAGAAGGCTTAGGCTCTTGTCCATATTTAGAACTTTGTTAAGCTTTTTCCCCTTAGACTTGCCCTTTCCTTTTTTGACCATCAACATAGACTTTGGCTTGTCTTTCTTCATCTAACTCTCAGGTGTTCTTGACATGCAAAACAACTCCAACAATTTCATTTTTTCTTTCATGTTGTAGTTTATGACAAACTAGTTGAATGATTGTAGCAATGATTACATAATTACATCAATGACCAACTTTTGGCTTTATGGTAGTCCAACCATTTAAGGCTTTCCACATACCCAATAATCTTGAATAAATGGGCCCCAACTGGATCACCTTCAGTCATATTATACTTAAACAAGGAACTTGAGACATCATAGCGCTCTTGTCTTGCTTGCTCACGAAACTATTGGTAAGGTATGCCCATAGAGCCAATCATGTGATGATTGACATGGCATATACCATAGAGGATTTGAATGATAATCATAAAGGCACACTTTCAATTCATTATGTTTCATTTAGTTATGAGATAATGATGAAACATTGTGAATGTCTAAAGAATGGCAATACTCAATGACATATGTCTTCAAGTTTGTGACTTGGATAATGAGATCATACGAATGCTAAGAGTGTGTACATTCTTGCTATGTACCTAGTCGGTTGTTACCATGGAAGGTAGATATACACCACTAATATAAAAGACTAGAGTGTGGGTTGGTTGATGACTGAGTTCAATTAGTCATGATATGGCAATATGAAACCAAACACATATATATATTTGGGAACAGTGAATCAGATAGACCCACCTTGAGAAATGACACATGGAAACCATCATTGACAGTCACACTCATCTCTCGAAGTGAAGGTGGTGCTTGTGATTCTTAGACCTAAAATCATTGAACTTATCACATGTCATTGGGTACGCTTTGGCATTATTAAATGCAATCCCAAAACATGGGTTGTTATTAAGGTGATGTTTGGGTGACTTTGACACATGAGGATAGACTATGAGTGATAGAGATGGGATTCGTCCCTCCTAATAGAGTATGATATCCTGGCAACTTGATAAGCGAGACTGAGAAATAGATGCGCATGAACATGTGAATCAGTATATGATATTGAGGTCACATTATATCATACAATCTGCTATTGGTTCAAGAAACATGAGATGAACGTTGAGAGGATGATGAGTCCATGCCTCAATTTCACTCTAGATATCAGAGATAAACGAATTATACAATCACTGCAACACCTTTCACATATTTTAGGTTGAAGTTGTTTTGCAATTTTCCATTCACTTGAGTAGCACTGATGTGCGACTAGGCACCACTCTTTGCTTGTGATGTCATAAGCTAGTTATGGACATTCACTACCAACGTGATATGGGACCTATAGGATCACACATATAGGAACTCATATAGAAGAGGAGTTTTATCTTGAATGATGATTGGGTTGATTACTAAAGTGTTTAGATACTCAATTCATGTAAAAGATCAACTGATTGCACCCCAACTGATCATTTCATGAGATGAGACAACCATTTGGTACACCAGACGATTGTCTCAAGTGTTGAGACGACCATTTGGGTTGTTAGACTGATAAAAAATTGAATTGGTTAAGTTCTATACAAACTGAGGTGTGAACCGACCGGTTTGGCTTGGCTCAGCACATGACCGTCTGTGTAAGGAGTGGGATCCCAGAGGGGAACCACTCCCTACTAGAAATAAAAGGCAACATCCCCTGAACCAAACACCACATAAATTTTTTCACCAAAGGGATGATAACTAATTCATTCAACATGTATGTATCATAATACTAAAAGTAGCATCGGAATTTAAAGGTTCTAACTATTACAAAGCTTGATAACATTATACAACTCTCCACCGCACATGGATGAGTCAAAAGGGAAAACTATTAGGATCCAACTGAGGATCATCTAACCAACTCTTCTAAGTTTCCCAAAGCTCAACTACAAGGTTGTTGTCCAAGTTCACCTTGATTATCCTCTCCTTGCACTAAACCTGGGGATGGAAGCATACCCCACAAAAAGGAAAAGGAAAGATAACATCAACATAAGCTAGTATGTGCATACTTAAATAGGAAATTGAGAAATATGTGGAATAAATGACATACAAATAAAAGGCTTCTCACAGAAAAGTAAAGGATTACCCAATTGGGCATAAAAGAAAAGAATCTCAATAGAAGAAACAAATAAGAGCGAAGTATAAGAACAAGGCATTCATGTGTTTCACCTGTGTCATTACTAGACAATAATAACATGTAGGTAGGAAATAACACATCCACCAAAAATATGAGGTGAGCGGTAACTGTATACATCCACTCTAAATATAGAGTGGGCATAAACTGTATACATCTGCCCTAAGTAGGAAATACACATCTACTCAAAATATTTTCATATGAAGGAATTTTTAACGTCTGCATTCAAATGTGAGAATGTTCATATCCACATGAAATAACATGTAACATTATACTAGAAGTCACCACATGATGCATATCAAAAGAACAAGAAAGTATTAAAGAGAATAAGAGAGATGAAAACATCCAATAAAATAAAGTGGGATCATAGGATCCATGCCATCTCATTATGTGCCATATAAAACATCCACTACAATGGTGGGCAAGTAAGCACATATCACAAAAGAATGTTCCACCACAGGCAAAACATAAGAAAGAGACCAAGAGAATATCTAATATGATCACAAGAACAGTAACTGTTACGACCCCACCTCCCGATAACCCCCAATTAAGGGAGACCGAGAGGTCGAAGCCGCACCCATAACTTCCAGATCAAAGGTTCGGCAATTAACCAAAAATAGTTATCAAATTTTAACATACTATACTGAAAGCTGTAAGAAAATAAATTTTTGCATACCTTTTTAAAAACTTGGATCTCTAAACTTCTATCCACTTAAGGATTCTACTCTAACTAATCCCCCTTGTATTTTACTTCATGTATTACACAGTATGACAATTTATTGTTTGTCCTTTTGGCTTGTACCTAAAACGCCGACCAACAAAACATCGGTCAGCCGAAGCTGGTATGTGGGGGAAACAATAAACATGCAACTCTAATAACAACATCATCATTCAATTAATCATTTAACAAACAAGATTACATTTTAAGCCATACAACTCAATCCATACATATTCTCGAACTCTGGGCTGTCCCTGCAGTGGATATGGATACCACCTCTCTTTTAGGTAATAGAGTCGCATGGCACTACCCAAAGATAGCCCAATATCTAACTCAATGTGACTTGATGGTCCTACCTCAAGGGTAGCCATGTACTAAGTCATCCATAGACCTGATGGACCTACCCAATAGGTAGCCATGTACTAGGTCATCCATAGACCTAATGGACCTACCCAATAGGTAGCCATGTACTAGGCCTTTCTCTAACCTGATGGACCTACCCATAGGCAGCCATGTACTAGGTTAGCTATAATGCCACAGAGAGAACCACGATCTGAGTTTGTAGGCATATATCCTTTGTGATAGTCATAGCCACATTATAATTTGCAATATGAACATCCAAACAGTTTAGTTGCATTCAATGCGATTAAACATCCGAAAATCCATCGGAAAACTAAAGCGGTTATTCATAATTAACCACATACCTGTCTTGGAGATCTCAAGCAACAATTTATCCAAATCCAACTAGATGTCCAATCATGCAAGCCAATCAATCAATCAGGCAAACATTGATCCTGAAAACATGTATAATGTCTAATTTTCACAAGCATATCCCAAACAACTCCTTATTGACTTGGGACACCTTTCTAAGGTTTCTAAGTCTCATTAGGATGCATTAGGGTTTCTTAGATCAATTTCTCAAACTTTATCCTTTTTAGGTCAACAAACCCTAAAACAACTTTTCCACTCATAAAAACCCTAATTACTCAAATTATCCACATTAAGGATCTTTTATGCTGAAATTGGCTTAGGATCATCACATCTCTATTTTATTCATGGATTTACACCATTAAAATCATTAAGTATCATAATTATCAATGTTAGGGGTTCAAGGTTCAATAAAGTATATGGAACCCTACATTAATCAAATTACGCATGAAGATCATCCTTTTAGATATAATATGCCCTTTTATTAACAACATGTTAATATCTGCTTTAAACACCCCTTTAATTCATTTTGTAACCCATTAATCGCCAAAGGTTAGGGTTTTTCATTGATTAAGCTATTAAAGATAGAAACTTTATATAACTTTTGAATTGTAAGCAGAATCAGGCTCTAATTATATTTTTATTGGGTTCTTCATGTTTTTTTGATCAACTTTCATGTATTAAGTTCCTTCATCCGACCTTCCTACTAATTACTATGCTTTTTGCAAGAAAAAGGCATTTTCAGGATTTTCCAGTTAGAGAGGCGAATTACCTGAGTTGTTCAGAAAAACAACATCTGTTGGATCGTGGGTCTATATTAGACCACTCCCGATCGTGCGGCCCATAGGACTTGCGCCCACTACCCTCTTATGGAACTCACGAATCAGCCAGGGCCGTTGATCAGATCTTGTGGCCCACCGTAGTCCACGATCGAACGACAGCTGCTCCTTCTGCCTCGCCCGATCCAGCAGCAGCCTCACAGCGGCGCCGCGGCTGAGGGCTCACCGGAGCAAGATCAATCTTGCTGATCTGGGGGGACTAGGTAACAAGGGGAGGCGCCGTTCGGGTGTGCGAAGGTGAGAGGAGTTGAGAGGGGTAGTATATATATAGGATTAGGGTCGAGCCCTAGGGCTTCCTGCCCTCGCCGCCAACTCCCCTTTGGATGAAAATAGGCATTTCTTTTATACACCATGGAAGCATGAACAAATAGGGTCTGGGGAGTTCGGAATCCTACCCCGAACTTAACTGGGGCCTTTCCAAGTTCTCACGCGAACTGGATTGCTAGGAAATCAGAGAGGAAAATCCCTCTGCCAGCGGCTCCTTTCCCATCCCAAACCAAGGTAGGAGACGCACGTCTGACATCAGATCTTGATCTGATGGCTGGCGTCATCCAGAGTTATATCCAATTAAATCGAAAAAATGTGACATTTATTACAATCATAACACTTTATGGAAATTTGTAAAAGTCTTAACTCGCAAACCACTTATCCAATTAAGCCCAAATTTTAAGGTAATCTTATTAATGACTTAATATATCATCATACCAAATTTGGGCTAATTATATAAAGAAATCGGGTACCTATCTTTAGTTGCAAGTTATTACTCATTTAGGTATATTTCTCATTTATTTTCTCTTTCCTTTGCAATTATCTGGTTATTTTGGGTCCCTTGGACCTCAAGAAAACCCAAAGGCACATATTCCCATATTGGGGAAGATTGATTTGCCTTTATCTTCTTATAAAAGTCAATTTCTCATATTTCCCTTTTATTAATCAATTTCTTTTCCTTTTTAATTCTCTTTTTAAGGATTTATCTTTATCTCTCCTTTATATTACCATTAGAATTCCTTTTAACTTTAGAAATCCTTGGGATACGAAATTTCACAAAGGATAACTCAATTATACCTCTTTTCACTTATTTTCCACATTTTCTCATTGTTTTCAATTTCTTTCTCCATAAAGAAATACATTATTAATCTTTTCTTTTCTTATTGCACTCTTTATGCAACTTTGGAATCCTTGGAACCCAAGGAACCCAAGAGGCACGAAATCCATCCTTGGACTACATCTCTTGGCCTTCTAGAGGTTTCTATCTCTTCCTTTTCTCAAATATTCAATTATTCAATTACTAATTGAATTTTCTTGTTATTTGGGCCCAATAGCCAATCAAGCCCACAAAACAATCATCAAGGCTATTATAAATGAAATCTATGTCTTCAAAACAAATTATATCATTATTTGTTCAATTATCTTTAATATGAGAATTTGCATTTCTCACCAAATGATCCCAAAAATTGGGGTTGTAACAGTAACAATGTAAGTACTTCACACGAAGCATATTTTCCAAAAGAACAAGATAATGTATAGGCTATTGTCCATAGGACCAAGAGAAAGAAAAAAAAGTGAATTTCTCAAAAGGAAGAATAGGAGATGCAAACATAGCTCTCTTCTGAGTCTAATAGTCCAAAGTCACTCCTCGATCCAAATCTAGGTCTCTAAAGCACCTATTATCATGTATGTGAAATTAGGGTTAGAATTACATTGATTTCACAAACCCTAAAAGCCACCTTTTTCTCAATGTATGAATTAGGTTATGAAAACCATGGCATATTTTAGTTTAAATTATTCAGAGTCCAAAACATATTTTATTATATTTTTTTGACTTATAGATATCTAGTTATGAATTTTACAAGTTATTATTTATTTAGTTTAATCCATTAAAATTACTTATTATTAAACACTGGATGTAGGCAAAAAAAACCAACACCATTAGAAAGCTTACATTTTTCTAAATTTATTGACTATTTAATTGTATTTTTCTAATCAGTATTTCATTTATTGTGAAATTTTGAAAACGGGCCAATCATATAAATCCACGTTAGTAAAACTGTTGCGAGAAAGAAGAGAGAGAGAGAGAGAGAGGGAGAGGGCCGCACGGTCCTAGTTGGCCCAATCAGGGCTTTCCAACTCGTTCGACCCCACAGACACCTGGGCAAGTTGCCTCAGCACGGAAAAGAAAAAGAAAAGGCATGCAATGACCATTTTACCCCTGATGTGAAAAAAAGAAAAGAAAACAGAGGGCAAACTGGGGACAACACCTTGGGGATTCATCTCTTCCAGGCGCTCACACCATGTCCTGCGAAGGTGCTTTAAGTGAGGAATCAGAAGCCCCCAAATCCATGAGACAACCAGCTGAAGGTCCCAACATCTTCACCACATTTCCACGAAGGCAACATGCCAAAGAACATGCATCTTCCATAGCCAGAGTCTACAAACAACTCTCACCATGATAGAAATGAGGGTGGAAAGAAACTACATGAAAAGACCACACGTTCGACAAACTAGACCATCATAAATATTCAGAAGGATGTGTCGAAGGCAAAGGACCCCTTAGCAAGAACCAACTTGCCCAAAGTACCAAAGATGAAGAAGAAAAACTCTCTGAGACACCTCGAGTAAGGAAACTGTGATACATAGAAGCAAACATGAAAATAAAGATAAGAAACGAAGGCCAAGGGTCCAAGTAAACTTTCCATCACGCCAATAGGACAAGGAACGGTGGAGAAGGCTCAGAACAAAACTGAGGTCGCCAGAGTAGAGAGCGAGTAGGTCTAGGCGTTCGGGGCAACAAAGAAACCAATTAGAAGAGGAGGAGAGTTGGAGAAGAGTTGGTGATGGATTCTGGGCACTCGCATGATGGTGAGAGGCAAAGGATACACATCTACAAAAAATGATGGAAAGAAGGGATTTAGGCAGTTACATGGTTTGAACAAAGGATCAACTTGTGCAGAATCACAAAAGGAAACCAACACTGAAGGAATCGGGGGAAATAGATGAGAAACGAGAAATGTATAAGAAAAAAGAAAACCAGATTTACTGTTCCTGGCGGGTCGCTCTCCCACTCAAGGTAGGAGACGACACCACAAATATTGGATCAAAATATGAACGGCCCAGATAAAGCAAATAATCACATTAGGAAACTAAGGTGCGTGACAACATGAAAAAATCCAATTAATTTAATAAAGTGACATTGCATTTAATTTCCTTTTTTATCTTTCTTCATTTTATGGTCCAAAACTTTTCCAAATTAAGTGAAAATTTGCACAAAGATCAATTAATGCGTAGATTCTGATTATGCAATTAGATTTTCATTTTGAAGACTTTTGATTCATTATTTAATCAAATCTTAGTTTCTCTTACCTCATGCATTAATGGCATTAGAATTATCCAAATTTGGTGAAAGTTTGTCCACAAGTTATATTTGATGCGCTGAATATAAATTTACTTTTATTTCCATCTTTTGGAGTTATTTATCTTATTATTCCACTTATATGGTTTTAATACATTTTCTCTCTCCTAAACTCACCTTATATATTCAAGGTTGACCAAATTAGATGAAAATTGACACATGGGCTATTTTTAGGATGTAGATTATGAATTTGAAGTTTGTTTTCACTTTTGTGATTTTCTTTTATGAGATATATCATATTTGACATTTATGGCCCTTTATTACATTAGTTATCCCATATATCCTTATTAGAACTATTATGCCTTCAATTACGTTCCAAAACTTCATATTACTCTCCTAAGACTTATGTGTGGTTATTTTGCACGAATTATTATGAAATCTCCATTTATCGCATGTGACATATTTTATGTGTCTATTATTGGGCCTAAGACTAATGTGAAAACATGTATTAACTCAAGAGGATTTTACTTAACATCTTTTAGGTCTCAACTTTGTTTGGCTAAGACAAAAGGTCAAATTTCTAGGGTAGGGTTCAAGATCTAGTTTGTTACAACACACCACCCCTTAAAGGGATTTTGTCCTTCAAATCAAAACATCCATATAAAAGCAAACAACTATTCACCACCCCTTAAAGGATTCGTCTTATTAAGTCAAAACTACACTTTAGGTACAAAGGATTCCACTACACTTCCTTACAAGCGTCATGCAAAAAGGAAACATTAACTTATAAAGCCTAACTATGGATTACCTTGTTCATGTTCCTCCTCATGAACTTCTTCACCATCTAAAACAAAAACTCTTCCAACTCTTCTTTCCACATGTCTTCTACCATTATTGTTTCGATTTATTCTGATGAGGTACTTGAGGTGCTTGTTGTTGAGATGGTACATGCCCATTATGAAGCATGGGGCACTTAGGTCGGATGTGTCTAGGTTTATTGTAGTAATGACATATCAGTAGTCTATCCTTTCCTTGAGAAACAAAGTCCTCTGATTGACGATCACCTTCAGGGTGTTTCCTTTTATGATTGTTCTCCTTATGGGACTGGAAACTGGGATATGATTCCAGAGCTAAGGCCTTATCCACCATCTGTTGAAAGGCCAAAGGCAGTTAAAGAATAAGAGAATGACCCACACTGTATCTAAGTCCTTCAAGGAATAGGTCAGACCTATGTTCCTCACTCAAACCAACTGCATAACGTTCCAATAGCAGACAATTTTATACAAATGCAGAAATAGATACATAACCTTTTCAAACTGTATAATTCAGCTTCCTTCTTCTTTAGAGCAGCAGTGTAGATGTACTTTCCATGAAAAAGCACCAAAAACTACTCCCAGGTCATGGTTGAGATGTCACGAGTCCTTGCAATTCAATTCTACCAAACTCTAGCTGGTCCATCAAGTACATAAGTAGCAAATATGACCTTCTGATGTGGAGGACATGCCATACCATCAAAAGTCCTCTCTAGATCTAACACCCAATTGTCAACTTTATGCACCATCTCTAGCTCTCCTTCACTCTTTAAGTAGGGTGGTTGCATCTTCATGAACTCCATGATTGAGTACTCCTTAGGTTTGTTAGACATAGGTGAGTTGTTTAACTTCCCTGCCATGGCTGTGGAGAGAATCTGTCTCAGCATGGTCAACTCTTGTTCAGGAATGATGACTATACCCACATTAGCAGTAGAGGCTGGGGTTTCCTATCCTATTGATGGTCCACTTTTGGCCAGAGGAGTTCCTTGAGTCACTGGAGGGGCAAAGGGTGGATCCATCCTTGGCATCCCAAACCTAGGGTTTTGGGGTGTCCCATAGCCAGTCTGGTTGTCAACAATTGAGTTATCTCCGTCCATGAGGGTTTTACCTGCACAAGGCTAGGGTACTAGTTACAAGCAACCTATGGAAAAAGGTAAACATCCTAAGGGAGAGAAGATTGAAATAATTAGATAACTGACAATCACCGGCTCTGATACCATGCCGCAAGGAGTGGGATCCTAGAGGGGAACAACTCCCTACTAGAAATAAAAAGGTAACATCCCTTGAACCAAACACCACATAAAATTTTTCACCAAAGGGATGATAACCAATTCATTTAACATGTCTGTATCATAATACTAAAAGTAGCAACAAAACTTAAAGGTTCTAACTATAATAAAGCTTGATAACATTATACAACTTTCCACCACACATGGGTGAGTCAAAAGGGAAAAATATAAGGATGCAGCTGAGGATCATCTAACCACCTCTTCTAAGTCTCCCAAAGACCAACTACATGGTTGTTGTCCAAGTTCATCTTGATTATTCTCTCCTTGCAGTAAGCCTGAGGAAGGAAGCATACCCCACATAGAGGAAAAGGAAAGATAACATCAACAAAAGCTGAGATGTGCATACTTAAAAAGGAAATTGAGCAATATGTGGAATAAAGGACATCAAAATTAAAGGCTTCCCATAGAAAAGTAAAGGATTACCCAATCAGGCATAAAAGAAAAGAATCTCAATAGAAGAAACAAATAAGAGCAAAGTATAAGAACAAGGCATCCATGTGTTTCACCTGAGACTTTACTAGACAATAATAACATGTAGGTAGAAAATAACACATCCACCAAAAATACGAGGTGAGCAGTAACTGTATCCATCCGCTCTAAATATGGAGTGGGCATAACTGTATACATCCGCCCTAAGTAGGAAACACACATCTACTCAAAATATTTTCATATGCATGAATTTTTAACATCTTTATTCAAATGTGGGAATGTTCACATCCACATAAAATAACATGTAACATTATACTAGAAGTCACAACATGATGCAAACCAAAAGAATAAGCAAGTATAAAAGAGAATAGAGAGGTGAGAACATCTAAAAAAATAAAGTGGGATCATAGGATCCATGCCATCTCATTATGTGCCATATAAAATATCCACTACAACGGTGGGCAAGTAAGAATATATCACAAAAGAATGTTCCACCATAGGAAAAACATAAGAAAGATACCAAGAAAATATCTAATCTGATCACAAGAACAGTAACAATGTAAGGTACTTCACATGAATCATATTTTCCAAAAGAACAAGATAATGTATAGGCTATTGTCCATAGGACCAAGAGAAAGAAGAAAATAGGTGAATTGCTCAAAAGGAATAATAGGGGATGAAAACATACCTCTCTTTTGAGTCTAACAATCCAAGGTCACTCCTAGATCCAAATCTAGGTCTCCAAAGCACCTATGATCATGTATGTGAAATTAGGGTTAGAATTACATTGATTTCTCAAATCCTAGAAGTCACGTTTTT
Source organism: Alisma plantago-aquatica (assembly GCA_963693085.1). Taxonomy (NCBI): domain Eukaryota; kingdom Viridiplantae; phylum Streptophyta; class Magnoliopsida; order Alismatales; family Alismataceae; genus Alisma; species Alisma plantago-aquatica. The sequence goes on from OY856414.1 coordinate 367,394,574, forward strand.
CGTAATGTATGAATTAGGTTATGGAAACCATGGAATATTTTCTTTTATATTATTCTGATTCCAAAACATATTTTATAATATTTTTTTGACTTATAGATATCTAGTTATGAATTTTACAAGTTATTATTTATTTAGATTAATCCATTAAAATTACTTATTATTAAACATTGGATTTAGGTGAAAAAACCAACACCATTAGAAATCTTAAATTTTTATAAATTTATTGACTATTTATTCATATTTTTCTGATAAGTAATTAATTTTTTGTGAATTTTCAATAATAGGCCAATCATATAAATCCACGTAAGTAAAACGGTTGCGAGAAAGAAGAGAGAGGGAGAGGGCCACGTGGTTCGAGGGTGCCCAATCATGGCTTGCCAACTTGGCCAACTCCACAAACATTTGGGCAAGTTGCCTCAGTGCGGAAAAGAAAAAGAAAAGATGTGAGATGACCTTTTTACCCCTGGTGCGAAAAATAAAAAACAAAAGAAAATGGAGGGAAAACCGGGGAAAATGCCTTGGGGATCATTACTTCCAAGTGTCGCACCATGGCCTGTGAAGCTGCTCCAAGCAAAGAATCAAAAGCCCTCAAATCCATGAGACAACTAGAAGAAGGTCCCAACACCTTCGCCACATCGCCACGAAGTCAACGGGCCAAAGAACAACCATCTTCCACATCCAGAGTCTACAAACAACTCCTTCCATGACATAAATGAGGCTGGAAAGGAACCACACGAAAAGACCACATGTTCGATAAATTAGACCCTCACAAAGATTCGGGAGGTCAAGTCATAGGCAAAGGACCCCTTAGAAAGAACCATGCTTGCCCAAAGTGCCAAAGCCGAAGAAGAAAAACTCTCTCAGACACCTCGAGTAGGGAAATCACGATACATAGAAACAAACATGAGACGAAATGTAAGAAATGAAGGACGAGGGTCCAAGTAAACTTACTGTCATACCAATTTGACAGGGAGTGATAGAGAAGGCTCAGAACAGAACCAAGGTCGCCAGAGTAGAGAGCGAGTAGGTCCAAGTGTTCGGGGCAACAAAGAACCCAATTGGAAGAGGAGGAGAGTTGGAGAAGGGTCGGTGATGGATTCTGGGCACTCGCATAATGGTAAGAGGCAACAGATACACGTCTGCAAAAAATGGTGGAGATAAGGGATTTAGGCGTTTACTATATATATGGTTACTTGGTTTGATAAAAGGATCAAATTGTGCAGAATCGTAAGAGGAAACCAACGACGAAGGAATCAGGAGAAACAAATGAGAAATGAGAAATCTAGAAGAAAAAGAAAATCAAATTTAATGTTCCCAACGGGTCGCTCTCCTACTCAAGGTAGGAGGTGACGCCACAACCGTTGGATTGAAATATGAATGGTCCAGACAAAGTGAATAATTGCATTAGGAAACTAAGGCGCGGACAGCGTGACAAAATCTAATTAATTTAATAAAGTGACATTGCATTTAATTTCTTTTTTCTCTTTCTTCATTTGAGGGTCCAAACCTTATCCAAATTAAGTGAAAATTTGCATAGAGGCCAATTTAAACATGCAGATTCTGATTATACAATTAGATTTTCATTTTGGAGACTTTTGATGCATTATTTAATCAAATCTTAGTTTCTATTTCCTCATGCATTAATGGCATTATAATTATCCAAATTTGGTCAAACTTTGTACACAAGTTATCTTTGATGGGTTGAATGCAAAGTTACTGCTATTTCCATATTTTGGAGTTATTTATCTTATTATTCCACTTATATGGCTTTAACACATTTTCTCTCTCCTAAACTCACCTTATATATTCAAGGTAGTCCAAATTAGATGAAAATTGACACATAGGCTATTTTAGGATGTAGATTATGAATATGAAGTTTGCTTTCACTTTTGTGATTTCCTTTTATGAGATATGTCATATTTGACATTTGTGGCCCTTTATTACATTAATTATACCATATATCCTTATTAGAACTATTATTACTTCAATTATGTTCCAAAACTTCATATTACTCTCCTAAGAGTTAGAAGTGGTTATTTTGCACAAATTATTATGAAATCTCCATTTATCACATGTGACATATTTTATGTGTCTATTATTGGGCCTAAGACTAATGTGAAAACATATATTAACTCAAAAGGATTTTACTTAACATCTTTTAGGTCTCAACTTTGTTTGTCTAAAGAAAAAAAAGGTCAAAGTTCTAGGGTAGGGTTCAAGATCTAGTTTGTTACAATACACCACCCCTTAGAGGGATTTCGTCCTTGAAATCAAAACATCCATATAAAAGCAAACAACTATTCACCACCCCTTAAAGGATTCCTCTTATTAAGTCAAAACTACACTTCAGGCACAAAGGGTTCCACTACACTTCCTTACAAGTGTCATGTAAAAAGGAAACATTAACTTATAAACAAAAAGGAAACATTAACTTATAAAACCTAACTATGGATCACCTTGTTCATGTTCCTCCTCATGAACTTATTCACCATCTAAAGCAAAAACTCTTCCAGCTCTTCTTCCCACAAGTCTTCTACCATTATTGTTTCCATTAATCTGATGAGGTACTTGTGGTGCTTGTTGTTGAGCTGGTACACACCCATTATGAAGCTTGGGGCACTTTGGTCGGATGTGTCCAGGTTCATTGTAGTAATGACATATCAGGAGTCTATCCTTTCCTCAAGCAATAGAGTCCTCTGATCGACGATCACCTTCAGGGTGTTTCCTTTTATGATTGTTTCCTTATGTGACTGGAAACCAGTATATGATTCCACCGCTAAGGCCTTATTCACCATATGTTGAAAGGGCAAAGGTAGTTGCGGAATAAGATAATGACCCACGTTGTATTTAAGTCCTTGAAGGAATATGTCATCCCTACGTTCCTCACTCAAACCAACTGCATAACGTTCCAACAATAGAAACTTTTGTACAAATGCAGAAACAAATAGGAAAACTTGATTCAAACTATAGAATTCAACTTACTTATTCTTTAGAGAAGCATTGCAGATGTACTTTCCACAAAAAAGAACCAAAAACTACTCCCAGGTCATGGTTGAGATGTCACAAGTCCTTGCAATTCCATTCCACCAAACTCTAGCTGGTCCATCAAGTACATAAGAAACAAATCTGACCTTCTAGTATGGAGGACATGCCATCCCATCAAAATTCCTCTCTAGAGAAAACACCCAATCGTCAACTTTATCCACCATCTCTAGCTCTCCTTCACCCTTGAAGTAGGGTGGTTGCATCTTCATGAACTCCATGATTGAGTACTCCTTAGGTTTGTCAGACACAGGTGGGTTGTTTAACTTCCCTGCCATGGCTGTGGAGAGATGCTGTCTCAGCATGGTCAACTCTTGTTCAGGAGTGATGACTATACCCGCATTAGCAGCACCAAAGGCTGGGGTTTCCTATCCTACTGATGGTCCACCTCCGGTCGTAGGAGTACCTTAAGTTACTGGAGGGGTAAAGGGTGGATCCATCCTTCGCATCCCAAATCTAGGGTTTTGGGGTGTCTCATAGACGGACTGGTTGTCAACAGTTGAGTTATCTCCCGCCATGAGGGTTTTTCCTGCACAAGGAAAGGGTACTAGTTATAAGCAACCTATGGAAAAAGGTAAACATCCTAAGGGAGACGAGATTGAAATAGTTAGATAACCGACAACTACTGGATTTGATACCATGCTGTAAGGAGTGGGATCCCAGAGGGGAACCACTCCCTACTAGAAATAAAAAGGCAACGTCCCTTGAACCAAACACCACATTAATTTTTTCACCAAAGGAATAATAACCAATTCATTCAACATGTATGTATCATAATACCAAAAGTAGCAGTGGAATTTAAAGATTCTAACTATTACAAAGCTTGATAACATTATACAACTTTCCACCACACATGGGTGAGTCAAAAGGGAAAACTATAAGGATCCGGTTGAGGATCATCTAACCACCTCTTCTAAGTCAACAAATAAGAGCAAAGTATAAGAATAAGGCATCCATGTGTTTCAACTGTGACATTACAAGACAATAATACCATGTAGGTAGGAAACAACACATCCACCAAAAATATGACGTGAGTGGGAACTGTATACATCCACTCTAAATATGGAGTGGACAAGAACTATATTATTCCCCCCTGAGTAGGAAATACACATATACTCATAATATATTTTTATATGCATGAATCTTTAACATCTGCATTCAAACGTGGGAATGTTCACATCCACATAAAATAACATGTAACATTATACTAGCAGTCACCACATGATGTGTTACGACCCCACCTTCCGGTAACCCCCAATTAAGGGAGACTGAGAGGTCAAAGCCGTACCCATGATTTCTGGATCAAAGGTTCGACATTTAACCAAGAACAATTATTAAATTTTAACAGACTAAACTGGAAAGCTGTAAGAAAATAAATTTTGCATACCTGTTTGAAAACTTGGATCTCTAAACTTTTATCCACTTAGGAATTCTACTCTAACTAATCCTCCTTGTATTTTTCTTCATGTATTTCACAATATGACAATTTACTATTTGTCCTTTTGGCTTGTACCTAAAACGCCGACAAACAAAACGTCGGTCAGCCGAAGCTGGTATGTGGGGAAAACATTAATCATGCAAATATGTTAACAACGTAATCATTCAATTAATCATTTAAAAACCAAGATTATGTTTTAAATATAACTCTGCGATCCAAGAGTACCCTATCCTCTGTGTTGTCCCCATTAAACCCCTCATGATCCACCTATCAAGTGAACCAGTTTCTAGGGTTGAGTCACATGGAACTACTCATAGGTAGACCACTCCTTAACTCATGGTATGCTAAAGAGTCTCATGGCACTACACGTGGGTAGCCCAATTTCTAACTCTCGGTAACCTAGACCTTGCTCTAGGATTACCCCTCTTTTTTTGCCTTTTCAAAGCAACAGAGGTGGACCCGGATCTAGCCAGTTATATATGCACTTTTATAGTGATAATCATAGTCACTTTATATTTGCAGGAAATAAATAGACACCCAACATTTATTTTCAAGCAACCGATAAAACTTCGGGAATCGCCGTGAAACTAGAGCGATTATTCATAAGTGTAACCACATACCTGATCCAGAGCAATTTGATGTCCAAGCATTAATATTCAATACAATCAAACAAGCAATCAACAATATCTTGAAAATAATGCATAACATCCAAGTGTCATTATTTTATTCAAAACATTCTCAAGATCGACTTGGATCCTACCTTATGATTTCTAGGCCGACCTTAGGGTTTTATTAGGGTTTTAGCCCTCATTATACATTTACCACTTTTAATGCTCTATTAGTCCATAAACCCTACTTTCAACATCATAGGCACAATTATCATGTTCATGTTTCTTTGAATTGATAACTCAACAAAGAATTATAGTTCGATTCTCAAGGAACCCTAATTACTACAATTCTCGTCGTTTATGTCAGCAAACCCTAATGTATCATTAATTCCACTTTATACACTAGGAACCCCAAATTATCCACATTAATGATCTTTTATACTCAAATTGTATTTATAACAACATAAGTCTGTCTTATTCATGGATTTGCACAATTAAAACCATTAAAAGACATATTCTCCTAAATTAGGGTTTCTAATCCTATTAATGCAAACTTAGATATATGAAACCCTAATTTAAGCCAATTATGCACAAATATCATCCTTTTTATTATCAACATGTTAATATTCATTCAAAACATTCAGGGAACATCATTATATTCAACTATCATCAATTCTAAGGGTTTTTCATTAATTAAACCATTAAAGATGATAACTTTATATACTTTTTGAATTGCAAATATAATCAGGCTTCAATTATATTTTTATTGCATTCCTCTCATTTTTCTAAGCAACTTTCATATATTACATGTCATCATCAGAGTCATGAATAATTAACTACGAATTATTTCAAGTTAATGCACTTACCGGCCAATCGGGAGACGCCACGTCATCGTAGCGTGTGCATCGGCCAGCTAGTCTTTTTATTCCAGTGAGGTGATTAAAACATAACACAAGGATGATACTACCCCTCGCTCTGTGCCTTGGGGTTCTTCCTGCCTAGGGGCAAAACCGTCAAATGGACTTTGGCCTTCTTCAAGCTCGCGCAGAACCAGGCTGCGCGGCCGACGGTCAACCAGGGGGGTTGACTCCCACCTCCATTGCTCAGATCAACCAGGTCTTGGACCCCTCGGCTCCGCCAAGCCTTCCCGAACTCAACGGCGGTCTCCACGTGATCCGCGGTGGTCGGGGGAGGTCTTCCCACCAATCCGCCTTCTAAGAAAAGAGCACGCATAGGGGATCCAAACTACTCCCCCATTGGGCTCCTCCGCTCGCACCTTGACCCTGCGATTTCCCTCACCGCTGACTAGGGAAGCCTCACACCCCAATGTGAGACTGTCGTCTCCCTACCATCCATATCTGTTGCTCTATCTCCCTCTCAACTTCATGCCTGCGGACGGAAGCTCCACTTCCTCTCTTCACCACAACACCCAGCTCCATCGTCTGGGGTCCCCATGTGACGATTCGACCTCTTCCAGCCATCCTTGGTCTGCTGACCTCGACATCTACTGGCAGAAGTCCGTGCAGTAGGTCTGAGTGCATCAAGTCTCCCCCATCTTGATTCCATGATAGCCGATAGACGACCACGCTCTGAAGGTCACCTTCCATAGATCGACCGACATTATGCCGTGGAGAGAACCCTAATCTAAGGAGGATGAAGAAGAACACAAGAAGAGATGATAGACTAGGAAGGGAAGTCTTCTATGAGGAGAGTCATCACCCTCATGCTTCGTAGGCATATACCTATATATATATTCTCTTACTTATTGAACCCTTCCTTGATCTTGCCTCTTCGAGGATTCTTTCCTTATACTCTCTCAATACTTCCCAAAGGTAGATGGACTCCTTTTCTAACGAGAGTCCACGTGGGTTCATGACTTACGAATGGAAAGGTATTAACCATAAAATATACACCTTTGCACTACCCCCTCTTTCCTTTATCTTTCTTTTAAGCATTAAAAGATGTCCTGTTCTATTCACAATTATCTCCAATTACACGAATAGGGAGAAGCCAAGGCATATCTATATTTCTCTCAATTTTTCTCTTACTTTTCTTGTTAAACCATGCTTCCTATTTCCTTTAGGAAACTAACATATTGTTCATTTATTTGACTTCCATGTAAAAGGTGGATAATCTTTTAATTAATTATCTGGTCCACCTATTATCTTGGATTATCCTAGAAATCCTCTCATTATCTTATTTATTTCTTATTAAAACATCTATTTTTGAGGATTTCTTTTTATCTTTCTTTTTATTTTTCCTCATTGGCATTCCATTTAATATTAGGAATCCTTTGGATACAAAAATTCCACCAAGGCTAACTCAATTATACCTCTTTTCACTTATTTTCCACCTTTTACCATTGTTTTTAATTTCTTTCTTAATAAATAAATATTTAATTGATCTTTTCTTTTCTTATTGCACTCTCTATGCAACTTTGGACTCCTTGGAACCCAAGAGGCACAAAATCCCTCTTTGGATTTATCTTCTAGAGGTTTCCACATTTTTTTCTTTTCTCAAATATTCAATTATTCATTTACTAATTGAATTTTCTTGTTATTTGGGCCCAATAGCCAATAAAGCCCACAACAAAATCATCAAGGCTATTGTAAATGAAATCCACGTATTCAAACAAATTATATCATTATTTGTTCAAATATCTTTAATATGAACCCAAAATCTGGGTTGTAACATCCTTCCCCTCTTATAGGAATTTTGTCCTCAAAATTCTATCAAGCAAACACACAATTCAGGATAGGACTTTTTCCATGTCCATCATTGGCCCCTATGTGGCTTTACCTTACCCATGGCGCTTGCAAAGAACCTTTAGCATCACATGTTCTTTTCTCTGAGTTCTTTCACTCTGGCGTCTATAAACTGCACAGGTGACTCAGGTCATTTCAGCCTCCCTTGGGCTCACTAGGTTCATTGCTCAACACATGGTCTGAGTACCTCACATAGTGCTCTAAATTGGACACCTAGAACTTATCACACATTACATTATCGTGTGGGGTAAGGTCAAACAAAACCTTCTCCACCAAACCATGTCAAAAGAACCCATGTATCGGGGACTCAGCTCCCTTAGCTATAACTTAGAGGGGTCGGATTTTCACATCACATATTCTCCCACAGTGAACTGCATGTCAGTCTACTTTGCATCTGCTCATGACTTTTGTCGTCTCTTGGCTCCTTTCAGCCATTACACGATCAAAGCGACTTCATCTACACACACTGTGGTCCTTTTCTAACCATCATGTGGTCCTTTCACCAACATCACCTTACTGAAGTGGTGACCAACACAACCTCCCTTACAGAGCTTCCTTAAATCCCGATACTGGCTATGGTGGTTATCATCACATCTTATCATAGGACAAGAACTGTCTCTAGATATCACCCTGAACAAGCGCACATGCTCTCACCAGACCCTTTAGTCTGGGTCATACTAACCATTAGTTAGGGATGATAAACTGTACTAACATCAAGTTCTTCATGTACCTACTTCCACCTTATGGAAGCGAACCATTCAGTTATACTCAAAACCTTTGAACTCGCATCACAGTGTAGTTGAACCATCTCCCTCATATGTAGTTCAACCAGATATGTTCCTTGACATAACTCTTTCTTTCTCATGTCATCTAGATAAGGCGATCTACCATAACCTATATTGCATTTCGACCTTCCTTGGTCTAGGGGAGACTTACAACAACCATAGTGATGGACTCCCTTTCTCTTTTGGGGACTTCTTTATCCCTTACATCAATGCACTGGGTCACTGGTGTTCGTCCCTCTCCCTCGACTTGCATGGCCACATACCACATGTAACTTTATCTTAGGCATCTAAAGTACTAATGTCACTTATTATCTTTGTAGTACGGTGTATGGTGATCATGATCTCTTGTATGTCATTATTCCTCAAGATCTATTCCTCAAAAACCCTAAACCACTCTAGTCGGGGTTTCATCACCTCCCTTTCCAAAGAAGTGCATCTGAGGTTCTACAATCATCCTTTCATTGCATCAAGGCCTAGGCTGGCTAACCAAACAACCATTAACTTGTTCAACAGATCTTGTTACATATGAGTGTTAGCCAAACATATCTTCTTTCCAAACTTAGGGTTAGCCTAATAACCTCTTCTAGTCTCTAGCCCTACTAGGCAACTATATCTCAACCAGAGCATCCATTACCACTTCACATCCTTAGGTATTAGGTAATGATGAAGACATACACTTTCATGTGTTCCACTTATCATCTCGTCTCAAACTCCAGGTCTATATTCATCAAGAACACTCTATGATTTCCTCATCATGGTGATCAAACTCAACCTGGTATAACTTGTAGTTCCACATAGCTCATGATAAAACATTCTCAATAGATGACTACCTCATTTCTCTTAGTGTTTGCAAACCATCCATGTATCATTCACTTTACCAGGGTATGTTATCTTCTCTATCCCCATTTCTCATGGCAACGTTCCAATCTACATCATCTCTTATCCTTGGTGTATGGCATGCATAATGTCTTATCTCTCACCCCCATAACAAGAGGAAATAAGCATTTGAATGTAGTCCAAATACAGAGTTCTTCCTATTCCAAGAGTAGAGATGGTACATCCCACCTTACCAATACACCTTTACATCTAAGTTGCAACGTGCCACATATCACAAACATCATGATATCAAAGTTACTTCCATGGTAAACTGGTCTCGAACCTACTTTGGTTTACACACAACCCTTGGTCATCTCCTCAAGGTCTATAGGGTGCCGACACTTTTTGGGGTCATCCCTCTTCCTTTATGCATCCATAGAGTGCCCTACTCCTCTGCCCTTTGGGTCCCATGAGTTCATGAAGGTGATCAATCTCCTAACCCATGGCCCTTAGACAATGATAGCTGTTACCTCCCGACCCTATGGTCATGTGCAACTAGGGAATTAGGCAACTCCTACTTCCATCGGTCTTATCCCTACCTGACCCTAGGATAGACTTAGGATTCTTCATTTATAGTACATGTCTAACTTGGAACCTTTCCCAAGCCTTCATCATCTCTCTTTCTACATTCAAGGGCTGTCTTTCATCCTTTTATAGGGGTCAAGGTGACCTGCCTACCTTGGTCAGGCCCCATACCGGTTACCTCCATGGTAATACATCCACATGCACTTAGAGATGGTTATCTATGGGTCTACATGTTCATTCTCATACCATGTACTTTTAACTTAGCTCCTCAAGATCCTATGAGACCTCTTTAGGTTAACTCAAAAACTAGTGTACCCCCTTCAAAAGGGTCCCTCTCCTAGGATGGTAGGAAACTATCTCTTGACAACACGGTCACAACCGCCCTTAGGTCTAGGGTTTACATCCATATGCTTAACCCTAGTAAGCTATTAAGGCACAAGCAGACCACTAAACCAGGCTAGGTCATCTGGGTTCTCATTCCTCAACATTAGATCAAGGTCACACCTTCCCACATCATCAACTTAGCTGGGAGGGGTTTACCAAACATACCCTAAACGTAAGGGGTTTTCCTTTCCTTTCAACATAGGAAGTTCCATGCCCACATCTATAGAAACTCAACTCTCATTACGAGCATTAGGTAAACCACTTCCCCTCTTAGGCCTAGGAACCCTAGGTTCACTTTTAGGTGTCCAACTGCATGCTCTATCTCTTAACCACGAAATCAGGCATGACATGCACTTCCTATCATCCTTCTATTCGAGCAATACTTCGGAGTTGAGTCCTCTTCAAGGACAACCAACAAGGTACCAGGCCTCACCACCTGTTACCAAACCTCTCCGGGTCTAAGGAACTCTTCTTCTCATCTATACCATAGGTACAAAGGTACCAGCAGACTCATCCTCTCTCTAGGGTTTGGTTCCTCTCATGGCAACCAAGACATCATCAACCTCTAGGGATCAAGCATGAGGCAACCACTATCATCCACTTAGGTTGCATCTTCCTCGACTCCCCATTGTTCCTCATATCTCGGGGTTTTAGGCTTCCAACCTTCTTACTAGGTTTCCTGCTCTCTCTCTAGATCTAACCAACCTCACCATTAGAGGTCCTCTCTTCATGAAGGACCAACCTCAAAAGCATGCACCTACCTAGATGAAGCCTATGTTCAACTTATGTTTGCTCACGATTATCCATAGCCCCTTATGCTTATCACATAAGCTATCCAGCAAACTCTCATGTCTAGGGTTTCAACCTATTGCTCGTACTACTGATACATTCTGGGTGCATATTATGCCCATATAAGCTCATGGGGTTCCCATAGGTTCTTCTCTAACCTCATCAATGAAGGAGCTATCCTTCACTCTAACATGGACGACCCTCCCCAGGGTTGGGTCACCAGAGGTACTAGGTCATCCAACCTCTCATGGCTCATATGTCATCCAAGGCATGCCCATCCAAACACCTGGTCTAACTCATCATGCCATCTCTCTCTCTAACCTTCACTTAGGGTTAGGGTTGACATCATCCTCAGAGGATGTTCCAGGTCTCTGCTTGTAATGGAGATCTCTACCTCCAAGACTAACTCTCTTTACTTATCCTCCTGATAAGAAGGCCTAGCCTCAAGTCTCTCCTGAGGGCATGACAACTTATGTCATACGACCTAAGCATGTATCTATTCTTTACGCTTAATCTATTAAGCTTATGTCCATGACATCTTATTTACATGATTTTTATTAATTTGGTGAAGGATTCCTTAAACCTTATCAACCTTATCCATACCTCAAGAGGGTGAGGAGAAGAGAGAAAACCCTAATCCTTAAGGTCCTTAATAGAATTTGTGATGAGAAGGGATGAATAAGATGAGAAAGTCCTAAAGGTATCTTATTTCGATTCATACCCTAAGACTTTGGCCAGGAAGTCACATGGATCCGGGAGTCCTCGTATTCCGACTAGCGGTGTGGAGGAAAATATTTCCAACCCCCGGTTGTGATCCTTTTCTAGACACCTCCGTCTTTCGAATAATCCTCTAATAACTCCCTTGGGTTCTATGGAGTTTGTAAAATTTAATAATTATTAATGGTTAACTGAGGAACCTACGCTCTGATACCAAATGTTACGACCCCACCTTCCGGTAACCCCCAATTAAGGGATACCGAGAGGTCAAAGCCATACCCATGATTTCCGGATCAAAGGTTCAACATTTAACCAAGAACAATTATTAAATTTTAACAGACTAAACTGGAAAGCTGTAAGAAAATAAATTTTGCATAACTTTTTGAAAACTTGGATCTCTAAACTTTTATCCACTTAGGGATTCTACTCTAACTAATCCTCCTTGTATTTTTCTTCATGTATTTCATAATATGACGATTTACTGTTTGTCCTTTTGGCTTGTACCTAAAATACCGACAAACAAAACGTCGGTCAGCCGAAGCTGGTATGCGGGGAAAACATTAATCATGCAAATATGTTAACAACATAATCATTCAATTAATCATTTAACAACCAAGATTACGTTTTAAATATAACTCCGCGATCCAAGAGTACCCTATCCTCTGTGTTGTCCCCATTAAACCCCTCATGATCCACCTATCAAGTGAACCAGTTTCTAGGGTTGAGTCACATGGAACTACTCATAGGTAGACCATTCCTTAACTCATGGTATGCTAAAGAGTCTCATGGCACTACACGTGGGTAGTCCAGTTTCTAACTCTCGGTAACCTAGACCTTGCTCTAGGATTACCCCTCTTTTTTTTGCCTTTTCAAAGCAACAGAGGTGGACCCAGATCTAGCCAGTTATATATGCACTTTTATAATGATAATCATAGTCACTTTATAGTTGCAGGAAATAAATAGACACCCAACAATTATTTTCAAGCAACCGTTAAAACTTCAAGAATCACCGTGAAACTAGAGCGATTATTCATAAGCGTAACCACATACCTGATCCAGAGCAATTTGATGTCCAAGCATTAATATTCAATACAATCAAACAAGCAATCAGTAATATCCTGAAAATAATGCATAACATCCAAGTGTCATTATTTTATTCAAAACATTCTCAAGATTGACTTGGATCCTACCTTATGATTTCTAGGTCGACCTTAGGGTTTTATTAGGGTTTTAGCCCTCATTATACATTTACCACTTTTAATGCTCTGTTAGTCCATAAACCCTACTTTCAACATCATAGGCACAATTATCATGTTCAGGTTTCTTTGAATTGATAACTCAACAAAGAATTATAGTTCGATTCTCAAGGAACCCTAATTACTATAATTCTCGTTGTTTATGCCAGCAAACCCTAATGTATCATTAATTCCACTTTATATACCAGGAACCCCAAATTATCCACATTAATGATATTTTATACTCAAATTGTATTTATAACAACATAAGTCTGTCTTATTCATGGATTTGCACAATTAAAATCATTAAAAGACATATTCTCCTAAATTAGGGTTTCTAAGCCCATTAATGCAAACTTAGATATATGAAACCCTAATTTAATCCAATTATGCACAAAGACCATCCTTTTTATTATCAACAGGTTAATATTCATTCAAAACATTCAGGGAACACCATTATATTCAACTATCATCAATTCTAAGGGTTTTTCATTAATTAAACCATTAAAGATGATAACTTTATACACTTTTTGAATTGCAAATAGAATCAGGCTTTAATTATATTTTTATTGCATTTCTCTCATTTTTCTAAGCAACTTTCATATATTACATGTCATCATCAGAGTCATGAATAATTAACTACAATTATTTCAAGCTAATGCACTTATCGGCCAATCGGGAGACACAACGTCATCGTAGCGTGTGCATCGGCCAGCTAGTCTTTTTATTCCAGTGGGGCGATTAAAACATAATGCAAGGATGATACTACCCCTCGCTCTATTCCTTGGGGTTCTTCCTGCCCAGGGGCAAAACCGTCAAACGGACTTTGGCCTTCTTCAAGCTCGCGTAGAACCCGGCTGCACGGCCGACGGTCAACCAGGGGGGTTGACTCCCACCTCCATTGCTCCGATCAACCAGGTCTTGGACCCCTCGGCTCCGCTAAGCCTTCCCGAACTTGGCGGTGGTTTCCACGTGATCCACGGTGGTCGTGGGAGGTCTTCCCATCAATCTGCCTTCTAAGAAAAGAGCACACACAGGGGATCCAAACTACTCCCCCATTGGGCTCCTCCGCTCACACCTCGACCCTGGGATTTCCCTCACCGCTGACTAGGGAAGCCTCACGCCCCAATGTGAGACTGTCGTCTCCCTACCATCCATCTCTGCTTCTCTATCTCCCTCTCAACTTCATGCCTATGGAGGGAAGCTCCGCTTCCTCTCTTCACCACAACACCCAGCTCCATCGTCTGGGGTCCTCATGTGACGATTCGACCTCTGCCAGCCATCCTTGGTCTGCTAACCTCGACATCTGCTGACGGAAGTCTGTGCAGTAGGTCTGAGTGTAGCAAGTCTCCCTCATCTTGATTCCATGATAGCCGATAGACGACCACGTTTTGAAGGTCACCTTCCATAGATCGACCGACATTATGCCGTGGAGAGAACCCTAATCTAAGGAGGATGAAGAAGAACGCAAGAAGAGATGATAGACTAGGAAGGGAAGTCTGCTACGAGGAGAGTCATCACCCTCATGCCTCATAGGCATATACATATATATATTCTCTTACTTATTGAACCCTTCCTTGATCTTGCCTCTTCGAGGATTCTTTCCTTATACTCTCTCAATTACTTCCCAAAGGTACATGGACTCCTTTCCTAATGAGAGTCCGCGTGGGTTCATGACTTACGAATGGAAAGGTATTAACCATAAAATATACACCTTTGCACACCCCCCTTTTCCTTTATCGTTCTTTTAAGCATTAAAAGACGTCCTCTTCTATTCACAAATATCTCCAATTAAACAAATAGGGAGAAGCCAAGGCATATCTATATTTCTCTCAATTTTTCTCTTACTTTTCTTGTTAAACCATGTTTCCTATTTCCTTTAGGAAACTAACATATTGTTCATTTATTTGACTTCCATGAAAAAGGTGGATAATCTTTTAATTAATTATCTGGTCCACCTATTATCTTGGATTATCCTAGAAATCCTCTCATTATCTTATTTATTTCTTATTAAAACATCTCTTTTTGAGGATTTCTTTTTATCTTTCTTTTTATTTTTCCTCATTGGCATTCCATTTAATATTAGGAATCCTTTGGATACAAAAATTCCACCAAGGCTAACTCAATTATACCTCTTTTCACTTATTTTCCACCTTTTACAATTATTTTTAATTTCTTTCTTAATAAATAAATATTTAATTGATCTTTTATTTTCTTATTGCACTCTCTATGCAACTTTGGACTCCTTGGAACCCAAGGAACCAAAGAGGCACACAATCCCTCTTTGGATTTACCTTCTAGAGGTTTCCACATTTTTTTCTTTTCTCAAATATTCAATTATTCATTTACTAATTGAATTTTCTTGTTATTTGGGCCCAATAGCCAATAAAGTCAAAAAAAAATCATCAAGGCTATTGTAAATGAAATCCACATATTCAAACAAATTATATCATTATTTGTTCAAATATCTTTAATATGAACCCAAAATCAGGGTTGTAACATGATGCATATCAAAAGAATAAGCAAATATAAAAGAGAGTAAGAAAGATGAGAACATCCAACAAAATAAAGTGGCATCAGAGGATCCATTCCATCTCAGAACGTGCCATATAAAACATCCACTACAAAGGTGGGAAGTAAGCACATATCACAAAAGAATGTTCCACCCATGTAAGGTACTTCACATGAAGCATATTTTCCAAAAGAACAAGATAATGTATAGGCTATTGTCCATAGGACCGAGAGAAAGAAGAAAATAGGTGAATTGCTCAAAAGGAATAATAGGGGATGCAAACACACCTCTCTTTTGAGTCTAACAGTCTAAGGTCACTCCAACATTTAAATCTAGGTCTCCGAAGCACCTATTATCATGTATGTAAATTTAGGGTTAGAATTACATGGATTTCACAAACCCTAAAAGTCACCTTTTTCTTAATGTACAAATTAGGTTATGTAAACTATGGAATATTTTAGTTTATATTATTCTGAGTCCAAAACATATTTTATTATATTTTTTTGACTTATAGATATCTAGTTATGAGTTTTACAAGTTATTATTTATTTAGATTTATACATTAAAATTACTTATTATTAAACATTGGATTTAGGTGACAAAACAACACCATTACAAATCTTACATTTTTCTAAATATATTGACTATTTGTTCATATTTTTCTGATCAATAATTAATTTATTGTGAATTTTCGAAAACAGACCAATCACATAAATCCACGTTAGTAAAACAGTTGCGAGAAAGAAGGGAGAGAGGGAGAGGACTGTGCGGTCCTAGTTGGCCCAATCAGGGCTTGACAACTTGGCCAACCCCATAGACAGCTGGGCAAGTTGCATCAGTGCGGAAAAGAAAAAGAAAAGGCGTGAAATGGCCATTTTACCCCTAGTGCGAAAAATAAAAAACAAACGAAAATGGAGGGAAATCGGGGGAGACGCCTTGGGGATTCAACCCTTCCACGCGCTTGCACCATGGCATGTGAAGTTGCTTCAAGCAAGGAATCGACAACCCCCAAATCTGTGAAACAACTAGCAGAAGGACTCAACACCTTTGCCACATCACCACGAAGGCAACAGGCCAAAGAACATGCATCTTCCATAGCCAGACTCTACAAAAAACTCCCACCATGACAGAAATGAGGGTGGAAAGGAACTACACAAAAGACCACACATCTGACAAACTAGACCCTCAGAAAGATTCAGGAGGATGTGTCAAAGGCAAAGGACCCCTTAGCAAGAACCAAGTTTGCTCAAATTTCCAAAGTGCCTAATTAAGATATGTAGATTCTGATTATGTTATTAAATTTTCATTTTGAAGACTTTTGATGCATTATTTAATCAAATTTTAGTTTCTCTTTCCTCATGCATTAATGACATTATAATTATCCAAATTTGATGAAACTTTGTCCACAAGTTATCTTTGATGTGTTGAATGCAAATTTACTTTTATTTCCATCTTTTGGAGTTATTTATCTTATTATTCCACTTATATGGCTTTAACACATTTTCTCTCCTAAGCTCACCTTATATATTCAAGGTTGTCCAAATTAGATGAAAATTGACACATAGGCTATTTTTAGGATCCATGTATTGGACTATGCCAATCCTGTGCAACTATTCCACGTATTGGACTATGCCAATCCTGTGTAATTATTTCAGGCATTGGGTTATTATCAATCCTGTGTAATTATTCCAAACATTGGGTTATTACTAATCGTGTGCAATTATTCCAGGTATTGGGTTATTACCAATCCTGTGTAATTATTCCAGGTATTGGGTTATTATGAATCCTGTGCAATTATTCCAGGCATTGGGTTATTATCAATCCTGTGCAATTATTCTAGATATTGGGTTATTACCAATCCTGTGCAATTATTCCAGACATTGGGTTATTACCAATCCCATGCAATTATTCCAGGTATTGGGTTATGACCAATCCTGTGCAATTATTCCAGGTATTGGGTTATGATCAATCCTGTGCAATTATTCCAGGCATTGGGTTATTACCAATCCTGTGCAATTATTCCAGGTATTGGGTTATTACTAATCCTGTGTAATTATTCCAGGTATTGGGTTGTGACCAATCCTGTACAATGATTCCAGGTATTGGGTTATGACCAATCCTGTGCAATTATTCCAGGCATTGGGTTATTACCAATCCCGTGCAATTATTCCAAGTATTGGGTTACTACCAATCATGTACATCTATTCCAGGTATTAGACTATGCCAATCCTGTGTAATTCATCTCTGAATACCACATCACCTTTACTAGGCATTATACCTTGGCCAAGCCATCATACTTCTTCACATCCTTTATAACATACAAGTATTTCTCTTATCTCCTTTAAGCATATTCAAAACACTAAAACCCTTATTTGGCTATAAGCATAAAGCATGTATGATCTAGATTTCATTATTATTATTGTATTCATTTATTGTTATTATTATCTTACTAAGTTTCCATTTCTTGGTTTATTTTGAACATTATCATTTCTTACATGAGACTTTTATAAACATCTTGTTACCTCTCACTAGGCAACAACTATTCTCATGGCTCACAAAGCCCATTAAACATCTTGTTACCTATCACTATGCAACAACTAACCACATGGCTCACAAGGCCCATTAGACATCTTGTCACCTCTCACTAGGCAACAACTAATCACATGGCTGAAAAGGCCCATTAAACATCTTGTCACCTCTCACTAGGCAACAACTAATCACATGGCTCACAAGGCCCATTAAATTATATTATATGCAACATCATAGCTCATACTTAGCTATGCTCATTATCTCAGGCTACCAGCATGATTTCAATGTGGTTATTGTTTTCCCTTTATTAACCAATTATAATTTCAACTCTTATCATTACCCTTCATTTGGGTTAAGGTTTGTCTTATAAAACCATCTAGGGTTTTCAAGTACATTCATCAAGAATCAAACCCTAATTCAGTCTCCACACATATTAGGAGTATCAATGTATGCTCATTTCATGATTATCACAAAAGTATGAGGTTCTCTCTCATCCTCACTAGGATGTTGATCACTTCATACATGATTAAGTTGGCTCAACCTTTCCTTCAAGGTTCATTAGCCTACTTAATCAATATTCATTAAACTCCATACCTCTTAATGTATGACTTGATATAAGACACTTCATGTGTTACTCCATCAAGTACATTGCATCTAAGGTGATTTCCTTCATATGGGTTTTGAGGTGCTTCCACCATAATGGGCATAGAGGTGTGTGCTTGCTATCCATATCACTTTATAGGTGTATGTGTGCTTCACACCATATCAGACAGAGAGGTGTGTGTATGCTTGACACCATATCAGGAAAAGAGGTGTGTGTGTGCTTCATACCATATCGGGAAATAAGGTGTGTGTGTGTGCTTCACACCATATCGGGAAAAGAGGTGTGTGTGTGCTTCATACCATATTAGGCAAAGAGGTGTGTGTGCTTCACACCATATCGGGCAAAGAGATATGTGTGTGCTTCACACCGTATCGGGCAAAGAGGTGTGTGTGCGCTTCACACCATATCAGGCAAAGAGGTGTGTCCTTGACCTCATATCATGCAAAAGGTGTATACTACATCACCATATCGTGCAAGGAAGTATAAACTCATATCCATATCATTTTAGTGGTGTAGGTGCATCACCATACCGGGTTAGAGGTGCTTGCTTATGTGTTTGAACTCGATATTACTCTATAAGGTGATACCATCATCTTAAAGCTCAAGACCTTCGTTCTACTTGTTCTAGTTCATGAACAACAGTTCTAGGTTACTACTAGAACTCATGGATTCATCAATTATGCAAGGAAATTCTATTTGAAAGTAAATCATTTAACTAAGGCAAGATTGATGATAAATAATAACATAATTGAGTTCAAGTTATATAACCCGCCTCAAGAGCAACTTAAAAGCTCCAAGCTCCAAAGGTTCACATTATTAAGCTTGAAGGTGAGCTTCTTAAAGGTCCAAGACTTGATATACTTAGCCTCATGCACGATACCTCATCACTTGTGGCCAATATGGCCGATATCCCTCACTTGGCCGATATCACTTTGAAATGGGTGATACACTTGCTATGGCCGATACCAAGGACCTATGCACGATACTACTTCACCCTTGCATGATACCAAGACTCTATTCACGATATCTAAGAGCAAGGGGGTGATAGATTTCAAAAAATGTCACTTAAGGGTGAAAGGAAGGGTATATATACTCGAGGTTCATGAAAAAGTGTGTATATGAGGTGTCACCATTTTAAGCTACTAGGTGCCACGTGTCCATGCATGGTTGACACCTGTCCTTGCATGCACTAGTATTTATCTTTACATGTAAAACACTTGAGGATAATCTCAAGATGAAATTTCGGCCATTAGTTATCTTATTTGATAAGATATCTCATCTTTATCTCATAAATTATGCAAACCGATACTACTTTTTTGCAAGGAGAATCAAACTCGACATGGATCACCTCCTTAAGGTTCTTTGTTCGTCATGGGCAAGGAAAAGAGTTCAAAAAACTATATGGGATCCCTTCTATGGCTCCTTGGCCGATAGGCCCTCCCATATGGAACTCAACAACCCGATACAAGCTCAATTAGGGTTTCACATTCAACACTTTCTTGGTCTTTTCATCACCAAGAGTATCATACTCAAATATGATTCAAACATGGTGCCTCATTATTTATATATCCTCTAAATGATACTAGGAGGGATTAGGAACACTTTAGAGGTGGTATTCTGCATATCAACCCTACATTTTGGGTAAATTACAACTTGCACCAAAATTGGTACACAAGTCACCAACATTATTCAAACAAGTTCAAACTTGGAATTTAGGATTTCCAAAAGCCACCACCTTACATAATTCTCTCTATAATGATGCTAAAACACATTAGGCATGTTCAAAATATGAAATATTTCACTATAACCCCTTATCTTGGGGAAATTGCATTTTGGTCCAAAACATGAGAACATTGCTCAAACATTATTCAAATAGGACCAAATTTGAAACATACGTTTGTTACCTAATAGAAAAACACTTTATAGGATTATATTAAAGTTTTAAGAAACTTACTTATCCAAAACAAACAGGGTAACCTCATAACCCAGGTTAGGGTCATTACAAGTTATAAACCCCTAACAAGGATTTTGTCCCCGAAATCCCAGGTAAAGGGAGACACATTTTATTCATTCATCATATCATCAAGTCTCCACATAACATATTAATGTCATGGAGATGCCATAGAACTTTGACCAACACAAAGTCCTTTCACACATGGTTATCATAGAATCTATCATACAAGACACATACTCTACTGTCCTTTTCATTATTGACTGTAGAATCAACTCTGTGTCAGGTAATCTTTTTCTTTGTCAGAGAATCATTACACATACCTTATTTAACTCAGGTATCAAACCTCACTGATTTGTCACCTTTTTAACTTACATCTTTATGTAATAAGATCCTTGATATTGGGAGTTTTTTCTGTACCCCTCATTTAGTTTGTCATTTCTTTTTCAAGGAAAGACTAGAGTTGTGTTCTGTCACCCACTTGGGACTGAAAGTCTTATCATGCATCTGTTGTTCCCCTCAAATCTACTGACACAACACTAAACTCTCTTATGACTTGTATTAACTATCCCTTTAGCTATTTATTTTTCTTCTCATAAGGAGAGGCTATTTATTAAATAATAACTATCTCAGAGGTATCTCTAGATGTTATGTATAAGCTGCCTCAATAGATCTAGATAGGGATTCTAAGGAATTATTTTTAGCTTGATAAGCTTCTCTCAAAATGATTCCACAATTGTTCCTTCAACCCATACATCCTTTCTGATGTCATGTTTATGCGGGGCATAAACCCCTAACATATGATATCCATACTACAATATATAACTAGACTATTCTCAAAGATGGCCTCTCTAGGTAACCAAACATTACTCATTGTCAGGAATCATGTTCTCATTTTCTCATATCATTGAAAGTTCTTTGATACTAGGATTCTTTACCTTGGTATCCATTATATGTGCCAAAAACACATCACATCATCATCATTTCCATCCTCTATTGTTATTTACCAAGACCAAACATATAATAGGACCTTTCTTTCATCTTGAGACATTACTTAACACATATACTTTGTCTTGGAACTAAAATCCAAGACTAACTGATACTTTTCAAAGTATCCATCAATAGAACACTTCTAACTCATGCACATCAAGTGTCATAAGACTCACTTGATTACCATGTCCCTGAAAGGAAAGAACAAAAAGAAACATATTCCT
This sequence comes from Alisma plantago-aquatica, assembly GCA_963693085.1. Taxonomy (NCBI): domain Eukaryota; kingdom Viridiplantae; phylum Streptophyta; class Magnoliopsida; order Alismatales; family Alismataceae; genus Alisma; species Alisma plantago-aquatica. The sequence continues at coordinate 367,416,548 of OY856414.1, forward strand.
TTTTATTGCCCCATTATTATCCATGTTTGTTTGTTAAAGAAAAAGGGTTCTCATCTTTCTTGAGTATTGCATGAATTATCACTCATTCATGTGTCATTAAATTTTGTTTCCTCTTAGGTTCCTTTCCATCAACATAGGAATCATAAATATGATTACATATTATCATCCCTTAACATAATCATCACCATGGTTACTAAATATGGGCATTCAAACCCTTAGTTCATCACTGAACATTGTTACCTCTCATCAGGTAACTATTACCTCTAGGTCCTCAGAGCAAGGTATAAATTATACTAAAAATCTTCTTTTATCTAAAAGTTGATATGTGATTAACTCAGATTCCTCCATATATCAATTAGGATGTAGTAGAAATATCCATGCCACATCTTCTACCTCATTATGCTCTTTAGATTGTCTCAAAATGACTACTTGATCAGAGTAATCAGAAATATAGCAATTTAAGAGTGTCATACTTACCTTGCCTTCAATAGATGAATACCTGGCTAGGGTATTCAAGAACTAAAATTAGGTAGTATGCATTTGTTTTATATTATGTTTCATCTCTTTAAATTTTTACTACTTAGTATCTCAAATTTTCTCTGGGTTTTTCTTTTACATATCTTCTCTTCCTTCATGAAGAGAGAAATTTCAAAACATATAAGAGAATATTGGACTGAATATAAGTTCTCATCCTTCTTATCTCATCCTCATGTCCTCATGGGACTAATTAAAGGAAGCTCAACAACAACTACCTTCTTATAATTATCAGATAAAATCTAGAGAAGACATATCAGAATGAGAAAGCTCTATCTGACTGTCACCCCTTGCAGTCATCTACCACTTTAGGTTGACTCAAACATAGAGTCAAGCCATTTCATGTTGTTACTTTTACCTTTTTACACTTTTAGGCTGTAACTTTCGCAAGCCCTGTCGAGTCTGCCTCGGTTGTTGGGTCATTTCCTCACTTCTTTTTGAATAAAAGGGTTTCGTATGCTCAACATGTCTATATCTATAACATGTCTTATCCTCGTACCATAGTCTTATCAGTCTAATTACCGATATAATAGCTAAGTTAGGAGATCTTACATGTGTAAAGTTAGGACTTTTACCTTTACTTAGTGACTACTACCCTGGTGCACTAGGCATTTATTGCACTGGTGGTACAAAAAATGTTGGCTTTTTAGAACAACTAGGCAAATGTCTCCAGAATTATAGAGACCTTTCCTTTAGTCTCATATTATTGCCCCTCCTTGGCATTGCCATCACATATGTACTGTCTATCTATACTTATGGTAGAGTCTATTTTCTTGCCATATGTTAATTCTTCCCACATTTCCATTGTTCCAACATGACTATGTCATTCAGGAACCCTTTCAAAACCCAAAATTTCTGCATTGAGGACTGATAACCTAGGTTTTAATGCTAGTATGTAGTCCACTATATGCATCACTATTGTCCTAACCTGCCCATCAAGAGCATAAAAATAGGATTTTCTATCCTGATTGGGTCAATATGGGAATTCTTAGGCACTCGGTCTTCTCTTTCCTGATCCCTTGCACCTTCTCCTGGTGTAACAACATTGCTCTTAGCAACGTGTTCCTCATGTTCTCTAGTCATTTTTAAACTTGACCCTTTCTTATGCATAAACAGAAGTCACTATAGGATATACTGGAGGACACTAGAATAGACTCAACACCTTAGTCCTATGTTTATGTAGACTCAACGAACCTTAAGCTCTGATACCAAAACTTGTAATGACCACCACCAAACCGACAACCAAATCGTTACTAAATATGCGGAAAAATTATAAGAAACAGATTAACAAAAAAATCACTAAAAATTAAAACCATTTTTGCAAAGAGATCCATTTCTAGGAAAACTCTTAAAGGAAGAACCAAAACCTGATATTCACATTGATCATATATTGTACATACACTGTACCATCTCTTCTCGAGGATAAAATATAACAGTTGCTTTCTCAAAACATGTACATAAAGCAACAACAAACCTCGAGGCATACAAGCCAAAATCTTAGATTGTTCATAAAACCAACACGTACTAAATCCAAGGACCTGAGAGTACAGAGACGACACATAGGAATTCTATCCACAAGAAACGACGATCAACACACTCAACCTGAGCTGTCACTACTGTCCCTGTTGGTGTTTTTCTTTCTCTACAGTACGGTCTCAATCCCCCTCGTGCACGTCCACCTAAAAAAAATATGGATCCCACGGGGTGAGACAATTGTACCAAGGAGAGATATAACTCTCTTCCAACAATATTATTATCACAGTTAAATAGTATTAAATTGTGCAGAGGATAAGCAATTTAGAACATTCTCATCTTTTAAAGCATTGCAACTATCTATGATAGAACAATAAATCATATATTCACTTTATACGAAATAGTAAGAACATGTATATCATTTACCCATCATACTATATCAATATCTCAAGCTTATCCTGTGATGCTCATTATCATGGTATGACATCCATGAATCATTCTCATTTCTATATGTTGGCCTCAGCCAATCTACTAGCCAGATATTGAATTATACCAGTCATGTGAATATACATCATCGTATTCTGTCCAGGTATTGGCTTTGTCAATCCTGTGAGGTTATTCCAGGAATTGGACAATGCCAATCCGGTGCAACTATTCTAGGTATTGGACTATGCCAATCCTGTACAACTATTCCAGGTATTGGACTATGCCGATCCTGTGCAACTATTCTAGGTATTGGACTATGCCAATCCTGTGCAATTATTCTAGGAATTGGGTTATTACCAATCCTGTGTAATTATTCCAGGCATTGGGTTATTACCGATCCTGTGCAATTATTCTAGGCATTGGGTTATCACCAATCTTGTGCAATTATTCCAGGTATTGGGTTATTATCAATCCTGTGCATTTATTCCAGGCATTGGGTTATTACCAATCCTGTGCAACTATTCCAGGTATTGGGTTATTACCAATCCTGTGCAATTATTCCAGACATTGGGTTATTACCAATCCTGTGCAATTATTCCAAGTATTGGGTTATTACCAATCCTGTGCATCTATTCCAGGTATTGGGTTATGACCCATCCTGTGCAATTATTCTAGGTATTGGGTTATGACCAATCCTATGCAATTATTCTAGGTATTGGGTTATTACCAATTCTGTGCAATTATTCCAGGTATTGAGTTATTATCAATCCTGTGCAATTATTCCAGGTATTGGGTTATGACCAATCCTGTGCAATTATTCCAGGTATTGGGTTATGACCAATCCTGTGCAATTGTTCCAGGCATTGAGTTATTACCAATCCTGTGCAATTATTCCAGGTATTGGGTTATTACCAATCCTGTGCATCTATTCCAGGTATTGGACTATGCCAATCCTGTGCAATTCATCTCTGAATACCACATCACCTTTACTAGGCATTATACCTTTGCCAAGCCATCATACTTATTCTCATCCTTTATATAATACAAGTATTTCTCTTATCTCCTTTAAGCATATTCAAAACACTATAACCCTTATTTGTCTATAAGCAAAAAGCATGTATGATCAAGATTTCATTATTATTATTGTATCTATTTATTATTATGATGTTACTAAGTTTCCATTTCTTGGTTTATTTTGAACATTATCATTTCTTACATGAGACTTTTATAAACATCTTGTTACCTCTCACTAGGCAAAAACTATTCTCATGGCTCACAAGACCCATTAAACATCTTATTACCTATCACTAGGCAACAACTAACCATATGGCTCACAAGGCCCATTAAACATCTTGTTACCTCTTACTAGGCAACAACTAACCACATGGCTCACAAGGCCCATTAGACATCTTGTCACCTCTCACTAGGAAACAACTAATCACATGGCTCTCAAGGCCCATTAGACATCTTGTCACCTCTCACTAGGCAACAACTAATCACATGGCTCATAAGGCCCATTAAACATCTTGTCACCTCTCACTAGGAAACAACTAATCACATGGATCACAAGGCCCATTAAATTGTATTATATGCAACATAATAGCTCATACTTAGCTATACTCATTATCTCATGCTACCAGCATGGTTTCAATATGGTTAAGGTTTTCCCTTTATTAACCAATTATAATTTCAACTCTTATCATTACCCTTCATTTGGGTTAAGGTTTCTCTTATAAAACCATCTAGGGTTTTCAAGTACATTCATCAAGAATCAAACCCTAATTCAGTCTGCACACGTATTAGGAGTATCAATGTATGCTCATTTCATGATTATCACAAAAGTATGAGTTTCTCTCTCATCCTCACTAGGATGTTGATTACTTCATACTTTATTAAGTTGGCTCAACCTTTCCTTTAAGGTTCATTAGCCTACTTGATCAATATTCATTAAACTCCATACCTCTTAATGTATGACTTGATATAAGATACTTCATGTGTTACTCCATCAAGTACATTTCATCTAAGGTGATTTCCTTCATATGGGTTTTGAGGTGCTTTCACCATATCGGGAAAAGAGGTGTGTGCTTGCTACCCATATTACTTTAGAGGTGTATGTATGCTTCACACCATATCGGCCAGAGAGGTGTGTGTATACTTCACACCATATCGGGCAAAGAGGTGTGTGTGTGCTTCACACCATATCAGGCAAAGAGATGTGTGTGTGCTTCATTCCATATCAGGCAAAGAGGTGTGTGTGCTTCACACCATATCGGGCAAAGAGGTGTGTGTCCACTTCACACCATATCAGGAAAAGAGGTGTGTGCTTGACCTCATATAATTCAAAAGGTGTATACTACATCACCATATCGTGCAAGGAAGTATAAACTCATATCCATATCATTTTAGTGGTGTAGGTGCATCACCATATCCGATTAGAGGTGCTTGCTTATGTGCTTGAACCCGACATCACTCTATAAGGTGATACCATCATCTTCAAGCTCTAGACCTTCGTTGTACTTGTTCTAGTTCATGAAAAACAGTTCTAGGTTACTGCTAGAGCTCATGGATTCATCAATTATGCAAGGAAATTCTATTTGAAAGTAAATCATTTAACTAAGGCAATATTGATGATAAATAATAACATAATTGAGTTCAAGTTATATAACCCACCTCAAGAGCAACTTCAAATCTCCAAGATCCAAAGATTCACATTCCCAAGGTTGAAGGTGAGATTCTCAAAGGTCCAAGACTTGAGCTCCTTAGCCTCATGCACGATACCTCATTACTTGTGGCCAATATGGCCGAAATCCCTCACTTGACCGATATCACTTTGAAATGGGTGATACACTTGCTATGGAAGATACCAAGGCCCTATGCACAATAATCCTTCACCCTTGCATGATACCAAGACTCTATGCATGATATCTAAGAGCAAGGGGGTGATAGATTTTGAAAAATCTCACTTAAGGGTGAAAGGAAGGGTATATATACTTGAGGTTCATGAAAAAGTGTGTATATGAGATGTCACCATTTTAAGCTACTAGGTGCCACATGTCCATGCATGGTTGACACCTGTCCTTTCATGAAATAATATTTATATTTACATGAAAAACACTTGAGGATAATCTAGAGATGATATTTCGGCCATTAGTTATCTTATTTGATAAGATATCTCATCTTTATCTCATAAATTATGCAAATCGATACTACTTTTTTGCAAGGAGCATCAAACTAAACATGGATCACCTCCTTGAGGTTCTTTGATTGTCATGGGAAAGTCCAAAAGTTAAAAAACCAATATGTGATCCCCTCTATGGATCCTTGGCCGATAGGCACTCCCATATGGAACTCAACCCGATATAAGCTCAATCAGGGTTTCACATTCAACACTTTCTTGGTCTTTTCATCACCAAGAGTATCATACTCAAATATGATTAAAACATGGTGCCTCATTATTTATATCTCCTCTAAATGATACTAGGAGGGAGTAGGGATACTCTAGAGGTGGTATTCTGCATATCAACCCTATATTTTGGGTAAATTACATCTTGCATCAAAATTGGTACACAAGTCACCAACATTATTCAAACAAGTTCAAACTTGGAATTTAGGCTTTCCACAAGCCACCACCTTGCATCATTCTCTATAATGATGCTAAAACACATTAGGAATGTTCAACATGTGACATATTGCACTATAAACCCTTATCTTGGGCAAATTGCATTTTGGTCCAAAACATGAGAACATTGCTCAAACATTATTCAAACAGAACCAATTTTGAAACATAAGTTTGTTACCTGATAGAAAAATACTTTAGAGGATTATATTCAAGTTCTAAGCAACTTACTTAGCCAAAACAAATAGGGTAACCTCATAACCCAGGTCAGGGTCATTACAATAATTCTTGTGGTGTAATGAATTAATGGGAAATAAATTTCCAATTTCGTATGTGATTGGGAAACTGTAAGACGACTATTTAGAAGAGCAAGATGACCATATCACAATTCGATACGACCATCTAGACTTCTAGATGGATGTTTCATCTTTCAAAAGTTATGAAAATTTAAGATCTTCTAATCCCTTCCACTCCCGCACAAAACCCGAATAGACTGGGAACCCTGACCCTAATCCCACCTATAAATAGAGAGGTACTGGGGGCTTCCTAGAACACAACAATAACATAAAAAATCAAGAATAAGTTACTCTAAAAATTGTTTCCCTATCTAGTTGTGGTAACCAAGAGAGTCCAAGCAAGTCCTATCCGACTACGGAGGGATAGCTACAGGAGAAAACAACTGATGATCATTTTTGTAGGAGAGCAAGTTGGTGATTAATACGCCAGGACGACATGAGTTCTAGTTGCTTCGTGTGGACTACTCTAGAGACATGAGTCCTTTGACTATTTCTAAGAGGGAAATGTTAGCCTACAGTCCATGGCGAGAACATAGGAGTCACTGTAGAAGTTGTTCTATTATTTATTCATGGTGAAGATCAGGAGCTGCACAACCACCGTCTAAGAGTAACTAGAAAATAGTTGCATTGAAGCTTGTTGTAGTTGCTGGACTTGCTCCAGGACCATGTATAACTCATTAAACCATTCTTTCTATTTCATAGTAGTTGATGCGATCTTTCTGTTATGAGAATACATATAGATAATTTTTTTTCTACTGCTAGACAATGTGCATGTATTTCCCAATAGTGGTACATAGCCACGTCAATTTACTATGTTTTAGGATAATCAATGTGTTCTTTTTTGGTTTTATCATTTATTTATTGTATACGATGCGAATAGTTAAAACAATCTCATATGTGTATCCCATCAAAGACCACATAATCCCCAATTAATATATATATATATATATATATATATATATATATATATATATATATATATATATAGAGAGAGAGAGAGAGAGTCAGGCTAGAATATACTCGAGTGCACAAATCACACAGATACACTCAAGTGTGTTTGCATATCAAGATTTTTTTTGTAAGATGTAAACCATTGATCTTCATTTTCATACTATAATTAGGCTACATACAAATTTTGAGCCCATTTGGATGAGTGTAAGTCACTCATCCGAGGGCAACAAAACCGATGTACGAAACTAATTTGAAATGTATAATTTTTGCGGTCTTTATAACATAAGCTATAAATGTCTAAATGTGCTCAAATTTTTTATATGAGTTATTCATAAGAGGATTAAGAAGATCAACGGATTAGATTTTTTGAAAAAAATATTGTATCATGAAAAACTACTTGAGTGTATTCTACTCCGAATACACTCGAGTGTATTCTGCTCCGAATACACTCGAGTGTATTCTAACATGACTCTCTCTCTCTCTCTCTCTCTCTCTCTCTCTCTATATATATATATATATATATATATATATAGTTAGGCTAGTGTACACTCGAGTGTACCGGAGGCACCGTACACCTCAGTCATTTTTGAAGATACAATTTTTTTTTGAAAAATCTAAACCGTTGATCTTCTTTATTATCATAAGAACATACTATATAATAAATTTTAGATCATTTAGACACTTATAGGTCATGCATTCAAAGGATGCAAAAATTATGTATTTCAAATTAGTTTTGTGCGTCGATTTTGTTGTCCTTGGATGAGTGACTTACACTCATCCAAATGAGTTCAAATTTTGTATGTGCCCTGTTATTATTGTAACCATGAAGATCAATGGATTAGATTTAAAAAAAACATGGTCTAGATAGGCAAACACCATTGGGGTGTACGACGTGATCTGTACACTCGAGTGTATTCTAGCCTGACTCTCTCTCTCTCTCTCACTCTCTCTCTCTCTCTCTCTCTCTATATATATATATATATATATATATGGATTATCTTTAATATCCGCACGGGTAGCTACCCGCGCACCTTTTTTGATATTTTTAAAATTTTTTTTGCAATTGTAGAAGAGCATTTTATCTAGTTCTTTAAAAATTTTGATTCAAAAATAATATCATTTGTCCCCCCAAAATTAAAAAATTTGTCCATATATTTACTGACTGTATATTTTCTACGCAGTTACTCTTTTGGTCTCAGAGTTACTCTTTATATCAATAGAGTTACTCTTTTGATTCAGAAGAGTTACTCTCGGGTACCATATATTTACTCTTTTACCTGCGCGAGTAACCAGCGGGTAGCAAAAATCTGGCTACCCACGCGGGCAACGAATGAACAACCATATATATATATATATATATATATATATATATATATATATATATATATATATATATATATATAGTCATGCTAGAATACACTCGAGTGTACAGATCACGCCGTACACCCCAATGGTGTTTTCCTATTTAGACCATGTTTTTTCAAAATATAATCCATTGATCTTCATGGTTACAATAATAACAGACCACATACAAAACTTGAACTCATTTGGATGACTGTAAGTCACTCATCCAAGGACAACAAAATCGACGCACAAAACTAATTTGAAATACATGATTTTTGCATCCTTTAAATGCATGACCTATAAGTGTCCAAATGAGCTAAAATTTAATATATAGTATGTTCTTATGATAATAAAGAAGATTAACGGTTTAGATTTTTCAAAAAAAATTTGAATCTTTAAAAATGACTGAGGTGTACGGTGCCTCCGGTACACTCGAGTGTACACTAGTCTGACTATATATATATATATATATATATATATATATATATATATATATATATATATATAGTTAGAGTTACTTTCTTAGCTATGAGAGTTACTTTTTTGACACCGTAGTTACTTTTTTTACAACAGAGTTACTTTCTTAGCTATGAGAGTTATTTTTTTGACTGCAGGGTAGCGAAAATCCATTCTACACCATATATATATATATATATATATATATATATATATATATATATATATATATATATATATATATATATATATATATATATGAGATTATTTTTGTTTGCCCGCTGGTACCTTAACTAAACTACCCCGTAGCTAACTCCCCTGAACTTTCGGGCTAGGGTGCGACGGGCAAGGGTGCCGACAACAATGATGTATCTGGCCATCTTCCAGTTCACCGATGCAAAAGTGGTTTGTCAGTCCGTACGACTTTACCTCATCCTCCAGAACTTCGAATACTTATGTGGAGCCTTTCTTTCCGTGTGGCTGCAAGATGTGAATGGACTTTGGCCGAACAACATCGCCTGGTCTAGAACCTCCTCATGGGAGTTGGTAAGCTTGGAAGCGGTACCAGGCTGTAGCCATGAAATTACACCTGTCATGCCATGGACGACGGCGGCTGCCAACGAGATGGCAAAGGAATTTCCGTCCATTGGGACTAGTTCCTGTAGCAGGCCTCCGTCAGTTTTTCGTGCAGAGTCCAATACCTGCAGAAGGACATTGTTTATGCGCTACTATTACCCATCGTTCCCTAATATTTTTTATTTTGTTGTGTTTGATCCTCCAGCTACTAAGATACGAAAACACGCATTTAAAGTGCTTCAGCTGTTGGTCTTCTTCTTCTGTTGTCGCAGTAGACTACTCTTATATGAAATAGAGTCCTAATTACTGGTGTACATATGTATGGATTCTTGAATGTCAAAACGACGACATGCCCAATTTATTACGACCAACCGTTTGTGTCAGAAGATGATTTGGGTGTTGGTTGTGGTATTCATAATTTGGAAACACCTACTACCTACTGACTCCTGTTGTATTCCTGTTTCACAATTCAGTTTTCTACAACCAATCTATGGGCTAGTGGTCCTATAGATGTTAGGACATCTCAAGGGCATAAGGCTGTTTGGTTTGTTTTGTGTATTTCTTTCTATAAAATAAAAATACACACACGCGCGTACGTTTGTTCACTCGCTCGCCCACACGACCCAATTCGGTGTGTGCGTGTATTTATCTTTTTATGAAATATTTTATTTTGTTTTGTTTCCCGAAACGACGCCAGTCGACAACGTTTAAGACGCAGTAATAAACATCTCTTGACTACCCATTAAAGCCGACCATTAAAGCGATGTTAATGACGCACGTTGGAGAGTCCAACAGGTGCGGGCAGTTACCGCGACGGCTGAGACGCGCTCCATATAAGGAGGCATCCGATCTCATTTGAGAACACACTACAGACAACAAACCGACAGTGAGATACAAAGAGATATACATCAGTTCCTTTCCTCATATACAACGGTTACCTTACTACTGTATCGCGGTTCTTTTGTTGCTGTACCGCAGTTACCATACTGCTATTTTGTGATTCCTTTCCTCCAGTACAAAGTTGTTGTTCCTTTACTGCTATAGCACGGTTACCTCACTGTTGTACACCGGTTCCATTCCTGTTGTACAACTGTTACCTTTGTGCTCCTTTGTTCCTTTCTCCACCACAACAAGCCTATTTTCCCGAACACCACCACGCCTTGTTGCTGTCTTGCGCCGACGACTACTTCGTGATGTCTGATTTGCTGTTTGCGACCAAGGGCTAAGGAACGAGTTCAACACAACACTGTCGCTTGCACCGAGCGGCTATACCAGAGTTGGGGTGGCTGAATCTTGGAGATAGACCGCCGGAGACGCTCGTGCTAGGAGCGGCAGAATCTGTCTTGAAGACAGTGTTTCACACGCCTTTATCTTCAAGCTCTCATGTTTGATTTATAAACTCTTTCTCTATTTTCTCCGAATCTGATTTACAGTTAATATTACTGCTGCGTTTTGGTGGTTAACTTCTTGCAATATCTAATTAACATCTGTCTTACAGAGCTACGACAACTACATATTTTCTAACGTTTTCAAGACAAATTTATCCGTTTACTGCTCTATTTTAGATTGTATAAACAATTACATAGATAGACCAGTTCATTTCTAAATAGTTGTTAATTAGATAAACATCTTACTTCATGTTTGAGTAATATGGTTTCGAAAACCATGCTATCGCTTGACGATGTAGCCTCCCTTCGTCCAGAACGCTTTTCTGATTTGCACTTCCATCGTTGGCAACAGAAAATGCGATTTTAGCTCACATCCCTTAGACTTGTATCTGCCATCTTACCACCCGAAGACTCTGTTCCTGCTGTACCTACACCACAACCAGAAAACCTCCTTCTTGGAGAAGATCAACCTGAACCCGTTGTTCCTGAACCGGTTATCCCCACTCCTATTTCTAAGAAAACTGATTACCTTTGTCATGGTAGGATCCTATCATCCTTATCCGATGAACTGTATGATATATACCATAGGATTCCAACTGCTCTTAAACTATGGATAGCCTTAGACTCTAAATTTGGTCTAGAAGACACTAGTCTTGAGCGTTATGCCTTTGTTGAATGACTAACATATAATATAGTTGATGATAAACCTGTTTCGGATCAAGTCCTAGAATACCAAAATTTAGTTTCTAAATCCATGGCTAAAGGTTACAACCTTAATGAAAATGTTCAAGTAGCAGCCCTCATAGAGAAGCTCCCTCCTTCTTGGAAGGATTTCTCCAGGACCCTTAGACATAGACAAGGGAACATGTCCATGACATCTTTAGTCAAATCCCTACAAACCGAGGATAGACATAGGGAACAAGATAGAAAGTCTAACCCGTCTGTCAATATGGTTATAGGTGATAAAACTAAGAAGAAACCCAACAAATCCCATCTCTATAAGAAATCTAAACCTTCCTTTAAGGGATGCAAGCACCACCAAAATCAGAGTAATAATAATCGTGATCAAGGAGAAAAATGTGTCTTTTTTGTGTGTGATAAACCTGGCCATTTAGCGAATGTGTGCAGATTTCACAAAGGTCAGAGAAAGAAGAATGTCCAGGCTCCTAAAAATCCTGAAGTAAATATGATCACTGTAGGGCCGGTCCCTTCCTCTTCTATAGAAATGTTAGAAAATCCTACTATTCTTTTTGCTGACCTATCTTCAGAGTGGTACTTGGACTCCGGTGCCACCTGCCATATTTGCTTTGACCAATCCCTCTTTTCTACCTATCAGGTCGAATCCGGCAGAGTGATCAAATGGAGAGATCATTCATCTACCATCCCAATTGCTGACTTTGGACGTGTTGACATAAAGCTTACTTATGAGAATGTCCTTAGATTACATGATGTCCAACATGTACCTTCTTTTTGTAGAAATCTGATTAGTCAAGTAGTGTTGCAACATTCTGGTTATACCTTGTTATGTCAAGGTAATAGAGTTGTAATTTCTAAGAATTGTTCTTATATTAGTCTTGCATACACTTGTAGTGGTATGATTAAACTATCTTCTGTTTCATACAATGCTTCTTCTAGTAATGAAATATCTTCTACTGTTTTAGTTTCTGAAACTAGTGATGTTTGGCATGCATGCCTTGGTCATGTGAATAAAAATATGATGAAATGCATGATTCATTTAGATCTGATTCCCAAGACGCATATTGATATTTCTAATAGATGCCAAGTTTGTGTGCAAGCTAAGCTTCTTAAGAAGCCATTTAAATCAGTAGTAGATCATAATACATCCTTGTTTGAGTTAATTCATACTGATGTTTGTGATTTAAATCATGTTCTTACTCGTGATGGTATGAGATACTTTGTTACCTTTATAGATGATTTTTCAAAATATTGTTCTATTTTCTTACTAAAAACTAAGGATGAACAATTAGAAAAATTCAGAATCTATAAAACCCAAGTAGAGAAACAACTAGAGAAGAACATTAAGAGAGTGAGGTCCGATAGAGGTGGTGAGTACACTTCTAATGAACTTAACAAGTTTTGTGAGGACCATGGCCTTATTCATGAAATCACTGCCCCATATAATCCTCAATCTAATGGAGTTTCTGAGAGGAAGAATAGAACATTGATTGATTTGGTCAATTCAATGCTAGCCGAGTCTGGACTTAGTCACAGACTGTGGGGGGAAGCCCTTCATACACCCAACTACCTTCTCAACCGTATCCCTTTTAAGCACCTTGACAAAACACCCTATGAACTTTGGCTTAACTAGAAACCCAGTTTGAAATACCTCAAAGTGTGGGGGTGTTTGGCCAAGGTTAAGATCCCTGAGAATAAGAAGAGAAAACTAGGACCTAAAACTGTTGATACTGTCTTTATAGGATATGTTGAAAACAATAATGCCAATAGATCCTAGTAATAAAGTCTAAAATTTCAGACATTAGAGTTAACTCTATACTTGAGATTAGACATTTAGATGTTGTCTATTATGAAACCATCTTTCCTCTTAAGGAAAAGGTTCCTAGACAAGTTAGGGAAGATCCTTCTTCTTCTTCTCCTCCTGAACCTCTTGTAGTTCCACCTTTTTATGAAGTAGAACATGAACTCCCAGTAGATGAACCTCCGAGTGATCTAGGTAGGCGTAAAATAACTAAAGTTGATAAGAACTATGGTCCTGACTTCTACACCTTCATAGTAGAAAAAGACCCATGTACCTACGAGGATGCCATGAAATCCATAGACTCTAGCTTTTGGAAGGAAGCTGTTGACAATGAAATAGAATCAATTATGAGCAATCATACTTGGATTCTTACTAAGCTCCCTCTAGGATGCAAGACTATTGGATGTAAATGGGTGTTTAGAAAGAAGATGAGGGCAGATGGTTCCATTGATAAGTTTAAGGCCAGACTAGTAGCCAACGACTTTAGTCAAAAGGAAGGATTTGATTACTTTGATACATATGCACCCGTAACCAAAATCTCTTCCATTCGTGTCCTAGTTGCTTTAGCTGCAATCCATAAGCTTGAAATCCATCAAATGGATGTCAAGACAAACTTCTTGAATGGAGATCTTGAAGAAGAGATATACATGGATCATCCCAAAGGCTTTTTAGCACCTGGACAAGAACACAAAGTCTGTAGACTTGTCAAGTCCTTGTATGGACTGAAACAAGCACCTAAACAGTGGAGTGATAAGTTCGATAAAATTGTTTTATCTGCTGGATTTATTGCAAATGAATCTGATCGTTGTATTTATTCTAAAACTATTAATGATTCCTGCATAATAATGTGTTTATATGTAGATGATATATTGCTGTTTGGATCTGATTCTAAAATTATATCTGAAACTAAATCTTTTCTTGCTAGCAATTTTGATATGAAAGATTTAGGACTTGTTGATGTAATACTTGGTATTAAATTGAGTAGATCTACCTCTAGTTTTGTACTTAATCAAACTCAATATGTTGATAAAATCTTGCATAGATTTGATATGTTTGATTGTACTCATGTTAATACGCCTTATGATGCTAGTTTACATCTTGTTGTACATAAGGGCACTCCTGTGGATCAACATAGATATGCTCAAGTTATAGGAAGCTTAATGTACCTTGCCAATTGCACTAGGCCCGATATTTCTTATGCTATAACCAGGTTGAGCAGGTACACTAGCTGTCCTAATGAGGATCACTGGAAAGCTTTGGTAAGAGCGTTTAAGTACCTTAAAGGTACAACTACATACAACCTTCATTATACTGGCTTTCCACCTATATTAGAAGGATATACCGACACTAACTGGATTGCAGATTCAGATGAAACCAAATCTACCAGTGGGTATGTATTTTACCTTGGAGGAGGTGTAGTTTCTTAGAAATCATCCAAGCAAACTGTGAGAGCTAGATCCACTATGGAGGCTGAGCTTATTGCTTTGGATTTAGCTTGTTGTCAGGATGAATGACTTAGAAATTTACTTATTGATCTGCCAATTGTTTCTAAACAATTTCCTCCTATTTGCATATTATGTGATAATAAAGCAGCCATAGACAAAGCTAAGCAATCTAAAGGCAACCCGGGAAAGCGCTTTATGAGATTAAGGTATGAAGATGTGAGAGATCACATCACCCGAGGGGTCATATCTATAGAGTATGTGAAATCTACTAGTAACATTGCTGAACCACTTACTAAGGGTCTAGCTAGAAAGCTAGTACTTAGTTCGTCGAGGGGGATGGGTCTTCTGCCCATAGAATAAACATTACAGTGGTAACCCTACCTTTCCAAAACTGGAGATCCCATGAGGATTTGTTCAAAGGGACAACTAAGCTGTCGTGTTATGCGGAAGCACACTCAAGATTTTTACTCCATGACCCTCTCTATGGCATTTGTGGTTAGACTCTATCTGAGTATAGGAAGAACTTTGCTCTGAATGGGTTCAAGGCCATTTATTGGTAGGGTATGTACCGGATAGGATACCCTTAAAGATCCCTACTATTTGAGTGTAACCCGAGAGCCGGGGTTTATGTGAGTTGGGCATACTCACTAGAGCGCTCAAGAAACAAGATCTTGCGAAGGCCATTTATGCGCAACACCGATACGAACTCATTCTAGTGCCCATACTATGGTTGTTTGATTTACTAAGGTCCAAATCAGGGAGTCTGGTTCAAGACGTAGTTCACCACGTCTCTCCGGATTGAAGTGGGTCATTCTAGACAATGGTTCAAAGCCACAAGCTAGCAATGCTGAAAAATATAGTAATGTCGTAAATTTTAAATTTTATTATTTATTGAACTTCCGAAAAGAATTATGGAACATGTGGGGGAATGTTGTATTCCTGTTCCAGAATTGAGTTTTCTACAGCCAATGTTTTATCCCATATTGCCTACATCAGGCACCACACAACTCCTTATATGAGCTAGTGGTCCCATAGAGGTTAGGACCTCTCAAGGGCATAAGGTTGTTTGGTTTGTCTTGTGTATTTCTCTCTATAAAATAAAAACACACACACGTGCACGTGTACGTTTGTTCATTCGTTCACTCACTCGCCCGCCCGCCCGGCCCGGCCCGGCTCGGTTCGGTTCGGTACGTGCGTGAATTTATCTTTTTACAAAATATTTTATTTTGTTTTGTTTCCCGAAACGACGCTTTGTTTTCTGTGTTGCGTCGTTTAGAGTTCAGTCAACAACGTTTAAGACACATCAATAAACCTCTCTTGACTACTCATTAAAGCCGACTATTAAAGTGATGTTAATGACGCACGTTGGAGAGTCCAACAGGTGCGGACAGTTACCGCGGTGGATGAGACGTGCTCCATATAAGGAGGCATCCGATCTCATTTGAGAACACACTACAGACAAAAAACTGACAGTGAGATACAAAGAGATATACAACAGTTCCTTTCCTCATATATAATGGTTACCTTACTGCTATATCGTGGTTCCTTTGTTGCTACACTGCAGTTACCATACTGTTGTGCTGTGGTTCCTTTCCTCCAGTACAAAGATGTTGTTCCTTTACTGTTATAGCATGGTTACCTCACTATTGTACACCGGTTCCCTTCCTTCTATACAACTGTTACCTTCGTGCTCCTTTATTCCTTTCTCCACCACAACAAGCCTATTCTCCCGAACACCACCACGCCTTGCTGCTGTCTTATGCCGACGACTACTTCACGATGTCCAATTTGATATTTGCGACCAAGGGCTAAGGAACGAGTTCAACACAACACTCTCTTGCACCGAGCGGCTGTACCAGAGTTGGGGTGGCTGAATCTCGGAGATAGACCACTGGAGATGCTCATGCTAGGAGCGGCAAAATCTATCTTGAAGATAGTGTTTCACACACCTTCATCTTCAAGCTTTGGTGTTTGATTTCTAAAATCTTTTGCTATTTTCTCTGAATTTGATTTACAGTTAATATTACTGATGCATTTTGATGGTTAAACTGCTTGCAATATCTAATTAACATCTGTCTTACAGAGCTACAACAACTACATATTTTCTAACAACTCTTCCTTTACTATCAAGAAGGGGATTCATCTTGACTGACCCCTATTGCATTCATGAGAGAATTGTAGGTCCTAACATCACATCTAAGTTCTAGAAGAATAACCCGTCCACATATCCGATTCTCGGGACTCCACAAAAGGCTGATCTTGGCCATTATCTCTCATGCAGATTAACTCTACGCCAACTACTCCATACAGAAATTAAAGAGTCTTAAAGTTTTTGAGAGCCTACAAAAGTATAGTTTTCTCTCATGCGCATTAACTGCACACCAATTAACTCCATGTAGAAGTTAAAAAATCTCAAAGTTCTCTCTCCAGCCTTAATTTTTGAAAATTCATTTTTTCTCTCTTGCAACTTCACTCTCCAGCTTCATTCCACCCCATCAACGTTCCCGCACTAGTATAGTACGTACATTTATAATATATGGTTGAAAGTATTGTACTTTTTGTATATACTTTTGTCAAATTCTAGCCAAAAGTACGTACGTTTACAGTACGTCAAATGTTGCATTTTGAATGTATACAAAATGTAGAGGTTAATATTATATTTTTGTACAATGTGGTTGTTAGTATTGTGCTTCTTGTGTGCAATTTTGACAAATGCTACATTCTAATGTATGCAAAATGTAGTATTGTAATGTTACACGCTCATATTGTACATCTTGTACTGTACGTCTATATGTATTGTCAAATGATATTAATATTATACTTTCGTACTGTACATCTTGTATCGTACCTATTAAAGATACAAATATGTGATTAGATAGTGGTAATAAGATTTGAGAGCTACACATAATATACTGTTGTTAGTACTGTACGTCTTGTACTGTACATATTTTACTGTAAATCGTGTACTGTACGTAAAAATTGAGGTTAAATGATAATTATTATGCATGAATAAATATTGTAACATGTAACATTGTGTAAAGTACTGTATCTAAGATTAAAATTTAAAAATTATATTGATGTATATATATAACGTTATTAGACGCAACATATGAAATAAGTTACAACAAAAAGTATAAATAAATATTTGTATAGTACGTGCATTTATAGTACATGATGATTACAATAGGTGAGTTGGAAGAAATTACAAACGAACATAAAATTATTCTAAATACTTTTCATAATCTGTGGTGGAGTTAAGATATTAAAGGTGCAATTATTTGAGAAATGAATACAATAACTACACTTTTCATACACTTTGCATGACTGTTGTATGGAAAATAACGGTTGCATGTGCAATAACTCTCTGATGCATTAAACTATTGCATGAACAATAACGACTGCAGACGGAATAACTCTTTGATGCATTAAATTTCATCTTTCCCCATATTCTAGGTATGTGAGCAGGTGGACAGCTGACTATGGCTAGAAGTTTCCTTCTAGAAAGTGATGTATCATCCGCTTTAAAGTTATGACGATGCGTTGTGGACCTTTATTTTATGTGGCAACGTCATCTAGATCCCGACATCGAGCATGTCTCATAAGTCGTGGGTTGATAGGCGATTAGCAGATGTAGATGCATTTCTCCATGGACTGTGGTTTTTGGGATAAACTTATGATGCAATAAAATACATTCTAGGAAAAGTAATTATTTGATACATAAAGTAAGAGTTTAGTCATATAAAGTAATTATATGTTACATAAAGTAATAGTGTGGTATATGAAGTAAGTATTTGGTACGTAAAGTAACTTTTTGAAACAAAAAGTAAAGTTTGACCATAAAAAATAACAAGTATAATTAAAAACTCATATGAAATTGATGACAAAAACCTCCACACATACCCAACTTGTTGCAAATGATCCTCATTACAATCCTTGTAAAGCGGCACACTCCTAAAAGTTAAATGATGCAAGAAAATATATTCTATAAAAGATAAATATTTGACACATAAAGTAACGTATAGTCATAAAAAGTGACTATATGTTATCGAAAGTAACAATGTGGTATATAAAGTAAGTATGTGGTACGTTAAGTAACTATTTTAACACATAAAGTAACAATTAGGTATATTAAGTAACTATTTGATACATAAAGTAACTATTAGTCATAATAAGTAATTGTGTGACACCTAAAGTAACTATTGGTTACAATAAGTGACTATGGGTCACAATAAATTACTATTGGTCAAAATAAGTAACTATTTGACACATAAAGTAACTATTGATATGGAGGACAACAGAAGTAAAATGTAACTATTGGTCACGACAAGTAACTATTTGACATAGTAAAATGAAAAAAAGTTGAACGTGAGAAGTTTACCAAAAAGTAACTGTGAGGCAAATATAGTAATTGTGGACTAACACAACAAGAGTCGGGAAGAAGTGTCAGACTGGCTCTTGGCCTAAGAGGAGTAGCAATGAGAAGGTTTGATAATCGAGTCGTTGGGCCAAGATGTTAAAAAGTTTTAAAATTGGATGGTCTTAAAAAAATGATTTTCATGTCATTTTATGTTGGTAAAATAATACATATTACCATGGTAAAAAAATCCAGCCCTAGAGATGAGTATCTTTGTATCAGTTTAGGTTTACATTGCATATATAATTTGTGGTGATTCCACTATCTTCATGCATATGTTCCAAAAAAGTTCATTGGCATAGGTAGAAGTATTAATTTGAGAACCCTTTCTTGTGTATAAACATGTTACTAGAGAAAATGAGTTTAGTTAGTGGACAGTTTAGGTGCAATGGGTGTATATAGAGCTAATTCGGTGGGCAGTTGATGAATCATAGACATTGGGCAATTCTAAAACCCCTCTCCTAGTCTCATAGAAACATTATACTACTTCTATGTTAATAATCTCAAATTTCAGATGAACTGGCGTGCCCTTAAATCCCTTCAGATTCACAAAGAACTGCAAACATTTCCTAGATTGTGAGAGCCATCATAACTTCTTATGGGTACATTTGAACAATGGCAAACTGTTACTTTAATAGTTGGAAGATTCGAACATGGTGCTACAACTATAATGTGGAACACATAGAGCTAAGAAACCAGTCTACTATTTAACTATACAAACCTAATTAAAAATTTGCAATAAGACTAGTTACCATAGTAGACAACCAAACATTATATTATACGAGCACCAAACATATAAAAATAGATCACAGAAAGGCAAAACAACCTACAATTTTCTATAAAAAATGTTTCATTTGAGATACAACAACGGTGTTCTTTAGATCTTAATTGGTTTCAGATCATAACTAAATTTGTTAGTATAACTCTATCACAGATATGCCTGAAAAAATTTAAACAATGAAGTGAAATTGTTATACAAGCAATATCCTTTTTGGGAGATTATTTCTTTCCAAAAGAAGGAATCAAATACCCCATCAATGAACCGACTATTACTTTACTTGGACCTCCTTCCATAATCATTAGCAAGACTCATAACTGAAAGTCATATATACATTCTTAAAGACTCATGGACGAATTTTTATATACATTCAGTGTCCTCATACTTAACTTCACAACTGAGGAGACAATACATTTTTATATATGATAACAATCTGGATTCTGAAATATATACAGTCACAATTAATTAAAGCATGACCAGCTAGCAAAATCTAGTAAGAAATCTAGTGTAGACATTCTCAGGATCTAGGTAAAAAACAATACATGAGCTATATGATTTTATACAAACAATGAGCTTGGCCCCATTAATCTTGGCATTGAGAAGAAGGGGACTCTCCCAGCCAACCTTCTGCTTAGCTGATGTATGCTTGATCACCTTTGTGTCTAAGATCGTCTTGAACAAGGTGATATCGTCATATTTTTGCTCAATGAAGACGATCTAGGGATTGAAAGTGATTGACCCCTCTAGTGTCACGACGTCTACTGCGGCACCCTCGACGACATCAACGAGACTTTAATGACCCTGACCTGGGATATGAGTTAAACCCTATTTGTTTTGGCTAATAAAGTTGGTTAGAACTTTGATATAATTCTCTAAGGTGTTTTTTTATCATGTGACATACTTATGTTCCAAGTTTGGTCCTGATTGAATGCTGTTTGAACAATGTTCCTTTATTTTGGACCAAAGTGCAATTTACCCAATATGAGGGGTTATATTGCAATATGTCACATTTTGAACGTGACTTCAGTGTTTTAGCATCATAAGAAAGAGAGTGATGCTAAGTGGTGGCTTGTGGAAAGCCTAAATTCCAAGTTTGAACTTGTTTGAATAATGCTAGTACCTTGTGCACCAATTTTGGTACAATTTGTAATTTACCCAAAATGTAGGGTTGATATGCAAATTACCACTCTAGAGTGTTCCTACTTCCTATATGTATCATTTAGAGTAGAGATAATGAATGATACACCATGCTTGAATCATTTATGAGTGGTAGTTTTCTTGGTGATAAAAAGACCAAGAAAGGGGTTGAATGGAAACCCTAATATGAGCTTGTATTGAGTGTATCGAGTTGTAGTGTTAAATGGGAGTCCCTATTGGCCAAGGATCCAAAAAGGAGACCCCTGTATCGTGTTTTTAACTCTTTGAATTTTCAAAAACGAGCTAGGAACCACAATAAAGCAATGGATATCGGCTTGTAACTTCCTTGGGAAAGGTTGCATTGAATTGTGAATATAATAATGTGAGTGGAAGTGGCTTGTCCTAGAAGATAACCAAAGGGGGCCCGACCCTTATCCCTTGCATTATCCTCAAGTTTTTATTTTGCATGGGAAGATAAAGATGGAGTACATGCAAGAACATGTGTCAATCCATGCATGGCCATGTGGCACCTACTAGTAGTAAGATGATGACACCTCTTACACTCTCTCCCATGAACCTCAAGTATATATACCCTTCCTTTCACCTCTTAGTGAAAATTTTCAAATTCTACCATCTCCTTGCTCTTATATATCGTGCATAGGTGATGTGGTATCGTGCATAGGGCTTGGGTATCGGCCATAGCAAGTTGATATCAGCCAAATAAAGTGATATTGGCCAAAAGTGAAGGGGATATCGACCACAAGTGAGGGCATATCGTGCATGAGTAGTGAGGTATCATGAAAAAGTTCTAAGGGTCAAGAAGGAGCTCAAATATTAACCCTAAGGTAAGGCCATGATCATCTTCAACCTTAGATTGAAGCATGGATCTAGGGTTATGATCTTCATTTCTTTTCTTCTTCACCAAGTTCTTAACTAGGGTGATTCCTTGTATATGAAGGAGTTGTGAATGAGCCTTGGACTTTTTATAAGTCATATTCAACCTTAGGAATATGGAGATTTGGATCTTGGAGCTTGGAGCTTTGAATTTGTTCTTAAGGTGGGTTATATAACTTGAACCCAAACATGTTATTATTCACCATCTTTCTTACTATACATAATGATCTACTTTCAATTTCAAAATTTTCTTGAATACTTGATATATTTATGACTTCTAGTAGTTTCTTATATCTATTATCCTTGTACTAGAACAAATGGAATGAATGTATAGAGCTTTAAGATGATGGTATCACCTTTTAAAGTGATATCGGGTGCAAGAACACACACACCTCTTTGCCCGATATGGTGTGAAGCGCACACACACCTCTTTGCCTGATATGGTGTGAAGCACACACACACACACCTCTTTGCACGATATGGTATGAAACACACATACACCTATAAAGTGATATGGTAAGCAAGAACACACCTCTTTGCTCGATATGGTGTGAAGCGCACACACACCTCTTTGCCCGATATGGTGTGAAGCACACATACACCTCTAAAGTGATATGGCAAGCAAGCATACACCTCTTTGCCCGATATGGTATGAAGCACACATATACCTCTTGCCCGATATGGTAAGCACACATACACCTCTAAAGTGATATGAGTAGCAAGCATACACCTATAAACCGATATTGGGTTAAGCATACACCTCTTGGATGATATGGTGTTGAGAACACATCTCAAAAATGATATGGTGGGTAACCCAATACACTAGATGAAAAAAGTCGTAAGGTGGTTAATGCCCTAGAATATGTGATGGACAATACAATAAAGTATGATGTGGCTAATATCTTCAAGTGAGGTGAGGATGTTATATCCATGTATGGTGAAGGTAATACACCATATGATTGGAAGGGTTGATACCTTCATGGGTAAGGGTATGAGGGATATGATGATGTCTAGCTCAATATACACCTAACCCAATACATGTGTTCAACTTGACATACATGATTCAACCCGATACACCTTGTAAAGGTGAGGGCAAGACACTCTTAGGAGTAATGAGTGTAACACCAGGTAATGGTATGATTAATGCCTTGATAGGTGAAATACCTAAAGTGGATGATAATGGTCAACCCTATATCAACAATTCCTTAAACTGAGATGAGTCCATATCACTTGATGATAGTTGGGTAATTCAAGTGTGTGACTTATGGCCAATACACAATAGGATAAATGTGATGAGTTAGTTCATAAAGTATTAGGATGAGAAATACCCTAATACAAGATAATTTGATAAACTTAAGTAAGTTAAAAGTGATGAGGGAAGTGATATACCAATGCATGATAAATATCACATCCAACACCTCAAGGTTGATACACCTTGATGCACCTCAAATCCAATTTACTTGGATGAGTAACACATGAAGTGTGTCATGTCAATTGTTACATTAAGATGTAATGAGTTAAATGCACTTTGATAAGTGTAGGCTAACATACCTTGAGAAAGGGTTAAGCCAAGTCAATAAAGTATGATGTAATCAATATCCTAGTGAGGATGAGAGAGAAACTCATACTTTGTGTTGATAATCATTTAATGATAAATGATGAGAATAAATAAGTATGATTGAATACTTATGATATCAATGTATGCTCCTAGATGTGTGGAGCAATGATTTAGGGTTTGGATTGATAATATGAACTTGAAATCCTATTCGGCTATAAAGGGGAAACCCTAACCCTAATAATGGGAGTGTTGTATTTATTTTATTGCATAAGCCTTGTGAGACATGTTACATACTTATATAAAAAGTATAATGTTTATGTGGTCTGATGACCTAAAAGATATTTGTTGCCTAGTGAGAGGTGACAAGATGTTTAATGGGTCTTATGAGCCATGCAAATAGTTGTCGCCTAGTGAGAGGTGACAAGATGTTTAATGGGCCTTGTGAGCCATGTGAATAGTTGTTACCTAGTGAGAGGTGACAAGATATTTAAATGAGCCTTGTGAGCCATGTGAATAGTTGTTGCCTAGTGCGAGGTGAAAAGACATTTAAATGGGCCTTGTGATCCATGTAAGATGCTTGTGCAACAAGTATCATGTATACCTTGGTCTGAGGACCTGAAGGTATTAGTTACCTAATAAGTGGTAACAATGTTCAATAATGATTTAAGGATTTGAATACCCAGATCTAGTAATCATGATGATGATAATATTAAGAGATGAGAATTCCCAATCATGTGATAAGGGGCTGGGATCCCAAGTGTTATGCATTCAAAGTGTTCCAAAGGTTATAAAAGTACTTGTTAAATGTATTACACCTTTCTTTGTAGCATATGTTATAATTCATATTTGAAACTTGTTTGATGCTAAAAGATATTGTAATGCACCTAATTAATCTAGTGGAATTTCATCATGTAGCACCCTGACCATAGATCCATCAGCGTCAGTAGCTGCTGAATGGTGAAATAGGTTTTCCACGGGATCTCCTGGAGGGCATATTTTTGAATATGCGGGGGTTATGGGCGCGAATATCCTTACACCCTAATAAGGGATTGATGTGTAGATAATTGAGTTCAATCCATCATTATACATACTGGGATGGATGTATCATGAATCTCCCTGATGATGATGAATGCCAGGATTGATGTGTAGATAACTGAAATCTCTCAATCCTGAAGAGAGTGCATGATGCGGCTGTAGCTCTATAGCAAAGTTGCCAGTATACCCTGGAAAGCTATTTAGTAGTTGACACGAGATGTCCTGCTTGTGGTCTTTCACTGACCGAGACAAGTGAGGTCATGGCATCCGGATCTTCCATTGACCTTGCATGGTACCGATTTTGACTTCGCAGTGGTCGGTTGGAGTATGAGCGGTATACCTCATCTCCTCAGGGCATAAGTGTGATTGTAAAATGTAATCAACCATGTAGCATATTTTCTTAAGGATTGAATACATAAATCATTGGTTGATGTTATATTTCTTTTACACATCTTAAATGGATATATGTTATACATGTTCTTCATATTCCTTATGAAATGAATATATGATTTACTGCTTTATCATATATAGTTGCAATGCTTCAGAATATGATATTGCTCTACTCTGCTTAAATAGTGATTAAATCATGCTTATTAATGTAAAGGAATCCTCTACCCTATTTTATACTATTTAATTATGATAATAATATTGTTGGCAGAGATTTATATATCTCGTTGGGACATGGGTTTCACCCCGTTGGTCACTAACATTTTTAGGTGGACGCAGACGAAGAGGTAGAGACCATACTGTAGAGGTACATCAACAACAGTAGCGACAACAATAATAGCTTAGGTTGAGTATACTATCTGTCGTGTCTTGTAGATAGAAGTCCTATGTGTCGTCTCTGTACTCTCAGGTCCTTGGATTTAGTACGTGTTTGTTTTATGAACAATCTGAGGTTTTGGCTAGTATGCCTCGAGGTTTTAAGTTGCTTTAGTATATGTTTTGACAAAGCAACTATTATATATTATCCTCGAGAAGAGATGGTACAATGTATGTACAATGTGAACAATGATGCATATAAGGTTTTGGTTCTTCCTTAAAGAGTTTTTCTAGAAATGGATCTCTTTGTAAAATTGTTTTAATTTTTAGTGGTTTTTGTTAATCCGCTGCTTATGATTATTCTGCATAATTAGTAATAATTTGGATGTCGATTTGGTGGCAGTCGTTACAGGGACTCTCCCATGCTACTGATCATGAGGCGGCCTTGTTCGTCGGAACGTCAACATTGACCATGAGGACAGATTACTGGGACTTGACATTTGGGGTCAATGGCTTGGCTGGAGTTGTTTGCAATGTGGGAGATAACTCCAGATATGCTTCTTCACATGTACAACTATCGAAGGAGAACAAGTTTTTAGGAGTGTCTCTATCAGAGACGTCCCCTAAATAAGTACCATCTAGCTGGTGGGTGTTGCCCTCTTCCGCTATAAGCACGACAAACATTATGTGCGGTTGGCTGGTTGGGAGGGGGAGGAGAACTAGTGGCGGTTGGCCGAACCACCAGACGGGAGAGAGCATCTGAGGTAAGCCAAACTGGTACAACAGGAGGACAAGGATGGTAGCAACCGCCTCTTTGAAGCTAGATCCCTCAATCGTTGTTGAGAAGCATCTGAGTTCTAAGACCATGACTCTAAGCAGGATGAAGTAATCAAACATCAGAAGATTCCTGGCTTTTCTGATTAGGTGGCATCCCAGCGAGCACCAGTTCGACGAGTTCAAATGCCACCGAAAAAATAATGATTTGGTACTATTTACAAAGTGTGCCATCATGTTTCTGTGCACGGGTAACAATTGTGTAATACCCACACGGGCATTGAATAAACAATATATATATATATATATATATATATATATATATATATATATATATATATATATATATATAGTCAGGCTAGAATACACTCGAGTGTACATATTGCACAAATACACTCAAATGTGTTTTCATATCAAGACTATTTTTTGCAAAATGTAAACCATTGATCTTCATTGTCATACTATAACTTGTCTACATACAAATTTTGAGCCCATTTGAATGAGTTTACATCATTCATCCAAGGACAACAAGATCAACGTGTGAAACTAATTTGAAAAGCATAATTTTTTTGGTCTTTATAACATGACCTATAAATGTACAAATGTGCTCAAATTTTGTATATGAGCTATTCACAAGATGTTTAAGAAGATCAATAGATTAGATTTTTGAAAAAAAAATTTGCATCATGAAAAACTACTTGAGTGTATTCTGCTCCAAATACACTCGAGTGTATTCTAGCCTAACTCTCTCTCTCTCTCTCTCTCTCTCTATATATATATATATATATATATATATATATATATATATATATATATATATGCCATTTACACGTGCCACCCTAAAAGTGATTTTGATGGTGGAAGTGTGGTTATGGCTAATACCCAATATCTATGTGTGGTTGGTTGTTTTGGTTCCTATTTATCTCGGTCTGTGTACGGAGCCTCTGCCTCCCTCTTCCCAATGTAAAGTTAATTCTTTCCTACCTTTGCTCCCCTCGAATGTAACTTGAGATTTCTCTTTACAATGTAATAAAGTAGCAACAGGATAGTTTTATTTCTTGTAAGGATGAAGAAGATTATCATCACCATAGGAGATGACCAGTTCATGAAACGAGCCAACCATTTGGAGGACCATGGAGGACAAAACAATGGAACCAAACGACTTCCTGGTGGGCCCAACCGACCATTTGGAAGGAGTCCAAACATCGGTTGGACATGAGGCTATATGACCATCCCAAAAGGTCAAACTAAGTGTTTGGAAGGAGTCCAGACATTGGTTGTACATGAGGACTAACCAACCGGACAAGAGGCGAGATGACCAATTCAAGGGTTGAACTGATCTACCCAGATTGGCAAGCACAGATCTACACCAACAGTATGTTCATACATGTTATGTGATGATTCACCTAGGTGGTAGTAATTCCTTGTGTCTCCAAGGAATTACCGTAGATATGGCCATAGGCATCACTTTTTGTTTTATATTGCATGTTTACATAGTGGGATATAACATGTATATAATACATACTATATATGTGGTGATTGGATACAATATATGTATATATATGATGTATATAAATCCCTCAATCAAACTTATTAATTCTAAGATGCTTTCCAATAGAAACCCATATGAAAATCTTGTTTGACCAAGCACAAGTTACACTTTTGCATGGCACCCGTCTACCTTGTGGAAGTGTGCTAATAGTAATGTAGGTTCCACTTCCGTGGGGTGCATTATTATCGTGTTGGCTATTGGTTTAGGCTTAACTAGTGATTCTTAGAGCGTCTAAGCCTAAAATCATACATATGATCATGGAAAGGAGTTGCACATATCATCTATCAAGAATTGCACGTGATAAAATTGGCAAAAGTTTCCTACCTTGATAATTGACTATGTTTTGCGGCGTTGGTCGGGTCATAGTTGGATTGTCTTGGATCTTGCTCCCTAGAAAATTTTTCACTGCAACTTTTTGAATTGATACTTGAGGGTTGTCAATTTCGAACAAAATAATTAGAAAGATAATTAATTAAAGAGCCAATTATTATCGTCAAAATTTTAATCAAGTCAAATCAAATCAAAATTTGACAAAATTGCAAATTATTTTATAGAATCAAATGGCAATGAACAACAATCATTTTTCTCTGTAATCGGTCCTTGAGAAGGAAAAACTAACTGGGAACAACTTCCACGACTGGTTCATGACGTTGAGACCGTTCTCACACAAGAGCGCAAGCTCTATGTCCTAGAAATGCTAGAACTAGATGAACCCATTCCAACTACACCAAAGGCTGACAGGGATGCTTACAAGAAGCATACTGAAGATCTCGTAGATGTCAAGTGTCTGATGCTATGCTCCATAAACTATGAGTTATAGAGGCAGCATGAGAACATGGATGTGATTGAGATGGTTACACATCTCAAGAACATGTTCCAAGATCTGACAAGACAAGAAAGATATGATGTCTCCAAGGCGCTATTCAAATGTAACATGGCAGAAGGAGATCCAATGGGTTCTCATGTGCTCAAGTTTATTGGGTATGTGGAGAACCTTGCTACATTGAGATTCCCCTTGGGTCAAGAGTTGGCCACTGATGTGATTCTGCAGTCTCTACCAGAATCATACAATCAATTTGTCATGAATTACAACATGAACGTTGATAGAGTTGTTGGGCATGTTGAGAACAACTGAGGGACACATGAAGAAAGACAAGACTAAGTCTGTGATGGTGAACAACAAGACAAAGGGGAAGTCTAAAGACAAATACAAAGCTAAGAAGGGTTCTAAAGCTAGCTAGAATCCCAAGTCTTCAGATCTCAAAGCAAATGGAGGAGTAAAGAAAAGAGGAAAATGTCACCATTGTCAACAACTTGGACACTGGAAAAGAAATTCACCACTCTGGTTAGAGGAATTAAAGAAGAAGAAGGAAGGCACTGAGGCCTCTACTTTAGGTATAAACATTATAAGATAAATTTGATTACTTCTTCTTGGTATGTGATGCCAAATAGAGATTTGACATACTTGATGCACATGATCTGATAAGAAGTAAAAGCCCTCATGGAGGACAAAGAGCGGCAAAGTCGGAGCAAGTGTTGCAGAAGCTTTAGTATACATTTAAATTCATCTTATCCTAATGGGCATGTAATAGAGTTAGTTCAACTGCTATTTCATTATGCTAAAAATAGAAACATTTACTATAAGCATCTTGTATGATAAGAAAGATGAATCAATAAAGTAAGATATTAATGTTTCTGTTTCAAAAGATATGGTCTTGCACGGAAATTCTCAAATATTCGATGATTTTATTTTGATAGAATTTGGAGATAAAATCTATAATGTTAATAGCAAAGGATTATAATTGATAAATCAATAATTATCATTAGCAATAGTCACCTTGGATGTATATATAAGAAATGCATATCTAGAATACATATGGATGTTAATCTAGACTCCCTTAGTTGTTGAACCTAAGAAAATATGCAATTCTTGCTTGTACATAATGTGGTATAACATCCTTCACTAGATGTAATAGTAGGATAAGGTTTCCATCAGACCTCATACAAGTGATGCATGAAGATCTTATGGAATGAATGCTATAGATAATTACTTATACTTCATTTCATTTACTTGTAATTTGATGATATGTACTCAGTAAAATAGAAACATAAATCTCTTGAAGTGTTCAAGGAGATTATGTATGAAGTATAACTTTAATAAAAGTATTAATAAACTTTTATGAGATCAAATGTTGAAATACTTTGCATCAATACCTTGAGAACCTTCAAGAAAGAACTGTGATAATGTATCACAAGTCATATGAACATGATGATGTGTCAGGATAAAGGAATTATACCATGATGAGTCATGATATAATTATTAATTAATATAATCTTCTTATATCCTCATAAGTATAAAGCTATCACTAAATGATGTACCGTCTGAATGGTTTATAAGACATCATATATGATATGATATGAGAATGTCCCAACATGTCTATAGGATTGAAACCTACAATGAGAAAGTAGTTTCTTGAAGAAGATTTATCCATAAAACATAATTGTTGAATGTTACTATTAATCCCACTTAAATAACAAAAGTGTTTTGTTACAAGGATGACTGAGTTTCTAAAGAATTCGTTGGAGTAAAAGTAGAACTTGAAATGTTCGAGGACAACAAAAGAGGTACAATGAGAACTAAGAGAATCACAAATTGTTGTGGAATCTCAAGTTCA
Source organism: Alisma plantago-aquatica (assembly GCA_963693085.1). Lineage (NCBI taxonomy): Eukaryota > Viridiplantae > Streptophyta > Magnoliopsida > Alismatales > Alismataceae > Alisma > Alisma plantago-aquatica. The sequence continues at coordinate 367,447,129 of OY856414.1, forward strand.
TCATGTGACACAGAACAAAATAGATCTAGTATAATACATATGAGGTTGGAGGATTCTAAATCCAACGACTCAGACAAGTTGGTCATAAAATGATAAGCCAACTAATCAACTAGAAGCTATTAAGAGCCACATCTAAGAAGTGGCTTAAGGCCATCATGGAATCCATGTAAGCTATCAAGGTATGACCTTGATAGTACTACCTGAAGGGGTAAGAACCAAAAGATGAAGTTGGGGTCTTAATTCAGAAGGCCTACATGGATAACATAAAAGAAAATTTTGGCTGAATAAGTTTTTCAAACCAGTTAAGTTGTTGAAAATGATAGAAATTCCTTTACCAATTGTCATGCTTATTGTAGTTAAAATAGACTATGAGATTTTTCATATAAAGATAGAAACTATATTCTTTAAATAGAATACATCAAAGGATGTATATGTGACACAACCTAAAATGGTTTCATAACTTCAAGAATGCAAATAAAGTCTATAAACTACAAAGTTCAATCTGGGATTGAAACAAGCAACTCAGACGGGGAGTATATTTTGACTTGACAAGTCAGTCAAAGAGTTTGACTTGAGTCAAGATAAAAGATGAAATCTTTGATTACAAAAAAATTAGTGAGAGCATATATGAATATTCCACATATGATGAGGAATAACGTCTCAATATTATGAATATTGAGAACTCACATGACAACCCCTTCAACAATGAAAGATTGAGTGATGCATCTTATGAGATAAGGATCAAGATCAATAAATATAGTTCTTGAATGTTTCACAATATAAGTTTGATCACATACAATAATAATATGTTGAAGGAGTTCAACACGAAAGGACTCATTAAGAAAGAATCCAGATTTGTCTCTCATGAACCATATGTTCTAATTCTTATGAAGAATGGAAAATACATGATTAAAATTCCATAGGCTATAGCAATGGATCTATCACTAATGATATAGATGTACTTATCCCATGTAATTTTGTATGTATTGGACATGACAAGATGATACTAAATTCCAATAAGAGTTATTGGAATGCCATTAAAGATATCCATTAATACTTGAAAAATATTTAAGGATAGATTAGTAGTAATTAAAGATAGCAATAAAGGAAGAGTTGGCTGTAAAGGGTTACATCGATGCAAGCTTCCATAAATGACAAGAGTGATCACAAATTAAAACATGTTTGATTTAAAAGAAGAAATGTTGTTAGTTGGAAGGGTTCTGAACTAATAGCCATTAATTCTATTCTATAATAGAAGCTGAGTATACTTGTGCTATGAACACAAAGTGATACTATATGGATCTAGAAGTTCATATGATGAACTTATAGATGTTCCAACCATTGATGACTCAGTAGTGATACTATGACAACAATGGAGCTACTTGTTAGGCAAGGAATATTAGATACCATATTACGGTAGTTCTGTCTCATACAAGCAATCATACAGTGAAGAGTTAAGGAAACATGCAATATACCGACTATAGCAAAATGTTGCTAACCCGATAGAATTAGCAATTGCATAGCAGAAACATGGTGGACATGTTTATATCACTAAGAATATGATTCATGGGTGATTTAATCTAAGTGCAAGTGGGAGTCTATGGTAAGGTATGCCCATAGAGACAATCATGTGATGATTGACATGGCACATACCATAAAGGATTGATTAATAATCATAAAGGAAAGCTTCCAATTTATTCTATTTCATTCATTTATCAGATAATGAGAAAACATTATGAATGTCTAAAGAATGGCAATACTCAATGACGTATGTCTTCAAGTATGTGACTTGGAGAATGAGATCACAAAATGCTAAGAGTGTGTACATTCTTTCTATGTCCCTAGTTGGTTGTTATTGTGGAAGGTAGAATGAGATCAGTAACATATAATACTGGAGTGTGGGTTGGTTTATGACTGAGTCTCATTAGTCATGATATAGAAATATCAAACTAAGCACACATATACATGTTTGGGAACAATGTATCAGACAGAACCACCTTGAGAAATGATACATGGAAACCATCATTGGTAGTTACAATCATATCTTATAGTGAAGGTGGTGATTTTGATTCTTAGACCTGAAGTCACTGCACTCATCACATGTCATTGGGTATGCTTTGATATCATCAAACGTAGTCCTGAAACATAGGTTGTTATAACAGTGATGATTGGGTATCTTTGACACATGGGTATAGACTATGAGTGATAGAGATGGGATTTTTCCATCCTACTGGAGTATGATATCCTGGCCACTTGATAAGCGAGACTGAGAAACACATGCACAAGCAACTGTGAATCAATATATGATATTGAGGTCACATTATCTCAAACAGTGTGCTCTTGGTTCAATAAACATGAGATGAACGTTGAGAGGATGATGAGTCCATACCTTGAGTTCACCCTAGATATCAGAGACAAAGAAATTATACAATCACTGCAACACCTTACACAGATTGTAGGTTGAAGTTGTTCTCCAACTTTCCATTCACTTGGGTAGCACTGATGTTCGACTAGGCACCACTCTTTACTTGTGACATCATAAGATAGTTATGTACATTCACTGCCAACATGATATGGGACCTATAGGGTCACACACATAGGAACTCATCTATAAGAGGAGTTCAATCTTGAATGATGATTGAATTGATTACTAAAGTATTTAGGTAATCAATTCATACAATAGATCAGGTGAGTTCACCCCAGATGATCATCTCATGAGATGAAATGGACGTTTCATGCACCAAATGATCGCCTCAAGTGTTGATAAAATCATTTGGGTTGTCAGGCTGATCGAAAATCGAATTGGCTAAGTTCTGCCCAAATTGAGGCGTGAACCGATCATTCAATATTATTGAACCGACAAGTTCAGACCGACTCACCAAACAACAATATGGGTGAGTGAGATGACTGTCTCGCATGTGCGAATTCACTCAACTAGGCTGGAGTAAGGTTCTATATACTTTCCTAAATCATTTTTGATTGCACAATTCTTATGGTGCAAGAAATTAATATTTAGCATTAATGTGAAATGAATTGCCAATTTCATATGTGATTGGGAAATTGCCAGACGCTTGTCTGGAAGAGCGAGACAAATGTATCAGAGTGCTAGACAACCATATGGACTGTTACAGGTTGTGAAAATTCAATATCTTCCGGTCCCTTCCACTCCCACACAAATCCCAAATAAACCAGAAACCCTGACCCTAACCCTGCCTATAAATAGAGGGGTATTGGGGGCTTCCCAGAACACAACAATAGTACTGGAATATTAAGAATCAGTTGTTCTGACAATTATTGTCCTCTTTGGTTGTGGTAGTCAAGAGATCCCAAGAAAGTCTTACTCGACTAGGGAGGGATAGTTACATGAGAGAACAACTGAGGATCATTGTCGTGGGAGAGCAAGTTGATGACGAGTACACCAACGAGAGGGACAACTCCTTCCTCTTTGTTCTAGTAGGATGACAGGAGTTCTAGTTGGTCCATGTGGACTAGTCTATAGGCAGGAGTCCTTTGGATGTTTCTAGGAGAGCAACGTCAACCTGTAATCTGTGGTAAGACCATAAGAGTTTTTGTAGAATATGTTCTATCATTGTTCGTGGTGAAGACCAGGAGCTTCTCAACCACCGTCTAAGAGAAACTAGAAAATAGTTGCATTGAAGTGAGTTGTTGTCACTGGACTTTCTCCAAGACCAGGTATAACTCATTAAACCATCCTTCCTATTTCATAATAGTTGACACAATCTTGCTGTTACCTAAATACATATAGATAATTTTTTTGTTTCTGATACTATACTCTATGCCCGTATTTCTCAACAGGAACATATTCCTCGAGAGAACCCATGTTTTCATGTTGCTTCTAAATGTCATGCTTCATGAAGTATAAGATGAGGAACTAGATATCTATGGCATCATCAACATGCTTACAACAATCTTCCCTTTTTATCATTGACATATTTAGATTTGGTTCTTCTAGTATTGAGGTTTTTAAGACATAGAGCTTGCAATCATGAATGAAAGCAAGTCTCAATGTCTATACCACTTGAGGAAGTTATTTCCATCCAATCTCTCTTTCTGAAGGACCGACCATAATGAGAAGTGATTATTTGTGTTTAGCATTTGAACTATGAGGGATATTTTTAGGAGTCAAAATTTGGTTTGAAAATTATTTTTTTCGACATTAATTTGAACTTTAATTAATTATGATGCCACTACTTTATTCAATTTAATGACCCTCACAATAGATTCATAATATTTCATTGAGCAATCTTCTTGGTGATCCAAGATCCATATTTTCATTAAGTCAGGAGTCATCTTTGGTTGATCGCCTAAAACTTAACTATTTAGGTAGGCAACATTTACCAACTACACAAATGCAACTATTGGCGAGATGATTTCACAAATCTTTGCCATATTTCATCTCATGATGTATATTCCATCTTTATGCATATAGGTTCTTAATCCTATTATTGTTACTTAGTTAAGTCCAGACCAAAGTCTAGAATAAGAAGCTATGCAACCTACTTTGGAAGACACACACACTTATTATTACACTTCCCCATGATAGATAGTGCACCACTTTGGCGTTCCCACATGTAATTAAGTGAGATTTTCATGTGTGTTGCTCAATGGAAGGCATATTAAACTTAATGTTCAATCGAGGGATTTGATATAATATTAATATGCATCCAATCCCATTACATATACATTATATATATGTATCATATACTATAAACAATCCACAAGTGATAAAACATGATACAACAACTTACACAATAACTTGAGATGTAACATCCCAAGATTTAAGGGCTCAGATAAATTGATCTTAAAAGGAATGATTGGAGTATCCATATCACCGAGGTGCACCTCCTTTTGAAGGATCCCATCAAAGTAAACTCTAAAGTTAAGCATGCTCAACTTGGAGTAGTACTAGGATGGGTGACCAATTGAGAAGTTGATCCTGATTTGTGTATGAGTGAGGACAAAGTGCACAATTAAGGTTAATGATGGTCTGTGGAGTCAATCACATTCCTGAAACTCCACTAGAGCTGGTTAATGATGGTCTGTGGAGTCAATCACATTCCTGAAACTCCACTAGAGCCTTGGGAAGTGGTCCCATGTGTTTCAAATGGTATTAGATTCATGACTTGTCTAGTAGGTGGGGCCCACATGGACATGTGGCATGCCAGTCTTGAGTCGTGCAGTCTAACATGTTGGAAATGGATGTCCATGGTGATGTATCCACCCTTACTCTGGTAGTTGTGATCGGGAGCTGATTATTCATGAGCCATTATGTGTCTGTGTTGGTATATATATGCCCATAGAGCCATCCCAAGCGATTGCATGGAGTCGGATATTAATTAATCAATTAATATGATTATTTGGTTAATTAATGAATTCCAGAATATTCTAATTAATCCACGAGCATTTTAATTAACACAACGTTTTTGTTTATCAATGGGCTTAGGAAACCCTACTTCCCTTCGTATCCTATTTAAAGGAGGATTGACGGCCGATATCTATATAAGATATCGAGAGACACTTTTAGTTTACGCTCACACACGTAAACCCTATCCGTCACTGTCCTTGGGAGAGGAAGGAGAGCAACGCGCCGCTAGCACGCCGCCGCACAGACACGACTCCTTTCCTCCGGCTTAGGAGGCGTGACGTGGAGTTCCAGTCCATCCGTGTGGATGAAGTAGAGACGCAGACGCTGAGACACCTACATTCGGTGGACACGACGACCATCCGTGCATGTTACGAGTGGCGCACATCATCGCACAAGAGCGCCGCCAGATCTTCCTGCGAGAGTGAACGGGAGAGAAGTTCCGTCCATGTAGGTCAGCAGCGTTGCACCGTCGTGCAGCATGACATCGCCGGACTTGCTCCGCGATAAGGTATATCCTGTAAACACTCCTTCCAAATACGTTGTTATCGATGAGATCCTGTTTCGGGTTGCGTGGATTTTATTGCTTCCTCCGCATATGTTTTCTCCACAAAACCCAACAGTGGTTTCCGAGCAGCATCGATCTACGACGTATTTGGATTTGTTTCGATATGATCGAATCGCTGTATATTGTTTTATGTTGCATACGATGCGAATTAAACTTGCTAATGTGCAAATCTAAACCTAATTCCTCATACGCCGTAGGCTTCTATTTTTGACATTTTGGACGGGGTCGACTATGGAAAATATTGATTTTCCTAAGTGCACGGAAGTAAAACTCCGTAGACCTTTCAGGGACGCTGCCCCTGTGTACCCCGCATAGTCTGCATGGGAGTCAAAAATGTATTTAATGGGGAATGTCCCACATTAAAAGTACTACAATTTTAATATGTATATATGTATATGTGGATATACCTATGATAGCATACACGTCGCCTTTAAAATATATTTTATGTGGTGAATGCATCTACGGTTATGGCTTAGTATCCCCTTTTGTGAATGAATGTGGATGTCGATCATGTGGATATGTTTGTTTGTGAATTCTATGGATGTATAATGTTTACATATGGATCCTTTATATAAAGTATTCGGCTTGCATGTTGAGCCTCATCTCTTATTTCAAAGTGTAATTAATTCTTTCCTTTTATATTTGTACTCATATGATGTAATAGAGATAGGATTAGTTTTAGTTTTTGTAAACTTGATGTAAGGAGGCCATTTGAAGATCCAACTCCAAGGAGTGTCCATGGAGAAGCACCATGAAGATCTAATTCCAAGAAGCAACTTGAAGATCCAACTCCAAGGAGTGTCCATGGAGAAGCAACAAGAAGATCCAATTCCAAGAAGCAACTTGAAGTTCCAACCTCACGAAGCATCCATGAAGTTGTTCATTGTAATGTTGATCATTACATGCTTACAGGTTGATTCACAGGTGCTGCATGAGATGCATAAGACCATAGGTGGACCGTAATACTTTGTTGCTCCAAAGGATTACAATAGTATGGCCATAACCGATGTATTTGTGTTTGTGATTGCATGTCTATTGTATGTGGTTGTGGATATAGTAGTATATGATACATACTATAAGTATGTGGTGTTTGGATATGTATATGTATTAATAAAACCCCTCAATTAATAATATTAAGTTTTAGTTGCTTTCCATAAAGCAACACACATGAAAATCTTGATCGAATATGTGTGGGCACGCCTCTGCGTGGTACACTGTCCATCTCGTGGAAGTGTGATGGTGGGTGTGTGGGTCTGCCTCTGTAGGGTGCACACTCATTGTGTTGGCTTATGGGTTGGACTTAACTAGGGAACCTTGATTGGATCAAGTACCTATAGGCACACAGATGCATCATGGCAAGGAGTTGTGCATGATCATCTATCCAAAAGTTGCATATGATGCAATTGGAAAAAGTTGCCTACCTTAGTATTTGGTCTTTGACGCCGGCGTTGGCTGGGCATTGATCCAATTATTTTGGGTCTTGGCTCACTAGAAGGGTGTGTGTTGCAATCTTCTGAGTTGATAGTGAGGGCTATCAATTTGAATAAAATAGTGGGAGCATAATTAATTAAAGGCCTAATTAATCTCGTTTATCAAATCTTTACAAGTCAAAATGTTTTGGACTAAATGCAAATTTTTCTTTTGTAGCAATCAAATGGCAAACAACACTCACACTTTCTTGTTGCGATCGGTCCTTGAGAAGGACAAACTCACTGGAACCAACTTTCAAAACTGATTTAGGACGCTGAGAATTGTTCTCAAACATGAGTGTAAGCTCTATGTCCTTGAAACACCAGAGCCAACGAAACCCGCCATAAATGCGCCCAAGGCTGAAAAGGATGCTTACAAGAAGCACCTTGATGATGCTGTGGATGTCAAGTGCCTGATGTTGTACTCAATGAACTATGAGTTGCAAGAGCAGCATGAGAACATGAATGTCATGGAGATGGTAACACATCTCAAGAACATGTATCAACATCAATCAAGATAGGAGAGATATGATGTCTTAAAGGCTTTGTTCAAAAGAAAGATGAAAGAGGGAGAGTCAGTTGGAACCCATATACTCACCTTGATTGGGTACGTGGAAAGCCTATCCAAGCTAGGATTTCCCCTAGGTCAAGAGTTGGCCACTGATGTGATTCTACAATTGTTTCCTGAATCATATAGTCATTTTGTCATGAACAACAACATGAACAATTTTGACAAGCCGTTGTCAGAATTGTTGGGCATGTTGAGGATAGCTAAAGCACAGATGAAGAAAGACAAGCCCAAGTCTGTGATGATGATCATCAAGACAAAGGGAAAGTCAAAAGGCAAAGGCAAGGCTAAGAAAGGTTCTAAATCCAGGCAGAAGCCAAAGTCATCTGTGCTCAAAGCTAAAGGTGGGATCTCCAAAGAAGGAAGTTGTCACCATTGTCACCAGGCTGGACATTAGAAAAGAAACTATCGTCTCTACCTGGAGGAACTGAGGAAGAAGAAGTAGGGGATAGAGATCTCCACTTCAGGTATATACGTTATTGAGATAAACTTAAATACTTCTTCATCATGGGTATTGGATACCGGATGTGGATCTCACATATGTTCTAATATGCAGGATCTGATAAGAAGTAAGCCTTTATGAAAGGGCCAAGTCGAGCTGCGGGTTGCTAATAGAGCAAGAGTTGCTGCCACCGTAGTTGGAGTTATTAGTTTATCTTTGCCTACATGCCTTGCAATAGAATTAGAGAATTGCTATTATGTATCTGCCATTAATATAAATATTATTTTTGTATCTTGTATGGACAAGAGTGTATTTGAATTTCACATTAAGAATGGAATTATTTCTATATCTAAAGATGAGATCTTTTATGGCAATGCCCCTATGTATTATGGTATCTACTTGTTAGAACTTGAGACTAGCATATACAACGTAAATACTAAAAGGTTAAAACTTGACAACTCAAACAAAACATTCTTATGGCATTGTCGTCTTTGGCACATAAACAAGAAGCGCATATCTAGACTCCATAAGGATGGTTATCTAGACTCTTTTGATTTTAAATCATTAGAGACATGTGATGCATATTTATTAGGGAAGATGACCAAGAATCCTTTCACTGGACACAGTGAGAGAGCCAGTGATCTGCTAGGGCTCATACATACTGATGTATGTGGACCTTTTAGATCAAATGCTAGAGGAGGCTATCAATACTTCATTACCTTCACCGATGACCTCAGTAGGTATGGCTATGTATATCTTATGAAACACAAGTCATAAACTCTTGAAATGTTCAAGACTTTTATGAATGAAGTAGAGAAGCAACTTGTTAAGAGTATTAAAGCACTCCGTTCAGATTGAGGTGGCGAATACTTAAGCCAAGAGTTTGAGGACCTTCTGAGAGACTGTGGTATTGTATCACAATGGACTCCACCTGGTACACCACAATATAATGGTGTGTCAGATAGAAGGAATCATACATTATTAGACATGGTACGATCAATGATGAGTTCAGCCGAACTTCCAATATCGTTCTGGGGATATGCTCTTGAAACTGCAGCGTTTACACTTAACTGTGTACCTTCCAAATCGGTTCAAAAGACACCATATGAGATATGGAATGGGAATCATCCCAATTTGTCTATGTTAAATATTTGGGGATGTGAAGCTTATGTTAGGAAACAATTTCCTGAAAATCTTGGACCCAAATCGGAAAAATACTATTTTGTTGGATACCCCAAGGAAACTCGGGGATACTACTTCTACACACCAACTGACAACAAAGTGTTTGTTGCTAGGACTACTGTATTTCTTGAAAAGGGATTTATTTCCAAAGGAATTAGTGGGAGGAATGTAGAGCTCGAAGAAGTTCGAGACCAACAAGAAAGCAGAGAAACTGAGGAGGTACATAAGGAACATGAAGACTCACAAGTTGTTGTGGAATTTCAAGTTCCAAATGTAACACATGAACCTCGTAGGTCTAGTAGGGCATGACTTGAGCCTGAGAGATTTGGATTTCTCGTGACTCAAGACAGTGACGAATTGGGCATAGCAGATGAGCCAACTTCCTATCTAAAAGCTACTAAGGGACCATAATATGAGAAATGGCTCGAAGCCATGAGATCTGAGATGGAATCCATGTACACCAATAAGGTATGGACCTTGGTGGATCCACCCGAAGGGGTAAAACCCATAGGGTGCAAGTGGGTCTTCAAGAAGAAGACTGTCATGGATGGAAATGTTCAAACATATAAAGGTAGATTGGTTGTGAAAGGATTTTATCAAATTCAAGGTGTTGATTATGACGAGACCTTCTCACCAGTTGCCATGGTTAAATCCATCAAGATTATGCTTGCCATTGCATCTTATCATGACTATGAGATTTGGCAGATGGATGTTAAAACAACATTCCTTAATGGGAATTTACTCGAGGATGTGTACATGAAACAACCTGAGGGTTTTATCAATATAAAGGAAGCCAATAAAGTCTGTAAGATACAAAGGTCAATCTATGGATTGAAACAAGCATCTCAGAGCTGGAATCTACGTTTTGATGAAGTAGTCAAAAAGTTTGTCTTTACTCAAAATGAAGATGAACCTTGTGTTTACAGAAGGGTTAGTGGGAGCACAATCATATTTCTCATATTGTATATGGATGACATACTATTGATGGGAAATGACATCCCTACTCTCCAGACAGTAAAAGGTTGGCTAGGGAATACTTTCTATATGAACGATTTAGGCGAAGCATCCTATATACTAGGGATCAAGATCTATAGAGATAGATCTAGAAGGCTTCTAGGCCTAAGCCAGAGCACATACATTGACAAGGTGCTAAAGAGGTTTAGCAGGGAGGGTTCTAAGAGAGGTAACTTGCCCATGTCCCATGGGGTTACAATCTCTAAAGCCCAGTGTCCTAGTTCATGTGATGAACGGGCACACATGAGTAAGATTCCATATGCATCAACAATTGGATCTATCATGTACGCAATATTATGTATTCATCTTGATGTGTCGTATGCTTTGAGCATGACAAGCCGGTATCAGTCAGATCCAGGTGAATGTCACTGGACAGCCGTAAAGAACATCCTAAAGTACTTGAGAAGGACTAAGGATCAATTCTTGGTATACGGCGGTTAGGAAGAGCTCGTGGTAAAGGGTTACACCGATGCTAGATTCCAAACTGACAAAGATGACTACAGATCGCAATCTGGATTTGTGTTTTTCCTGAACAACGGAGCTGTGAGCTGGAAGAGTTCCAAGCAAGAGATGGTTGTGGATTCTACAACAGAGGCTGAATATATTGCATCATCTAATGCCGCGAAGGAAGCTGTGTGGATCAAGAAGTTCATTTCTGAACTTGGAGTGGTTCCAAGTACTGGTGATGCAATTGAGTTGTTTTGCGACAACAATGGAGCAATTGCACAGGCTAAAGAACCAAGATCGCACCAACATTCCAAACATATTCTATGGCGGTTCCATCTCATACGAGAGATCGTACAATGAGGAGATGTGAAGATTTGAAGAGTACCTACAGAAAGCAATGTGGTTGACCCGCTCACAAAAGCACTTTCACAGTAGAAACATGACAGGCATGTTCGATCACTTGGATTGAGATTCATGAGTGATTGGGTATAAGTGCAAGTGGGAATCTGTTGATATGTATGCCCATAGAGACTATCATTCGATGATTGTATTGGGATACTATGTAAACAATTTGTAATACAACATTGATCATATCAATAAAGGCAAGTTTCCAATCTATATGTTTGTGTTTTATATTGTGAGATGACCATAAAACTTATAGATGTCTATAGAATAATATACTCGATGACATATGTCTTTGGGTTGATGACCTGAACAGTGAGATCATATGTATGCTAAGAGTATGTATTCTTGTTTTGTCCCTAATCGGTTGTTATTGTGGAAATATCCATAGACATCAATAACACATAAGATTAGAATGTATGTTGGTTGATGGAAGAATCTCATTATCCATGATATGGAGATATCAAACCAAATACATAGATACTTGTTAGAGAACAGTGTATCGGATAGACCCACCTTGAGAGTGACACATGGATACCATGATTGGTAGTTAGAGTCACATCTCATAATGATGGTGGTGATTGTGGTTCTTAGACATGAAGTAACTACACTTATCACATGTCGTTCGGTGTACTTTGACATCATCCACCATGGTCCTGAATAAGAATTGCCATAAAGATGGTGCTTGGGTGCACTGTGACACATGGGGATGACTGTGAGTGATGTAGATGGAATTTGTCCTTCCTACGGGAGTTTGATATTCCGACCACTTGATAAGTGAGACTGAGAAATGCATGGCCATGCTGATGCGAGTCAATATGTGATATTGAGCTTACATATATCTCAGACAGTCTGCTCTAGTTCAAGGAACATGGATTGAACGTTGAAAAGGATAACAATTCCATGACTCGAGTTCAATCCGGATATCAGCGACAAAAGAACTATACAATCACTGTAACACTAGTCATGAATGATAGGTCAAGTTGTTCTCCAACTTCTCCAATTACTTGGGTGGAAATGAAGTCTTGCTAGATACCAATCATTGCTTGTGAAATCATAATATGATTATGGATATCACTGCCAACGTAATTTGGAGCCTACCAGGTCACACACATAGGATGTATTGGAATAGGAGTATAATTGTGGATTTGATTGGAATTGCTCCGAATCACATTGATTACTAAAATGTTTATGTAATGGATTAGAATAATATTGGAGTGACTGGATCTAAGTGCAAGTGGGAGTCTGTTGGTATATATATGCCCATAGAGCCATCCCAAGCAATTGCATGGAGTCATATATTAATTAATTAATTAATGTGATTATTTGGTTAATTAATGAATTCCAGAATATTCTAATTAATCCATGAGCATTTTAATTAACACAATGTTTCTGTTTACCGATGGGCTTAGGAAACCCTACTTCCCTTCGTATCCTATTTAAAGGAGGATTGACGGCCGATATCTATATAAGATATCGAGAGACGCTTTTAGTTTACGCTCACGCACATAAACCCTAGTCGTCACCGTCCTTAGGAGAGGAAGGAGAGCAACGCACCGCTAACACGCCGCCGCATAGACACGACTCCTTCTCGCCAGCTTAGAAGCGCGACGTGGAGTTCCAGTCCATCTGCGTGGATGAAGTAGAGATGCAGATGCTGAGACGCCTGCATTCGGTGGACACGATGACCATCCATGCGCGTTACGAGCGGCGCACATCATCGCACAGGAGCGCCGTCGGATCTTCCTGCGACAGCGAACGGGAGAGAAGTTCCGTCCGTGTAGGTCAGCAGTGTTGCACCGTCGTGCAGCGGCACATCGCCGGACTTGCTTCACGATAAGGTATATCCCGCAAACACTCCTTCCAAATATGTTGTTGTCGACAAGATCCTGTTTCGAGTTGCGTGGATTTTATTGCTTCTGCCGCACATGTTTTCTCCACAAAACCCAACATTCTGTACTGACATGGGGGAAATAATGATGCCATATATTTGAGCCTTGATAAGTTCGTCAAGAGTCTACGTGGGCGAGATTGTAACATCCCATGACTTAAGGCCTCAAATAATCTGATCTTAAATGGAATAATTAGACTACCCATATCACCAATATGCACCTCCTTTTCTGGGAGAATATCACTAGGAGCTCCAAAGTAAAGTGTGTTCATCTTGGACTAGTACTAGGATGGGTGACCAGTCATGAAGTTGACCCCAACTTATGGGTGAGTGAGGACAAAGTGCATCGTTAAGGGTAATGGTGGTCTGTGGGGTAAGTCATCATCCCTGAACTCTACTAGAGCCTTGGGTAGTGGGCCTGAGTGTTTTCTGAGCCAACAATTTTTGTGGAAAAATAGATAAATAGATTAGATCCTATGTAAATTCTAATTTGTTTCACCAAATGTGCAGTGAATGGTCGACAAGTCAGTCAGTCATTTGGATTTCTTGGTTGAGGAATTATTTTGTTGTAGATGGTGTCATGACTTCCTCCTAATAATGAAACCTCCAAATATCCTCCTTGTTGAAGTTTTCTATTGAGAATGTCCTCATCTTCACTATGCTCTACCCGTGATTTCATTACATCATCATAATATAATTGCATCGACAAATATATACATGGACAATGTAGAGAGCAAGAGAGGAATGTCATGGGATGCATATACATGTTACAAATTTTGCATAATCAAAAACTAAAATAAATGTTTCAAAGCAATCATGCACGCATCAAATGACCTTACTCCACATCCACACCCACAACAATTGTAATTGATATATATATAGCTATATTCAGAATACAGAAAGACATCTCTAATTTGAGAGAATAGATTATCTACATCTATTTCAGGAAAGTTTATTGACTTTAAGGAGTCTGTATAAGTATAAAATACACGAATAAAGACACCTTTTATTAGGGCATTATTATAGACCTCTCCATATAACTTAACACATGCTCCAATCTCATCATATATCTTCCTTTTGGGAAGTTTATGACCCTCTTTATCAAACAAGGGCTAATTTCATGAGTTTTCTCTTTTCCAATGTACACTCGAGTGTACCGGAGGCACCGTACACCTCAATCATTTTTGAAGATGCAATAAATTTTTGAAAAATCTAAGCCATTTATCTTCTTAATTATCATAAGAATATACTATATAATAAATTTTAGCTCATTTGGACACTTATAGGTCGTGCATCTAATGAAGGCAAAAATCATGTATTTCAAATTAGTTTTGTGCGTCGATTTTGTTGTCCTTGGATGAGTGACTTACACTCATCCAAATGAGTTCAAATTTTGTATGTGACATATTATATTGTAACCATGAAGATCAATGGATTAGATTTTGGAAAAACATGGTCCAGATAGGCAAACACCATTGGGGTGTACGGCGTGATCTGTACACTCGAGTGTATTCTAGCCTGACTATATATATATATATATATATATATATATATATATATATATATATATATCATACCAAATATGATGAGTTGGTGAATATTATGGATACATAACACAAGTCATACAATGACAAATAATACACGGTACAAAATCCAAACCAATGAGTCACACATATAACGCGACTCTGATACTATTGTTGAATTTTTCTGGAAGGTTGCACAATGAAAATACAAAATGTTTTTCAGATTGAACCCTATCCATAGATCCATAGTTTCCATTTTAATATCAATATATTAAAGACAAAGAGGGATATTGAATATAACTTAACACATACTAGTTATCAAACAACTAGTATTATGTATTGCTAACTTGATATCCAATATCATGACTAAAGACGTATAGTTATAAGTCAGCACACATACTAGTATTTGTTGTATTATTTTTCCAAAAAACTTCCACAATAATATTTGATTAAAACCTTAAAAAGAATGACTACTATATATATACATATGATATCATTTTTAGGTCCTCAACACAAGATGAAAAGTAATCAAGTCAATACATTCTTAGGATATTATTATATTTAATTGTTATCTTGATTATGAATGAAACATAATAAGTGTAGTAATATTTTTTTAATATCGATTCATGTACAAAGTATTCCATTACAATCATCATATGACTGCATCTTAGGGCATACAACCAACATGCATCACCTAACAAAAACAACCAACCACAATTCAAGAAATAGCCATTCATGACAATAGCAAAGCACAAAGTCAAGGGCACTTAACCCCTAAAAACTATTTGATAGTATTTGCGACATGCACCTCATCTATGTCAGTGCTACATGCCATAATCATCTATGTCAGTGCCCTTTTGATAAACTTTGTAATTGGGTGCCCGATGTCAATCATTGTGCATAAGGAACCATCTTCACCAATGAGTAGAGATGTCAGCATTCATAAAATGTATGAGGTCTCTATAAGGGACACCTATAAAGGAAGATGTCAAGATAGCCCTACTGGCCCGAGAATCACATGCCAACCCAATGTGTACAAGCATCACTTATACCTCCTTTACTACACTGATGAATGTTAGAGGTATGACATTCAATTTGGAACTCATTTTCCTTATAGTCCTAGAAAACACTCTTCTATTCTTTCTACTTGGATACAATTATGTGGATGTTGCATTCCTTATTTCCTTTTCTAACACCGAATACAACCTAATATCCCCTTTGCCATGGACAACTTTCTTTCTTCTTTTATTTAAAGTTCCACATCTACTACATCAAATCATGTAATGGAACTAACTTCACTATTACAACTACAATGAAAACCATGTTAGACATCATTCTTTATGTTGCTAAGAAAGTAGCATGTATCACCAAACAACATAGCATGCATCACAAATGGAGAACTTACATTTCTATTTATCCACCATACACTTGCTCATGAATTCAAAATGATTAAGACTTTAAGCATAACTGAAACATCTTGGGTATGCCAATGCTCTTCCCAGCCATCACCCACAAGCTAGATAAGCCTAGCATTTAAATCCAGATCTCATCATCAGACAAAATAATTTCTAAACACACAGCGATTTCAACAACTATCATGCACCAATCTCATGTGACGAAGGTGGTCAACAAGGAACAAGTGGGTGGTGTTTCTATCTACAATTTCCCAATAGAACATCAACTTCACTTAAAAGATAATGAGAACATGAGAACCCATTGTATGAACTTGCACAACCTCCAAGACATCAACTACACCTACTCCACTAAACTCTATCTGCACCAACACATGTTGTTAGATCAAAAGGCTCTAGAGGGGGTGAATAAATTTAATGTACTTATAAGAAATTTATTGGACTTTCAAGTAATGTGGAAATTTGAGTGTATCTAAATAAGAAAAGAAAGGATAAGAGAGATTGAACAAGCACCAACACTACTTCTGAACATGCCTTTAGCGTCGGTTAATTAAGGGCTTTAGTATCGATTTCCAAGCGACACCCAAGTGGGCGCCGCTAAAGGTGGACCCCTTTGGCGTCGGTTCCCAACCGACGCCAAAAAGCTTCTCGCCACCAAAAATGTGCCAGCAAAGGGACTACAGGCGTTGTTTTTTATGAACACTGACACTATAGAATTGTTACAGACGTTGGTTATTAAAAGAACCGACGTCACAACGCTTCCCCCACCAAAAACACGCCAGCAAAGGGCCTATATGCATCAGTTTTGTAAGATAACTGATGCCATCTCCCATGCCACCACAACCATGCTTCCCAACACGGCCGTGTTTCCCAGCACGACCGTGTTTCCTGGCCATATCAACTGAACCGACGTCGGTTTTGTGCTAATAACTGATGCCATATCCCCTGCCTACCACCAAGACCGTGCTTCCCAACACGACCGTGGTTCCTGGCCACATAGACGTCGGTTTTTTTTATCAAAAGTTGCCGCCGTATTTCTTTGATGTTGGTTTTGGTCAAATAACCGACGCCTATGTTAAGATTTTTTTTAATCAGTTTGCAGGCCTGCTGTATGACTGGTCAGCAGGATGAGAACCTGCAGTTCAGTTCTGAACTGTAGGTTTATGACATCCATTGATATCAACCAACAACATGCCACAAACCTGCAAAATTAATAAGATGGACAATATTATATATATCTGCAGTTCCATTCATTTCATCTCTTTTCACATTCAGGCACATATAGAAACATTTATGTATTGATCATCTTCACACACATATGACAATTCATAAAAATTCATTCACATTCACACAAAAATAATTATGAGAACAAAGTTATTCTTTATTCATCATTGTCATCATTGTCAATAAAATTAAATCTAAAAATTCCCACTCTTTGTAGGGCTTTTGCCCATTCTTCTCTTACAACATCTAATTCATCTCTCGTATAGGGAGCATGTACATCGAAACACTTTCCACATGTACTGAAGTCAGCAGTTTTAAAGACCTACAAAGAGAATGATGTATATATATAATTAATAATATATAATAAGATTGGTATATTACATATTATCTAATGAGACTATGTATAATATTTGCTATATCGTATCGATTTCCATTATGGCATGTTTGATGATTAGGTCCATAAATAGCATCACATAGTAGGCACATGCCCAGTCGTTTTCTTGTGCAACACACTATAAATTGAAACATACAAAATATTCAAAAATACAAATAAGCACATTTCACATAAATAATATATACATTGGAGTCAGGAAATTACTTTCAAATTCTCCCAAATTAGTGACAGATCCTTTTTCCTGGGGACCTTTCCTCCAGCTTTTTTGTACTCTTGTAAAGCCCTACATATGTTAATGTAACCCATTAAATTGCATAATTAAATAGTAATGTAGTAACATATGTTAACAGATATAAAAACATGAAATATTTCTCACGAGAATAATGGCCTTTTAATTACATGTCCATATAATTCCAATTCATTCCCCGCAGGATCTAGATAATAGACAGTGAATGTCTTGGGGACAATAACTAGTAACTCCCAATGCCTACCACTACAGGTAAGAAAGTTAAAAATTAATAACTCAAAATCCACAATAAAAATGTTATTTTCTTAAGTCTAAATTATAAGCAAAGTAAACTTACTCGATATTGAATGGAGCTATTATCACCGTCTTATTATTTTTACTAAAATATTGAAAAAAAATCACAACAGTATGAAGTAACTGAAGAAGGGTCTGTATCTACAAGACTAATAAAAAATGGAACTAAAAATCCCACATGGAAAAACCCAAAATCTCTACATATCTTGTGTAAGTGGCTGCAAAACATATATTACATATGCATTAATATATCAGAAACCAGATCACCGTATATAAAATAAGGTATATGGATGTATAAATAAGATCTCACCATATCCACAACTCTATCATAGATGTGTTCAACTATTGATAACTAAACAACTCCAAAATATCTTGTATAAATATCTTGTTTTTGTATGATTGACCTGTATTAATACCTATGTATTAATACATACGTATGCAGAACTTGTATTATGTATGCATTAATACGTATGCTAAACTTGTATAAGTAGATTGTTATTGTATGATTTACCTATAGCATCCTTCGGAATAGTAACAATTATGGGGCAATTTGTATCATGTTCACCGATCCATACTGCCACACCCCTACAATTAGGACCTATCGAGGTGTATAGGTCCCTTGGAAGCCAACTTGGTAGTCCAGGAGGTGAAGGCTGAGATGTAGCGGGTCTCGTCTTTTTGACATGTATATATAATTTCAGATCAATTAACTCATATATACACACTAACAAATTAAAGTAATGGAAATTTATCATACAATATTAGTATAGAGGACATCCGCTTCGGGCCACAGTATCACTCCGCCTACTACCTCACCAAGTGTTTCAGCATTTGGGTGTGCATGAGACAGTGCAAGACCCAGCCAGTCGGGGAATACATGTATCAGACTCACACATACCACACCATCTGGTACTAGATACCCATGAAACATGCACCCTTTAAGGGGTGGGTAGGACGATGCCTCTGTAATGATATATTCTTGACTTTTTAATCGGCATGGATTCAACCCCTACAAATTTACGTAAAGAATGTTATATGCATATATACACAAACATATTATCTGGAACATACTAGCTATTATGTCATAAAAATACTTACAGAGGACATGCAAGGTGGTGGGTCTACAGGATTACTCCCAACCACTTCTGCAGTAGGAGAAGAACGGCCCACCACATGTACTGTCTGAGTGGTAGGCTGAGACGCCTGCCACTTCACCATTGCTTCTTGGATTCTCTTCTCAATTAACGAATCTACCTATACATGGATAAAAGAAACACTAGCTTCTGATTATTGAATTCCCTTTTGTAATAACATTCTAAAATAAAAATCGGTTACCTCAGCTTGTGAAAGTCCCGCTTTTGGGACATGTTTGCGCTGGGATGGCCCAAAGAACGCTTTGATGCCCACACCAGTGCTTGCACCCCGAATACATCCAGGATGCTCTAGGTTACCCAGAGAAACTGTCAGTTCATCCCTTGTGCCCTGAGGGATAAACTTGCCTTCCTTCCTCTGCTCGTACATCTCCCACTAATCACCATCAACAAAAATTAGTAAGTAAACATAATAATAATCAATATCGATCGATTGCTCTAAGAGTTGATTTTTACCATTTTTGTAGCCGCCTCAGCAGTTGCGGGCTTCGGTATGTCTCCCTTCTTGTTTTTCCTCCCAGCTATCCACATAGCATGGCGAAGCAAAGGTGAGGGAGTAGTAGTAGAGGACTCTGCAGTCTCCTGAGTAGTAGTAGGCTGAGAAGACTCAGCTTGTAGTCTTTGGCGAACGCCTACATATCCTCTTAGACCCATTGTGTGGTCGTGCACATTCAGTGCACGCCTTGCTCTTTGCGCCTCACTGAGGGCCTAGATAGTTAGCGCATTGATTTGGTTAGTAACACTAAAGGTTAATCTTGAATAGGTGAATACATAAAACGTATATTAATTAAATTGGGAGTGGCGCTTAATACCTCGAATTCATTTATTTTTCTTTTGGTAACAAACACCTCCCAGTCTTTGGGGTCCAGGTAGTTCCATTGCTTTGTGGCTTCCTTCTGCCTAAATTTATTTTTAAAGAGAATACAAACAAAAATTATTAGTGTAGAGTTAGTGAAATAGTGATCAATGTCTAGAATTGGAAATCAATCAAGAACCTCTTATTAGCATCGCGTATATAATATCGGGTGAGATTGGTCCTATAGTTCCTCAGGACCCTCCCATAGCATTGCATCACACATTTACGATGCACCTTTTCATCCAGATCAAATATGCTCTGCAAATTAAATAGAATTGCTATTAACTAGTATCCTAAAAATTAGTAATCTACACAAATAGAATTACAAATAATAATAACTCACACATAGTTCCTTCCATCTATGATCTTTCTTCCCCTTAGGAACTTTATGCTAGGATTCTAGGATAGGACTACAATGGCTGTGAGTAAGAACCCCAAGATTTGAAACAAATAAGTTGCGGTTCACTCCATAAGGATTTCCTGCATGATCGAAATCCACAGCCAATTTGGGTCCATTGCCCCTTTGCTGTATTAACTCGTTCATCATTGTGATGCCCCTCACTTTCTCAATTTTCTTTTGCTTCTCATCAAGTGTTGTAATTTCTTCAGGGGGGGTACATCAACAACCTAAAATTTGATAAAAAACACACTTACATGATATAATTATAAATGAACATATAGATAGAAACCGTAGGGATATATTCTTAAAACTTACATTGTCAGGCGGCGCAAGCACGTCCTCACCCTCACGGTGATCATCAACACGGTCATCATGGGAATGCTCAGCCATCTGAAAGTTCACATTCAAATTATAAATTTCACATTGTAAATTAAGTAACACTAATTGTAAAGTTCACATTGTAAAGTACACATTCACATTGTAAAGTAATTCACATTGTAAAGTTCACATTCACATTGTAAAGTAATTCACATTGTAAAGTTCACATTCACATTGTAAGGGTGACTGCACTATTTTGGACGACACTCTTATCATCTTGACGTTTTGTGTAATAAAAGAATCCATTTATGTCAAACCCTTCATAAGACATAACATTCAATTTTGGTTTAAAGGCGAGGCATTTGATGGTTTCAGTAAGATTATCTGGTGTTTGAGATAGTTGATGTAAGACTTTATGTTCAAACCACTTATTAAATGTCTTGTTATGATCTCTAGCAAGCCACATTGAATTGGATCGAGGATATTGTCTCTTGATGAAATTGGTATGTTCCTCGATATAAACACTCACTTTGTCGATGTTGTGTAAAATATACAAGTGACCTTGCTCCAACTATTCACGGCTGATTACTTTCACCCGTGATCCCAAAATTCCTTTGCCAAAATGCTCCTCAATATTCTTGTCAATCACAGGAGCGTCATTAGCACTCAGAAAGTAATTGTAAAAATCCATAACCTCTCTCGCCACATAACCCTCAATAATACTCCCTTCAGGGCGATAATAGTTTCAAACATCACCTTTAAAAATGCTCATGTATCGTTCAAAGGGATACATCCAATACAAGAAAATTGGTCCCAAAATTTTCACTTCCCTAGTCAAGTAGACAACAAGATGTACCATGATATCAAAGAACGAAGGAGGAAAATACATCTCAAGCTGACATAGGGTAACAACCACTTTTCTTTGCAATTTATCGAGAGTATCAGGGTCAATAACTTTGCTGCACAAACTGTTGAAAAAGAAACAAAGTCTGGTGATTGCAAACCGGACATGCTTCGACAATATAGATCGAATTGCCAAAGGCAATATTTGTTGCATTAGAGTGTGACAATCATGAGATTTAAGACATATCAACTTCAGATCTTTCATTGATACCAATGTACGGATGTTGGATGCGTAATCCTGTGGCACCTTAACATTTACAAAACATTCACAAAAAGCTTTCTTCTCCTTTCTAGACAATGTGTAACAAGCGGGAGGTAAGTATGTTCTCTGATCACTACACACTACTTCTGTTAATTCTATCCTTATTCCCATTTCATGTAGGTCCATTCTGGATTTTATCCCGTCTTTAGTCTTACCTGGTATATTCAACAGAGTATCGATGACGCTATCACATACATTTTTTCTCAACGTGCATGTTACAACCCCAACTTTTTTGGGTTCAAGTGGTGAGAAATATAATTTCTCATATTAAAGATGTTTGAACAAATAATCATATATTTGGTTGATAATAATTGGATTTCGTTAAGATGGCCTTGTTGTATGATTTGTGGGCTTTATTGGCTATTGGGCCCAATAAAAGGAAAATAACAAAGGAAATTCAATTAGTAAATGGATAATTGAATTTTAAGAAAAGAAATATGTGGAAACCTCTAGAAGGCAAATCCTAAGAGGATTTCGTGCCTCTTGGGTTCCTTGGGTACCAAGGAGTCCAAGGTTGCAAAAAGAAAGCAATAGAAAAAGAAAAGATTAATTAAGTATTTCTTTATGAAGAAAGAAATTGGGAAATAATGATATAATGTGGAAAATGAATGAAAAGAGACATAAATGAGATTTCTTGGGGAAATTTCGTATCCATGAGGTTTCTAATATTAAAAGGAATGCTAATGAGGAAAATAAAAGAGAAATAAAAAGAAAACCCCAAAAAGGAATATTTAAATGAGAAATAAACAAGATAATGTGAAATAAGGCATAAAAATGCATCTAGAAGGATAATAAATATCCTTGGAAAAGGATTTCGAAATAATAAGATTTATTGGGTGCCAAGGAGCCCCAATAAAGGAAAAGGAAGAGAAAATACCTTAATTATAAAATAAAGAGGTAATGGGAATACATAATCCATTAATTATGTAATTTTGATTAAAGGAAGTGTTTTCCTAAGAAGATATATATATATTCGTGGCCAATAGATTAAAAGGCAAATAAAGAGAGTTAAGGAGAGGAATTTCGAATTCCTAATACTTAAAGAAAAGGGATATTAATGGTTAAAGAAGAGAGAGAGATGATTGCTCCTCAAACAAGGAAAATAAGTTTTCTTTCAAGAATCGGACTTGAGTCCTCGAGGGGGCACGCCTTAGGGCTTCGTGCTTGCCCCTATATAAGGGTAGACTCTCCAGTCCGAGCCCAGAAGATTCCCCACATGGCTTCTCCTCTTCTTCCATAGTTTCTCCCATAAACCCTAACTAAAGTAAATCCGGGTGCTTTCGGAGCTGCGAGGCTGAATGAGGGAGTCGCAAGAGAGCCATGATGCATCCGCAACAGCCTGGAGTGATTAGGAGGGCTTTTCTTCACCCTTGACGACCATGGCAGCAGCTGCACGGCTGCTTTGGGCGGCCGTGTTGCAGGTCTGCCCAGGTCCTGTTTCCGCCACCATGAGCGCAACCGAGAGCTTGGTTGGTGCGACGGAGGGAGGCCAAGGGAGTGGAGTAGGTTCCGTAGATCGAGGGGATCCAGAGAGGAAGGGAGAGACTCCACAAATCGCGCCTAGGGCGACAGGGAGCGGCGTCCTAAGGAAGAAGATGAGCTTGGGGTCTGTTGGATGAAATTGCCCTTCGCGGGCTATAGATCTGGACGTTTCAAGTGAGGGCAGTTCTGTAATTTGGTTATGTTTCCAAATCAAGCGCATGCATGAGATAGGTGACGTGGCATCGTGCCATTGGCTCAAATAGGTAATTCATACAAAATTCATATCTCGAGATTCGTAACTCCGATTAGGACAAGTGATATATGAATTTTGATCAGAAAAATGCAAGGAATCCAATAAAAATATAATTAGAGCCTGGTTATGGTTGCAATTCGAAAAGTAATAAAAGTTATCAACTTTAATGTATTAATGGTAAAGAAACCCTATTTTGATATGATTAATGTGATTAATAGGGTTTAATGAATCATTAGGGTTGATATTAACTTGTTAAATGTAAAAAGGAACATTGAGTTCAAAAATGAAGAACTTTGCACATGATTAGTTTAATTTAGAATTTATATGCTTGAAATTGGAAAAATACATAAAGTTATCCTCTTTAATGATTTAACTAAGGAAAAACCCTTAGATTTGATAATAGATGGATAATTCAAGCTGATATTAACCTGTTGTTAATAAAAGTGAAAATAGGATTTGAAAAAGATGATCTTTTGATATAGTTGGTTTAACTTAGGGTTCTGTGTACATGAATATGCCTTAATGGGATTAGAAACCCTAATTTATGTTGATATGAATTCTAATGGTTTTAATTGTACATGTCGAAGAATAAAATGGAGATATGATGATTCGAAGATAAATTGAGTACCAAAGACCTTTAATGTGAATTATTCAGATAATTAGTGTTTCCTAGTGTATAAAGGTGGAAATAGTAATAAATAAGGTTCATATATGTGAGTTGAACTATAATGGAAAAAATGATTTGTCAATTTGAAAGAAACCAAAGATGATAATTAGCCTTAATGTTTTGGATATGACCTAAAAGGATAAAGATAATAGTTTTAGTGTGAAAGAAACATATTATATTTAATTGACATTCAATTGTGCCTATGATGCAGAAAGTAGGGTTTGTGAACTAAAAGAGCATTAAAAGTGATAAATGCAAAATGAAGGCTAAAAACCTAATAAAACCCTAAGGGTGGACTAGAAATTATAAGGTGGAATCCAAGTTGATCTTATGGATGTTTTGAATAAAATAATGACATTTGGATGTTATGCATTATTTTCAGGATATTGTTGATTGCTTGTTAATTGTGTTGAATTTTAATGCATGGACATCAAGTTACTATGGATCAGGTATGTGGTTACGATTATGAATAACCGCTATAGTTTCGCGATGTATTCTCAGATGTTTAATTGCATTGAATGCAACTATACTGTTGGATGTTTATTTATTTCATGCCACTATAAAGTGACTATGATTATCACCATAAATGTGCATGTATAACTGGCTAGATCCGAGTCCACCTCTGTTATTTTGAAAAAGCTAAAAAGGGGTAATCCTAGAGTAAGGTATAGGTTGCCGTGAGTTAGAGACTCTTTAGCAAATCCTGAGTTAAGGAGTGGACTACTTACGAGTAGTGCCATGTGACTCAACCCTAGAAATTGGTTCACTTATAGGTGGATCATGAGGGGTTTAATGGGGACAACACAGAGGATAGGGTACTCTTGGATCGCGGAGTTATATCTAAAACGTAATATTGGTTGTTAAACAAGTAATTGAATGATTACATTGTTATCATAGTTGCATGTTTACTGTTTCCCCCACATACCAGCTACGGCTGACCGACGTTTTGTTTGTCGGCGTTTTAGGTACAATGAAAAGAACAAACAGTAAAGTGGCACATGTGATTCTAAATGAGAATTAAAGTGCAAAGGAGGATTAGATAGATTAGTATCGGTGTGGATAGAAGAGTAAAGATCCAAGTTTTCAAAAGGTATGTAAAGAAAAATTTTATTACCATTTTCAGTATAGTCTGTTAGAATTTAATAATTGTTTATGGTTATATGTCAAACCTTTGATCCAGGATTAATGGGTGCGGCTCAACCTCTTGGTCTCCCTTTATTGGGGGTTATCGGGAGGTGGGGTCGTAACATTTGGTATCAGAGCTTGGGTTCCTCAGTTAACCATTAATAATTATTAAATTTTATAAACTCCATAGAACCCAAGGGAGTTATTAGAGGATTATCCGAAAGACGGAGGTGTCTAGAAAAGGATCACGATCGGGGGCTGGCAAGATTTTCCTCTGCACCGCTAGTCGGAATACGAGGACTCCCGGATCCGTGTGACTGCCTGGCCAAAGTCTTAGGGTATGAATTGAAATAAGATACCTATAGGACATCTCATCTTATTCATCCCTTCTCATCACAAAAATTCTGATAAGGACCTAAAGGACTAGGGTTTTCTCTCTCCTCCTCACCCTCTTGAGGTATGGGTAAGGTTAATAAGGTTTAAGGAATCCTCCATCAAATTAATGAAAAGCATGTAAATAAGATGTCATGGACATAAGCGTAATAGATTAAACGCAAATTAAAGAATAGATACATGCTTAGGTCGTATGACATAAGTTGTCATGTCCTCAGAATAGACCTGAGAGTAGACCTTCTTGTCAAGAGGATAAGTTAGTCTTGGAGATAGAGATCTCCATTGCAAGTAGAGACCTAACACATCCTCTGAGGATGATGCTAACCCTAACCCTAAGTGAAGGTTAGAGAGAGATGAGTTGGACCAGGTGTTTGAAAGGACATGCCTTTGGGATGCCATATGATCCATGGGTGACCTAACACCTTTGGCAACCCAACCCTGGGAAGGGTCGTGCATGTTAGGGTCAAGGATAGCTCCTTAGATGGTGAGGTTAGTGAAGGACCTTAGAAACCCTATGGGCTTGTGCAATTAGGGTATAACTGGCACCTGGGGCACGTTATAGTGCTGACAGTAGGATGAAACCCTAGATAAGGAATCATGATGGAGCATAAAGGGTTATGGATGATCTTGAGCAAACATAAGTTCGAACCTAGGCTTCACCCATGTAGAGCATGCCTCTGAGGTTGAAACTTCATGAAGAGAGGACCTCTAATGGTGAGGTTGGATGTAGGGTTAGCTCTAGAGAGAGTAGGAAACCCCGCAAAAAGGTTGGAAGCCTAAGACCCTGAACAATGGATGATAATGGTTGCCTCATGATCGGTCCCTGAAAGTTGATGATACCTTGGTTGTCTTGAGAGGGACCAACCCCTGAGAGAAGATGAAGCTTCTAGCACCTACGTGCCCATGGTAGGGATGTTTACCTTCTGGGGTAGGAAGAAGAGTTCCTTAGACCTAGAAAGGTTTAGTAGCAGGTTATGAGGCCTTGTACCTTGTTGGTTGTCCTTAAGGAGGACCCAATCCTAAGTGTTGCTTGAGTTGAAGGATGACAAGGAGTGCATATCATGCCTTTTTTCATGCTTGGTTTGTAGTTAAGAGACAGAGCATGCAGTGAACCTAGGGTTCCTAGGCCTAAGAGGGGAAGTGGTATACCTAATGCTCATGATGAGAATTAAGTTTCTATAGTTTCGAGCATGGTACGCCTCACCAATAAAGGAAAAGGGAAGCCCCTTAAGTTTAAGGTATGTTTGGTGAACCCCCTTACAGCTAGGTTGATGATAAAGGGGAAAGTTTTATCTTGATCCAACATCGAGGAAAGAAGGATAAGTATGACCTAGCATGGTTCCGTAGGTGGTCTACTTGTGCCTTAAAAGCATACTAGGGTTAAGCATAAGGATGTAAACCCTAGACCTAAGGATGTTTGTGACCTTGAGGGCAAGAGTTGTAGTTTCCCCCCCCCCATCCTGGGAGAGGGACCCTTGTGTAGGGTGGTTACTAGTTTTGTGGGTTTAAGGTAACCTAAAGAAGTCCCATGGGATCTTGAGAAGCTAAGTGAAAAGTACATGGTATGAGAATGAACCCGTAGGCCCATAAGATATCCATCTCTAATTGCATATGAATGTGTTACCATGGAGGTAACTGATATGGGGCTTGACCAAGGTAGGCAAGTTGCCATGAAAGGATGAAAGCCAGCCCATGAATGCAGAAAGAGAGACGATGAAGACTTGGGTAAGGTTCTAAGTGAATATGTACTATGAGGGAGAATCCTAAGTCTATCCTAGGGTCAGGTAGGGATAAGACCGATGAAATTAGGAGTTGCCTAATTCCCCAGTTGTACATGACCATAGGGTCGGGAGGTAACAGCTATCATTGTCTAAGGGCCATGGGTTAGGAGATGGATCACCTTCATGAACTCATGGGACCCAAAGGGCAGATGAGTAGGGCACTCTCTTGATGCATGAGGGAAGAGGGATGACCCCAAAAGAGCCGGCACCCTATAGACCTATAGGAGATGACCAAGGATGTAAACCTCAGTAGGTTCGAGACCAGTTTTCCATGGAAGTAACTTTGTTATCGAAATGATCGTAATAAAGTGACATATGAGGCACGTTTCAACTGAGATTTAAAGGTGTACTGGCAAGGTGGGATGTACCATCTCTATTCTTGGAACAGGAGGAACTCTGTATTTGGACTGCAGCCAAATGCTTATTTCCTCTTGTTATGGGGGTGAGAGATAGGACATTATGCATGTCATACACCAAGGATAAGAGATGATGTAGGTTGGAACGTTGCCACGAGAGATGGGGTAGAGAAGATAACCTATCCCGGTAAAGTGAATGATACATGGATGGCTTGCTAGCACTAAGAGGAATGAGGTAGTCACCTTATGAAGATGTTTTTATCCTGAGATAAGTGGAACTTACAAGTTATAACAGGTTGAGTTTAGTCACCGTAATGATGAAATCAGAGGGTGTTCTTATTGAAGATAGACATAGAGTTTGAGGTAAGATGATAAGTGAAATACATGGAAGTGTATGTCTTCAATGTTACCTAATACCTAAAGATGAGAGGTGGTAATGTATGCTCTGGTTAAGACTTGTTTGACTAGAAGCTAGAAGAGGTTGTTTGGCTAACCCTAAGTTTGAAAAGGAGAAGTGTTTGGATAACACTCAGATGTAACAAGATACGTGGAAAGGATAAGAGGTTGTTTGGTTAGCCAGTCTAGTCCTAGATGCAATGAAGGGATGGTGGTAGAACCTCAGGTGCACTTCTTTGGAAGAGAAGGTGATGAAACCCTGACAAGAGTGGTTTAGGGTTTCGAAGGAATCGATCTTGAAAGAATCATGACATACAGGAAATCATGATACACCATGGAAAATGGCAATAGCACGTTAGATGCTTAAGATGGGGTTGCATGTGGTTTATGGCCATGCAAGCCATGAGGTAAAGGACGAACCCCAGTAACCCAGTGTATCGATATAAAGGACAAAAGAATCCCTGAGAGGGAATGAGAGCTCAACATTATGGATGATTGTGATAAGTCTTCCCTGGATCGAGGAAGGTCGAGATACAATGTGGGTTATGGTAGGTCACCTTACCTAGATAATATAAGAAAGAAAGAGTTATGTCAAGGGACAGATCTAGTTGAACTACCCACGAGAGAGATGGTTCAACTACACTATAAAGCAAGTTCAAAGGTTCTTGAGTTGGAACTAAAGGTTCCCTTCCAAAAGGTGGAAGTAGGTTCATGAAGAACTCAATGTTAGTAAAGTTTATCACCCCAATGGTTAATATGATCCAGACTAAAGGGTATGATGAGGGCATGTGTGCTCGTTCAGGGTGATATCTAGAGACAGTTCTGGTCCTATGAAAGATGTGACAATGACCACCATAGCCAGTATCAGGTTTTATATGAAGCTCTGTAAGGGAGGTTGTGTCGGTCACCACTTCAGTAAGGTGATGTTGGTGAAAGGACCACATGATGGTTAGAAAAGTACCACATGATGGTTAGAAAAAGGGACCCCAGTGCGTGTAGATGAAGTCACTTTGATTGTGCAAGGGCTGAAAGGAGCCTAGAGATGATGAGAGTCATGAACAGATGCAAAGTAGACTGACATACCAGTTGCTGTGGGAGAAAATGTGACATGAAAATCCGACCCCTCTGAGCAGCAACTGAGAAAGCTGAGTCCCCGATACATGGGTTCATTAGAGATGGATGGGTGGAGATGGTTAGGTTTTGACCCTACCCTCATGATAAAGTAATGTGGGATGTTTTCCATGTGTCCAATTTAGAGCACTATGTGAGGTACCCCGACCATGTGCTAAGCAATGAACTTAGTGAGCCCCAAGGGAGGCTGAAATGGCATGAGTCGCCTGTGTAGTTTATAGACGCCAGGATGAAAGGACTCAGAGAAAAGAATATGTGATAATAAAGGTTCTTTGGAAATTCCATGGGTACGACAAAGCCACATAGGGGCCAATGATGGACATGGAAAAGTTTTATCCTGAATTGTTTGTTTTCTTGTTTGAATTTTGAGGACAAAATTCCTATAAGAGGGGAAGGATGTTACAACCCCAATTTTTTTGGGTTCAAGTGGTGAGAAATATAATTTCTCATATTAAAGATGTTTGAACAAATAATCATATATTTGGTTGAGAATAATTGGATTTCGTTAAGATAGCCTTGTTGTATGATTTATGGGCTTTATTGGCTATTGGGCCCAATAAAAGGAAAATAACAAAGGAAATTCAATTAGTAAATGGATAATTGAATTTTAAGAAAAGAAATATGTGGAAACCTCTAGAAGGCAAATCCAAAGAGGATTTCGTGCCTCTTGGGTTCCTTGGGTACCAAGGAGTCCAAGGTTGCAAAAAGAAAGCAATAGAAAAAGAAAAGATTAATTAAGTATTTCTTTATGAAGAAAGAAATTGGGAAATAATGATATAATGTGGAAAATGAATGAAAAGAGACATAAATGAGATTTCTTGGGGAAATTTCATATCCATGAGGTTTCTAATATTAAAAGGAATGCTAATGAGGAAAATAAAAGAGAAATAAAAAGAAAACCCCAAAAAGGAATATTTAAATGAGAAATAAACAAGATAATGTGAAATAAGGCATAAAGATGCATCTAGAAGGATAATAAATATCCTTGGAAAAGGATTTCGAAATAATAAGATTTATTGGGTGCCAAGGAGCCCCAATAAAGGAAAAGGAAGAGAAAATACCTTAATTATAAAATAAATAGGTAATGGGAATACATAATCCATTAATTATGTAATTTTGATTAACGGAAGTGTTTTCCTAAGAAGAGATATATATATATATATATATATATATATATATTCGTGGCCAATAGATTAAAAGGCAAATAAAGAGAGTTAAGGAGAGGAATTTCGAATTCCTAATACTTAAAGAAAAGGGATATTAATGGTTAAAGAAGAGAGAGAGATGATTGCTCCTCAAACAAGGAAAATAAGTTTTCTTTCAAGAATCAGACTTGAGTCCTTGAGGGGGCACGCCTTAGGGCTTCGTGCTCGCCCCTATATAAGGGTAGACTCTCCAGTCCGAGCCCAGAAGAATCCCCACATGGCTTCTCCTCTTCTTCCATAGTTTCTCCCATAAACCCTAACTAAAGTAAATCCGGGTGCTTTCAGAGCTGCGAGGCTGAATGAGGGAGTCGCAAGAGAGCCCTGCTGCGTCCGCAACAGCCTGGAGTGATTAGGAGGGCTTTTCTTCACCCTTGACGACCATGGCAGCAGCCGCACGGCTGCTTTGGGCGGCCGTGTTGCAGGTCTGCCCAGGTCCTGTTTCCGCCACCATGAGCGCAACCGAGAGCTTGGTTGGTGCGACGGAGGGAGGCCAAGGGAGTGGAGTAGGCTCCGTAGATCAAGGGGATCCAGAGAGGAAGGGAGAGACTCCGCAAATCGCGCCTAGGGCGACAGGGAGCGGCGTCCTGAGGAAGAAGATGAGCTTGGGGTCTGTTGGATGAAATTGCCCTTCGCGGGCTATAGAGATGGACGTTTCAAGTGAGGGCAGTTCTGTAATTTGGTTATGTTTCCAAATCTAGCATGCATGAGATAGGTGATGTGGCATCGTGCCATTGGCTCAAACAGGTAATTCATACAAAATTCATATCTCGAGATTCGTAACTCCGATTAGGACAAGTGATATATGAATTTTGATCAGAAAATGCAAGGGATCCAATAAAAATATAATTGGAGCCTGGTTATGCTTGCAATTCGAAAAGTAATAAAAGTTATCAACTTTAATGTATTAATGGTAAAGAAACCCTACTTTGATATGATTAATTTGATTAATAGGGTTTAATGAATCATTAGGGTTGATATTAACTTGTTAAATGTAAAAAGGAACATTGAGTTCAAAAAGGAAGAACTTTGCACATGATTAGTTTAATTTAGAATTTATATGCTTGAAATTGGAAAAATACATAAAGTTATCCTCTTTAATGATTTAACTAAGGAAAAACCCTTAGATTTGATAATAGATGGATAATTCAAGCTGATATTAACCTGTTGTTAATAA
Organism: Alisma plantago-aquatica; assembly: GCA_963693085.1. Classification (NCBI taxonomy): domain Eukaryota; kingdom Viridiplantae; phylum Streptophyta; class Magnoliopsida; order Alismatales; family Alismataceae; genus Alisma; species Alisma plantago-aquatica. The sequence continues at coordinate 367,479,442 of OY856414.1, forward strand.
AAGTGAAAATAGGATTTGAAAAAGATGATCTTTTGATATAGTTGGTTTAACTTAGGGTTCTATGTACATGAATATGCCTTAATGGGATTAGAAACCCTAATTTATGTTGATATGAATTCTAATGGTTTTAATTGTACAAATCGAAGAATAAAATGGAGATATGATGATTCGAAGATAAATTGAGTACCAAAGACCTTTAATGTGAATTATTCAGATAATTAGTGTTTCCTAGTATATAAAGGTGGAAATAGTAATAAATAAGGTTCATATATGTGAGTTGAACTATAATGGAAAAAAATGATTTGTCAATTTGAAAGAAACCAAAGATGATAATTAGCCTTAATGTTTTGGATATGACCGAAAAGGATAAAGATAATAGTTTTAGTGTGAAAGAAACATATTAGATTTAATTGACATTCAATTGTGCCTATGATGCAGAAAGTAGGGTTTGTGAACTAAAAGAGCATTAAAAGTGATAAATGCAAAATGAAGGCTAAAAACCTAATAAAACCCTAAGGGTGGCCTAGAAATTATAAGGTGGAATCCAAGTTGATCTTGTGGATGTTTTGAATAAAACAATGACATTTGGATGTTATGCATTATTTTCAGGATATTGTTGATTGCTTGTTAATTGTGTTGAATGTTAATGCATGGACATCAAGTTACTATGGATCAGGTATGTGGTTACGATTATGAATAACCACTATAGTTTCCCGATGTATTCTCGGATGTTTAATCACATTGAATGCAACTATACTGTTGGATGTTTATTTATTTCATGCCACTATAAAGTGACTATGATTATCACCATAAATGTGCATGTATAACTGGCTAGATCAGGGTCCACCTCTGTTACTTTGAAAAAGATAAAAAGGGCTAATCCTAGAGTAAGGTCTAGGTTGTCGTGAGTTAGAGACTCTTTAGCAAATCCCGAGTTAAGGAGTGGACTACTTACGAGTAGTGCCATGTGACTCAACCCTAGAAATTGGTTCACTTATAGGTGGATCATGAGGGGTTTAATGGAGACAACACAGAGGATAGGGTACTCTTGGATCGCGGAGTTATATCTAAAACGTAATATTGGTTGTTAAACAAGTAATTGAATGATTACATTGTTATCATAGTTGCATGTTTACTGTTTCCCCCACATACCAGCTACGGCTGACCGACGTTTTGTTTGTCGGCGTTTTAGGTACAATGAAAAGAACAAACAGTAAAGTGGCACATGTGATTCTAAATGAGAATTAAAGTGCAAAGGAGGATTAGATAGATTAGTATCAGTGTGGATAGAAGAGTAGAGATCCAAGTTTTCAAAAGGTATGTAAAGAAAAATTTTATTACCATTTTCAGTATAGTCTGTTAGAATTTAATAATTGTTTATGGTTATATGTCGAACCTTTGATCCGGGATTAATGGGTGCGGCTCAACCTCTTGGTCTCCCTTAATTGGGGGTTATCAGGAGGTGGGGTCGTAACAGTGCATGACATCGATACAATGCCTGACTGTCAAAGAACTCCAATAAGGAAGATCCCAAAATATTGACTTCTTCTTGAATAAAGACTTGTCACTCTATGTGGCCATCGTACATTGTGATCTCTTACCAAATTCATTGGCGATGTATTTTACTCTTTCATAAACATCCTCCCTGATATAGGTTTAGGTGCACTCTGTTCCTCATTTTGTCCATTGAATGCTTTGCACAACCTACGATACGGATGAATTTTGGAAGAAACCTTCGATGACCAAGATATACAGTCTTGCCGCCATATTTTAGTCACATTGAATCAATGTTCTCTTCACATATAGGACACACTTTAGATCCTTTGACACTATATCCAGACAAATTCACATACGCTGGAAAGTCATTCACAATGCAAAACAACATAGTATGCAAACGAAATGTCTCTCTTCGTGAAACATCAAAGGTCATCACACCTTCACCCCAGAGCTTCTTCAAGTCATCAATCATAGGTTCAAGATAAACATCGATATCATTTCCAGATTGTTTAGGGCCTGATATCAAAGACGACAGCATAACGTACTTATTTTTTATACACAACCAGGGAGGAAGATTGTATATAACAAGCATAACTGGCCAAGTACTATGTTGGCTGCTCAATGTCCCAATTGGATTCATCCCATCTGTACAAAGCCCAAGTCTTAGATTCATGTCTTCTTCACCGAATTCAGGGTACAATAAATCAATCTTCTTCCACTGTGGGGAATCAGACACATGTCGTGGGATCCCATCATTATTTTTCTTAACATCTGCATGCCACCTCAAATTCTTCGCATTTATAGGATTGGCAAACAAGCATTGAAACCGTGGTATTATAGGTAGATACCACATCACCTTGGTAGGAGAACTAGTTTTGGACTCCCCTGGAAGTCGTCAATTTATACCTTGATGCACCACATTTCGTACAATCTTTCATATCCACATAGTCCTTTTGAAATAATACACAATCATTCAGGCATGTGTGTATCTTCTTGGCCTCCATTCCCATTGGGCACAACAATTTCTTTAACCGGTATGTTGAGATTGGCAACTCGTTTCCTTCATGAAGAATTTCTTTCAACAAAGACAACAATGACGTGAAGCTTTTGTTGCTCCATCTATTGTTAGCTTTCAATTTATACAATCTCAACACAACACTAAGCTTCATAAACTTACAACCTGTGTATAACGGTATCTCAGCATCATGCACAATGTTTCTAAACATGGGAGGTGGATCAGTGTGCTCTACCCCACAACTATCCAACATCGCATCAACGATGTCTACTGGAACTGGTTCGTTCACATCTACTTCATCGAAGGCAATTTCTTCTTCCACACAAGCACTACTATCGACATCCACTGATTTCAGGTTTGAAATCTCTCCATGCCAGTGCCATTCTGTATAGCCTTGTACAATCCCGTTACACATGACATGACTTTTGATTTCATCACCAGTGCTAACTTTCAAGTTATTACCACAATGCCTAAATGGATAGTAGAACCTATCTCCAGGTTGTTTCCTATGTTCCTCGAAAAATCTAATAAACTGGTCAAGACCAAAGATAAACTCGGGGGTGCAGCGATTTGGAATGGACATCCATGATCTATCCATTTTATGATTAAAGAGTAAACAAGTATATATTAAAACAAGATTAAGGTCTAGGGTTAAAAGATTAGGGTTTATGGTTAAAACTTTAGGGTTTAAGGTCTTATATATAATTAATGGTTAAAACATCCTAAGTGAGATTAGGTGTTCAAGAACAGTCCCAAACTAGGGACTATCCAATATTTACCCCTAATGAGTAAATCTTTGACGGGTTTCTAGGCCAACAAATACATGTGTTGTCATTCTTATATATAATAAATGTGTACCACCTATCCCATTCTTGAATACCTAATCTTACTAGTAAGTGTATAATGTGTATTGGGTTTTCAAGAAAATTTCAGCAGCATTTCCCCGATGTTCTCTAAGTACATATGTACTTAGAGAACAAACAGAGAAATGCTATCAAAATTTTCTTGAAAACCCAATACACATTATACACTTACATCCTAAGTGAGATTAGGTGTTCAAGAACAGTCCCAAACCGGGGACTATCCAAGATTTACTCCTAATGAGTAAATCTTGGACGGGTTTCTAGGCCAACAAATACATGTGTTGTCATTCTATAACATTGATTTCAACATTTCGAGTGTCCATGCATGTGCATCATCAAGATAAAGATTACACATAAAATTAGTATGACCTAGGGATGGAGAGATTCATAATTGATTTCACAATTTCAAACTAGCTCATGCATTATCATCAATCTACATCATACAATAGGGATTCATGTAGATGTTAGGGCGACACATCACTACAAAATCAGAGATTTATCATTAGGGTTTTAATATCTTAGATAGATTGATCACAAGATTTCAGCAATATAGTTAATTCAAGATTATGGTGAAATGTGTATTAGGGTTTTAATATCTTAATTCAACATGCATCAAAATTTATAGAATTAGGTCAAGCATTAGTATTCAATTGCAAATGTATATTCTTCCTGCTCCCTCCTTTGCAAATGGATAAAAGCAAGGCACAACCTGTGGGCTGGATACGACCATGGTTGTGCTAGCCAGCACGGCCGTGGTCGGCCAATTAACATAGCCACTCCCCTAGGTCCTGACCAGCTACCTCAACCACATGTGTGAGCATAGGAGGAAGAAGAGGAGGAAGAGGGTACCTCGAGCAGCGGCGGCGACCAACATGTGCAAGCAGCGAGAAGCGAGCAAGAGAGGAGCTCCAGAGAGTGGCGGCGGCGACCAACAGGTGCAGAGTAGGTGAGGATCGAGTAGGTGGGAGAAGGCGAGGAGTAGGTGTGGCGGAGGAGGAGAACGACGGTGCAACGTCGACCATAGGATCTTCGATGACGACAGCGGCAGTGACCACAAGAGCTAGCTCTGGCGGCGTCGAGAAGGGGAACAACTAGCGATCGATGTAACAGAGGGGGATCGAGCGAGAGTATGTTTCTCGTGGGGGTTATTAAGTTTACAAAGGTGTCGATTATCTAAGAACTGACACCTAACATCCATCAGCGTCGGTTGCCAGAAAAAACCGACGTCCATTGGACAATCTTAACCCTAAAAAATTTCGCGGGGACGGCGCGTGAAACCTTATCAGTGTCGGTTTTTACACAAAACCGATGACATTTAGAGGTAATTTTTTTCGTCGTTAGGCGTCGGTTATTCGGTTAAAAAACCGACGCCGTATGTGAAACTTTGGGGGTAATTTTTTTTGCTCAAAAATTTGTATTTGGCGGGCTATTTTAGGCGTCGGTTCATTATAGGCAACTGACGCTAAATAAAAAGCGATACCTGTGTCTGTCCGGTCTTCAAATATAGATGTCGGTCTTTGTAATTAGCCGACGTTGTAGGTCTTAGGCGTCAGTTTTCATTAATAACTGACGCCTCTAAATGTGACGTTATAAGCTATTTCTGTAGTAGTTCAAACAATGTAAATATTTATAATGGTTCCAACATTTAAATAAGGTATGCACTCTACTACCTAGAAAGGTAAACCCCTAGGATTTTGAAAAATTGAATACCACCTTATATTGCTTATAGAAGTTACACCAAGAAGACCTTATCTTTTCTATAAATATGAGTAAATATATTCCATTTAATGCCAAAGAAGCCAATACCTATCCAATGACCAAGTCTCATTAACCTTCAACAAGGATTTGCCCACCCTTAGCTTTAGATCTTCATTCCCAAATCTTCAATTCCTTCACCAAGGAAGTAATCTTCAATCAACAAGATTTGAGAGAGGAGATTGGAGGAAGGAAATTTAGGAGTTTTACAAAGATCACAATGAAGCTATCTATCTATTAATTTCCTAGATCACATAAATGAGAGTGTAAAGTAATCAAGATCAAGAATGATTAGGAGTCTGAAGGGGATTTTCCACTCACCTATATAATATAAACATATAGGGAAATTGTTGAATCAAGTCTAATGGTTTATATTTATAGCTTAGGGTGCCCACCAGTTATTAGAGTATTTTAGTTCAAATTCTAGACATTTTGGAGAGGTTAGTTGCTTTTACAATAGATATAAATCACTTTTTTATCTCTTACTTCTATTTTTCAATTTAAAGCTATAGTAGCATCGACTAAGATGTGGGTGTTATACATCGACCTATGAAACTAGAAAATAAGGATTTAAGCATCATCGATCCAAGTACAATGATAGTTAGCATCTTGGCCAGTGGTATTGTATGACGCAGGCAAATTGGCTCATCGACTGAGATAGTTGAGGACAATCTTAGCTGATGAAAAGCTAACACCTATAAAATGTGTGTGCAAAACACAAGTGCACATCTTGTGTAATACAGTTCAAAAGAGGCCAGAGTTGATCGTAAAATCAAAAACTACTACTAACTAAAAACCAATAAGCTAGGTCAAATGCAAGAGGATGAATTTTATTATTAAAACTAAAGGCAAATTAAGTAAACTAGACTAATTTTGATTGTAAATGATGTTTAAAATATCCCTAAAACTTACAAGTTCACCATTATTCTTGAACTAGAGACTAATACATTATAATTGGATTTTATTAATTTATAGTTTTTTTCATTATTCTTGAACTAGAGACCCATACATAACGTTACATTCTTCCATAACATAATTTGCTATCTAAAATTAAGCCAAACTCCACTTCCATAGCAGTTCAAGAATATAACTTACGTGAAAAGTAATTGCCTCTGGATTATTCTCTCATAGGTGCTAGCCCTCTTCTGAAGCACATTATTAGCTATATGTTATTATGATTTTTCTAACTTCTAACTGCTCTCCCAAAGCAACTAGAATTTTAGCACTTTGATTATGGCAATTAAGCATAAAAAATAGACATCTAGATCATTATTTCAATTTTAGATTAATGAGTTCATATTTTAGATTCATTGAATACAATTACAATATTGCATCAGGCTGTTCCACGGTCCTAGTAGAGAGGGGGTTTAGCCCCACATGTTCAATACCATACTATAGTAAAAGAGGAAGAGAGGAGAGACATCAGAAAAGTAATAGAAAATCCATAGAGAAGTCGATTCTAAGATTCCTTCCGATGAACACTACGATTATCAATGTTTCAACTACAAATCAATAATCCAAAAGTGTCTAGATCATTTGTTTGGTGCCAATATCCTCCGTCTTCACACTCTCTATGTTTTCCTCTCAAATTTACATGATCCTCTACCTTGAGATGCACTCCCTAGGTCATAAGTGAGGCCAAAAAACCAACTTATCTCTCAATTGCCAGATCTGCATAATTATAGATCTACATTAATTGCACATGCTTAATACTATAATAGGGTGTCAGAGGCACAGAGTATATGATTTTTATTGTGTCAGGACTACTGAAAGTCCCACTAGTAGCACCAAGTTGTCTCTTGTGAAGGTCTAGATGATGAAGCTGGTAGCACCGAGTTTACTATCGATAACACCAAGCTAATTATTTTCCATCTCTGATGCTCTTTGTGCCTCTTTTACATACAATAAATTGAAATTCAGTGGCACCGAGCGGCTATCTGGTTGCACTGAGATTGACCTAGGTAGCACCAGTTTCCTCTGCATAATATGATCTTGGGCACTGGATTTCAGTACCACCAACACGCTTTTTAGTGGCTCAAAGTTGATCAATACTTTTTCCTGAAACAAGAGGAATGACAACATAAGTCTGAAGAAATAATAATAAAATCATTTATTTAGATAGGAAGAGGCACTACTTGATGCATATTTAATTCATAAGCTAAAAAGTAGTAACCAAAGCAAAAATATATCTTTTTGAGAATACCATTGCATAAAATCTTGAAAGTATCATGATTAAAGTGACATAAAACCAATGCATCATAATCCCCTAAGCTTGAATGTTTCTCATCCTCGAGTAACACTACTCTTAGATTTGTTTGAATATGTTAGAAAGAAGACAATTACCAATGAATTTACTTTTCCTAATCACCCTCAAATAGTTAGCTCCAAATCGGCCCTCACCAACCACGAAACGAGTAACTACTCAAAATTGATTAATAATGCTTGTAAAATATGTCAACAATAATATCAACAAAACTCTATTAACTTGAAGCAGTTAACATCATGTTCGATAGGAAAAATGCTTATTTCATCACATGATCTGTCAAAACTCACCAAAATCATCAGTGAAATCAACAAAAGTCTCAATGCTAATGATGCTTTGCCATCTCTCTCACATATCTAACGGTTACTATGTTGAATAAACTAAATCTCTCTATGTTGAATGTGGTGCTATTGACAACTATGTGGGCAATACTAACTCTGCTTGCTTCTACACATGAAACACAACAACATCAAGGGACATTTTTTGTTTGCATCAATTTAATAGGTAAAAAAACGAACAAAAACACAAAAGTGGAAGAACTATCTAAGCTGGAAATAAAACAACAAAAATAAATGTGGGTTTCCTCCCATAAGTTCCATGGTTTAGAGTGATAGGCTTGACTTAGAGACTCAACTCAAGGCAAATCCAAGAGTTGAATCTCTTCTTTCTCATGAACAACCTCCCCACCAAAATAGTTCTTAATTTTCTATCCATTACTCTGAAAACCTTGGCACCATCACCTAAGTCTACTTCCCCATGGGGGAAACATCTTAACCACAACATATATTCCACTCTGTTTTGACCTAAATGTACCAGGTTCATCCTAGAAATGGAAAGTAAAACCTGCTACCCTAGTAAGAATGTCCTATAGAGAATGTGGAAATCATGAATTTTCATAGTTTTCTCTCTAATTATATCCTTGAACTCTCATAAGCATCAAGTCTTATTTCATTCAACTCATTCAATTCTAACTTGCTTTTATCCCCTACAGTAGATTATCAAAATTGAGTTTCTTAAGGGCTCACTTAACCCAATGCTCCAATTCTACGAGCAAGTGACATGCCCTACGATAGACGAACCAATAGGGATCCAATATGAGTTTTAAAGATTGTCCTATATGCCCAAAGGGCATCATTAAATTGCATGATCCAATTGGTTCTACTGTTGGAGACAGTCTTATATAGAATCATATTTATTTGAAAACTCTACTTGTCCTTGGGTTTGAGGGTGATATGAAGTGCCTACTCTATGATTCACCCATCTTTTAGCAGCGCTACAAATTTATGATTTGTAAAATGCAATCTGCCTTCACTAATTATCGTATAGGACACTCCAGTCCTACAAAAGATGAAATCTTTTACAAATCTACAAATGGCATGTGCATCATTCGTGTGTCTAGTAATTTATTCCACCCATTTTGAAACGTAATCAATGACTAAAAAATGTAAATGTTAGAGTTAGAAGACACAAATGGCCCAAGAAAACTGAACATAGATCAAAGACCTCAATTTCCTAAAAATTACTAAGAGTCATTTCATGTCTCCTAAGAATATTGATAGTGTGTTGACGCACATCACACCTCTGCACATAGTCATTAGAATCCTTGAACTATGATGGCCACTACAATCCACTCTCTAAGACTATTGCAGTCATTCTTGAGATAGCATAGTGCCCCCCAGTAGGCACAGAGTGGCAGTGAGTAGCAATGCTCTCAAACTGACACTTAGGAACACATTTCCTCGAAATACCATCATGAAACTACTTAATCAAGATGAGGTCATCCCAAGTGCAATACTTCAAAAAATGAAAAGTTTCTTCTTCAAATGATATCCCCAACCTTTTGGCGATTCTCTTTAAGCTAAATAATTGGCAATGTAAGAGTACCAAGGATCCTTCATCCTAACTACAAATAGTTGTTCATCCAAGAATTCCTCTACAATGGGTATTTCCAACCTAGATTGATTCATCCTATCTAGATGAGACAAGTGATTTTCTATGACATTATCATCTCCAAATTTATCTCTCACCCCCAATGTCAAATTATTGTAGCACTATAATCCAACAGATTAATCTTGGTTTCACAGCCTTGTTTGTAAAAGGTACTTAATGACCGTATGATCTTTCCAAACAATCACTTTAGATCCTATCAAATATTGTCTAAATTTGTCAAAATAAAAGACAACAACCATAAGTTCTTTTTCAATGGTGGTGTAGTTAAGTTGTGCATCATTGAGGGTTAGAAACACATAATAAATAACCAGTAAGGCATGATATTTTTTATGATTCAAAACATCCTAGTAGAAAGATCAGATGTATCACACATGATCCCAAAGAGATGGTTACAATATGGAGACACCACCACAAGTGCAAATATCAATTTCTCCTTTAAAACCTCAAACACTTGCAAACAACAATCATCAATTTGAATTCAATTTCCTTTTCTAACAACTCAAAGGGGTTTAAAATTTTTGAAAAAATCTTTTATAAGCTGATGATAAGAACTTGCATGCCCAAGAAAACTCCTAACTGCCTTCATCGAAGACGGTGGATGAATTTTGAAAATTACATCAATCTTGATCAGATCAACCTCCATCCCCTTGTTAGACACCTTATTTCGCAACACTTTTCCTTCACTCACCATCATGTGACACTTCTCCCAATTTAAAGCAAGATGAGTCTCCTCACAACTATATAAAGTTGATCGAGCTTATCAAGGACATCATCAAAAGATCCTCCATACAATAAAAAATTATATATGAAGGTTTTGAGACAATGTGCAACCATGTCGGAGAAAATAGCAAGCATACATCATTGAAAAGTTTCTTGGGCATTACAAAGATAGAAATGCATATGACAGTAGGCAAAAGTGACATAGGGGAAAGTGAAGTTTGACTTATTTTGATCCTATGGCTCTATGAAAATCTAGTTATACCTCAAATACCCATCTAAGAAGCAAAAATGTGAACGACCAACAAGCATCTCAAGAATCTGGTCAGTAAACGGTAAGGGAAATTGGTCTCTAAGGACGACGATGTTCAAATGAGATAATTAATGCAAACACAACATGCCAAAAGTCAAGTGGAAACAAATTTACTCGCATCATTTGTAGTGACAGTTATGCCTCCCTTCTTAGAAACTCTTGAGTCGTACTAACCCATTTAGAATATGAAATATCATAGACTGTACATGCTGATAGAAGTTTAACTATCTCTTTCTTTACCACCTTAGTCAGATAGGATTTAATCACATTTGAGGTTGTGTGACTATTTTTTCTACTTCCTAGATGTAGATCTTGTGTTGCCATAGACTAGGAGAGACACCCTTAATTTCTGCAATAGACCAAATGTATCTCAACGGTTCTTTAGAGCTATAAGCAATTGGTCTTCCTCATTAAGACTCAAAGATGCAAAAATAATCACATGAAGCTTGTGATCGGCCGCCAAAAATGTATATTCAAATGTGGAGGGAGTGCATTTAATTCCAACTAGTAGGATATTGTAGAGATGATACTAGTGGTGGCGGTGGGGGCCTAAATACTCAAAATGTTTTTTTATAAAAACAAGGAAAGACCATTTGAAACAAGGAACACTTGTCTAAAAGATTGTAGCATGTGCAGCCATCCACTACATTCATGAGACAAGCCTCCAATCACTGTTGAGGATAGGCATGCGTGATGGCAGAAGAAACCACTTGAGTAATTGTTGTTGGGTGAAAGTCATCCTCCAGTTTCTTGGGATATTTTACAGCCTTACCAAGGAGATTTGTAGAACTTGTTCCATTATGCTTATTTCCAAGGTGCCTTGGTCCACTTGTGTCATGATGTGGGACACATCTAGAACTAGTTTCCATAAGAGAATATAGACCTCCTTGCCATCATGATGTACGAAATGACACTATACTTTCTTACTGACTTGTTGTTGTTGGTTAGGAAACTTAATTTCAAATATGTCATCTTGAATTCCAAGCATCATCCAACATAACCTCATCTCCTAGATAGCATATATTGAAGCCTGGAACGACCTACTTAGCAAAAACTCATTTGATAGTCATCCTGCATTTCCATGACTACAAAATCTACTAGAAAGATGAACTTGCCTACCTTTACTATAATATCCTAACATATGTTAACTGGTCTCCGAATGAAATTATCATCCTGCTAAATTGCAATATTTCTATTCTATAATTCCTTGAGCCCAAGCTTCTTGAACATGGCCAATGGCACCAGATTGAATGCTTTCTCTTACATCACATAATTCCTCACCAAGCCGACAAGAAGTGGCTCAAGTGGTCAAGCACGGTGTCTCCTCACGAAGACTTTCTTACTGATTATGTTGTGGAATGTTTGCCTGCTAACGTGGGGGTTTGTTGTACATGTTACAAATGCTACTAAAAATTGTTGGGGATTCTTCCATGAGAATTTAGGAACATTGTACCATTAGTACTCATTTCCATAAGTACATACACTCATCTTCTTCACCTCCTAATGAGGTGACAACATTCTTCTCTAGAATTTTCGTAAGTTGAGCCATCCAAGCTTTAAAATCCATGACTTCTCAAGATTTCATTATAGTTTGAGGCTCATGTTCATCCCCCTAGGATTGGTTCATGGCCATGTTCTTTAGAATTTCATGACATTTTATGGCTTCATTATTGAGGAACAATCATGATCCCGCTTTGTCTAAAGTAGTTATCTCCCCTATATGAAAGCCATAAAAAATCTCTTTTCCTAACCATATAGGTCTATCCCGTGACAAGGCACCTTCTTTAGGATATCTGGAACCTTATGTTGACTCAAGGTCTAAATTGAGTAAACCCTTATTTTGATGATGACTAAAATATTCCACTTATTTGTGTCTAATGTCTCTACTTGAGTGATTTTAGATTATGCATAGACACACTCCAAATTCCCTAACTTGCACATCTCAACTTGGAGAAAAGACAATTCAAAGTCAACACAAGTGGGTATTTTTGTAATATGATGTAAATCCATTAGAATCATGTTGTAAATCACTTGTAATGATTGTATGATGTGTAATTAAGCTTAGAAAAAATCAGGAACACTTAGATTGAATATTTAAGCACTCAAAAGCCATTTTCCAAAATTCACATCAGGCTGTTCATCGGTCGAGTTGCAAACTCGACCGATCCTGATTGGATCTTGAAAATGACTTTTAATCGATCAAGTTTGCACTTCACAGAACTCGATCGATCCCTCTACTGACCAAAACTGATTTAAGTGAATCAGCCGAGTTACCCCAGGACAAACTCGACCGATGGCCTAAATTAGTCTTGTCTTTTAGTGGGATCAGTCGAGTTACCTTTATAGAAACTCAACTGATTGCACTGTACAGAAAAGTGTAGAAAAATGTTTCTAACCGTTGTGGAGTTGCAACAATAAAAAATATATCTGTTGCAAGCCACAAAAACGACTAGTTTTCGTTCTTAAGTTTTCCCAAAGGCTAAGAAGCATCCCTAGCTATAAATAGAACTTCTTGGGCGTCATTCCAATGTTGAACATTCAATGAAAAGCACTATGAAGGTCTCTATTCTATAGTTGAGTGCTTCCTACAACCTCCTCTCTCTATTTAAGCTTAATCACTTGTTACATTCATTAGAGTGAGTAGGAAATCTATAAGAGAGCTAGTCCTACATGTATATCATGTGAGGCTCTCACTTTCACCACCTCTCCATCTCTCTTTTTAACTATGAAGATGAATGTTCTCTCTCTTGGCTAAGAGAGGTGAAGAAGAATTAGAGAAGGAGTCCCTTGGTAAAGATTAAGGTTGAAGACTTAGAGCAAGAGTGGGTAAGCCATTGGTGAAGGCAGAAGACTCCTTGCTCAAGTGGGTAAGTCCTTGGTGGAAGCTTCTCCGAGTAAAGGTGAAGACAAAGGTTAAAGATCCAAGAGGAGTGACAAAGTCCTTGAAGGCGGAAGACTTATGTTTGAGTGGGTAAAACATTGGTGAAGGCTGAAGACTCAAGCAAAGTGGGTAAGTCCTTTGTAAGGTAGATATCTCCTTACGCTTGGATGGGTAAGCCCTTTGGTTGGTCATGTATTGTAAATCTTATGAATGAATAAAAGAGTGCAATGGTTAAGAAATCCTAGAGGTTGACCTCTCTAGGTAGTGGACTGACTCACTAACAGTTTGAAGTGTGGAACCACTCTACATAGCTTGTCACTTGGTGTATGTTCAATCTCTCTCTCCCTTGCTATGCATATTTTAGTTTCACTCAAATTTCCTATTTAGCAACCTTATCTTGTGATATATCTTGAAGGTCTAATGAATTTTGTTTAAGTGCATTCAGCTATATTCACCCCCCCTCTAGAGCATCTAATCACCCATCTAGGATCCAACAATTGGTATTAGAGTGGGTTTCTCCAAGCATACTTCAACAAGTAGGAGAAGATGGGTGACTACCAAGGTGGGAGATACTTCATCAACCTTCCAATCTTTGATGGGAATAACTTCCTCTATTAGAAAAGAAGGCTACAATTCTACATTCAAGGATCAAGTCTTGAGCTATGACAAATGGTGGACCATCCATACAAGCTACCGATGACAAAAATAGAAGAATTGGATGAAGCTACTATGAAGAAAGCCACCATGAATGCAAGAGCAATCAACATCCTCTATGCCACCATGACCTCCACCAAGTTCAACTAGATTTCTTCTTGTGAGACGGCCTATGAGGTATGGAGAAAGCTATGCATCACCTATGAGGGGACAACTCAAGTGAAGAAAAATAAAGTCTACATACTCAAAGAGTTGCTTGAGAACTTCAAGATGGGAAAGGAGGAGAAGATATCCAACATGTACTCAAGGCTCAACACCATTATAAATGGTTTTGCTGTTCTAGGACATCCTATGAGTAGAGGAGAGATCAACTCAAAGATCCTTAGAACTCTCCCCAAGAGATGAAAACCCAAGGTGACTTCCATTGAAAAAGTAAGGTCTCTTGATGATATCCCCATTGAAGAGCTCATTGGTAATCTACAAGACCATAAAGTCACACTTGACAAAAGAGAAGAAGTTGAAAGACAAGAGGAGAAAGAGATAAAGAGAATGAAGAAGGCTGAAATGAAGACTCAAATTGAAGCTATTATGAGACAACCCTCTCCATCCTCTCATGTTGAAGATGTCATGTACTCCAAGGGTAGATTCTACAAAGGTAAGAATTCCTCCTCTATCTGGTGCCTCAAGTGTGGAAAGAAGGGTCTCTTCAAAATAAATTGTCTACAAGGTAAGAAGACCCATCATCAAAAGGAAAGAGAAGAAAAGTACATGAAGAATGAGAAATGGCACTCAAGCTCAAGTGACTCCTCCAACTCGAGCTCAAGTGAAGATTCAAGTGGAGGATCTAGCTCAAGCTTTAGTGAAGAAGGAGAATGTCATTTTGTTCTTATGGCTTCTACAAGAAAAGACTCAAATGAGGTAAATTTAAACTCTTTAGATAAAGAACATTTAATTACTATCATTAATGCTACTCGTGCCTCTCTTAAGTCTTCTAAAATGAAAAGAAAAAAGCTTGCTAGAATTGTTGATAATATGCATGTAGAACTAGATGATCTTGAACTAGATGATCTTGAACATGCTAATTCTTACTTTGTTTGATGAAAAAAATACTTGTCTTAGCCAAGGAGACTCTTAAACTTAAAAATACTAGTTTGCTTGATAAGATTAGATTTCTATAAGCTCAACCTCTCATGCCTAGTTCTAATGAAGAGCATAATTTAATTGTTGATTCTCTCATGTATGATATTGATGTTCTTAAATATGAAAACAAGGACAATGATTTTATTTTGTAAGGATTAGAATTTGAAAATGGTATTTATCTTTCTAAGATTGCTTTGTTTGAAATAGAAAATGCCTCCTTGTTTGCTAAAATAAATGTGCTTGAATCTTGTTCTATTTCTACCAGTAGAGAGAATAATGTTGTTGTTCTTCATATTGATAGTGATTCTCATTTAACTAAAGTTCTTTTCTTAGAAAATGATTTTTTGCATGCTAGAGATAATATCAATCATTTGTTTTCCAGTATTGCTTCTCTTATGCATGATAATCATAGTTTGAGATCTTCTTTGTAAAGATTCTTAGTTGATAAAAATAACTTAATGATATCCTACACCATACTACTAAAAACATTGGTAGACATGATCTAGGATATGATAGTAGTCAAAAGAGTAACAAAGGAAAATGACCTCCAATATTCCATGAAAAATCCACTAGTTCCAAGACTATGAGCACATGCAACTATTGCAATGATATTGGTCATTATTCTAATTGTTGTCCTTTTAAGAAAGCACCCAAGAGAACTAGGACTTGGATTGCTAAGCTAACTCCCCCGGAACCAAAAATATGATTGGGGACCATTTCATCTTTCCTCTTGTAGGTATCTTGATAATGGATTGACATGAGCTATGGATTTGCAAATTGACTTTTCAATCCACAAAAGAAGTAAGGTGAGATGTGTATGAGGTGAAAATAAGTGGAAAAGCAATGGTAAGCACAAATGTAATGTTTTTCTTGATTATAACCAATCCTAACACGTTTTTGTCAAGATAGTGTGCACTATACATATGGTTTTTGAGCCAAAAGTGATATTTTGTATTTCTCTTCACACTCTTTCTCAAAAACTATTTCAAATACTTTTATAGTGCATTACTAACTTGCTAACACATGTTTGGATATGATTTGTATATTTAACATGCCTTTAAATATGTTTTTATGAAATATATGAGCTTTTTGATAAAAACTTTTTCGGTCAAGTTTGTCCTGTTAGAAACGTGACCGACCAACATCAGTGGGTGTTGCCAACGGCTGTCATCGATCGAGTTGTCAATACACAGAACTTGATCGATAACATTAGACATAGAATATACATTTGGCTTATTAAATGAGAATTTGTCTCTCAACTAGATTTTCTCAACTAATAACTTATTCTTTGGCACTCTTTTGGAAACTTTATATATGTATATTGCCATGCTTTAAATTTCCTATCTTGCTTACAACTCTATCTTTCTGATTGCTCTAAATTGATATATCTATATCTTGCAATTACTTGCTTTGAGTTGTTTTACAGGTTTTGATGATGATCTCTTTGGATCTCTTGGTTGTGTCTTAAATTGCTTATGTTGTGCTCAAACTTGCTACATCTATACATCTTGTTTTGATACAACCTTGAGGTTCTTAGTGGTAATCATCTTTTGGTAGTGATGCATATTTGAGTCAAATTTACATCATATATATATATATATATATATATATGAGTCAGGCTAGAATACACTCGAGTGTATCCGGAGCGGAATACACTCAAGTAATTTTTCATGATGCAATATTTTTTTTGAAAATATAATCCATTGATCTTATTAAACATCTCATGAACAACTCATACGCAAAATTTGAACACATTTGGATATGTATAGTCATGTTATGAAGACTGCAAAAATTATACATTTCAAATTAGTTTCGCGCGTCAATTTTGTTGCCCTTGGATGAGTGACTTACACTCATCCAAATGGGCTCAAAATTTGTATGTAGCCTAATTATAGTATGACGGTGAAGATCAACGGTTTACATTTTGCAAAAAATAGTCTTGATATGCAAACACACTTGAGTGTATTCGTGCGATCCGTACACTCGAGTGTATTCCAGCCTGACTCTATATATATAGAGAGAGTCAGGCTAGAATACACTCGAGTGTACGGATCGCACGAATACACTCAAGTGTGTTTGCATATCAAAACTATTTTTTGCAAAATATAAATCGTTGATCTTCACCGTCATACTATAAATAGGCTACATACAAATTTTGAGCACATTTGGATGAGTGTAAGTCACTCATCCAAGGGCAACCAAATCGACGCGCGAAACTAATTTGAAATGCATAATTTTTGCGGTCTTCATAACATGAGCTATACATATCCAAATGTGCTCAAATTTTGCGTATGAGTTTTTCACGAGATGCTTAATAAGATCAACGGATTAGATTTACAAAAAAAAAATATTGCATCATGAAAAACTACTCGAGTGTATTCCGCTCCAGATACACTCGAGTGTATTCTAGCCTGACTCTCTCTCTCTCTCTCTCTCTATATATATATATATATATATATATATATATATATATAGTGTGTGTGTGAGAGAGAGAGAGGCTAGAATACACTCGAGTGTATTCGGAACAGAATACACTCGAGTTTATTCGGAACAGAATACACTCAAATAGTTTTTTATGATGCAATATATTTTTTAAAAGTCTAATCAGTTGATCTTCTTAAACATCCTGTGAATAGCTCATACGCAAAATTTGAGCCAATTTGGACATTTATAGGTCATGTTATTAAGACCACAAAAATTATACATTTCAAATTAGTTTCGCACGTCGATTTTGTTGTCCATGGATGAGTGACTTACACTCATCCAAATAAGCTCAAAATTTATATGTAGCATATATATATATATACACACACACACACTGTAATGTTGCTTTTCAGTTTCATGGGTTCTTGTGCATTCATCAGTTTAAGAATATAAAAACAACAATCACAGCATATGCAAACATGACGTCTGGATATACCCCACACTAGCGATGCACGGTGTCGCGGAAGGTGGGGACAACAGAAAGATGTTGTTAATATTTGTTATTGTCGTTCATGCAACAGCGACAGGTGCAATGTAATTAACAATTCAGGCAGATCCAAAATAAGAAGCAAAGAACAAACAAAGCAGGAGAACAGAAAATAGGAGTTAGATTCGCAAACCAGATCGTTCGTTGAGAAACGAACGTGTTACTTAAAGAAATCGGTGCTCGGAAATCCTCAGCGGATAGACACCGTTCTCTCAGTCTCGATCCGGCACGAACTTGAAACTTGCACGTCTCGCTCGCGCACGTTGCACTGCTACCAGTGCAGTACGGAAACCACAGGTACCACCGCCTGACAGCTGGGTCTTGACGACAGGAAGGAGGAGTCACGCTTCGCACAGGAGGACAACTCCACAAAGCGACTCCGGGGACGACCACTATTGCACTCGGGATTAGGGCTCTCAAAACACACGGCGGCATAAGATTGTTTTTGGTGTGTTTAACCCTAATGATCGGATGCGTATATATAGCCACACACGTCCCTAATCCTATTCCCAGTAAGACGCAAACACTCGGTTGCTCTTGTACACAATATGGAATAATCTGTAAAAGAGAAACACTTTCTAATTAGGATTAAGAAATCTGAATAAGAAAGCAACAATTAATTACACGAGTAATTAATTACTTAGTTGTATCCTAGTGCAAAAAGAAGACGGAAGACATTCTCCACAATCCACAAGCCCGAGCCCGGCCCGGCCCGGCGAGGCGAGGCGTGGCGTGACGCGCGCGCGTGTGTGCATTGTGATGTGGCAATCTCACCCACCAAGGAGGTGAGCATACCTCCCTCCTAGGACTCTTTTGGACACTAGTGCCCCATGTGATCCTACATATGAGGACCACAAAGTTCTAGGAGTGAGCAATATGGGATAAAACTTCTTTGTCATTTGCACTAGAAACAACACAACATTCTCACATGTACTTGTTGTACTACATTGGGCTTAACCCATGCTAAATAAGTGATTACTACAATAACCTAGCTACAGTAACAAGCTGCTATAGTAACTAACAGCTACCGTAATAAGTTATCTAACAATCCCCCACAAAGTACAATGTGTAGTGTGCTCTACCATTCAGTCCTCCATAATGTGCTTTCAGCAGATACCTTTCGGTTTGAATCTACCTGAGTTATCCAACTGTGACTCCTGTAGGAACTAGGTGAACAAAATTCTTGAACCTGAACCTTGGGTACAAGAGTATAGGTTGGTAACAACACAATAAAGACATGGTAGTAAAGAAAACAATGCATTAAGACCATGCATACAAAATTTTATATCATGATTGATAACAGAGAACAACCCAATTCTCCTGTTACGGCCTACACAACATCAATCACTTAGCTGGAGTCTCCAATGATGTACTGCTAACATCCTGTCCTAAGACTTGACACCATTAAGAGACTACTCTCTTACTAACTTGCAGTCATGACACTAACAGGTTTCCAGGAGATAGACACACAGATGCTAGAAGCATCAAACAAGAATGCATAGTGTCATCTGATTTACCCGACAGCTTGTTATTACCACATTGAACCCAATTTGTGGGATCTCCACTCTTTTGGGTTGGGTTGCTACTGCCTGCAAATCTATAGGGGTTTCAGTCTCATCCTCAACCTGGATTTTTCCATTAAAGCCAAGGTAAGACCTTTAGTGAAAGGATCAGCTGTATTATCTTTGGTACCAACGTAGTCCAGAGCCACGACCCCATTAGACACTAACTCCCTTACAGATTTCAATCTGACTTGGATGTGTCTACGCTGTTTTTGATTGTACTTGGAACTCTTTATCTTAACAATAGTTGTAGTGCTGTTACAGTAAACTGAAATTGCAGGAAGCGGCTTCATTACCATAGGTAAACTAGACATAAGTCCATGTAGTCATTCAGCTTCCAATCCAGTTTCATCTAAAGTACACAACTCTGCTTCAAAAGTGGACCGAGACAATATGGTCTGTTTCTTAGACCTCCAGGAAATAGCTCCTCCTCCCAACAGGAATACATATCCTGAGACACCATTACTCTCAGAATTCACGGCAATCCAGTTTGCATCACTATATCCTTCGACTACCGAAGGATGTTTACCATAATTCAGGCCAAGGGAACAAGTTCCCTTGATATACCTTAGAACTCTGTCAAGAGCTTCCCAATGGGTCTTGTAGGGACAACTGGTGTATCTACTTAACTTGTTCATGGCAAATGCAATGTCTGGACGTGTACAGTTCATAAGATACATCAAACTTCTGATAATATGAGAGTATCGTAATTGAGACACTGGAACCCCAGTCTCATTCTTGAACAAAGGCTTGGATGAATCATATGGAGTCTTAACAGGTTTACGTGATGTGTACTCAAACCTTTCCAGTATCTTCTCAACATAGTGAGACTGAGAGAGAGTTATACCATCAGTAGACCTTATGATTTTAAGCCCTAAAATCACATCAGCGACACCCATATTTTTCATCTCAAACTTGCTACACAAGAATGACTTTGTCTCTTTTACTACTTTCATATCGGAACCAAAAAGCAGGATATCATCGACGTATAAGCACAACAAAATGAATCCATTATTGACAATCTTGCAGTAGAGACACTTATCAAATTCATTAGAAATAAAGCCAAACGATGATATCACAGAATCAAACTTCTCATACCATTGCTTAGGGGCTTGTTTCAAGCCATATAATGACTTAACAAATTTATACACTTTGGACTCATTCCCACGACCCGCAAATCCCTCAGGTTGTTCCATATATATCTCTTCTTGAAGATCACCGTGTAAGAACGCGGTCTTCACATCCATCTGATGGATATAGAGATTATAAATGGAAGCCAATGCTAAAAGCACTCAGATTGTGGTCATACGAGAAACAGGTGAATAGGTGTCAAAAAAATCTATTCCTTCCCTTTGTGTGTAACCCTTAGCAACTAACCTCGCCTTATACTTATTGATTGTCCCGTCTGCATTAAGTTTCTTCTTAAAAATCCATTTGTAATCAACTGCAGAACAACCAAGAGGCAAATCCACAAATTCCCAAGTTCCATTCGAGAGAATTGATTGGATTTCATTATTAACGGCTTCTTTCCAAAACTTAGCTTCTGGAGATTTCATAGCTTGTTTGAAAGTAACAGGATCATCCTCAACATTGTAAGTGAGAAACTCACTTCCAAAGTCTTTTGATGTCCTAGGCCATTTACTTCTCCTTGGTTCAACTATTTCTTCAGAATCATTAGATTCAAAAATAGCTTGTTCTGAGTCACCCCCCCCCACATTTGTCATCCTTTCCACGTGCTCGGGAATAGAACATGTGGTAAATGAATCTTCTTGAGAAACTTCATTGGACACACCAGTTTTCATAGGAAACACATCCTCAAAGAATGTTGCATCACGTAATTCCACAATTATATTGACCTCAATGCCAGAGATATCTGATTTTACAATCAGGAATCTGTACGCATAGCTTGTCTCTACATAACCCAAGAATATGGCATCAACCGTTTTCGGTCCTAATTTCTTCCTTTTGTGTTCAGGGACAAGTACCTTAGCAAGGCACCCCCACACTCGAAAATATTTAAGACTCGGTTTCCTTCCCCTCCATAACTCAAACGGACTACTTTCTAAATGTTTATGGGGAACTCTATTCAGAATATGGCAAGCCATATTCAAAGCTTCCCTCCACATAAAGTTGGGTAATCCAGATGTTTGGAGTAAGGTATTTACCATATTTATTAAGGTTCCATTTTTACGTTCAGCAATCCCATTTGATTGTGATGAATAAGGAGCAGTGACCTCATGAACTATACCATGTAATTGGCAAAACTCCAAAAATAAATTCGAGGTATACTCTCCTCCCCTATCATACCTTAATCGCTTAAGTACTTTACCGGTTTGAGTTTCGGCTTCTTTCTTATAAATTTGAAATTTATCTAATGTCTCATCTTTACTTCTAAGTAAAAAGAAATAACAGTATCTACTCGCATCGTCAATAAAAGTTATAAAATAACGCTTTTGATCTCTCGTAGCAACACCATTAAATTCACAAATATATGTATGAACTGAATCTAAAATATCTGAATTCCTATTCACAGAATGAAAAGGTTTCCTAGGCAATTTAGCTTGTCCACAGATTTCACATTTATTGTTACTAATTTCAGATTTAGGGATCAAATCTAGATTCATCATACGCTTCATTGAGACAACATTAACATGTCCCAAACGTGAATGCCATACATCGAATGAAACAAGATTCATGCAAACAGTACTATAATCATTCAAATTTAAAACGAAATTTGAAACAGATTCTACATGAATCTTAAACAAGTTCTCCACATCACATAAGTACCCTTTGCCAAAAAACAAAGAATCACGAAGGCGTGTAATAATAGCCTTATTACATTTACAGTCTACTCTATAACCTTCTCTAACTAATATGACGCCACTAAGGATATTGCGTCGAATGGTTGGAACATGTCTGACCCTGTTAAGAGTCAAAACCTTCCCCGAAGGGAACTTCAAGTCCACCCGTCCTTCGCCTTTGACTTCTGCAGAGCTGGAATCGCCCAAAGTCACGGACCGATCTCGAGAGGCCTGATAAGACACAAACAGGGATTTATCAACACACACATGTACATTAGCCCCAGTGTCAATTATCCAATAAAGTGATTCAAAAATAGAAAGAATTTCAGGTTTAATAGACACATACCCATAATTGAGGTTCAAGGATGCAGTCATCATATTGACCACAACCTCCTCAGTTGCAGATGTGGTAGCTTTATTTGCCTTCTTAGTAGGACAATCCTTGTTCCAGTGGCCAACCTGTCCACAAGTCCAACAAGATTTATTTTTCGGTTTCTTTTGGATCTTTGCCTTGGGTTTATGTGCATTCTTAAATTTCTTATCTTTGGTGTTTTTCGTAGAAGTAAGATTAACAGTTGGATTTGCATCAGTAGGCACCTTGACCCCTTTCTCCTTTAAGTGTTCTTCTTGTATATTAATATCCATCATTAATTCATCCATGGTGTGTGTCCTTTTACGATGCTTCAGAGACATACCAAACGACTCCCAAGACTTAGGGAATTTTTCTATGATAGACATAACAACAAACTTCTCAGGCAATACCATCTTGGCATCTGAGAGTTCATGAACTAGGAGTTGTAGATCGTGTGTTTGATCAGAAACTGATTTACCCTCAACCATCTGAAACTTAAGAAATTTTGACACGCGATATTTTTCAACACCTTGATTTTCAGTGTTAAAATTCTTAATTAACAATTCCCATAAAACCTTGGACGTAGTGACTGGTGGCTTTGAGTAAGAATCATACAGTTTGTTATTTAAACCAAACAGAATCAAACCGCGACACGTTTTATCACCCTTCTTCCAATTAACAATATATTTACATTATCAAGAATTGTTTCATCAGATACATATTCAGTTTCAATTAAATACTGATCATAACCCGCAATATTCAGCCAAATTTCCATACGACTCTGCCAACGGGTAAAATTCGTACCAGTAAACTTTTCATGCATATTAGTTGTATCAATTTTACATCCCGAACTATCCTGACCGGCCATTGTTAATTAACGACAGATAATGATGTTTTTAAGACTGTTGTTAATATTTATTATTGTCGTTCATGCAACA
This sequence comes from Alisma plantago-aquatica, assembly GCA_963693085.1. NCBI lineage: Eukaryota > Viridiplantae > Streptophyta > Magnoliopsida > Alismatales > Alismataceae > Alisma > Alisma plantago-aquatica. The sequence goes on from OY856414.1 coordinate 367,503,114, forward strand.
GTGACAGGTGCAATGTAATTAACAATTAATGCAGATCTAAAATAAGAAGCAAAGAACAAACAAACAAGGAGAACAGAAAACAGGAGTTAAATTCACAAACCAGATCGTTCGTTGAGAAATGAACGTGTTACTTAAAAAAATCAGTGCCCGACAATCCTCAGCGGATAGACACCGTTCTCCCAGTCTCGATCCGGCACGAACCTGAAACTTGCACGTCTCGCTCGCGCACGTTGCACTGTTACCAGTGCAACACAACAACCGCAGGTACCACCGCCTGACAACTGCGTCTTAACGACAGGAAGGAGTCACGCTTCGCACAAGAGGACAACTCCACAAAACGACTCCGAGGACGACACTATTGCACTCAGGATTAGGGCTCTCAAAACACACGGCGGCAGAAGATTATTTTCGGTGTGTTACCCTAATGAACGGATGCGTATATATAGCCGCGCACGTCCCTAATCTTATTCCCAGTAAGACGCAAACACTCGGTTGCTCTTGTACACAATACGAAATAATCCGTAAAAGAGAAACATTTTCTAATTAGGATTAAGAAATCTGAATAAGAAAGCAACAATTAATTACACGAGTAATTAATTACTTAGTTGTATCCTAGTGTAAAAAGAAGATGGAAGACATTCTCCACAATCCCCGAGCCCGAGCCCGAGCCCGGCCCGGCGTGACGCGCACGTACGTTGTGATGTGACAATCTCACCCACCAAGGAGGTGAACATACCTCCCTGATAGGACTCCTTTGGACACTAGTGCCCCATGTGATCCTACATATGAGGACCACAAAAATTCTATGAGTGAGCGATATGGGATAAAACTTCTTTGTCATTTGCACTAGAAACAACACAACATTCTCACATGTACTTGTTGTACTACATTGGGCTTAACCCATGCTATATAAGTGATTACTACAATAACATAACTACAGTAACAAGCTGCTATATTAACTAACAGCTACCGTAACTAACAGCTACAGCAACTAACAGCTACCGTAATCAGTTATCTAACAAAAGATGCAATGAAAAATCAAAGGGGATGAAGAAGCAGAAGAGCGGGTTCATGGCTTAATCTAAAAAAAAAAAAAGCAGAAGAGCAGGGCGTGCATCTAGGACGGCAAAGCCAACCCAGGACAACCGCTAAAGGGCATCAAGAGCGGAAGGGGAGCCATTTTCACCGCCTCATAAGTTGTCCGTTTCACCTCACAGAAGGAAATGGACAATGAGGCAGGCTGGGGAGATGTGTAGGAGAATGGCCGCAGCTACCTTGGCGTTTGTCACACCATAGAATATTGCAGTACTTCCATCCAACATTCATTCAACTTTAGACTTATTAACGCAAATAACATCTAGAGCTGAGGCGTCTAACCGGAAGGAAAATGGAAGTGATATAAGAAGCGAAATTACAAGAGAGCTATATAAACCAAAAATAAAAAGAGCAAATATCTGATATAAGGCTAGAGCTGATCAACAACTTAGCTGGAAAAACTCCCATATCTTTTTTTTTCTGGTGGTGGTTGGGTTTTTTTTTTTTTGAGGGGTGTGGGTAGACAACTAATGGCTGTCGAGATGGAAAAATTGAACGGAACATATACATTATGTGTCAGCAATCACAAGGTTTTGTGTTAGATAAATTATATTTAACAAAATCCGATCATCACTATAGCTTATTTACGGAGACGGCGTGCTTAACCAGGTCCCTCCTCAGTATCTTTCCTGCAGGGGATTTTGGAATTGCATCGATGAAGGAAACACGGCGGATCTTCTTGTACGGAGCAACCTGCAAATTTCAAAACATTTTAGGAAAATACCTTGCAAAATAAACCTATCATAACAACTCAGGTTATCAGCATTGCCTTGTCATCGTGCAGGGAAAAAACAACAAAATTGCATCACACGTAAGATTTATCAATGCCTACATTAGCATTCCAGGCACAGAAAATCATTTCATATCTTATGAAATTAGCAACCAAAACATATTACCAGGAGACCATTAAAGCATCATGCAGCAGATTCCAAGGAATCTGGCATGAAATCGTGCTCTGTTTCGGTTAAACAGCCCAGGATGATTTTTCAATGCTTGACGGTACCATAGAAAAAACTTATCCATGGTATTGGGGGGAAATTAAATCTCCTCCACGCTCTACCTAAAGTAGTGGGGGCAATTCATGGAAGCTAGAAGGCAGCATGGAACAACCTTGCTGACATAGTCACAAATTCGGAAATTGGGATACGTTCAGTTGAGTTTGAAAATTTTGGAATTCGACAATTATGCGGAAAATTTAGGTAAAAGGCGGTCAGCGTACGGTAAAAATACGGTCAATAATTTGGGAAAATCGGAGGATATATTGCACATATATAAGTACATATGCAGAATAAAACGGGAGAAAAATTAAACGTGAATAATACGGGAATAAAACGTAGTATTCGGGAATTGAAATTTATCCAGCCGTTCATACGTCAACGAAAAATTCGCATTTTAAACACGACTTTTTCAAAGAGTCGGGAGTATATTGTGAGACTGCTTGCTGATAAGCGCAAGATGATTAATTAAAGCTAAACCAGGACTACTTTAAGATCCCTAAGTTAAATTATGAAAAAAATTAAAACAAAAACAAGATCCAACTGCCAATACAGGGGATCTCCATTTATGGGTATAATTGTCTTGCATTAGAATATGACAACAACCAGTTAACTTAGCATCACACGTAAGATTTATCAATGCCTACATTAGCATTCCAGGCACAGAAAATCATTTCATATCTTATGAAATTAGCAACCAAAACATATTACCAGGAGACCATTAAAGCATCATGCAGCAGATTCCAAGGAATCTGGCATGAAATCGAGCTCTGTTTCGGTTAAACGGCCAGGATGATTTTTCAATGCTTGATGGTACCATAGAAAAAACTTATCCATGGTATTGGGGGGAAATTAAATCTCCTCCACGCTCTACCTAAAGTAGTGGGGGCAATTCATGGAAGCTAGAAGGCAGCATGGAACAACATTGTTGACATAGTCACAAATTCGGTAATTGGGATACGTTCAGTTGAGTTGAAAATTTTGGAATTCGACAATTATGCGGTATATTCAGGTAAAAGGCGGTCAGCGTATGGCAAAAATACGGTCAATAATTCGGGGAAAAATCGGAGGATATATTGCACATATATATGTACATATGCAGATATATATTGCATGCATATATCTGTAACTATTACATACATATGCATATACATATATTACATACATACACACACATATGTGTTGACACATATATATGCACTCAACTAAGTTAGAGTCTCAATAAGTATAATAATGTAGAAAACGGGAAAAAAATTAAACATGAATAATACGGGAATAAAACGTAGTATTCGGGAATTGAGATTTATCCAGCCATTCATACATCCAAGGAAAAATGCGCATTTTAAACGCGACTTTTTCAAAGAGTCGGGAGTATATTGTGAGACTATGCTTGCTGATAAGTGCAAGATGATTAATTAAAACTAGACCAGGACTACTTTAAGATCCCTAAGTTAAATTATGAAAAAAATTAAAACAAAATCAAGATCCAACTGCCAATACAGGGGATCTCCATTTATGGGTATAATCGTCTTGCATTAGAATTTGACAAGAACCAGTTGCCTTATTCTCAAAATCAATATTTAACATCTGCGTCAGCAAAACTGTACATTATCACCCCACAAATAAGTGCCTTCTTGTACATCTACTAGGGTTTTAAACTCCTCTCAGATTCAGAAGGTTTATTTAGCGCATTGTTCCGGCTCTCAGGAGACGGACTCGTTACTAAGGATTTCTTCGTTGTCCTCTTGCAAAAAATATTTGTAGGTTTCTTCACTTTCCAGTTCTTGCTTCAACTCCTTTTATAATGTAGATCACATAATGGATGACTTAGTTGCTTCTTAGGTCCAACAGTTACCCTTATTTTCTACCCAATTATAATTAGGTTTCTAGTTAGGTTTCCGTTGACTTACTCAGGTCCTCAAAAACATGTGTACATCTATCACCACCAACTATATAACTCTTATCATATTAGGGATGTTAGCCCTTCCAATTGAAGTCATGTTTTCAGCCTTACAACAAAGAAGTTTTAGCTAACTGGAAAACAAGCTACATGCATTCAAGTGAGTTTATGCATCACTCGAACCCTCTTGTTACAGGCAAAGAAACCCCAAACTTTCCCCCCTTTACGTCAACAAGGAGAGTAATTTTGTCCATGCAGTATTTCATGCCTCTAGACATTTTTTTATCCTCAGTTTTATTGAGGGCCATGTCTCTTATAGTCTATCTTTGTTTGGAAATATAACAACACATTTGGTTAGCTTGAAGTTGGAAATAGCTCCTCTACCACATTAGTCTGTTTCTATCTTTTATTGTCGATGTTATGATGGTGATAGATTGGTGAAGCCTTCAAGAATAAGTTCATCTCCTCTGAAGCTGTCACAAATTTAACTTTCATGTACCTCACGAAAAGCCCATTTCTTTTCCTACATTAGAAAGACCCCCAACGAAAATTTTCACAAGCTACTCTTAAGTCTTCTTCTATAACACATTGGCCCCAACCCAAGGCAAGAAGATTGCTAGGAATTCCAACAGACCCCACAAATCAGCATTTGCTTCATCTGTGCATTATGTGTAGTCACAGACACCCCTAGAAAAAAAACATTATAGGTCATCCATCACTCACATCACTCAAAGAGCAAGCTGAATTGTGAAGTTATAGCATTGACATTCCATGAAAGAGGTACACTTTGGTGGTATGAGTAATCCCTATCGTTCCTTTTAACTTTATCTGGTATAAACCTCAAATTATAGGATGCTACAATCACTCCACTTGTCTATTTCTCACTTTACTGCAAGCTAAGAAAATCCATGTACATCTAAATGCACATAAACTTTTCCTATTACAAGGACAACTCCATATCATATGTACACTACCATTCCTTTTAACTTTACCTAGTATATGCCTCCAATTATAGGATGTTACAATCACTTCACTTGTCCATTTCTCACTTTACTGCAAGCTAAGAATGATCTGTGTCCATCTAAATGCATATACACTTTTCCTATTACAACGACAACTCCATATGTACCATTTGATAGCCCTTTCTACATGTCTGGACTGAAGCAAGAACTGATACATCTTGTCTCTACATGCAAACAACCCTTTGCACGTCCATGGATCAAGACTAGGTTGTCGCATGTCTATGTAAGCCCACAGAGGGAATCCGAACCTGATACCATGATGTAACTCCCCAATCCCTAGCCCAATGGATTGGTAGGCTGTCAAAAACCACAAATAGCTCAACAAACAACACTAGCATCCTTTGTGTACGCTGTTCGTTCACAGACTCTGAGAGAGACTTCTTGACAAGTGAGGTGTCTCGAGTATTATTTAGAGTTCAACATGTAAAATTGTGGCCTTTTTTATGATGAGTTCCCAAAAAAGGGATGCACCTTTTAGTATGGGTAGTCCCAGTTAATTCCTCAAAGATCATATTATTATATCCCTTAAAGGCGTCTTACATCTTCAAATAATGGCATGCATGAAAATTTTGTAATATTTAGTAAATGTGAACTTCTCAATTCTCATTAATAATTTGCAGGACACTAAGGGAAATGAAACAACCATATCACCAACTTTTAGAGCCTAGTTTGTGTCTTCAGCAGTCATTTACTTGACACATGAAATAAGAAACAACCATATCACCAAGTTTTAGGGACTATACAAAGAGGATTCTTCCACTTTGCAACATACCCTATACACAAAAAATTATACAAGTAGATTATCTATTTTACAATATCTATCCAAACTTTCCACTTTGGTCGAGTTACCCTTTTCCAAAAGTTTGACTTTACCAATTCCAAAATTCCACCCAAAGATTAACAGCTTACTTCAATCTTCCACTGTTGATGACTTATGTCAAACATGTTGCAGCAAATTTTTAGATTCTATTAAAATCTGTTTCCAATTTTAAGAAAGGTCACTCGATCCAAGTTTCATGTTGGTCGAACATCCATCATTGTGTTATTGTAATACTCCAACATTCCTAACCTTTGTCATTTATGTACATAGTTTGTGTCAATGATGGAAATTTACACACTTATCTTTCCTACAATAGGTTGTACCAAGCATCAGCAGTGGTTACCTTGCTCTGGACAATCACAAATTTTAGTGTTAGCAATTTGTATAATATCATTTCTAGCTAGTATATATCAAGAAATATCATAATAAGCATGTTTTACCAATTTATTTACTATTAAAACAAATAAACATGGGCGTAAAATTGATTCTTAATGTACCTCATTTACTATAGGGTATCTTGGTCTTTCCCATCTATACTTTGGATGCTAGTTAATTAGCAGGCATGTCTTTTATTAAGTCAATATGTAGACAAGGACCCCTTTTCTCTTAGATCTTCAAAAAAACTTCCTGTGGCACTTGTTAGAAGTATAAGGAGATATGAAGTCATATATAATGGGCCTGTGTCTGTAAACCCATATAAGCCAAAGTCCTAATAGTCAGTCAGTTCAATAGAGTCTCAACGGTCTAGGATTGTGTCAGACTCTCCAATAAATAAGTCTCTCTTATACAAAAAATATTGTCAATATACCATGTATTCATTATTTCCAACATAGTATCGTCTTTCTAGGGACCCTAACCCTATAAAGGAAGTGAAATGTTTCTGCTAGTGGGCGGCCACCGTTGTCATGGTAGGTTGCCCGCATGACAATCTTTGTCAGCGAGCAGCCACCACTATCATGGTCGGCTACCCCCAAAGGCTTTCTTTGTCTCCATCTCTATCATATTCAAGCCCAGACCTCACTATCATCATTTCCTCTATATATCACGATCATCATCTCCTTTTACTTCTAACAATGTTATCATCATTCTCCGTTATATCAGTTTCCTTAGAAGTTGTCGTTGTTTCAGCCATTATTATCATCCTCCTTCATTGTTTATTGCTCACGGTTGCTGTCATTAGCCTCATCAATGGCGCATAATCATCAATCAAAGCTAAGGCCCTAGCAGCAGCAGCAACCACCACCAATTAAGGCAAAAATCCTTGCAGACTTCATCCTCCCTAAGATCCTCTTCGAAAAAAAGTCCAACCACAACAACAAGTACATCATAATCACCAACATCATTCATATCACCATGGCTGCTCCAAGTGGATCATCAAGCCCAAATCAGTCTTGGGCATCAACTTTGGCACTATGTATGGGCATGGAATCTCCGAAAAGTCAAGATGACAATCTCTCTGCTTCCCGATCTCAAAAATTGTCGTTTTCAGCATCATTTTGCTATAACAGGCCATTATGACGTGTGGTCCCAGGCATACAACGTGTTGAGGCCGCCATCTTCGTTTGGCACATTCACACTAACAATTACGTTTCGCGTAGTATGTAAACGACGTGTTGTTCCAAGTGCACGACTTATCATTCAGTTCTAGTAGTTGTCTTTGACACGCCGTGTAACTCACAATACAGACTGTGTCAATGGGAACAACAACGAATGGCATCCCCGACTATTCATATGACGTGTACATGCACACATGTTTGCAATCCAAGCAATGTGTTCTTCCCATTAACATATTTCAACATTGTGTACAACCGCCTTCCACTCAATTTTTAGCCCGGATTGTTCATGTTGCAACAAACTATCAATGGCCGACATTATAAAAGAAATTGGGTGCCCAAGCAAGGGGGCGCTGCCCCCCCCCCCTCCTCGACATTCCCAGACAACCCACCGCGGAGTTCTCTGTGGATTAGTAGGCATGACTACAATTTCCAAACATCCTCTCTCAAGCATGAAGTAGTCATCTTTTAAGTGCCAAGTCAAGCTCTCTTAGGAGAACCTCTCTCATGTGCAAGGCTCAACCTATTGAAGCACGATGCCTACCCCGAGACTCAATTTTCTTAATCAATTGAGCAATCAAACACACAACTTTTGTAATCATGTCAAGTAACTCTTTCTCAGTTCAGTCATGATCCCCCAACCCTACATCCCCTACTTCCAATAAAGTCTTGTCACATGGGAGTTTATCTTTGCTTTTGTCCACGCAAACTACTTCCATGGTCTCTTCTTGGTTGGCGTGCAGGGAAGATATAGAGGAAATGAGAAGAAAAGAATCAAAATGGGGAGAAGAGATGACAGAAGAGTTCATAATTTAGAAGAGAGGAAGAGATGAAAGAAAGAGTCAAGAGATATAGAAAGCATTTCTCTCTATCTAATGTTATCTAGTACATGTTGTCTACTACCTTGGAGCCTCGAGTTCTTTATGTCATCCACATTTCAGATTTCAAGACAGATATCAAGTCTCTCCATTTAGCTTCCGTTTGTTCTTCTCTATCTATCGTCAAAGCAAGAGGAGATGATTATCATATGTGTTTTTTTCAGCTTCTTCGGATTGTTACATCAGGTGTATTTGTCACCCTTGGCTACGTCCTACTCATCCTATTCATGTGGCAAGCATCTAGAATTTGAAGCTTCTTAAGAGTGTTAGCACAATTAATCGTGTGCCAATCCCGCATGTACCATCACCTGGCTTCGTGATCAAAGTTAATAGCTTGTCAATCTGTGCCATGTCAAGCACATTGATAATCTACTGCAATATCATCATTTTACAGCACAAATCTCATCTAAACTACCATGTGTCATTATGGCAGTGGTCTTCATCTTGAAACTGCTTCAGCAATTATATCACCGAGTCAGTGACTTAGAATCTTAGGTCATGCTGCATGTTTCTTCCATACTTCCTATACTCTGAATACAAGGTCTAATGTGGTCAAAGCTCCAACTTTATGAAGTCCATCTGTTAATCCACCGATTTCCAATGTCAAGGGAAGCACAAAAGATGTCAAAGGTGTGAAAGAAGTCAATATGTCAAAAAATATTAAAGACGTCAAGAATATCAGAATCTGAGATCAAAATTCAGGGGGAGTATGAATGTCGTGTAAAGTCATCTTCATTTTTTCTCTGTCATCTTTTATTTTTAATATGTAGTTTAACCCTTTTCTCTTGAATTACACTCACTGTCAATATATCGTCTATTCATTATTTCCAACAACACTCAACGAAAATTTTCTAACCCTTTTACTTGCTTTCTGATTGTTCGTTACAATATTCGAGAAAATAGCTCTAATGGTATATCTCTCGTCATATGACTATTTTCTTTATACACTGTGTTATTGTGATTGATATGTGTTCAATATTTCTCTTCTAAAGTTCTATAACATACTCCTGAGATTATTATATATGTTGATGTAGCCCAAACTATCTCCCTTAATGTTGAAAATGAAAACAATAATTTATATCTACTTATAAGGCCCTTTCTCACTCTTGTAATGTTACCGAAACCAAATAATGATTAACCATTCAACCTCTTTCCCCTCAATTATTCATTTGTTAATTTATAGAGTATATATCCCATTTTCATCTATTTCAAAGCCTTCCTTAACCTCTTTTTTATTGCATGTGGGTGATATCCATCTGTTTCATGACAGACACATCTTAAACATTAGATACAACTGAATCTTCTTGCAGTTACACACAGAGAACAAGAGCTCCAATGACTACCTCTCGTGTTGTGGAGTGAAAGCAAGGATATATAAAGGAATATTAGAAAGCAATGGTGATACCTTGGGGTTAAATTCATCGTAAAAGAGTATCATCAAAGAAAATCTCGTCTTCACTAACATTATCATGTCGATTAATAATAGGCACTCTGTTTACATGTAGGCGAACCAAGGAAGAAACACCATAGAACCGAAGAGGATAGTTTTGAAGGTTAGGTAGGTGGTCTCTACTTTGGGCTGACATATGGCCCTTGTCGTCAAAGTCAGACTTTTTCAATGGATATACGTCTCGATTTTTGACGATATTGTCAAAGTTTTGTCATAGTCATCCAAGTTGGGCAGAAGTTTGGACCTGTCCAACCCATCATTGTAGGTTTGTGCATAAAGGCCATAAATAAAGTAAGAGTTACTACCTCCGCCACTCTCATTACAGTTTCAGTTATCATTCCTTATGTGGTTTTGCTGCTACCCTTTTGTTGCCTTGGGGTGGAGAAGATGAGCTTCTTTCATATATTTGGATGGTGAAAAGTAATGATGTATATTTGTATTACAGACTTGATTTTTGCAACTGCAAGTGCATATTGTATTTTCTGCCTACCCAGGGTTAGAGCGTCATGAATCTTTTAAGTTAACATATATAAAATAGAGGTATATGCTTACAATATTTATTAGAAGTTTTCAATAGAAGTTCTCTTCTAATTCACATCATTTTCTTAAAAAAAATATCATTAAAGTTATAACGAAGTATGTGTCTAAACCTCCTCGAAGGTTCTACAAACTTCTACAAACTTCCACTTCCACACGGGGCAGTCAACATGAAGTCCTGCACAATGCTTAAAACTAAGATACATAGCTGCTAGGGCCAATTCAAGAAAGACAAACGGTCATTATTATTTTTGGGCAAAGATGTCAACATATACCAACATCCATCTAAATTATGAGCAGCATGTTAAATGATTGTGATTCTTCATCAATCATAATAGCTGTTTTACCCACTCCCAATTATAAAGCAAAAGAGAAAGTATGTGAAGATTACCTGTTTCGCAACGAAATCCTTTACTTGTGCTTCACTAATCCTACTGCCAGGTTGTCTCACAATGTATGCCATGGGAATTTCTCCAGCATCTTCATCCGGGTACCTGCATATAAAATTTTAGCTGACACAGAAATAAAAGATCTTCTTATAAAAGCATGCATTCTTTGGGGTTTTGATGAATATGATTAAAAACATGCATTAAGATTTCTTTGGATTTCATCACTTATATCACGTTGTAAAGAGCTGATTTAGCATTACTGAGCATGAGGTGCCACCTGGAAAAAAACCCTAGAAATCACAAGGGCACCTGACTTGGTTGATTATCTATTGCAGGATAAGTAGTAAAATCAGAGCCATTTTCATTTTTGATGATAAAATTGATCAATGTTCAGAAAGAAAAAAAATCAATACATTGTTCAACTTTTTGTATGAAGAACTATCTGTTCACTTCTGTCTATAGACAAACAGAGACCACACATAATATAAAAATGGATTGCATTGATCCTTGCATTATATTTATCAATTTCAAGATAATTTTATCTTCTGTAATTCATGTTTTAAGTTTCTTCTTTAATTTTCAACTACTTTTCGTTTAAAACAAAAATGTGTAGGTGTCGTCAATAGTGTGCTTGTTTTTGTTTGAAAATTTTGACTGTTGACGACTGACATCAAGTAAACCCTGTTGTGCAGTCTAATTGCATGGTCCAATGCAAAATCATGATACTTAGAAATGATGCTAAAGTAATTTTTTTAATTGGAAATCCATTCTTAAGCGAAGTAACATGGTTAGCTACTTAGTATATTATGTCACAGAAACTTCTATTTAACTATACGCAAATAGAACTCACTTCCTTGAAGCCTCAGTTCATTAATGGCATACAGAAAATCACCAAAAATTGCGATAAAGTTTAAGCTTAACATTAGTGTACTCCAGTTGATACATACGGTATGACAGCAGCATCAGCTATATCAGGATGTGAATGAAGAATATGCTCTAGTTCTGCAGGTGCTACCTGTAGAATACCAAAGAACATTGTAAGACTGTAATGAGGTGATACTAACCAAATCTAAATTAAGGATTTGTTAGCCAGTGCACAAGCCAGTACCTGATATGCTTTATACTTGATTAATTCTTTTAGTCTGTCGACAACAAACAGAAAACCATCATTGTCAAAGTAGCAAAGGTCCCCAGTTTTCAACCATCCCTCTGGGTGCAACGTAGATTCAGTTGCTTCTTTATTTCCTAGATAACCTGGATATTGGCTTTTGTCAGCTCATAGCAAAGAGCAATGTCCAAATTATAAGCAGGCTAAATAATAAGATTAAAAAAACGTTATGTTCCATGTATCAGGGGACAACTTCATCTGTTTTTTCACTTGCTTTTTCTCCGAGAAAAAGGAATATTAAGGACGAAATTACGAATGTTCAAAGCTTCTCTGCCAGTGAAGTGGCTTTAGGATTTTTAGATGTAAACATATCTGTACAACTCACTATGATAAAATACAAGCAATTATTCTGACTAGAAATAAGAAGGGATTACAATCAATGATGCCACACTAGGACTTCTCCTAAAGAGTATCCAGAGAATCAGTTTCGACTTCGAAGAAGGAAAGGCAAAAAACTACAATTGAGTGCATTGGGTCACCGCTCCCGTTCCTTTTTGTAAACAGAACAAATGAAACCTAATCTGTGTTTCCTTTCATCTTTCCACATTGTACTCGTGTTCTGTGATATGTACATAATAATGCTGCCCCTTATAACACTTTTGAATTACAGTAGCACACCATTTTTCAAAAGCAACATGCTACATCAATGCAAACCACATATTGACCATCGAGGTCAAATAATAATCTCATATGCAAGAAGATTTAAATCCAAGCACCATCCTTAAGCTATATGGCGATGTGTCCTCGCTGCAGCAATAGCAGGTTGTTTTCTTCTTTTTTGTGGCAACTAAAAATGGGTAGATGAGGCAATAATTACACAGTAATTATATGTAGTTAGAGAAAATGTAGAGGCCTCTAGCACGATTAAGGCATTGCTGATCTGAGTCGTGTCTTGCTGCAAATGAAAGTGGCAATAGCATTTTACAACAGGTAATTTTGAAATAACTAGTTTCTACGTACGACTAGTTTTGCACTAAGGGTGTCTACAACGGCTAGTTAGAAATTTAAAATTCTAGCTCAAAGTTGGATGATTTGCTACATATAGGACTCAATAGGAGACTCTAGATACATCAAAGGGTGTATGATTGCTCGAAAATATTAATTCCAAAACTGAAAATTATCTACTGTTCGTCCATTGCACATCCAAGTGAGGAGAGCACTACCATTAACTTAAAGTTGATGATCACCTCCTCTACACCTTGGTTAGGCAACACTAGCAATCATCTCAATCCATAAGCAACACCATGAGGAGTTTTTTAGACTTGTGTAACCTTATGTAGGCTCTACTTGTACAACATGCTCTAAAACATGTTGTACAACAAGAAATCAAGTGGAAGCTCCAACAAATCATGAGGGAGGATTAATATAAATTGCGTCCAAACATGGTGATCCATGTTCCACTGTTACGAATGAGTTTCAGGCCACTCCGAAGATGATGACCCTTTTCCCTTTCAAAAAGTAGAAAGTATATTAAAAAAAAAAGCCTTCAGAAACTTGCAAATCAAAAGAAAGGAGAAAGAAAGGTTAAAAAAAGAAGTTGAACAGAAAAAAACTGTATGAAACAAAATAAAGTGCGAGAATGTGATATAAAAAACAAAAAGACCTCGTGCCTCCTCTGGTACCTTGCATGATCGTCGGGCCTCTTAGCCAGAGCTCCCCTTGTTTTCCCGGCGGTAGCGCCTCCCCAGTCGACGGGTCCACGATCTTGGCCTCCAGGTTACTCCCCAGCCGGCCTGCTGAGCCATACACACGGTTCTCCTCCGGGGTCGACGTCGAGGTTGCCGCTGCAGTCGATTCCGTCAGCCCGTAGCCCTATACCTCGCAAATGCACATCACCCAACCATGTGAGATTATCAGAGTGCAGGAGCTTCGGAATAAGTCAGTAATCACATGAACGTGCGGCTAATGTATAATACAACACAACTAACGACGCTAGCATGCCATGGGTGTAAATACTATACAAAACATGACGGCCAATTATTTTTATGTAAAAAATAAATAAATGTAGTCCAACCCTCTCAAATGAGATATGTGACTAGCTGACTGATCCAACTGGGGAAGGGGGTCTTCTCTTTGAATGAAAAGAAAAAACCGTATGGTGTAGGCTGACATGTCGCGTACACCTAAACCTCAGTTTAAGAATCTGATGAGCAGGCGAATTTGGCTAGGCGTTACGTGATACTGCGCTGTTTGGGGGCCAAACTTTGGGCTAATTTGGCTCGGTGTGAACCATTATTGGCTAAGAAAATTTTAATCGAGCATGGTAAGGAAAGGGAAATGAATGTAAAGGATGGGAGGAAGAAAATAAAAATCTTCTTGTCGGATGAATATCTTCTTCTTTCACCATATATTCCTTGCTCCTTAAGTAAGAAAATGAGGAATAAATAGGTCACTTACAGAAGTAAAATTTGAGGTTTTCTTCTAAATTTGGTTCATTAACCCTAGATTCACATTCCATATTGGTAACTTAAGGTGAGTAGAATTTCTCTACACAACCTATTTTATAGAATTTAAGCATAATGTGATAAATTGTATACTCCATCTTTTGTTTATTTTAATATATTGAAATCCAAATGCCTTCACTGGAGATGTTTCATTGCATTATTGAATTTATTGGCTAAGAAATGATAGATCATGATTGTATGCATCCTAAGATAATTGCATAAAAGATTTACAATAACTATAGATATTTGATAATTGATATGTTGGTGTACTCATGTTTTCACTAATCATAAAGTAAAGGAATATATTCTAGAAAGCATAACTAGATTGTGTGTTTGCTTCTTGATATGAATCCAAGTTGATAACCTAGAGTTAATTACAATCTATTCATATATATAGGAAGTTCATACAGTTCCATAATATACAATATGGTTCACTATCAATTTAGCATGCCATGGGTGTAAATACTATACAAAACATGACGGCCAATTATTTTTATGTAAAAAATAAATAAATGTAGTCCAACCCTCTCAAATGAGATACGTGACTAGCTGACTGATCCAACTGGGGAAGGGGGTCGTCTCTTTGAATGAAAAGAAAAAACCGTACGGTGTAGGCTGACATGTGGCGTACACCTAAACCTCAGTTTAAGAATCTGATGAGCAGGCGAATTTGGCTAGGCGTTACGTGATACTGCGCTGTTTGGGGGCCAAACTTTGGGCTAATTTGGCTCGGTGTGAACCATTATTGGCTAAGAAAATTTTAATCGAGCATGGTAAGGAAAGGGAAATGAATGCAAGAGATGGGAGAAGAAGAAAATAAAAATCTTCTTGTCGGATGGAAATAATTTACTCGCCTGTGATGCTTGTGGGGGAACGACGAAGCTGCTGCGCTGGCAGCACTCGTGTTTGTTGGAGCTTTTAAACAACAACAAAAAAAACTCATCTGAAAAGGTAGGTTTATTTACTGGTAAAACCATTACTGTTTACTTTTACGATTACTTTGGAATCATCGGAAGCTCAGCTTGAGGGCTGAGCATTCCAAAATAGGAATGGAAGACATTCCGAGCTCGACAACCTCGTCAACTGAAGATAAAATAATAGCAATCAGATCCTCCTTGTTGTTTATTTTAATCATCCAACAGAAGAACCTTTCCATCATACCTGGACGATCTCGACACCGGGGAACCGCGTGGCGAACCGCTCGGCGACATCCCTGCCGAGTGGCGCCCCGCCGCACCCGACGACCTCGAGGGATTTGAGATTGTGCTTGGCGGGGAGGTCGGACTTCACCATGGCGACCACCAGCGGAGGCGAGACTGGCATGAACGTCACGCCGTACCGCTCGACGGCGCGGAGCATGGCGCCGAAGTCGAAGCGGGCCATGAGCACAGCG
This sequence comes from Alisma plantago-aquatica, assembly GCA_963693085.1. Taxonomy (NCBI): domain Eukaryota; kingdom Viridiplantae; phylum Streptophyta; class Magnoliopsida; order Alismatales; family Alismataceae; genus Alisma; species Alisma plantago-aquatica. Next base: position 367,518,758 of record OY856414.1, read on the forward strand.
GTGTCCCCTAACGCGGCGGAGCGGAGGACGAACGTGAACCCGAACACGTGGAACAGGGGCACGGTGAACAGACTCACGGGTGGGACCTGCTGCATCGCGGCGGCCACCTCTTCCTCCCGCTCGGTGAGCATGTCGGCGATCAGGGAGATGAGGTTGCGGTGAGAGAGGCAGACGGCTTTCACCATCCCGGTCGTGCCGGAGGAGTAGAGCACCGCGGCGGTGTCGGACTGCCGGATCAGGACGTCAGGGGCGGACAGCGGGCGAGGGTCGCGGCCAAGGAGGAAGGAGCGGAACTTAGGGGAGTCGATGAGGATGGTTGATTCGAGGAGGTCTTTGGGGATGAGGTCCTTGGTGGCGGAGGTGGCGAAGGCAATGACGGGACGGGTGAGAGAAACCTGGTCCGAGATCTCCTGGAGGGTGGAAGCCGGGTTGGATGCGGACACGACGGCGCCGGAGTGGAGGAGAGCGAAGTAGAGTACGGGGACCTCGATCCGGGCTGGGGAGAGGATCAGCGCGACGCGGCCTTGCGGGATGAGGGCGCGCAGGGTGGAGGAGAGGGTTAGAACCTGGGTGCGGAATTCCGGGAACGATATGGACTCGCCCGTTGTGGCGTCGATGAAGGCGGTGTGGGTCGCGGAGGTGGGGATGAGGGACAGCGAGTACGCTGTGGCTGACAAGGGGAGGTTTGGATCGGGGAGCGGGACGGGGTCGCGGAGGCTGTGGAAGACCTTCGTCTCAGGGCAGAACCCGCTCCGTGGATCTACACCCGGGGTGAGAGTGGCGGTGGTCGTGTCGGCCATCGCTGCGTGCGCACGGCGAAGGGGTAGCTGGCGACGATGAAAGCCGGAGTTAGAAGGGAAGACAGGCACGGACTCCTCTACTTGTTAGTCCTCTCTCTACTGCCCAGTCTCCTCGCGTGTATATGGCTTCCAGTATTTTCTCGGTTGGGGGAGAAGTAGAGTCCTCATTCAAACACGTTGCAACTCGATAGTCAGACGCGGATCTAGTCCGTTGATCTGACTGTTTCGGGACACCCTTTTCCCATTGCTACCGTCTACAAGGTAATTCAGCTTACCACATTGTCGTCTAATGTTGTGATCTTGGAACTTTAGGTTGTATCTACGGAATGTGGAATTTTCATACCAAAACCAATTTTTCCCGTTCGACTACTTATAACTAAACGATAGAGCTTCATTTCACTTTGAACAATTATCCCAATTGTACGTATCTAAAAGTCGAGGGAATTATGTTTGTTGCATCTGAGTGTAGTCGTGTATTCAGCACACAACCGCTACAGGAGGTTGTCACAGGAATTCAATCCCGTGAATTCAATCCCATGATGATCAACTTAGTGTTTGATAACAAATATTTAATCGTTGTCTGAGCAATTACCACCGTTTTGTTAGACAAATAACAGCGATCCAGGTGTGTGGTATAATGGGAATAGATGTAGGACAAAAAACTCAAATAACACAATTTTTTAAAAAAAATTACCTAAATATTACTTTTCCTAACTTATTTTCCGAACTAGTACACTTTTAATTAAAAGCGTCATATTAATTGACGTTTTTCTGACTTTAGAACACGGCAACAAGATGGCGTTTTCCTAGAAGACTCTAACTGTGCGGAGGGTGCTCGTTACCGTATCGCCACCAGCGCCCCTATCTGGTCCTTGAGACCCCAGTCGAAGAAGTGATCGTAGAACTGGAATAAATATATATTATTAACAGCAGCTCGTAAAGTTCACATAGTTCTCGGACGGCCAGGGTGCCCCTGCGACACTCCTGCCGCTGCTAGCCCACCTCCGCCAGAGGTGTACCCGTCACCACCACCTCCTTCCCCGCCACCGTCCGAGGTCTATCCGTCTCCGCCTCCCCCGAAGCACTACCCACCAAAGGTCAATTATCCCCCTCCTCCCCCGGCGTCACTGCCTGGAACTGGGACTGGGTGCTGCGTCATCGTCCTACAGGGACCACTGTACAGGCTAGACCCCTCGTTCAACCCCAACGGAGCACCGCCGCGCCTAAGCTGGATGGCGCCGTCGTCGGTACTGCGACTTGGTCTAGTGCCTCTTTTCAGCTGCCTCTGGCTGCTTCTGTTTTGATGTCCACCGATGGAGGGTCGAGGGGTGGGGGACCTCAACCTCGACGTCAGGTTGAGGAGGAGGGAACTGGGTCATCTCTGCAGCCGCACGGCGCGAACAACAGAGACGGTGGTGCCAAAGGGAACTATGCCCGGAGGATCAATTCACGACCGAGCTCCTGGCGGCCTAGTTTCCTCTGCCGTAGCTGCAGCGAATACGGATTGATTGGTTCTTAGATCTCTTCCTCAATCTCTCTCTTTTTTTCATTTTTTCCAATACTTATTTACTCTGATTTGTCAAATGCTACTGTAAATTGTCCACTTCAACCCTCATTAGTCTATGTTCTAGGAAAAAGCCATCTTATTTTAGGTGAAAGTATGTTAGTTCGGAAAATAAGTTGGGTGAGTGCTATTTGGGTAATTTTTTTTAAAAAAGTGTGTTATTTGAGTTTTTTTTGTCGATAGATGTATAGGCTTGATAAATGCCAACTTTCCGATATTCCCCTATGAGCTTCTTATCATTGGCCCATGCATCTAAGCTACCTTAGGCATCATGATCTAGAGTGTCTTATTTAAATAATATTCCGTGGTTGAATATTTCAAGGCCAATTCGTGTTCTTACCAACTAAGAAGAGCACATTAAAGATGTCTATATGGGCCACAGCCGGAGGATCATTCCACAAACCGGAGTGCCCAGATCTGGTCGTTCTTCCTATGGCATGTGGGTTTGCAACAATTGTACTCGTCTTTACATGTAGACATATGCACCAAGGGATGGTAGACAGTGCAAATGTGACATCATCCAACATAGATGACTTAACATCGACCCACAATCAAGACAAGACCACTGGTCAAGCCTTCGACACTGTGCCTCCAACAATGAATCTTACATGTCGTAGGCTTTAGGATTTAAATTGTATAATGATGTTTTCATGTGCTATTTTTTAAATTCAAGTTGCGTTCCATTTAACCTACAAATGTAGACCCAACAAATCAAATCAGGCCAAATTGGATAAATATTCTACCAAAAAGCACAGCTTACGCACCTGTAGCGTGCGGGGGCATGGCATTTGTACTCCATCTCCACATTTACACGGTCGACACGACATCATCTAACACAAAGGACCAAGCTTCACCCCACGAACACAATTGTAATGAGTGGGACCCAAATCACATTCGTTACACACAATATCCATGAATATGTCCCTACAAAACTAAGACAAATGACTATATGAAATTTCCAATGGGTTGAGTCTGCACATTAGTCTAATTTATCAAGAAAATAATAAAGTATAGTTGTAGCGACCCTCCAAGTTAATATGCATTAGTGTAAGAACTGACCTCGTGTTATCCATAACATGGGTGTACATGCTTGGGGAGGTGTCACATACATTATTGATAATCATCACAAACAATATAGATAAACATCATGAATGATATAAATTCTAATTCATGCATTGTTCATGAAAAAGAAACCTAGTGCAACTTATGTTTTCAAAACAAAACTAATCTAGATGGGAGGTGATACAACATTTGTGCCTGGTCTTGATATGATGGTTGTGATAAGACCTACATCAAGAAGTGCCTTGAGAATTGAGATATTATTGTGTGACAACTAGATTTTTAGGATGATTGAGTTATCTTATTCCTATTTAAATGAATTAGGAATTGATTGTGCGTCTTCTAACTTGTTTATTTCCTAATTGGTTAAACTCTATTTAATTTTAAAATTCTATTCCAATCCAACTAAGGTAACAATTATATACACATATATAAGTGAAACCCTAATCCTGATTCAATTCCTTGCTCACCTTGTTAATTACTTGATCTACCTTGCTCATTTTGACTCAAAACTTTTATATATGGTCTATCTTTGACATGAGCCTATGGTCCAAATTTGATTTTAATCAAGCCTTCCTACTATAAGTTACGGATCTCCAAAGATTGAGCCCAAAATCCCTATATACCCCCTCGAAATTGTCCCACTAGTCGGATTTTAAGTGAATCAGTGGTTCACCTACCCCTGGATCCATGTGTTGAATGCAGACCAAGCTCTGACCCAACAAGGCCCCTAGACCATTCGTTGAATGTAGCCCAAGCTCTGACTCAGCGAGGCCCCTGGACCATGGGATGAATGCACCCCAAGCTCTGACCCAGTAATCACTGGATCAACATCTAGCACTGCGAGGTCATTTTCCTCATTTGGTAGTTTTTGGAAAGGAAATGATATGTACAAGCATAATATGAGGCAAAATAGAAACATTTTGTTGTTATATAGGCATAAAAAAGAAGGAAGTAAGTACTTCCCTCCTCTTTTTTGTTATTATACATACATAACAACAAAATGCCTTTCACTTTGCCTTTCATTCTGCCTCCTAATATCTGATCTCTTATGAAAAGGGGGAGCATTGATCGCAGCTGTCGCAGTTGTGGATTCTGTCAGACTGTAGCCCTATATTCTGCAAATGCACAACACCCAACCATTTCATATTATCGGAGCTTCATAGTAAGTCAGTAATCACATGAACGTGCTGAAAGACAACTAATAAAGCTAGCATAGCATGTAAACCTATCAAACTTGGTTGAAATCCGCGGACACCCATGGGTAGACTCATTTAAGTCGAGTTTGGATGTTGAAATTTGCCACCCGCTGAAAATTTTCTAAACATGTACCCACCCGTTTATTTAGTGGGTCTCACCTATGGGTGACCCGCTTAACTGAATTCTTATATAAAGATAAATATAATGATACACTAGCACTTAGAAAAAATAAGATGATCTACTACTAGCCATTACTTATTAAAGAGCTCCGGTCTAAACTTAAACTTGCTCAACAAGATTTGATATGAGAGAGATATTGAGGAAAATAAATCCAACTTTAATACATTATCTAATTGTTCTATCAAATTTAATCTAGAGTCATAGTACAAGTTACTAACGCGAGTTTATTAATTGTAATCATACGTTAGAAAATTATAATTGTACATTACTTATGTGCTTGAATGGTTGTAAGAATATGGCATACTTTTTATTTAATAGTGATAATGTATAATAGTTGGTTGTTCTTGTGCTATATTTCATATAAAAGCACTAGTGAATGGTCTTGTTTTACCGTCATGTTAGCAACTTAAAACTAATTGATTATTGGACACATTATATGGACACCCGTGGGTGATCCGCAACCCGTTGGGTTAGATTTGAATTTGTCTTTCTTTGACCCGTTTAGAATTTTTATCTTTTTGACCAGCACCGGCAAGACCCAAACCCACAATGACCCAACCCAAACTCAACCCACCCACCCGTTTGACATGTATAATAACATGTCATGAAGTAGTGTGTAAGCTAATTTGGCTCTGTTTACGTGATTATGCGCCGTTTGGGTTAATTTGGCTCGACATGAACTATTTAACTATTTGTCATCAAAATTGGTAAGGAAGGGGAAATAGAACGAAAAAGATTGAATAAAAAGAAGAAAGAAAATAAAACATTTTTATTTGTGAGTGAGGATTGTCCACCACTTGGCCTCCAAATCTGCTATCCCAATGTTGTCCTGAAAAATCCTTTAACATTCATTTACCCAAAAACTTATTCTTAAAAACAAAATAATAAGGCGTGTGTACGGTAAAGGGACAGCACATTTAAAACCCAGCAGTTGTGGGGAACAAGCTGCTGCTCTGGCAGCACTCGTGTTTGTGGGACCTTTTTAACAACAACAAAAAGATTATTATATGTGTGTACTTTCCTATTCTTTTGGAATCGGAAAGCTTAGATGGGATCATCATTCCTTTCTTTTGGAATCATCGTAAAAATCGAAAAGCTTAGATCCTAAAGTAGAGAGTAACTTTGTTAATTGAAGATAAAAGTAATCGTAATGAGAGGATAGAACTAGAAGATTACATGACCCGAGATATCCAACCAGTACTATATAGAAACTTTTTCATACCTGGACGATCTCGACGCCGGGGAAACGCATTGCGAACCGCTCGGAGACGTCCCTACCGAGGGGCGCCCCGCCGCACCCGACGGCCTCGAGGGACTTGAGATCGTGCTTGGCGGGCAGGTCGGACTTCACCATGGCGACCACCAGCGGAGGCGAAACGGGCATGAAAGTCACGCCGTATCGCTCCACGGCGCGGAGCATGGCGCCGAAGTCGAATCGGGCCATGAGCACCGCGGTGTCCCCCAGAGCGGGAGACCGGAGGACGAAGGAGAACCCGAACACGTGGAACAGGGGCACCGTGAAGAGGCTCACTGGAGGGCCCTGCCTGCCTGTGGCTTGCATTGCGGCGGCCTCCTCTACCTTCCGCTTGGCAAACATGGCGGCGATCAGGGAGATGAGGTTGCGATGCGAGATGCAGACGGCTTTAACCATCCCGGTCGTGCCGGAGGAATACAGCACCACGGCGGTATCGGACTGCCGGATCAGGACGTCGGGGGCGGACATCGGGCGACCCGGGTCGCGGCTCAGGAGGAGGGAGCGGAACTGAGGGGAGTCGATGAGGATGGTTGATTCGAGGAGGTCCTTGGGGACGAGGTCCTTGGTGGCGGAGGTGGCGAAGGCGATGGCGGGACGGGTGAGGGAAACCTGGTGCGCGATCTCCTGGCGGGTGGAGGCAGGATTGGAGGCCGACACGACGGCGCCAGAGTGGAGGAGAGCGAAATAGAGCACGGGGACCTCAATCCGGGCTGGGGAGAGGATTAATGCGACGCGGCCTTGTGGGATGAGGGCGCGCAGGGTGGAAGAGAGGGTTAGGACCTGGGTGCGGAATTCCGGGAACGATATGGACTCGCCCGTTGTAGCGTCGATGAAGGCGGCGTGGGTGGCGGAGGAGGGGATGAGGGATAGCGAGTAGGCTGTGGCTGACAAAGGGAGGTCTGGATCAGGGAGGGGGACGGGGCCGCGGAGGCTGTGGAAGACCTTCGTCTCCGGGCAGAACCCGCTCCGCGGATCTACACCAGGGGGAAGAGTGGCGGCGGCTGTGTCAGCCATTGCTGCTCGCGACGTGGCCTAGGGGACAGCAGCTGGCGACGGTGAGCGCCGGAGTCACAAGGGAAGACGGCACCGACTCCTCTCTCTTTCCTGCCTAGTCTCCTCTTGCCCTCAGGATTTGCTGTTCCTTGTTTAACAAGGAGCAGGCTACACCTTGTGTCAGATTGCACCATCCCTATTGTCAACAAAATCCGAACCCTATAAATCGATGGGCTGAGACACGTGTAAATTGATAGTGGAAGGAGCAGCCTACTCCTCGTAGAAAAAGGAACAGCAAATCTGAACTCCTCTTGACAGCAGCGTGTGGCTATGGTCTTCCAGAATCCGGGAACTGCTATTATATTATTTTCTCGGTTCTGGGAGAAGCTAGAGTCCTAATTGTCACACGTGGCAACTTCATAGTCAGTTATATATACGTCGACGCACGCGGATATAAGGCACGTTGGCATTGCAGGACTTCATTGGCAACTTGATAGTCAGTCAGGGAATGTTCGGTTAGCAGGATTTATCTTCAAAATCCTGCAAAGTAAAATTTTATATTTAGTTTGTTAGATTTTGTAAGTATGAGATTTTTTTTTCATGTCTACTATTTTGTCCATGATAATTTTGACGTCTGGAAAATTTTGATGGAGATCAAAATACATAATTTTTATTATGTCTGAAAATTCCAGAATACATCCGGAAAATATCCGTGACATATCTGTTGTTAATATAATAATTAGATATAAATTTGGTACAACGGCAAGGAAAGGGAGAGGAGGTAGGGACTTGCGGCAGGCAAAACGCAGAAGACGCACCCGACGGGTGATAAGGACCAGAGCAAAACAAACATGCCCCTGGTCCGTCGACATGGTCCAACTGTTTCGGGACTCTTTTTGGATGCCACCCGCCTTTTCGCATCGTTGCCATATCTACGTGCCACTTTGTCTAGGATGACTTCGTTGTCCTGGGAATTTAGGTTTATTTTGTCTAAGATGACTTAGTTGTCCTCGGACTTTAGGTTTACTTTGTCTAAGATGATTTAGTTGTCCTCGGACTTTAGGTTATATCTAAGAATGTGGAATTTTCAGGTCAATCCCAGTTCCCAACTTTCTACGTTCCACACATGTAATTAAACAATGAAGGATGAGGTTAGTGTGCCACTTTGTCTAGGATGAGTTCTACAAGACAAGTCAGCGTGCCACTTTGTCTATGATAAGTTTGGTGTGTTCTTTATCTCACGTTAAACAATATTGGCCAATACAACTTTTGGATTGTAAATGAGTAGAATAAGATAAATATTTTTTTTAATGTTTACTTACGTCAAAGTTGTAGATAACGTGTACAACAATTATCCTTTTCTTGAAAAGATTTATCCTATCCTTACACGCATTTGTTTATCTATAAGGCACATGGGCATCATAATGGGTGAAACCGATAAAGCGACATGAATATCAAATCGTAACATTTTCAACAATAATTTCATACGATATTCTCTTTGTTAAACACAAGATACTCTTAAAATTAATTCTAGATAGTACTAATAATAATATACACCAAAAATATTAATATTTAGCACAACGTTTATATTTACAAATATTGTCTAACTTCTTGTGGTATATTATTACTCCTTAGAAAATTGTTTTTTCTCTAATATATGATTATAAACGATGGAGCATGTTAGCATTTTTTTTCTTGAAGTTATTAGAATCAAGTTATAGTACAAATTAATAGAGTCATATTGAGGCTTGTTGGGGGTTTTCTAGGCGTTGGTGAGTGTATTATGTCTAAAATAAAAAAAAATAACTTTATACTAACGGGTAAATGGATAGGAAAAGGTAAAGTTTTTCCATTTACCCTACCGTTTTTAGGTATAGGTAAAGTAGGTAAAGGAAAAAGGTGAGTAAAAATATGTTTACCCTTATCCTACCCTATAAGGTACAAATGATAAGTAGGTGATACCCCACCCATTCACAAACCCAATAATAATACAAAAATGTCATATTTGGCTAATCTTGACAAGTGGAGACTGAACAAATTTAAAACTCTTGAAACCATTTTTAGTGTATTTGTTTATGTTGTCTTAGTACTCTTCATGCCATCATATTCTAATCAAGATTGCATGGATAGACAATATGAATCCCAACTTAAAATATTTATCAACAATTGACAAAGCCATGTGCTTAGGAAAGCGGGTTGGTAGCAATATATCAACTGTCGTTGGTTATCCGTCAATTTTCACCATTGTCCCGTAGACACAACATCAATCTGCATGCTTGGTACAATGGAAACAGAGTTAATGCCTTAATGAATGCCAACTTTCTATATGCTCTATGTGTTTTGAGGCATTAGCAATCAAACACCACAAGAATGGCAACTAATCATGCAAGTGAAACATTCATGATCAGGAGTATGGAGATGAACATTACCAAGGGTATATTTATTCAGTTGAATATAAGTATATACATGTTAGGATATCCTTACTATATACTCCCAATATAGCTATGTGGAATAGTCATTCATGTTCATCAGAGACAATGCAGATTTATAGATGAGCAAATCCATAACAAGATGGATGAATTAAGTGAGGCAAACAAAGTAAGACACACAACAAATAGTATCCATAAGGGACTACTAATGGTCAACGTAGACCTCCTTCTCTTGTATGGAAGCGTTGGTGAACAAGGTGAAGGCACTACTTCTTGATCTCCCTTCACAGATGAATGTCGAGATCAACAGAGTGGGGGAAAAGACATAAGGAAGTTGGAACTCTTGTCCTCCCTTCCAATGGTCGATGGTGAGTAGTGAATTGGGAAACACTTTGTCATGGACTGTGAAGGTCCTTTCAATGTACCCTTGGCTCCCTATTTATAGGAACCAGTGGGGTGCTCGAGGCACTTGGGATGGGACTTTACTTGCATCCCAAGATCTCCTAGAACATCCTCTAGGAACGTGCCCAACAGACTTTGTAGTGGAGGCTTACAGGAGATCCATCAGTAGTGATGCCATATTGAGCAATTGGTGGGCAATGACATGCAAACTCATCGATTGTTAGCATTGGCAGGAAAAACTTTGGTAGGCTGAAGTAGTTGGACCATCAATAGAAAATGGTCAGTGAAAACATCAGAAGGCAACATAGCAGGGTCGTTGGTTGATGTAATCTATTGAATCAATGGTAGAAACCATTAGGGGTTTGGAGCTGCACAACCATTAGAAGATGACATTCTACGTAATTGTCGGTGGATGGCTTTTAGGACACCAATTGATGGCTTCCAATGGTCTTCTTTTCTTGGTGAATTCCAGGGGTTGCTGCGTTGCAAGTGTCAACAACCGATGGCCTGGATGATTCGATCATTTTCCTACTATTTGTTGGCCATCTACTGGTGGTTAACTACATAGCTTGGATCGAATGGTATCCTGATCGAATGGTTTCCTACAAAAGAAGGGATGTTATTGTTTATTTGAGGCAATAAGGGAAAACATGAACATAAATACAGGAATATCCAAATAAACCTATGATAAAAGGGAAATGAAGGATAAAGTTGGTGTGTAACATCCACAACGTTGGATGGTATTAATAAGGTTGTTGTGACGACGACTATCAAACCGACAGCTAAATTACACAGTAATTATGTGGAATAACTATTAGCAGTGGATTAACGAAGATCACTAAAAATTAAAACCATTTTGCAAAGAGATCCATTGCCAGGAAACTCTTAAGGGAAGAACCAAAGCAATATATACATCATGGTTCACATTATACATACATTATACCATCTCATCTCGAGGATATCATATACTAGTTGCTTTGCCCAAACATATACATAAGCAACATAAAATCTCGAGGCATACAAGCTAAAATCTCAGTTCATTTATAAAACCATTACGTACTAACTCCCAAGGACCTGAAAGTACAGAGACGACACATAGGACTTCTATCTACAAGACATGACAAACATCACACTCAACCTGAGCTATTACTGCTATCCCTATTGTTGTTGTCCTCCCTCTACAGTACAGTCTCTACCTCCTCGTCCGCATCCACCAAAAAATGTTGGGACCAACGGGGTGAGATACAAGTCTCAGTTAAAGATATAACTCTCTGCTAACAACATTATTATCATAGGTAAACATTATAAAATTGAGTAGATGATCTTTTATATTAATCATCAAGATTAATCACTATTTATAAGCAAAATAGAGCAATATCATCTTTTAAAGCAATACAACTATCTATGATAGAGCAATAAATCATCTATTCATTTTATAAGGAATACGACATATAACATCTATCCATTTAAGATGTATATAAGTAATGTAACATCAACCAATGTTTCCATATTCAATCCTTAAGCAAATACACTACACAACTGATTACATATTTACAATCACACTTATGCCCTGAGGAGATGAGGTATATCGCTCATGCTCCAACCGACCACGGCTACATAAAGCATCAATACCATACAAGGTCAAAGGAAGAGCCAGCTTCCAAGACCTCACCTATCTCGGTCAATACGAGACCACTGGCAGTGACATCATGTGTCAAACTACAATTAGCTTGCCAGGGTATAGTGGCATCTTCGTTATAGAGTTACAGCCGCAGCATGCACTCTCTTCAGGGAGATCACACAACAATCCTCAGTATATTAATATTGAGTCATGGCATATAAACATACTCTAATGATGATGAGGGAGATCACATAACAATCCATATTTGGACGTAAGGATATTTTCACCCATTACCCCCACATATTAAAAAATATGCTCTCCGAGTTAAACTCATTTCACCATTCAGAAAATTCTGACACTGAGTGGATCTATGGCCAGGGAAACTACATGATAAGGTTCTACTTGATTAATTAGGTGCATTACAGTATCTTTTAGCATAAACCAAGTTACAAGCATGAATTATAATAGATGCTACAAAGAAAGGTGTAATACATTTATCAAGTACTTTCATAATCTTTAGAACACATTGAATGCATAACACTCGAGATCTCAATCCCTTATCACATTACTGAGGATTCTCATCCCTTAACATTATCATCATCATGATTTCTAGATCTGGGTATTCAAACTATTAGTTTATCACTGAACATTGTCACCTCTTATCAGGTAACTATTACCTCTAGGTCCTCATACCCAGGTATACATTATACTTGTTGCATAAGTATTTCACATAGATCACAAGGCCCATTTAATCTATATCATATGAAACATCATAGCTCATACCTGGATTTGCTCATCATCTCATGATACATGTATGGTTAGTATTTCATGATAAAAAACAATATCAAGTACATATCATCACCATGCAATACAAGAGAAATGCAACCTTTCCATTATTAGGGTTAGGGTTTCCCTTTTTAGCCAATTAGGGTTTCAAGTTCATATTATCAAGAATCAAAACCATAATTCATAGCTCCACACATATTAGGAGCATACATTGATATCATAAGTATTCAATCATACTTGTTTATTCTCATCATTTATCATTAAATGATTATCACACAAAGTATGAGTTTCTCTCTCATCCTCACTAGGATATTGATTACATCATACTTTATTGAGTTGGATCAACCATTTTCTCAAGGTACATTGGCCTACACTTATCAAAATGCATTAAACTCTTTACATCTTAATGTATCATCTGACATAACCCACTCATGTGTTACTCAATCAAGTATATCGAATTTAAGGTGCTTACCTCCATATTGGTTTTGAGGTGCTTCCACCATATTGGGATAGAGGTGTATGCTTACTACCATATCATCCAAGAGGTGTGTGCTTATCACCATATTGTCCAAGAGGTGTGTACTTACCACCATATCGTCCAAGAGGTGTGTGCTTATCACCATATTGTCTAAAAGGTGTGTGTTGATCACATATTGTCCAAGAGGTGTGTGCTTATCACATACCATCCAAGAGGTGTGTGTTTGTGTGTGTCACTTATATCAGTTTACTCAAGTGTAGGGTTTTGCATATCGGGTTAAACCCTTATTCTCATACCTTTTCAAACCTTCAAAGTATCAACCTACCATGTGTTGAGCGATAGCCTAGACAACTGGTTAGTCCTTTTTCAACCAACCCAAATGTACAAAATGATAGGGGTGTGGGGTTCCAAAGTATAACAAATTTCATATCACCATATTGGGTTTCATTACCATATCGGGTTAGAGGTGCTTCAACCCGATATCGGTTTGTGCCATGATGATGTCATCATCATCAAGATCTAGACTTTCATCTCTCACTTTTCTAGTTCATGGACAACAATCCTATCCAACTATTAAAACTCATAGAATCATCAATCATTCAAGCAAAATCGAAATTGAAAGTAGATCAACAAGTATAGCAAGATTGAAGGTGAATAATAACATGATTGGGTTCAAGTTATATAACTCGCCTCAAGAACAACTTCAAAGCTCCAAGATCTAGAGCTTCAAGTTCCCAAGGTTGAATATGAACTTATAAAAGATATAAGACTTGTTAACAACTCCTCTATATGCAAAGAATCACCATAGATAAGAACCTGGTGAAGAAGAAAATAAAGGAAGAATTACAACCTGAGATTCATGCTTCAACCAAGGTTGAAGATGATCATGGCCTCACATTAAGCTTAAGGCTTGAACTCCTACTTTCTCCTCAACTATTATGCATGATATATAAGAGAAATAGAGTTGTAGGATTCGAAAAATTTCACTAGTAGGTGAAAGGAGTGGTATATATAATTGAGGCTCATGAGAGAGAATGTATAAGAGGTGTCATCACCTTATACTACTAGGTGACACATGTCCATGCATGGTTTGACACGTGTCCATGCACGCACACATATTTATATTGACATGAAAATATATTGGGGATAATATAGGGAAAGATTTCATCCATTAGTTATCTTGTTGAACAAGATATTTCAACCCAACACCACTTTATTCACAAACCGATACAACTTTTCCAAGGAAAGTTGTAAACCGATATCCATCACCTTCTTGAGGTGCTTAACTCATCATGTCCTTTTCCAAGAGTTGAAAAAATGATATGGGACCTCCTCTATGGCTTCTTGGCTGATAAGCACTCCCATATAAGCTCTACAACTCAATACAATTCAATACAACTCATTTTAGGGTTTCAACTATACAACTCTTCTAGGTCTTTTCATCACCAACAATACCATCACTCAAATATGATTAAAACATGATGCCTCTTTATTTATATCTCCTCTAGATGATGATAAGAGAGAGTAGGGACACTCTAGAGGTGGTAATTTGCATATCAACCCTACATTTTGGGTAAATTACAATTTGTACCAAAATTGGTATACAATGCACAAGCATTATTCAAACAAGCTCCAACTTGGAACTTAGGCTTTCCACAAGCCAACCCTTAGCATCATTCTCTCTCTTATGATGATAAAGCACTTGAGGCACGTTCAAAATGTGACATATTAAAATATAACCCCTCATCTTGGGTAAATTGCAACTTACATCCAAGCTATCATATAATGCACTAATAGTTTGCAAATAAACTCAAACTTGAAAATTAAACTCTCCTTGAGTCTTAATTACTTTTCAAAAGATGAAAACAAGTTTATAAATAACTTAAGAAAAACTTCTAGGGTTATGGCATAACCCAGACCAGGGATGTTACAATTATCAACCCCTAACAGGGATTTCGTTCCCTAAATCTCAAGAGAAAAGAGAAGGGTACAGTAACATCCCTGACCTGGGTTATGCTTTAACCTAGGTGTTTTGATTAAGAAAGGTAATTATATGCTTGATATTATCTTTTGAAAAGTAATTAAGGCTCAATAGGAACTTATATTTCATTTTAGTCCATTTTGAATAAGGTTGAAAATAATATTTTGCTTGTTATGGACTAAAGTGCAATTTACCCAAGTTGAGGGGTTAATTTGCAAATGTTACATGATAATATGTTACTCATGTGTTGAAGCATCATGGGAATGAAAATGATACAGAAGTATGGCTAGTGAAAGCCTGAGTACCAAGAAAGAGCTGATAAAGCAATGTTTGTGCATTAAGACCTAGTTTTGGTGTAATGTGCAATTTACCCAAAACCTAGGGTTCAATATGCAATTTACAATTTCAATAAGGTACTTAATATTCTTGTAATCTTGTAGATGAAATAAAATGAGAGGGGCATCTCATTTGAGCTACTTTGAAGGAGAGAGAATCTTGATATTAAAATAATCAAGATTTAATCATAAACGGAACTTTACTTCAAATTAATGCAAGAATAAATATAATAATTGAAGGACCTTCAACCAAAAACAATATGGTTGGATTTGTTCAAGTGTGAACACACTTGTTCCTTTTGTAGGCCACGAAATATCTAACTTGAGTGGAGAGTCCACTCACATTTAGTTAATGGAAAGTAATATCCACTAAAAATGGGATATTAATATAATATGATTAAGGTGCTTAATTTATTTTTCCTTAATTCATGGATAATGGAAGGGAATTTGTAGATAAGGAAGATAGATTTGCATGCAGGGAATTGAGGAGGAAGAGGTGGCACAATTTTTGGAATTAAAGGATTTTTATAAGACATTTTCTCTCTGATTGATTTCCTTATAAAAAGACCCTTTACCACTCAAACCAAGGACTTTTTCGAATCCACTTCTTTCCTTTGCTTGAAAAAATGATCAAGGGAGTTAGGGACATCAGGAAGATGACCCTAAACCTTTTGGTAAGCTTCTTGGCCTTCGTTCATCTTGATTTCATGGTGGAAATCACAAATCAATGCATGATTCCTTCATATCTCGATTCCATCTTCACTTCTAACCATTCCTTTTTACCCAAAAGATCCAGGAACGATCCTTGTGGTTAAAGAAAGCTTCTTCCACCATTGTTGATGTGAAGCTCCAAGCTTTGAAGCTCAATTTGAAGGCGGGTTATATAACTTGAACCCCTATTCATTGTTATTGATTTCAATTTCTCAATCAACTATGTTCAATTGCTCTTCTTTCAATTCCTTTGATTAGTTGATGCAATTACCATGATAATAGCAGTAGTTTTCGATGGACTAAGGCTTTATGATGGCAACATCATCTTAGTCTCACTTTTCAATAGATTTGAGTTGCAAGCGGATTCAAGAGTTTGGTCCAAACGATTTCACCAAACTGTTTGGAGACCAAACAGTTTCCAAACTGTTTGGAGGCTTGGACCCCAAACCGTTTAGAGGAGTTGACCGTTTGGATGGGTTGACCATTTGAGGTCAGAACCCTAGAACATGTTGGATGATGATCCATTTGATCTAATTGATTAAGTCAATATATAGACAATCCGCCAAGTGGAAACCCTAATCGGCTAAGTGCTGAATTTGCAATTAATTAAGTTGATATTTTGGGTTGATTAGCCCAAACGGTTTCAAAACTGTTTGGAGGTCACCCCAAACAGTCTCAAGACCGTTTGAAGGTCAACCAAGACCGTTTGAAGGTCTACGGTTGAATATGGTTGAGTAATTGAAGAGTTAGAGATATTAAATCAAAATGCAATCAATAACTATATTGATGATCAATCCAATGACCTAAACCCTAATTGGATTTCACAAATTTTAATGATTTATGAGGCAAATGGTCTCAAGACCATTTGGAGGTCATCCAAACGACCTCAAGACCATTTAGAGGTCATCCACACGACCTCAAGACCGTTTGAGGTCAGGTCATATCATAAGTTGATGATGGTTCATTGTTTTCAATTGGAATAGTTCCACAATATTAAGCATTTATGGTTCCTCGATTCCAAAACCCTAATTGAAGGAGTCTTGATTATAAACCCTAGTTTAATTGGGTTAGAAACCTTAATTGATGGTCCAATTGAGGGGTGATTCTATGGTTCAATTGATGAATGAATCAAGTATTCAATTGGAAGGCAGTTCATGGATTGAAACCTTAAAATGATTAAGTGTTGAAAAACCTTTTTGGTCCATTCGGTTTTGAGAGGGTTTGGACCAAACGATCTCAAGACCGTTTGGGACCAAACGATCCCAAACCATTTGGAGACCCAATCTCATTCAGTTTCAATACTTTCTAGCTCATTCGATTTCAAGGCAATGTTTGCTTAAATGGTTTTAAGGGCAATATGCCCAAACGGTTTCAAACTGTTTGAACTTTGAAAGTCCAAGACCGTTTAAGGTCTAAGTAGGCAAGACCGTTTGAGGTTCGAAATGGTTAATCCATTTGGATATCTAATGTAATTGAAGATTCAATTGGTCAATTCATTTGAATACTCATGTGATTGAAGGATCAATTGATCAAATCAAGCTTAACACATTCAAAGTAAGTGTGACATCATGCTAGAAGAGGATGATATCAGCTTAACACAAGAAGATTTAATAGGACATCCTAGAAGAGGATGAGAGAGAGATTTATACATGCAAGATAATCATGTAGCAATCAAGCTTAACACATTCAAAGTAAGTGTGATATACAATTAGGGTATGATCCTTGGTAAAGAGATCATGAAACCCTAATCGAGTTAATTGATGAACTCAAACCCTAAATTAGGGCAATTCTGAATGAAACCCTAATCTAGGAAGATAATGTGATCTGAATTTAGGGTAATGACATGAGTAACCCTAATTCATGGTATTTTGATGTAAAACACTAATTTTGATGAATAGTAAACCCTAATTGTGGGTTATTGAACATAAACCCTAAATCTAGGGTGATGTGATGTGAATAGTAAACCCTAATTCAAAATAGGGTGAAGGTGTGTGAAACCCTAATTCTGGTTTATGCTA
This sequence comes from Alisma plantago-aquatica, assembly GCA_963693085.1. NCBI lineage: Eukaryota > Viridiplantae > Streptophyta > Magnoliopsida > Alismatales > Alismataceae > Alisma > Alisma plantago-aquatica. The sequence continues at coordinate 367,536,570 of OY856414.1, forward strand.
TTTAGCATGAAACCCTAATCCTGGACAATGAAATGTTGAATCATTGGTCCTAATTGAATAAAGGGGGATGAGTAACCCTGATTGCTATAAAATGGGAAACCCTATCCCTGGTATGGGAATAGTGGTGTTACCATGGGATAGCATGGAACTGAATTATGATTGATATATCTGTTATCATCTGTACTAACCATGCATGTATCCTGAGATGATGGACATAGCCAGGTATGAGCTATGATGCATTATTTATTGAAATTATTTATTGGGCCTTGTGTGCCATAATATGCCTTGTCGCCTAGTAAGAGGTGATAGAGAGTTAATGGGCCTCAAGTGCCAGATGAGATTCTTGTGTAGCAAACGTCATGTTTACCTTGGTCAGATGACCTGAAGGTGATGGTTACCTAAAAAAGTGGTAACAATGATCTATGATGATCTGAGGGTTTGAATACCCAGAACCATATGTTTATATGAGGGACTAAGATCCCAATGTATTTTAAAGACTAAGAGTTAACTGATGAAAACAGTACATGTTTCTTTATAGCATTTGTCCTAATAAGTTATGTTTGAAAACTTGACTGATGCTAAAAGAATATGATAATGTACTTAAATAATCAAGTGAAAGATATTCATGTAGTGCTCTGACCATAGATCCATCATCGTCAGTAGCTGGTGATGGTGAAATAGGTTTTCTTACAAGATTTCCAGGAGTCCGCATATTATTGAATATGTGGGGGTCGATGGGCAAAAATATCCTTACGGCCTAATGTGGGAATTGATGGAAGGTAAACATTAAACCTCTCAATACTTCATTGTATGTTTTGGGATGGATGTATCACTAATCTCTCGATGATGTTAATGCCAGATCGATGGAGGTAAACATGAAATCTCTCAACCGTGAAGAGAGTACAACCACCACTGTAGCTCTATAGCTAGATGCCACTATACCCTGGCAAGCTATGTAGCAGAGATACAAGATGTCATGCATGTGATCTCGCACTGACCGTGATGTGGGAAGTCATGGAAGCCGACTCTTCCATTTGACTTTGTATGGTACCAATATTGACTTTGTAGTGATCGGTTGGAGTATGAGCGATATACCTCATCTCCTCAGAGCTTAAGAATGTTTGAAAAATATAATCAGTCGTGTAGCGTATTTTCATAAGATTGAAATACGAGAACTACTGGTTGATGTTATCCTACTTAGCATGTTCTTGATACATAAATGTTATTTATGTTCTTTAATTCTTTATTAAATAAGAAACATGTTGCCTTGTCAAGTTATAACTAAAATACTTGAATAGGAATGTTTCTCTAACCTGCATAGATAGTAATTATCTGCTATTGAAATATATTATCCGACTGCTCAGTTTATTTCTATTAAACTACAATAATAATGTTTACGGTGGAGAGTTATATCTATCGCTGGGGCAATTTTATAATTGTCTCACTCCCGTGGGGTTCAACATTTTTAGGTAGACGCAGACAAAGAGGCAGAACCTCTATAGCAGAGGAAGAGCAGCAACAACAACATCAAGGACAACAATAACAGCCCAGGTGGGGATACTGGTTGTCAGGCTTTGTACATAAAGTCCTATGTGTCATATCTGTACTCTCAGGTCCTAGGAGTCAGTAGATAATGTTTTTATAATCAACCTGAGATTTTAGTTTGGTGATACATGGAATGTCCAATATGGACCAGTATGTAAATATACTAATATGGTGCTTGTTTAAGAGAATCTTTGGTAATGGATCTTTTTATAAAAGGTTTTAATTTTTAGTGATTTTCAGTAATTCTGCTGCCAACGAAACGCTTCCGTATTAGTTTAATCTAGTTAATATTGTTTTTATGAATCGGACACCACAAGTTTAGTGGTATCAGAGCTCTAGGTTCACTGAGTCTACAAAGACAGAGGATTAAGGTCGTTGAGTCTGTTCTGAGTGTCTTCCAGTTTATCTGATAGTGTGTTCTGCTCATATAGGAGGAGAAGAACTTGAAGATGTCTGGATCGCATGACAAACATGTTGCGGAGAGAAGCGTTGCTGCATCTAGAGGAGGTGCAAGAGACCAGAATAGGGAGGAGTTTGTACCTGAACAACCCCAGTTTAATCAAGCTGATATGGGGAACCCAGCCTTCTAAGCTATGTTTGGGCAGTTTATGGCGGCTATGACTCACATGACAGATATGATGCCACTACCTGCACCAAGGGCACCAGCCCACAATGAAAGACAGGCAGCTGACAAGACCTTTGAAAGGCTTCAGAGGGTAGGAGCCACAGAGTATGCTGGCACATCTGACCCAACATATGCTGACTTATGGTTAATTGAGCTGGAGAAGGCTTTCAGAATCCTTATGATTCCTGAAGATGAGAAGGTGAGACATGTTGTCTACCTACTGAAGGGGAGTGCTGGTCATTGGTGGACCATTGAGAAAGGTAAAAGGCTAGGAGTTGAAGTTGGATGGGATGAATTCCGATGGGAATTTGTTGCTAGATACTTTCCCAAGACATATCTAGATGAGAAGATCTCTCAATTTGAGAGGTTGAGGCAAGGACAGATGAACATTAGCGAATATGAAGCTAGGTTCATGGAGCTGTTGCGGTTCTGTCTGCACATGGCAGCTACTGATGAGGAGAGGATTCATCGTTTCGAGAAAGGGTTGAACATTGAATTGACCACTCCGGTGTCTGCTTTAGAGAACCGGGAGAGGTTTGCTACTTTTGTGGAGTCCGGGAGGCAGATAGAGAGGTCTGTGATCGAGAAGCGACAGACCAATAATAAGAAAGTGTATCCTCAGTTTCAAGGACCCTTTTCTGAGAGTTTCAAAAGACTGAGATTCTCTGCACCACCACCACCAAAGTTTAATGCCCCGACGCAGTGGATGTCAAGTAGGGGTAGGGTTCATAATTTTATTCCAAGTAGAGCCCCCAATACAACATCAACATCAGTGACAGGACCACCCAAGCAGAGTTTGGGAAGCTACAACTGCTACCAGTGTGGGAAGTCAGGACACTTGAAGAGAGATTGTCCTAAGAAAGTTAGAACTGTGACTCAACCCCAGGGGCAGAGTCAGCAAGGCTCATAGAGGTGGCAGATCAATAATAATGCTATAGGATGTGGACAAGCATCCCAAGCTGGATCGTCGGCACCAAACAACCAAGCACAAGGTTAACAACAACCAACGGCTAGATTCTATGTCATGAATAAGCCCGGAGCAGTAGTCAACACTTGAGTTGTGACAGGTCAGATGGAACTATTTTATTCTGATATGTCTTCATCCTGCTTCGTATCTGTGTTAATTGATCTGGGTGCTACACATTCTTTTATCACTCGAGAAGTGATTTATGACTGCAATATGACTGTCAGTCATAGAGCACAGTCATAGAGCAGATAGCTTGATGCTAGAAACCCCTTTGCTGGGATCTGTAGTGTTGCGGGAGGTGTGTTCTCCCTGTAATCTTTCCTTTTCTGAACATCGCATTCAAGTGGATCTTATACCACTTGAGATGTAGGGTTTTGATATAATCCTTGGAATGGATACCTTAGAGAAGTATAAGGTTGTCTTGGATTGAAGTTCCAAGCAGGCTGTGTTCACAGACAACGGTGACACATGGATTTTTTAGGGAGACAGAAAGATTCTTCTAGGGCTGGAAAAACCTGACCCGACCCGCTCGACCCGACCCGACCCGACTAAAGCGGGTTCGGGTCTTGATTTTTTTGACCCGACCCGAAATGACCCGAACCCGAAAAACTCGAAATTATTTGCGGGTCGGGTCCGGGTTTGCAATTCTCGACCCGCAAAACCCGCTCGACCCGAAATTATATCTTTGTATGTATATATATTTTTCCATATAAATTATTAACACATACAAACATAAATTTGTGATAGTTTATATAAGTCTTTTCTTGCAAAACAATAATTAATTAGCAAATTCTACAGCAATTTCGGGTTTAGCGGGTTTGAATTTTCGGGTTTTTTGAGTTTTTCAGGATTGCATATTATATAATATTTTTGGGTCCATCTGGTTCATCAGGTCAGACCCACAAATATGAATTTCGGGTTCGGGTCAAGCATGTATGAACCGTAATTATTTTCAGGTCGGGTTCAGGTCGAGTATATTTGATCTGACCCGAATTGACCCGAAATAGGACCCGCTCAACCCGGACCCGATTGCCAGCCCTAGATTCTTCCAACCTGTTTAGTGTCAGCTATGGTAGCTGAGAAGTTGATGAGATAGGGATGTGTTGCATTCTTGGCTCATGTGGTAGATACCACAATGGAGAGCCCTCATCCTTCTAAAGTTCCGATAGTCAGGGAATTTGAAGATGTATTTCCTGAAGAACTTCCAGGTATTCCTTCGCCCCGAGAGATTGATTTTGAAATTAATCTAATCTCGGGACGCAACCAATAGAACAAACACCATATAGAATGGCACCTATTGAGATGGCAGATCTCAAGAAACAACTGCAAGAGTTGCTCGAGAAGGGTTTTATCCGACCGAGTACTTCACCATGGGGTGCTCCTATTCTTTTTGTTAAATAGAAAGATATTAGTCTTGTAAAAGTTCTCTGGCATCACCGTGGCATTGAAGAAGCTACATGGGAGCTAGAGGAAGAGATGAAGAAGAAGTATCCTTCTCTTTTCTCTTGATGTTTTTGTTAATGATTTCAGGGATGAAATCCTTGTAATGGGTGGATAAATTGTAACATCCCTGACCTAGGTTATGCTTTAACCCTAGGTGTTTTGCTTAAGAAAGGTAATTATATGCTTGATATTATCTTTTGAAAAGTAATTAAGGCTCAAGAGGAACTTATATTTCATTTTAGTCCATTTTGAATAAGGTTGAAAATAATATTTTGCTTGTTATGGACTAAAGTCCAATTTACCCGAGTTGAGGGGTTAATTTGCAAATGTTACACGATAATATGTTCCTCATGTGTTGAAGCATCATGGGAATGAAAATGCTGCATAAGTATGGCTAGTGAAAGCCTGAGCACCAAGAAAGAGCTGATAAAGCAATTTCTGTGCATTAAGACCTAGTTTTGGTGTAATGTGCAATTTACCCAAAACCCAGGGTTCAATATGCAATTTACCATTTCAATAAGGTCCTTAATATTCTTGGAATCTTGTAGAGGCAAGAAAATGAGAGGGGCACCTCATTTGAGCTACTTTGAAGGAGAGAGAATCTTGATATTAAAATAATCAAGATTTAATCATAAATGGAACTTTACTTCAAATTAATGCAAGAATAAATATAATAATTGAAGGGACTTCAACCAAAAACAAGATGGTTTGATTTTTTCAAGTGTGAACACCCTTGTGCCTTTTCTAGGCCACGAAATATCTAACTTGAGTGGAGAATCCACTCACATTAAGTTAATGGAAAGTAACATCCACTAAAAATGGGATATTAATATAATATGATTAAGGTGCTTAATTTATTTTTCCTTGATTGATGGATAATGGAAGGGAATTTGGAGATAAGGAAGATAGATTTGCATGCATGGAATTGAGGAGGAAGAGGTGGTACAATTTTTGGAATTAAAGGATTTTTATAAGGCATTTTCTCTCTCATTGATTTCCTTATAAAAAGACCCTTTACCACTCAAACCAAGGACTTTTTCGAATCCACTTCTTTCCTTTGCTTGCAAAAACGATCAAGGGATATAGGGACATCAGTAAGACGACCCTCAAACTGTTTCTAAGCTTCTTGACCTTCGTTCATCTTGATTTCATGGTGGAAATCACAAATCAATGCATGATTCCTTCATATCTCAATCCCATCTTCACTTCTAACCATTCCTTTTTACCCAAAAGCTCGAGGAACGATCCTTGTGGTTAGAGAAAGCTTCTTCCACAATTTTTGACGTGAAGCTCCAAGCTTTGAAGATCAATTGAAGGCAGGTTATATAACTTGAACCCCTATTCATTGTTATTGATTTTAATTTCTCAATCAACTATGTTCAATTGCTCTTCTTTCAATTCCTTTGATTAGTTGATGCAATTACCATGATAATGGCAGTACTTTTCAATGGACTAAGGCTTGATGATGGCAACATCATATTAGGCTCACTTTCCAACAGATTTGAGTTGCAAGCGGTTTCAAGAGTTTGGTCCAAACGGTTTCACCAAACCGTTTGGAGACCAAATGGTTTCCAAACCGTTTGGAGACCAAACGGTTTCCAAACCATTTGGAGGCTTGGACCCCAAACCATTTAGAGGAGTTGACCGTTTGGATGGGTTGACCGTTTGAGGTCAGAACCCTAGAACATGTTGGATGATGATCCATTTGATCTAATTGATTAAGTCAATATATAGACAGTCCTCCAAGTGGAAACCCTAATCGGCTAAGTGCTGAATTTGCAATTAATTAAGTTGATGTTTTGGGTTGATTAGCCCAAATGGTTTCAAAACCATTTGGAGGTCTCCCCAAATGGTCTCAAGACCATTTGAAGGTCAACCAAGACCATTTGGAGGTCTAGGGTTGAATATGGTTGAGTAATTGAAGAGTTATAGATATTAAATCAAAGTGCAATCAATAACTATATTGATGATCAATCCAATGACCTAAACCCTAATTGGATTTCACAAATTTTAATGATTTATGAGGCAAACGGTCTCAAGACCGTTTGGAGGTCATACAAACAAACTCAAGACCGTTTAGAGGTCATCCACATGACCTCAAGACCGTTTGAGGTCAGGTCATATCATAAGTTGATGATGGTTCATTGTTTTCAATTGGATTAGTTCCACAATGTTAAGCATTGATGGTTCCTCGATTCCAAAACCCTAATTGAAGGAGTCTTGATTATAAACCCTAGTTTAATTGGGTTTAAAACCCTAATTGATGGTCTAATTGAGGGGTTATTCTATGGTTCAATTGATGAATGAATCAAGTATTCAATTGAAAGGCAGTTCATGGATTGAAACCTTGAAATGATTAAGTGTTGAAACACCTTTTTGGTCCATTCGGTTTTGAGAGGGTTTGGACCAAACGGTCTCAAGACCGTTTGCGACCAAACGATCCCAAACCATTTGGAGACCCAATCTCATTCGGTTTCAATACTTTCTAGCTCATTCGGTTTCAAGGCAATGTTTGCTTAAACATTTTCAAGGGAAATATGCCCAAACGATTTCAAACCGTTTGAACTTTGAAAGTCCAAGACCGTTTAAGGTCTAAGTAGGAAAGACCATTTGAGGTTCAAAATGGTTAATCCATTTGGATATCTAATGTAATTGAAGATTCAATTGGTCAATTCATTTGAATACTCATGTGATTGAAGGATCAATTGATCAAATCTTCTGGACATCCTAGAAGAGGATGAGAGAGAGATTTATACATGCAAGATAATCATGTAGCAATCAATCCTAACACATTCAAAGTAAGTGTGATATACAATTAGGGTACGATCCTTGGTAAAGAGATCATGAAACCCTAATCGAGTTAATTGATGAACTCAAACCCTAAATTAGGGAAATTCTGAATGAAACCCAAATCTAGGAAGATAATGTGATGTGAATTTAGGGTAATGACATGAGTAACCCTAATTCATGGTATTTTGATGTAAAACCCTAATTTGGATGAATAGTAAACCCTAATTGTGGGTTATTGAACATAAACCCTAAATCTAGGGTGATGTGATGTGAATAGTAAACCCTAATTCAAAATGGGGTGAAGGTGTGTGAAATACTAATTCTGGTTTATGCTATTTAGCATGACACCCTAATCCTGGACAATGAAATGTTGAATCATTGGTCCTAATTGAATAAAGGGGGATGAGTAACCCTAATTGCTATAAAATGGGAAACCCTAACCCTGGTATGGGAATAGTGGTGTTACCATGGGATAGCATGAAACTGAATTATGATTGATATATTTATTATCATTTGTACTAACCATGCAGGTATCCTGAGATGATGAACATTTCCAGGTATGAGCTATGATGTGTGATTTATTGAAATTATTTATTGGGCCTTGTGTGCCATAATATGCCTTGTCGCCTAGTAAGAGGTGACAAGAGAGTTAATGGGCCTCAAGTGCCAGATGGGATGCTTGTGTAGCAAACATGATGTTTACCTTGGTCAGATGACCTGAAGGTGATGGTTACCTAAAAAAGTGGTAACAATGCTCTGTGATGAGTTGAGGGTTTGAATACCCAGAACCATATGTTTATATGAGGGACTAAGATCCCAATGTCTTTTAAAGACTAAGAGTTAACTGATGAAAACAATACATGTTTCTTTATAGCATTTGTCCTAATAAGTTATGTTTGAAAACTTGACTGATGCTAAAATAATATGATAATGTACTTAAATAATCAAGTGAAAGATATTCATGTAGTGCTCTGACCATAGATCTGTCATCGTCAGTAGCTGGTGATGGTGAAATAGGTTTTCTTATGATATTTCCTGGAGTTCACATATTATTGAATATGTGGGGGTCGATGGGCAAAAATATCCTTACGTCCTAATGTGGGAATTGATGGAAGGTAAACATTAAACCTCTCAATCCTTCATTGTATGTTTCAGGATGGATGTATCACTAATCTCCCGATGATGTTAATGCCGGATTGATGGAGGTAAACATGAAATCTGTCAATCATGAAGAGAGTACAACGACCACTGTAGCTCTATAGCTAGATGCCACTATACCCTAGCAAGCTATGTAGAAGAGACACAAGATGTCCTGTATGTGATCTCGCACTAACCGAGATGTGGGAAGTCATGGAAGCCGGCTCTTCCATTTGACTTTGTATGGTACCGATATTGACTTCGCAGTGATCGGTTGGAGTATGAGCGGTATACCTCATCTCCTCATAGCTTAAGAATGTTTGAAAAATATAATCAGCCGTGTAGTGTATTTGCATAAGATTGAAATACGAGAACCATTGGTTGATGTTATCCTGCTTAGCATGTTCTTGATACATAAATGTTATTTATGTTCTTTAATTCTTTATTAAATAAGAAACATGCTGCCTTGTCAAGTTATAACTGAAATACTTGAATAGGACTGCTTCTCTAACCTGCATAGATAGTAATTATTTGCTATTGAAATATATTATTCCACTGCTCAGTTTATTTCTATTAAACTGCAATAATAATGTTTACGTCAGAGAGTTATATCTCTCGCTGGGGCAATTTTATAATTGTTTCACCCCTGTGGGGTTCAATGTTTTTAGGTAGATGCAGACAAAGAGGCAGAACCTCTGTAGCAGAGGAAGAGCAGCAACAACAACATCAAGGACAACAGTAACAACCCAGGTGGGGATACTGGTTGTCAGGATTTGTACATAAAGTCCTATGTGTCGTCTCTGTACTCTCAGGTCCTAGGAGTCAGTAGATAATGTTTTTATAATCAACCTGCGATTTTGGTTTGATGATACATGGAATGTCCAATATGGACCAGTATGTAAATATACTACTATGGTTCTTGTTTAAGAGAATCTTTGGTAATGGATCTTTTTATAAAAGGTTTTAATTTTTAGTGATTTTCAGTAATTCCACTGCTAATGAAATGCTTCTACATTAGTTTAATCTAGTTAATCTTATTTTTTTTGAATCGGACGTCATATGTACTTCCTCCTCATTTCTTCCTCCAGCTCCCATGTGGCTTCTTTAATGTCACGGTGATTCCATAGAACTTTTATAAGACCTATGTCTTTCTTTTTCAACTTCTTGATTCTTCTGTCAAGAATCATCATTGGACCTTCCACATAGGATATATCTTCATTCAATTCTACCTCTACAGGTTGCAACACCAACTCTGTATCATAATGACACTTTCTCAGCATAGATATATGAAACACTGGATGTAGTCTGTGTAGCTCAGGTGGCAACTCCAACCTATAGGCTACCTTTCCAATCCGTGTTGTCACTGGGTAAGGTCCCATAAATCTAGGAGCTAACTTACCCTTTTTCCCAAATCTGAGAACACCTTTCCAAAGAGAGACCTTGAGATACACCTTGTCTCCAACTTGGAATTCTAAAGGTCTACGATGACTTCTGTCTATCTTGTGCAACCTTCAACTGTTGTTGTATTACTTTAATCTTTTCAGTTGTCTGTTGTACTAATTTAGGACCCAAAAGTTGGTATTCTCCCATCTCATATCAACATAATGGATATATACAACGTCTACCATATAATGCTTCATATGGTTCCATATCAATACTTTTCTGATAACTATTGTTGTAGGAAAACTCTATTAATATGAAGTGTAAGTCCCAACTTCCTACAAACTGAAGAACACATGCCCTAAGCAAGTCCTCCAAAGTCTATATTGTGACTCCCCAATCCCCGTGCCATCTCTAATGACCCCAAAGACCGAAGAGTCAACCTTGGTAAACCACCCTTAACTTTTTCTTTTCTTAATCACTTAAAATTAACCTAAAGGAAAATCTTATAACTTGGAATAAACTGAAATCTTACTAAACTGCAGAAGCAACTACCGTTTACTTTACTAGGTAGGTAAAGCAGATTTACACATCATATTACATTTTTCATGTGGAATATAAAGCACAATAGATAACTCAAAACTAAACTACATATTACATTACATTATCTCTTTACCACACCAAATGCCCCAAGGACCGAGGGGAAAGGACTAAGAGACCTCTATTCTAACTATGAACTACCTTCTAAGAGCATGGGTGATAAGATCCTTCAGCTTCCTCATGCTGACGTTGACCTAAAAAACATTTTCAATAGGTTGGTGATCTATTGGCTCAGTGAATTGAATTTCACCCAACCATTACAAATAACTCATTTTATGTTTATTAAACTAAAATAAAATACAAAAATTTCTACACTGAGCAGATCTAAAACAATACAATTAAAATAACAGGGAATGTTAATGTTACATTTAAAGAACAACTGCTGCAAAACTGTACTCAAATATTTCTTAACCTTTCTTACTTATAAGAAACTCTTTAAACCTATATGATCATATTTTAGCTTATGCCCTGATCATATGCAGTGTACTCTACATATGAAGAATCATAACGAAATATGATCTTACCATACAAGACTTAGCTGACACACCCAGGATGCTAAGCCTGACAACGTCGCTGGTCTGCAATAGGAAAATAGCTCTCTGGCTTCGGCACACCTGTGGGCCATAAAAACTGGACTCCTCCTCTAACCTAAGCACACAAGAGGAGTGTCAAGACACCTATTGGCTTTTCTGTACTCTAGTGCCACCAAAATCTCTGGTTGATGTTGGACACTACATATTGTATTTTTAAGGAGAGTTCCACTAGGGCTTCGCCCCCCGTACCACATGTTAGTACGTTCCGACCCCCGTATACTGGACACTGCCAGGGTTAGGTCATTTCTTCCCTATGACACATACCTCTCATAGGGAATCTACAGTGTTCAGGGCTCCTGAGTCTATTATTTTATTATTTTTAGAAAGCTCTTACTATATTGTATCTCTCTCTTACTTATACTTAGCTCCGGTATCTCTATAGTACCACATCTAATTATTTGAAGTTTATAATACAACATGTATATTATTCTAAACTTGGCAGAACAATATATTGAAAACATTATAATATATTGAATAATCAACATACTATACATGTAGGCAGACTGAAATTCTTAAATAAATAGAAGACATGTCCATTTGGCACTTATACACTAGAATCATGCAATTGAACTTCTTAATATACTGATAAGAGTTAATTACTTGACATACGAGTAATCGTCATTTGCACCTGTAAAATATTTGTACTTTCTTAAAAAATGTGCACATCAACCCTAATCCTGAGTTGTGCAACACATAACTTAATTAAGAGTCAATTACTTATCATGGAAAGAATTATTAATAATAATTGAGAATTTCTAATGATGTCCTTAAGAAACATGCCAATTCGTGTTAATACTAACCACACACATTAACTATAACTTGGAGCGTGCAAACATGTTTCCATTGAAACATTGCATGTCATTGTCTTTTTCTTTGAAAATGTGCAACTAGTTAAATTACTAGGATCGTACAGCCTGGGTTTATACCTAAACCGTGTAGCTACTTTAACCCTGGGGTCATGGACAAAGTAAGCCGTGCCACTGTCTTCAATCTCTTAAACTAAGCAAATTAGAATTTGATCAGCCGTGTAAATTCAAATAGTACAAATCAGTTAATAAACTAGGATAATGCAAAACATGAAGAAGAGAAACGTGCAATAAAAAGTCAGGTGACGCCAAGACTGCACGACACTTGGGTAATCACTGTTACCCGCGAAAAACACAAATCTAACGGAAATTGTCTGTTTCATGGAGTTAGTATTGCTTAGTGAGTGACATTCTACTCACCGAGGATCGAGATGGCCGAAATCAACTGGAAATTCGTCCAAAGCCTGCTTCCAGGTGTCCACGGGGTCATCTTCAACCTAGACGCTGCCCAGGATTCAGGCCTGCTTCACACATCAACTCCACCTCACGTACAAGTTGAGGAAAGGGGCTCGACTAGGTGCTTCTTGTGGCTGGGAGCTGCAGATTCGAGCTTGGGCCTCAAGGCCGGAGTCAAGGGCGTCGACTCAAGGTGCTACTCATGCCAGAACAACCCCTGGATGGCACCACTCCGCTACCATGCTGCTGCTCTAGCTGGTCAGGACCGTAGGTGGTTGGGGCGCAAGCTAGGGCGAGGAAGAGAGGAGGAAAGAAGGTGGAAGACGACACCAAGCTAGCTCGGCTCTAAGGAGCCCTAAGATTGCCCTACCCCTCTCCCTTCTACTAGACGATCGGGCACAACTGTATGCCACTCAAGGGTGCTCTCTGCACTGATCGGGAGGTAAGAGATAAGGGAAATGGGGTTAATACATCTATTAATGGGTAAATTATAGCTTCAACCCAAGAAACTTGAAAATATCAAAAATATTTGCCTCAAAGGTCTGATTTAAGTGATTTCTAATGCAAACTTTCAAGCACAACATCCACTACAACCTCAAAACATGAAAACATACTAACTAGATTGACTCAACTTAATCAAAATACTAATCACATCTTGAACACTTGTCTTAGCTTAATCAACATGGTGATGCACTAATCACTGTACTTACTAGTTAAACTCAGAGTGGGTCATAACATGTATAGTCCTTTCAGATTGTCCATCTGTTTGAGTGTGAAAAGTTGTGCTAAAATTTAACTGTGTACTCAAGGCTTTATGTAGTAGTTCCCAAAAATGACTTGTAAACTGGGGACCTCTATCAGACACAATTGTGGCTGGAACTCTGTGTAACCGCACTATCTCATCTATGTAGATCTGTGTAAGTTTTTCAGCAGTATATGTTGTTTTAACAGGAAGAAAATGTGCTGACTTAGTCAACCTATCAACTATCACCCAAATGGAATCATGATTTTTGGTTGTTCTGGGTAGACCAACCACAAAGTCCATTATCACGTGATCCCATTTCCACTGTGGTATACGTAAGGGTTGTAATGTTCCTCTAAGATTCTCGTGTTCTTCTTTAACTTTCTAACACACTGGACACCGCATAACAAACTCAACTATATCCTTCTTCAAACTAGGCCACCAATACATATCTTTTAAGTTATGATACATTTTAGTACTCCCTGGATACATTGCATACATGGATGAATGAACTTCCTCCATAAATATCTTTCATAAGTCAGACCATCCTACCATGGTAACAAACTACCTCATCCTCTGACTCATGGAAACCATCCTGTTTCTCACTACCATACTCTGACCTAATCTGCTGAATCACAATATCAACATGTTGTGCCTCTTTAATCTATTGTCTCAGAGTAGGTTTCACATGCATCTCGGCCAGCAATCTGGCTAACAAAGATACTTTTAAATGTACATTTATTTGTCTCAAAGAGACAAACATGTCCCGTTTAAATCACATTAAAGAATTCAATTGTGCTTTATCTATGTGTAGAGATGAAGATTTTCTAATTAATGTATCTGCCAACACATTAGCTTTTCTTGGACGATAATAAATTATACAATCACAGTTCTTGATTAGTTCCATCCAGCAGCATTATCTCATATTCAACTCATGCTGTGAGAAGATGTACTTTAAGTTTTTATGGTCTGTGAAAATCTGACACATTTCTTCATAAAGATAATGCCTCCAAATCTTCAACACATGGACCACTGCAGCTAACTCTAGATCATGCGTCAGATAATTCTCCTCATATTTCTTAAGCTGTCGGAAAGAAAAAGAAACTACATGATCATTCTGCATCAACACACATCCTTGACCATTCTTAGATGGATCACAGAAAACAATGTATCCCTTTCCCTACTCAAGTAAAACCAACACAGGTGCATTAGTCAACCTATATTTCAACAACTGGAAAGAACATTGACACTTGTCATTCCATACAAAAAGAACTTCCTTCCTGGTAAACCTAGTTAGGGGTAATGCTACAAAACTGAAGTCTTTAATAAACCTTCTGTAGTAACCTGCCAGACCTAAGAAACTATGAATCTCAGTTGGTGTCTTGGGTTATTCCCACTCTAAAATAGACTCCACTTTCTATGGATCAACATGAATTCCTAAAGCAGATATGATGTGTCCTGGGAAAGACACTTCTGACAACCAGAACTCACACTTGCTGAACTTAGCATATAGCTTGTACGGTCTCAACAAAGTCAAGGCTTGATGAAGGTGTTGTTCATGTTGTTGACCATCTCTACAGTATATCAGGATGTCGTCTATGAAGACCACTATGAATTGATCAAGGAATGGCTGGAAGATTCTATTCATCAGCTCCATGAATGCAGTTGGTGCATTATTTAGTCCAAACGACATAACTACAAACTCATAATGGTTGTACCCTGTCCTAAAGGCTGACTTAGGTATGTCACTCTCCTTGATATGTAACTGATGATATCCTAGCCTTAGATCTATCTTAGAGAGCACTATTGCATAATGCAACTGGTCAAACAAATCATCTATCCTTGGCAGAGGATATTTGTTCTTTATAGTCACCTTATTAAACTGTCTATAGTCTATGCATAACCTCATAGACCCATCCTTCTTTTTAACAAAAAGAATTGGAGCACCCCATGGTGAAGTACTCAATCCAATGAAACCTTTCTCAAGAAAATCATGTAACTGTTAGCAGGGGCCATCCTATAAGGTGTTTGAGCTATGGGTTGCATACCCATAATTAGATTAATCTCAAAATCAATCTCTTGAGGTGGAGGAATATCTGGAAATTCTTCATAAAACACATCATTGAATTTCCTGACAACAGGAACTTTAGGAAGACTAGGACTTTCTACTTTGGTATCTACCACATGTGCCAGAAATGCTTCAAATCCTTGTCACATCAGTCTCTCAGCTACCATTATTGATACTAGACAGGTTGGAAGAATCTTTTTGTCCCCCTGAAAGACCCATGTCTCATCACTGTCTACGAACATAGCTTGCTTGGAACCACAATCCAAGACAACCTTATACTTTTCTAGGGTATCCATCCCAAGAATTACATCAAACTCATACATCTCAAGTGGTATAAGATCCACTTGAATGATGTGTTCTGAAAAAGAAAGAACATAGGGAGAACATACCTCCCGCAACTACAAATCCGACTAATGGGGTTTCTAATAATAGATTATCTGCTCTACGATTGACAGTCATATTGCAGTCATGAATCACTCCTTGAGTGATAAAGGAATGTGTAACACCCCGATCAATCAAAATAGATACAAAGTAGGATAAAGACATATCAGAATGAAACAATTCCATTTGACCTGTCACGACTCGTAGATTGACTATTGCCTCTGGCTGATTCATTGCATAGAATCTCACCGTTTCCTGTTGCCGACTCTATGCTCTGTTGTTTGGTGCAGATGAACCTACTTGGGATGCTTGTCCACGTCCTCATGTGCCACTTCTAAACCGTTGCCTCTGAGAGCCTTATTGACTCTATCTACGTGGTTGGGTTACCTCCATGTCTCTAACTGGAGAATCCCTTATCATATGTCCTGTCTGCCCACACTTGAAGTAGTTTCTATCTTGCTGTGGTCTAGATGGTCATGTTATTGACATTGATGTCGTACTATGGGCTCCACTTGGCAAAAAACTACAGCCTCTACCCTTGTTTGATGTCCATTGTGTCTGTGAATTGAACCTCTGTGGTGCTAATGGTGCAGGAAACCTTGGTTTCTTGAAACTTCCAAACCTTTGTCCCTGGAACTGGGTAGTTCCTTTTCTATTGTTAGCCCCACATTTATCAGTCACAGACCTCTCTCTATCTGCCTAACAGATTCTACAAAGGTGGCAAACCTCTCTCTATTCTCTAAAGCAGCTACAGCTATGGATAACTCAGCGTTCAGAGCCTCGTTAAAGTGTTGAATCCTCTCCTCCTCCTCCATAGTATCCATGTGTGAAAAAAACTGTAGAAGCTCCATAAACTTAGCTTCATACACACTAATCTTCATTGGTCCTTGTTTAATACGCTCAAACTGTGAGATTTTCTCATCCAGATAAGTCATGGGAAAGTATCTACTAACAAACTCACGTCAGAACTCCTCCCATCAGACCTCAACACCCAATCAAATCTCTTCTTCAACGGCCCACCAATGGCCAGCGCTTCCTTTTAAAAGATACACAACATGCCTAACTTTATTAGTTTATAGGATGCTAAGGATTCTAAAGGCCTTTTCCAACTCAGTGAGCCATAAATATGTGTCTGCTGGGTCAGCTGTACTAGCATACTCAGTGGCTCCTATCTAGCGTAACCGCTCAAAGGTCTTACCAGACCCATGTCCCTCATTGGGAACTGGTGCCCTAGGTGCTGGTGTTGGCATCTGGTCTGCCATATGCATTATTATGGTCATGAATTGCCCAAAAAGAGCA
Organism: Alisma plantago-aquatica; assembly: GCA_963693085.1. NCBI lineage: Eukaryota > Viridiplantae > Streptophyta > Magnoliopsida > Alismatales > Alismataceae > Alisma > Alisma plantago-aquatica. The sequence continues at coordinate 367,553,402 of OY856414.1, forward strand.
TGAAAGGCTGGGTTTTCTAGCATGGCTTCATCAAGATGGGGATTCTCATGCACTGATTCCTCTCTAGCCTGATCCCTTGCACCTCCTCTTAGTACAGCAATACTACTCTCAGCAGCGTGTTCTTCGTGTGCTCCAGCCATCTTTCAGCTTTACTTCTTCTCTTATATGATCAGAACTCACTATAAGATAAATTGGAGAACACTAGAACAGACTTAACAACCTTAATCATATGTCTCTATAATCTCAGTGAACCTTAGGCTCTGATAGCAAAACTTGTGACAACCGCTATCAAATTGACATCCAAACCGCACAGTAATTATGCAGAATAACCATTAGCAGTGGATTAAAAAAGATCACTAAAAATTGAAGCCATTTTTCAAAGAGATCCATTGTAAGGAAACTCTTAAGAGAAGAACCAAAGCAATATATACATCATGGTTCACATTGTACATACATTGTACCATCTCATCTCAAGGATATCATATACCATTTGCTTTGCCCAAACATATACATAAGCAACATAAAACCTCGAGGCATACAAGCCAAAATCTCATATCATTTATAAAACCATTACATACTAACTCCCAAGGACCTGAGAGTACAAAGACAACACATAGGACTTCTATCTACAAGACACGACAGACAACACACTCAACTTGAGATGTTGCTGCTATTCCTATTACTGTTGTCCTCCCTCTACAATACAGTTTCTACCTCCTTGTCCGCGTCCACCTAAAAATATTGGGACCAACGGGGTGAGACAAAAGTCCCAGTAAGAGATATAACTCCCCGCCAACAACATTATTATCATAGGTAAACAATAGAAAATAGAGCAGAGGATCTTTTATATTAATAATCAAGATTAATCATTGTTTATAAGCAGAATGGAGCAATATCATCTTTTAAAGCAATGCAACTATCTATGATAGAGCAATAAATCAACTATTCATTTTATAAGGAATATGAAGAACACATATAACATCTATCCATTTAAGATGTATAAAAGTAATGTAACATCAACCAATGTTTCCGTATTCAATCCTTAAGCAAATACGCTACACGACTGATTACATATTTACAATCACACTTATGACCTAAGGAGATGAGGTATACCGCTCATGCTCCAACTGACCATGACTACGTAAAGCATCAGTACCATACAAGGTCAAAGGATGAGCTGGCTTCCAAGACCTCACCTGTTTCGGTCAGTACAAGACCACTGGCAGTGACATCACGTGTCAAACTGTAGTTAGCTTGCCATGGTATAGTGGCATCTTTGCTATAGAGTTATAGCCGCAACATGCACTCTCTTCAAGGAGATCACACAATAATCTACGATATATTAATATTGAGTCATGGCATATAGCCATACTCTAATGATGATGAGGGAGATCACACGATAATCCCTATTTGTATGTAAGAATATTTTGGTACATTACCCCCACATATTCAAAAATATGCTCTCTGAGTTAAACTCATTTCTCCATTCAGCAAATTCTGACACTGAGTGGATCTATGGCCAGGGAAACTATATGATAATGTTCTACTTGATTAATTAGGTGCATTACAATATCTTTTAGCATCAACCAAGTTACAGTCATGAATTATAACAGATGCTACAAAGAAAGGTGTAATACATTTATCAAATACTTTCATAATCTTTAGAACACACTGAATGCATCACACTCGGGATCTCAGTCCCTTATCACATTACTAAAGATTGTCATCCCTTAACATTATTGATAACACTCTATTTTACGTACTTTTTGTATATATTTTGCATCACTTTTAGTATATCTTTTATTAGATTTTCACATAATTTTTCTATCTTTTTAACTAAAGCCTCACTTACATGGTTTCAGGTATATTCACAACCCAGATCGCGGGTCAAGACCGTGACTGCGGTCCACTTATACCTCAACCGCGATCGTGGTTCCAGAGTTCCCTAGAGACCGTGATCATCAGACAAGAAGGAGGGATTGCGGCTATTTTATAGATCGCGATCATTGCTCAACCGCGACCTCATGGATGGTCGTGATCAGAACATGCGTCTCAAGGATAGACCAGTAGCCACGGTGTGGTTACAAACCACGATCAAGAAGGACTACGGTTAGCTTGGAAACCGCAGTCACTGATGAGCTCTAACAAACCGCAACCGAGCGGAAAGACCTCGACTGCTCGGATGCAACCCACAAGTAGACCTCGACCACGGTTATCACCAGGCCGTGACCAAGCTCAACCACAGTGAAAGATGAATAAAACACAGACCACAACCGTAGTCTCACCCTCACTTAACCAAGACCGCGACTGCGGTCCAGGCTTAAGTCGGTGGAATGTGTCTATAAATAGCACACCCACCTATTTTGTCAAATCATCAGATATAGATCAGATCCTAAGGACCACGAAGTGTTTCTGTGTTCCAAATTTGTCCCAGACCATCCCATGCATCAGTCTTGGATCTCCAAAGGAAGAAGCTGAGGAGATAGAAGATTGAAGGCCCCTTCTTTGAGAGAAGAAGACCGTCCATGCCATCCACATGATAGATCTGGATTTGAAGAAGTATTGCGTCGTATCACATCTCTTCCTTTCTAGATGTATCATTCCATCCTATTGTACTTCCCTCCTCTCTTTGTGGGTATCTCATGGATCTATCTTTTTGTAACGCCGTTATGCTGTCCGCAAGCATGAGTGGCTAAACACCTTAACTTGGGTTGGGAGTAGCTACTAAGGCTCTCCCAACATGTATATTGTCTCTTTCTATTGAATATACATATTCTTATCAAGATTATCTCCATCCACCTATTTTAATGCTTCACTTGTATGATTATCTACCATCTTGTGATGTTCGATTGTTGATATCTTGAGAGATTAATATCACTTTTATCATGTGTCATGGAGTAGTATGAATACACGAGAGTGTTGGAATGCTAAGGCTTTAAAACCATATGTTATGTTGCGAAGTTTACATGTGGTCATCTCGAGAGAGGCTATCCTTAGACTAAGATATTTCCTCATCTTGAGAGAGAGTGGAATGGATGCTTTTGATGGTTGCTTGTAATCTTGGTAAGAGTATGCGAGAGAGAGAGACGATGTTGCATGTTGGTGAGATGCTTTAGTAGGTGAACCCCAACCCGGGTTTCCTTCCATATACTTGTTTCATTCTATTTATTTTGTTTCTTTTTGTTCTTGTTATTTTTGGTCTTTCTTGAGCTGCTTTAGTTTACGTGCTACCGTTCCTTAGGGAACACCTTTTATATACCCTCTTCGACTGGAGTATATGAGTGCTAGACTCCGTACATTTAACACTACCAACATTGTCCCTGTGTTTGACCCCGATAGCTACATCAGACCCCATTTATTATTGCGGGGGCCAGAGAGTTGGGTTATCTCTTTAAAAGTCTGACTATGCTAAATCCACTCCTCTTGGATGTGTGATTTTGGCCAGTCAACTTTTTTTGCACCGTTGTCGGGGACAAGGCAAAGCGGCACTATTAAGAACCCGAGTCTGCTTACTATACTCCCATGCCTCAAGCTTAGAAATAAGCTTTATAGCACAATTACTTTAAGTTTGTTAACCTGAGTTTGTGTAGAATAGTTCGTTTGGACCAGTTCAGTTTTCTAACCTGACTGTATGATCTATTCATGCACCCAAGAAGAAGCAACTTGATTGACTTTACTCCTTTTTGCCATGCTGCCTCACGTGGACGTAACCCTCTCAGGAGACGAGTGGAACATACACAAGGAATGAACACCACCCACCTCCACCAGGAACGGATGAAGATAGAGATGGCCGTTACGATGACAGTCATCAGTATGAAGAACGAGAAGAAGAGTCAAAAGAGCGACATGAAGATGATCGTCGTGAGGAAGATCGTCACTATGAGGAACATCGTCATCGCCGTAGGCACAAAAGAAACCATAACAACCATGAGTACAACCACAGGAACAATGATAGCAAGGACGATGAAGAAGGGAAGACCCTTCGTGAGTTGGCAGCAACAAGGGCCAATGAGTCAAGATGCCCGGTCGTTGTACCAAACTTCAACACAGTAAATTTTGAGCTAAAGCCAGCTGTTATATCCATGATCCAGAACAAGCCTTTCCGTGAGAACCCAAGGGAAAACTCGTACCACCATCTTGATGCTTTCAAGAACATATGTGATACCATTAAGATGAGGGGTGTCCCATAAGAAGTGATCTACTACAAGGGTTTTAATTTCTCTTTGGAATACAAGGCTCTCTCTTGGTATCTAAATCTCCCCCGCTAGTCTATAGATGGGTGGAGATCCCTTGTGGATGCCTTTATCACCAAGTTTTATCCTACTAAGAGGACCATCCGTAACGTGTAGAAGATCACCTTTTTTGCACAAAAGCCAGGGGAGAACTTGCACGAGGCATGGGAACGTTATCAAGAATACCTGAGAGACTGCCTACACCACAACCATCATAAGGGGTTCCTTGTAACTACCTTCTATAATGGGATGACCTACACAAAGAGGACTTCTCTAAATACTTCCGCAGGCAGTGACTTATTGGGGAAAAACCCAAATAGAACTATGAAGATTATAGAGAACATGGTCATGCTCCAAGTAGGAGTTGACTACGAAAGGAATGATAGAGGAACATCAAAGAAGATTGGTTCTGAAGGACCATCCATGGAGGCCAAAGCCTTAGAAACTATAATCGCCTAAATCCAGAAGTAGCGACTGATGTTAAACAGATGAAGGACACTAGAGGAAAAGGAAAGAAACACACTGAGAAGGTGATGAAGTGTGTCACCTGTGGTGAAGGAGGACACGGAGTTGATAACTGAATTTACACTAGACCTGAAGAAAGTGAAGATAGTGAAAGTGAAGAGGATTCGATGCATAATGTTTCCTATGCAAACTTCAAGAGGCTAGATCACCCTAGTTTTAGCTATGGGAATAAGGATACGGCTGAGAATTCACACCAGCTGGGAAATCCACAAAAGCCACCGCCAGGATTCGAGAAGAGGGGTGGACAACAATAGTATACTAGAACAACCAATTACTAGACAAACAATAATAACTACTCAGTGCAAGGCAGGAACTAAACTCGTCAAGGAGTAGGACCAAATCAAGGGCCGAGTCAAGGCCAAGGTCAAGGACATGGTCAGGCGAAAGATAACAACCAACCTGACTTGGTGACTCAACTATTCAATTTTGCCAAGAGGCAGGCTATCGTGAATGATCAACTAGTATAAAGTACCCTAACCAACTCTGGCATCTTGACTACGATGCAAGTCCAAATGGCAGATATGCAAACGCATCAACGCCAGATAGACCAACAACTCGCAAAGTTGGCTGAGCTAGTAAAGAACCCCTCAGGAAAGATCCCATCAAACACTGAGACTGCAAAAATGGCAATCCTCCGATCAGGGAGAACTTTGATCAATTCTGGAACAGGAAACGACAAAGAAGAAGAAAAAGTTGAAGAACCACAACATGAGAAGGAAGTTTCTTCTGAGAAGTTTGTTGACAAGGAGGGGCCTACTAAAGAAGGCTGTGAGGAAAGTGGTGGAGCTAGGAACCCTGATCCTGTAGAAGAAATCTTTATGAAGAAAAGCCCATATGCACTGAGAATCCCATTTCCATACAAGTTTATCAAGGCCCACCTGAAGAAGAGATATGAAAAGTTCATGGAAGCCGTGAAGAAACTCCATATAGATGTCCCATTTCTGGATGCTCTAGAGGAGATGCCAACTTACGCTAAGTTTTTCAAGGACCTTATCACAAGGAGAAGGAGAGGAAGTCAATTCAAAATGGTACACCTAGCGAACATGTCCAGTGCGTTTGTTCAAGATGAACTACCTACAAAGAAGAAAGACCCAGGGGCCTTTAACATCCCTCACATTGCTCTTATCTCTTGTTATCATGGTTCGTGTGAACTATCTTGCTTGTTATGGACTTGGATATTTTCTTGATATCTATCTTGTGCCTTGGTGCATGTTGGTCTTTTACATTGATATGTACCCACTTTGAAGTGGATGTTATATGTTTTTGTTGCCCATTGTGTGATGGAAACATTGTATATTCTGACCATACTTGTCTACTTGCCTCTACATTAAACATGTTATGTGATTCAGTAGCACTAGAGTAGTGTAAATCACTTTTGTTTTGGGGCAGTAATCCCCTATTGTTTTTTAAGGAGGGTGGCAGTAAACCACTTCTCTATACCCAAGTGTGCCAGTAATCCATACTCAATTTTATATATTTGGGAGATTGGCAGTATTCCTTCCTCTATCAGGTTTTAAGTTTATACTTGGCCCCATTGATATTTATATTGTTCTAGGGCTATGCTTATCTCACATGCATGCAGGTTGATGATGTTTATGATGGGTTATGTGCCCAAAAATCTTGATATGTGCTTTTGTTGCACAAATTTTATTGTTTTGTTTATGGAAAGTATCCTCTTTTATCTTGTTATGATGTTTCTTTTATTTTATGCCCGATTGGGTAGTCCTTATATCTTGCATGGGAATCCTTTTATTTTGATATCCCTTATTCTTTATAAATTTCTCAATTTGCTCTTTAGCATGCACATACCAGCCTTTGTTGATGTATCCTATTGTTTTCTCTTTTGCTGGGGTATGCTTCCAACCCTAGGTGGAGGATTTAGATGACAAAGAATGTTGACCTGGACTTAGTTTGAGAAGTTAAAGCTTGGAGACAATCTTGAGGTGGTTTAGATTTCCTCTACATGGATCCTTATGATGTAAGTTTAAGATGTTCCCATATTCATAATTGAATATAGTCATGTTTTTATTCCGCTGCTATACTTTGGTCTTTTGGTTACCGTTATATAAAGATTTGAAAATTTTACACCCACTCCATCATACCTTCTAAGTGTGTTTGGACTGGAGGTTGTATTTTTCAAATTTTTAGTAGAGAAGTGGTTTTAACTTCTTTACACCATCACTCCCTCGCCTAGGGAAGGCAATGCTGAGCTAATGGCCCAACGACACGTCTCCACTCAGTTCCCTCTCCTTCTACCTTGTCTGATCAAAACAACCATGGACTCACGCCCTACTGGCGCATGTGTGGCCATGCCACCAGTCAAAGAGAGACACTTTGGCACCTTTTGATTTCTCTCTCTCCTCTATCTAAAGCTCATGCATAGATCTTCTAAAATGAGTATAAAATGATTCCTTAGGCAAAATAAGGCAGATAATATATAAATTTTTCATCTAGAGAATGATGCCTATCTAATGAGACTAATTTAATGATCTAAATCCTACTTTAGTTCTCCTAATATGGCAGAGATGATAGTTTTGATCTCTGTCTACATATTTTATGGTATCTAATGCTTAAACTTGATCCTTTAGGCTCCAAAACTTGATGATAGCCTAATATCATTTACTTGAACATCTTGATACATCAGGATTAGAACTTTGTATATCCTTGTACCACCAAATGACCTAATGTTGCTTGAATGACCTAAAATGTACTTATATGTAAAAGATCCCTTCTTTTATGTAGTAACTTGTTCAAGTGTGCTTCAAATATCTATGATTTCTCTAAATAAGTAGATTTCACCCTCAAATGAAATCATTCTTGATCATGACCCTTCTTGAACACTAATGATAATCTTATTATTCTTAATGTGTCTTAATATGGCCTTATGTGCCCATTTGTGATGAATGTTAAACCTTATGATTTTATTGATATAAAGTTAGTTAAGTTGATTATGTGGACTAAAAATCTGTAATCTTACTTTCCTTGTATCCCTATATTTCTTATCGAACATTTTTTTAGCACTTATGTGGCTATATACCGTAATCTTTTCGTGATATGTGAAATGGTATGCATGTTGATAACTAGTATCTAATCTTGTATACATCATGCCCTAGGGATCATCCTTTTTATACTATGTTCTTGAATTAGTTTCTTAATTATTATGCCTAACTCAAATGGGACCCATCCATACTCTAATGATAACAAGATGCATGTGTATGACCCAATATGACTAGTTGTGACAATGTTGATGTTTATGTTATTTAAGATTGCTCAAATCTTATGTTGACTCTAGATATGATCTTGAAACTCTAATCTTATGACCACTAATCTTAGTTGTGAGTGCCACCCTAGGTTTAGATGATTCCAAGAAGTATGAGTAACATGATAAAGATAATGCATGGCCTAGTTTGAGATATTGAAATCAATGATAAATGATACCTAAACCTAGGTGACACATACAAATACCATGATAATGTTTATTTATTATCTCAGGATCACTTAGTTGACTCAAATGCCAAGATCTAGACTAGCTTGATATTTGTGGTCTTCTAAGTCAGTGAATAAGTCAAATAGGTTTATATTTAGGCTTGAATGTGTTCTAGATTCTAATTTAAAATCCAAGCTATTTTAGTACAAACTAAAGTGGAAGATTGGGTTGTTTTGATGTTCTAATTGTTACAATCTGGACAAATCTAGGTTCAGGTAAATTTCAAATTAACTAGTAAAAATCTCTAGTTATAGGGAACTGGGATTAAACACTTCTAACCTATAGGTTGGTCAAAATCCATGGTTGGGTTATAAATTAAAAAAATCGAGTTAGTTTAGAATACAAATTTTAACAATTGGGGTCCTCTACTTGTTACAAATGGTGACCGATATATGGGTCATGGATCGGTCCTAAGTTTGACTATTAGAAAATATGAATAGTCTTTTCTGATCCAAATTTCCCATACCCAAAATGACCTCAAGAAATGACGATTCATGAATGATCAATGCAGACTGGGTCCATCTCCCGAACTCCAATTCTTGGGAAATAAACCATTGATGATTTGGGCAAATCAACACTTACTTAAAACCCAAATCGAGTAATTGGATCACCCAGTCAGCCAGTTGGGTTGCAATCTCAAAGAATAAGTAGAACATCGCCAATTTTCCATTGGATCACCCAATCAGCTAGTTGGGTTCTAGATTGGATCACCCAGTCACTTGACTGGCCATTAGAGCTCTCTCCTAGGCCACAGGTGAATTAATTGATTCCTAATTAAGTCGACCACCAATATATTCTCCAAAAGCCTTATCAACAAACTGAATTGGGTTAAATCTTAGTTCGTAGGACTGTACAATCTTAGTTCTATATAAGCTAGAGTTTTTTACTAGTTTAATCTAGAACTGACTTGGATTTCGAATTGTCCATCCCTAGGACGACCCATATTGTAAAAATTAGAACATCAAACTAGTCCGGGCCTAAATAGTAGTCTATTTGAACAACTCAAAATGACTTAGATTTTAAAAATCATATTTAATGGAAACTTATTGACATTATCAAAACTACAAACTCAAAACCAATTATTTTGAACAGATGTGAACATGTGCCCATTTTTGGACATAAACAGACAATCAAAATTTGATATTATTATGTGTCATATTGTCTTTTATCCTCTTTTTTTTAAATTATAAGTTCCATAAATGGAGGTGGTCAACATGGACAATATGAGATGAATATGTTACTCTCATGGATTGACAATTGCTTTACAAACCTAATCAATTGATAAATAGCATGACATACGGATTAACAAATGCATGAATTATATTGTTAATCTAACAATAAAGCCAGCTTACAAAAGATACAAAAAATAATTTTGGGTAACAATCGAAGTGAAAAGTCTAATAATAAACGTTCATTCTTTCATTTTGCTTGTTTAAAATGTTGACAAACCATGTGTTGAGGATCAGAAATGTTTTGTTATCACTATGGTATAGAAGGAGAGAGAATCAACAAAATAAGCAAGGAAGGAAAATAAACTAGCATTGATGTAGGAGGAAAGAGAATGAGCAAGCTGACATGAATACTGATGTAGAAGGAGAGAGAATAAGCATGCAGACGTTCAGTGATTACTTTATTAGTTTTGACAGTCTAGGAGAAGGACAATATGAAACGAGTGGTTTATATGCATGGCTCACATGCTCGTACACTTGGAAGCCTCACACATGATCATAACTCTCTCTCTATCTCTCTTGATATATATATATATATATATATATATATATATATATATATATATATATATATATATATATATCTGTGTGTGTGTGTATGTGTGTGTCATTCAACATCCTTAAGAGGATTGGTTCTCTGGATTATGGAAATAAGGAAGAGTTGGGTGTAAAGGGTTACATCAATAGAATCTTCCAAAAAGACAAAGAAATCAATGACCACAATCTAAATTTTGTGTTTGAAAAAATAACTAAGAATTGTAAGTTGGAAGAGTTTTAAACTACATATCATTATTTAAATTTTATAATAGAATCTGAGTATCCTAGTCTTACGAACACAACAAAGGATATTGTATGGATCTAGAAGTTCATATACATGGACTCATAGGATATTCCAACCATTAATGACATAGTACAAATACTATGACATAAATGGATCTACCAGTTAGGCAAGGAATATCAAATATGATACTATGACAAATCAATCTCATATGAGATGTCATATAGTAAAGAGATATGAAACATGTAATATATTGACTAGAAGTAATATGTTGCTAACCCGCTAGATAAGCACTAGCACGGCAAAAACATGATAGACATGTTTGAGATCACTAAGAATGAGATTCAATGGTGATTGGATCTAAGTGTAAGAAAAATATTGTTGGTAAGTATGCCCAGAGAGACAATCATACGATGACTGTGATGGAATAACTTATGAACAATTTGATTAATTATAAAGGTAATGTTCTAATTTATTCTATTTCAATTGGTTATGAGATAATGATGAAACATAATGAATGTATAAAGAATGACATTACTCAATGATGTATGAATTTAGGTTGATGGCTTGAACAATGAGATCATATAGATGTCAAAAGTATACACAATCTTGATATGTCCCTAGTTAGATGTTATTGTGGAAGGCTGATAGACAACAATGACACATAAGGCTAGAGTGTGTGTTGGTTGATGACAAAATCTCATCAGTCATGATATGTGATATCAAACCAAACACATAGATACTTATTTAAATAACAGTGTGTCGGATAGATCCACCCCATGAGTGACACATGAAAACCATAACGGGTAGTCAGAATCATCTCTCAGAGTAATGGTGGTGATTGTGGTTCTTAGACCTAACATCACTACACTCATCACATATCATTCAGTGTACTTTAACATCACCCATCATGACTTCGAATAACGGTTACTATAAAAGTGATGCTCGGGTAGATTGTGACATATGAGGATGACTGTGATTTATGTAGATGGTAGTCCCTCATATAGGAGTTTGATATCCAAGACACTTGGTAATTGAGACTAATAAAATCATGTTCATGAACATGTGAATCAATATATGATATTGAGGTCACATATATCTCAAACAGTCTTCTCTGGTTCAAGGAACATGGATTGAATATTGAGAGTATGACAATTACATGCCTCGAGTTCAATCTAGATATCAGTGACAAAGGAATTATATAATCACTATAAAACCAATCACAGATTGTAGGTTGAAGTTGTTCTCCAACTTTCATGATTACTTGGGTAGCAATGATGTGTTGCTATATACCATTCATTGCTTGTGATGTCATAAATTAGTTATGGACATTCATTGCTAACGTAGCTTGGAACCTATAGGATCACACACATGGGATACACTTGAAATAGGAGTTCATTCATGAAAATAGTTTAAAATTGATAACTAAAGAGTTAGGTATTTAATTTATTAACAACGATTGGTTAATTGACTGGTTGGACTCTGAACCGAAAGTTTCAAAGTGTTGAACTGACCGGTTGGAGTGTTAGATCAATTGAAATGACTTCAGAAATTTAGACCATGAACTGACCGGTTCAGGTTGTGAACCAACCATTTGGATTGATCAACTCAATTGCATCAAGGATTTGTACTGACTTCATGTTGAGCATTAATTGAATATTAATTTTCAATACATTTGCAATGGGAAAAATGATGAAATGACCAGTTCAAGGGTCAAACTGACGGCTCACATGCCAAATGATCAGTTCACCTGTGGACCAACCATTTTGCCGCTTGTAAGATGCATATTTTTTTATTTGGTTCCTTCCACTTCCACTCAGACTGGGAACCTTGACCCTAACCCTCCAATAAATAGAGGGGCATGGGGGGCTTCTTAGACACATCAGTTGCCTCTGACAATTTTGGTCTTGTCTGGTTATGGTAATCAAGAGAACCCAAGCAAGTTCTACTCAATAAAGGAAGGGATAGTAAGGGAAACCAATAGTGGAAGAGGTAGTTGGTGCTAGTAAACCAATGAGAAGGGACAACTCCTTCTTTTATGTTTGTCTAGAATGACATGAGCTACTGGTGGTTTGTGTGGACTACTATAGCAGCAAGGAGGCTTTTCCTATCGCTAGGAGGGCAAGGTCAATTGTTGTCTGTGGTGATCAACCACGAGATGCTGATGATGATGTTCGAGTGTGACTTGAGGAGAGGCACATAGTCCTACAAAGATATAGTCACTGGACTTGCTCTAGGACTAGGTATGACCTCATAAACCATCCTTCCCATTATATAGTTAATGATGCAATCATATGTTATAAGAGAATATGGAAGATACAAAAATTATTTTCGTTGCCTATCTGTTGCCACATTTCCCAACATTAGCACCTAGAGACTTGGAGCTCAAAGATAGAGCAGGATAAGATCTGGTTTGGTGCCAACTATAAGATGATCCTCAGACTTATAGACTTAGTTCTATGTTTCAATGTTTAGAACTTTAGAGTAAAGACTCTGTCTCAATATGTTAAGTTGGTTTTCCCTGTGATAGTAATCATGTTCCTTTTGTAAGAACAATTATGAGAATGTTGTATATTTTCAATTTGTATGATTGATTATATTTTTGTTATGGAATCCAATTTTATGTAATGCTCCCTTGAGTACGAGTTATGAATAAATTTGTGTTGCTTCCACTTTGTTCATGTGTGTGTTTAGGGTGGGTGTTACACCTCATGTCGGTCCAGAAAATAATAAGAGAAATAAAAGAAAGTTAAATGAATTTAGTTTGTTTACTAATTTCAGTTATAACTTATCTATTTCTTTGTTGAATGGTTTATAGTTTCTAACTGCCATGCTTATATTCTTTTGAGTTCTGAATTTTACTAATATCATTCAACTATACTATCATGGTTTTCAATTGATATTTCACGCACTGAGCCACTAGCTCATACAATCTACTTAAACATTTTTAAGGCAAGGATCTGACTCGACAAGAGGACTCAAAAATTAGTTATCAACATGAGTAGACCAGCTGAGGTCTCGAGAAGATTTAGATAGAGTATCTAGATGATCGCTTATCCTTCCTCTAGATACTAGGAAAGAGAGAGAGAGAGAGAAATGAGAGAAGAATGTAATAATTTATACTTAACTAATGTTATACAATGACTATATCCTTGAAGTAAAAATCAAGCTTTGTTGTAATATATGATATTTTTTACAAATATATTGTTAATAGTTTAGTTTATTGGTGTTTTGTGAATCCCAATTGATCAAAGAAAAATTTAAGACAATCCCACAAAGCAATTAAAAATTTACAGTTGGTCTAATCCCTTCTTAACGGGTCTAAACCCTGGTTAGTGGGTTTGGGTCATGTCATCAAGAATATAGGTAGGTACACAAGGTTTATATAATTTACAAATTAAATTATGTTACAAGGTTTCTTAAACATAGTTTAATCAAGATTAGTCATAGTATCCACAGGGTACATGTAGATCAAACAAGTATATAATGTCAAGCATTTTATATTATACATATACATACAAGATCAGTACCACTAGTCTGGACAATAGGAGGATAAAGTGTACCTTGACTAGAGCATAAGATTAACCATTGATTTAGAAGACCTCAGTTATCAACTTATCTAGGTCTTGACAATTAAGTCAACAAAGTTATCCTAAGATTACAAGTAAAAGAAAAGGTATCAATACTTGGTCCCATTAATCATCATTAGGATGGTGATGGGTCACCTATTATCATATCTTTCATCATTATTTTCAAATTTTCAACTAGGTCATGCATGTTCCTTGTAATGTTACATCATACAACAATGATTGATTTAGAACCCAGGGTGACATATCACAACTAAGATTAGGGATTCATGATTAGAGTTACATGATCTTAAAAGGTGAATCCTAATATTTGAGTAAGAGGATCCACATAAGCATCCATAATGTCACTGTAAGCCATTTTGAGTCATTTGCATGCAAGATAGTAATCATTAGTGTATAGATTAGAAAAAGATTGATTTCATGTCATAGATACCAATAAGTTACCTATTTGAGTGCATTTATAACATGGATATCTATTACGGAAAGATGCACATAAGATTGGATCTATAGTTATCGACATGCATACTAGATCACATTTCATGTCAAGATTATGTCACTTAGTCATCATTGTGTACAAGATTGAACCATAGTATTTAGGGATACAATGCATATAAGGCTAATGATTTTGAGTTTAGAAACCAGATTTGAGTCACATTGGATAGATAATTGATAAAAGTTCAAGATTTAGAATCATAAATCCTCAACAAAATATATTTAATGATTCAGTTCTTATCAAGTCAAAATATGGTGCAATCATGAAGATGCTTGAATCTTAGTATAACATACATCAAATTTTATTGATTTAGGGTTCCAAAGGTGATTTGAGGCTCATTTGAACAAGATTCAGAATTAAAGAAGTACTATAATGCATAGGAGTTCATATTATGTCATTTAAGCAAGGACATATCATTTAGGGGTGGGAAGGTGGATACTATTTGAAACTTTATGCGTAAAGTTATTTAAGTCATTGATCTTAAGCTAATATCAAGATGTGGAGCATGACATATCAAGATCACACCTTCAATACCATAATCCATCTCAAAAGAATTTCAAAAGTAAACATTTTAGGATTTTAGTGAAATATAAAGTAAATATGGGGTGTGGAAGTATTTATTGAGAAAGACTATAATTTTTCAAACCAAAGGATTGATTTGCAAGACCAAGAAACCAAGGCCAAAGGATGCTCAGAGAGGTGGTGCCCATAGGGACGATGGAGGCAACCACCATAAAAGAAGAAGAAGAAGAAGAAGAAGAAGGTGGAAATGAGTCTATGGCACATGAAAACATGAGGAAAGATATGGGAAAAGAAGAAAATGAGGTGTTAATTTATCCAAAGAGGGTGTAAAGTGGATGGATTGGCTAGAGTAAAAGATTATTGTACCTTGTCTGACACAAGGTAGAAGACAAGCTTGGGGTTGTTAGCTCTGGGTCCATCATGGACTGAAAGTCGATGTAGGGGCAGGGAGGGCAGATCTATGTTTCCAAAATCAATCCCTCTCATTGGCTGAGAGAGTCTCTCATAGATTACTCACTTGTTAAATTCAGTTCAAAATTGTGTTTCTTTGCAAATGTTGTAAAATTTCATATCTCCCAAAATGTAACTCCAATTGAGGTATAATTATCACCTTTAGTTCACAAATATTTTCTACCTCTAATGCAAAATGTTTGGATCTAATATGATAATGTTGAGAGTATTAAAATTTTAAAATTCAAATTAAAAAGTTTAGTTATGCACTCAAGTTTATTCAACTAAGAACATTGTGACATTTAATCAAATCCAATCATCACCTGAGCGTAATATGAATCAAAGTCATCTAATTAAGGGTTAGGGATACTATTGATTATAATTGGGCATCTAGTTCGTCAAGAAGTATATAATTGGAAGAGAGAGAAAACCTAGGTTGTCATAGAGAATTAGTGAACCATTTTAAATGAGGATGTTGTTTGAGTTTTGAGCGGGAAATATTGTGTACTTCTAAGTAAGACTGACAATTCATGTGATAAAGTAGAGGAGAGGTTTTAGTGAAATGAGTGCAAAAGAGGACTCAATGGGGATGTATCATTTGGAAATTGCTAAAACCCCATTGGGTGGATTTTTTGAGAAAAATGAAAATGAAATATTAGTAACTATAATTTTCAACAAACTTAATCTTTTGATAGAGGTATAGATTACTGAACATGTGATTCATGAGTAGTGATGTCTCTGACATGTGCCTATTGGATTAATTCCTCGATAACAAACATTTCCCACCAACCAACTATAGAGATAAGTAAGGGAAGCTTTCCTTCTTTTCACTTTTTTATATCTAACAAAAGAGAAGATGTTGTTGCGATCTAAATCATGCAAGTAAGCGATATTCCACTTGTATTAGAGATGTGCAGTCAATGCTCTTAAGCTTAGATTCATGTCATCTTCATTCCTCCTCAACACTAGTAGAAGTTAAATCCAAAAACTTGCAACATGTTGGATTCATGGACAACATTATTCATTTCACTAATCATTTTATTGAGGAAGATACAATAGAGAACGATAATGGAAGGAAAATTTAGAAGATTCAAGTAAATATCCAAAAAAGAAAAGTGTTACATGAGATGTGTATATTGTGAAAAAAGGAAACTCAAGAGTATAAAAATCTTACTACAACTAAACCTTTAGGAAAAATATGAGAAATGAGGCATGTAACATGCAATGGTATTTACATCAATACCTGAGAAGAAAGCAAAAGGATGGCACTCAAATGTTAATCAACTACATTTAAATATCCAAGGAAAGGAAAGTATGTCAAAATTGTTCTTTATATCAAAATCTACTGAATGTTCATCCACATGAATCAATATGCTTGTGTTCTCTATTATGAAACATGAACAATATATTCTCATTCTAGATTATTTTAAAATAAATAGGCATTGTTATTTGTATAAATGGTATACAACCTCTTCATAGATCTCGAGTAGTTTTTCTACTATCTATAAGAACTTGTTGTTGACGTGATAAGGAGCAGTAAACTGTGGTATTTTTGCAATACATAAATGATTCTTTATATAGAACCTTTGTACATGATGTGGATATGGTGTTTTCTTTTCCTACCATGATATGGTTGTTATTTTATATAAAATACACTATAACCACACCACTACCATCTAATATTGTATTGTACATTTTTCTTTAGAACCATGTACTTAGAACACTGACTTGTGCTAACCCATACTAATTATGTTCATATTGTAGATGGGTAATATATGGAGGGTCTAGGTTGGGAGTATCCCATTGAATATATTAGCGGAAGTAGGATTCATATACCTCAATGTGTAACAATGTCATTTTATTGATCAAGCTTTGTAATATATATTGAAAACATTGTAATAAAAATATTTGAGTGTTTGGTACTTATTTTTATTTGTACACGCTAAATGATGCTAACTAGGTAACTCTCACTCCTGATGTTTGACAAGAATAAGTGGGGCCTGAAAAGAAAATATTTGGGTTTCCAATTGGAGTTCAAATCAGACATTACATACAAGAATGTTACGTTAAGACCAAATTATGTCCCTTAAATAGGAGTCGATTCGACCCATTAAGTGTGCATTGCACCCACATGGTGGCCTCCCAATTTCATCACTATAGGCTACAACTAATATTCATCGCCACAATGGCTAGGATGCACTCTTAGGTGGGGAACGTCTTCGACGGGGATGCATTTCCCTCTGTAGAGGAAACATATCATTGTATCCTGTGACATTAATGTATCCCAACGTAGTATGTATTGATCCAACAAAAAGTGGCATTTTGAGAAGTTAGTGTGAAAAGTATCATATTATATATTACTAGTTAACACACACGTGCACATCCACGTGCCCCATTGAACTATAACCAAGTCATTAATATTTAATGATACGTTATAAGTAACTTGAAGCTAAGGTAAAAAAATGAAGATGAAGCATGTAATGATATTAAAGAAAGCTCCGTTTGATGTTATTTAATTGTCCCAAAATTTATTGATGATCAAAGTCATAGTAATAGGTAAAACATTTTGGTAATTATAGACAAATCCCCTACGAGA
The DNA here is from genome assembly GCA_963693085.1 of Alisma plantago-aquatica. Lineage (NCBI taxonomy): Eukaryota > Viridiplantae > Streptophyta > Magnoliopsida > Alismatales > Alismataceae > Alisma > Alisma plantago-aquatica. The sequence goes on from OY856414.1 coordinate 367,571,301, forward strand.
TATATATGAATTATGAACAACCCATATTTTTCTTTAAAAATGAACAAATATAGATTTGTATAATGAATTGTCGAATTGGTGTGGGATTTTATCACACTAACAAACTCACTCGGGATTGAAATCCCCAAGCTTTTACCAAAACTAATGTGCAATAATACCACCCGCAAGCGGACGAGTCTTATCACAGTATAGTTAAAGATCAAACCCAAAGGACATCGTTTTTAAGAATCCTTGTCAGTTGAATGTAGCTCATAGTAAGACTAATATTTAAAACAATTGATTTGGTTGTGGTTAATTAAACTAAATGCTGGAAATTAAAAGCTGAATTAAAGTTGGATTAAGATCAAATGATATGGAATCGCTAGGATGGTATCGGGTTTCACCTCCACTACACATGCAAACATGTACGAATGTCAAACATCCATGCAAGATATAACTATCCAAATAGAGCTGCTGCAAAACCCCCCATACAGACGTTAGGTTTGCGTAAGCATCACCTTAGGCATCAGATGTCTCGTCACCATCCGAATCACTTACTTATGGCTCTGAAGATACAGAAATACAATGAAGGTTTTGGGCCCCCTATACAGGCGTTAGGCACACAGAAGCATCACCAAAGGCAAATGGCTCATCCCCTCACGGATCATACACTTACGACCTCAAAGAAATCTCATTCTATTTCTAGTTTGGGAGTCAACCGCATTAATCGATAAGCAAGCAGGTGGTTAATATAGGAGTAAACATTGATGGTTAACAAGAAGATACAAAATCCAACTAAGGTCGTGAACCCCCTATACAGGCGTTAGGTGCACAGAAGTGTAACCGCAGGCTAGATGGCTCGTCCCCTCGTAGATCATACACTAACGAACTCAAGGAATCCCATTCTATTTCTAGTTTGGGAGTCAACTTGTTAAACGACATTCAATCCTAAATATAGAAGTTCACACAACATAGGAAGAATAAAGATGAAAGCAAGAAATTAATCTAACTACGAACATAATGATTAACAACGAAATGAAAAGTTATATACATTGCCATGGAATGCTTAACAAAAGAACATATTTGCATGGGCAGTGGGGTTAGTCCCCACACCCCAGCGAAAAAGAACTACTCACTCATGATGCGAGAAACAAGAAGAACAAGAAAGAGAGAGATATCCGCCATGAGCACGATGCAGAAGGTAGTCGCAGCTCAGTGAAGATGATGTGGTCTTCTGCGTCGTGTCGGGGAAGATCTGGACGCAGAACGAGAGATGCCAAGACAGACTGGATATTCTCTCTCGCTCCCTCTTCCATCTCTTCTCGATCTACTTGATTGTATCACAGACAGTAGGTGCTGGATATGGATAATACCTATGTATAGGAAGCCTGTCGGCATCCCGAAACTGATTCCAATTGAGGACCCTTGCATTCCTATTTATAGGCTCAGATGGGGTCTTCACATTTTCTGCATAGACCTGCTCCAAACGGTTTGGAGCAAACAATTTTGGGAACGACTGGCCTTTCGGTCTTGAGTCTGTATGGCGCCAATCGGTCATGAGGGCAAACGGTCTTGGGACCGAATGGCTCTAAACGGTCTTGGGACCGAATGGCTCCAAACTGTCTTGGGACCGAATGGCTCCAAACGGTCTTGGGACCGAATGGCTCCAAACAGTCTTGGGACCGAATGGTCTGTGCTTGCGTGTCCCAAACGGTCTTCATCCAAATGGTCTCGGATCTTTGTTGTACAAATGGTTTGGCGATGCAAATGGTCTTGAAGAACGATGAGTTTCAAACGGTCTCTGCGTTGAAGTTCAACTAGTCTTCACGTCGATTTCCAAATGGTCTGTGTGATCAATCAATGCCTCACGATATCAAGACTGTGAGGGCTTCTTTGCGATGAGCACAGAGTGAGAGAGGTAGTGTTGCAGGTAGCGTTTAGAGTTGCTAAAGGTAGAAGGAAGCGGAGATGTAGGTGCCGACACTGCTGTTGGTGGAGGAAGGGAAAGCAAGAGGAGGGGAAGCATTCCCAAAGCTGCTGAGTTGCCCAAACGGTTTTGAGTAGGTTGCTCAACCGATCTTGAAGACCGTATGGAGTTAGAAACCGATTGGATGAGACCGATCGGTCAAGACCGAATGTTCAGGACCAAGGGTGAGTGAAGGTGGGACCTGGATGATTGTTCAACTTCATCAAGACCTACATCAAATCAACATAAATTCAATTCAATTGGATAAATTAAGTAGTTTTGCACATTTTGTCATTTAGTAAGTGAAATTAAAAGCATTGAGTCAAATTTGACCCAAGATGGTAATTGAAATTCTTAATGAATATGCATTCATCAAAATACCCCAAACTTAAATGTTTCTCATCCTTGAGTAACACAAAATCTGAAACAGTAGCCAAATGAATACTTTCAATTCGTGTGTTTGCCTCATCTTCACATCACGACTATTTTCTTTCTGCTTAGTATGACTCAGTATCTCAACCTCCTGAGACCACTGAACACATCTTACCATATCTTCGTTCCTGAGTTTGCTTTCCAATATCACTTCCTCCTCACTTTTTCCAACAACAAGCAAGTCAAAGAGTTTTGTAAGAATCCAAAGTCACCCACAGAACAACAAGTGTGCATCTGATTTGACACTGGTGTATTTCAGAGTAGTGGAGGCTTTTATTGTGCCTTTAGGTAGAAAAAGGGAGTGAAGGGTGGTAGCGAAGGAAGAAGTAAATCTTTCCTCTATTCGACTCGATATTTTTATTATTTTTTGCAATTTCATTTATTGCATTTTTTGTGTGAATCTCTCCTCTATTCGAATTGAGATTGCATTTATTTTTGTGTGCGCTTTGGCATCTTTTTGTTTGCAAATCTCTCCTCTATTCGACTCGAGATTGCATTTCTTTTTGTGGTATGCCCCTATTAATTTGCGAGGATTATGGAAGAAACGGATATAGAGGGAAGTGGCGTGCCACCCCGAACTTAGGGTTTGGCACTATATTGGCTATTTTTGTTTCTTTTTTATGGATGGAGGGGTACGAAGATGATAGAAGAAGTGTAGAAGAGAGTTTAGATCAGAATGCAACTTGATTTACAATTTCATGCATCAGGTCGTTCTCTTTATCATACTCTGCTCAGATAATGACTTGATGAGGATCTGGTGGGGATTCCATGTTATTGTTCCACTAGTCAGTTAGGAAGCACGACGTGTTTGATCCCTATCCGTCTGACAACCACTTGTCATTTTTGCATAAGTATCATGATGTTATGATTCATAAGCTTCACAAGATGATTTCAATCAAAAGGCTAGTTTTCAGAATAAAGTCCTTTTGAGGATCTACTTTGTATAAGGAGGGTATAATGATAAAGGCATAAAAATTGAAAAAATGTCAAAATTTCATCAAATATATGTTCAAAATTCTTTTGAAAACTTTAAAATTTTGAAAATTTTATTTGAAAATTTTGAAAAGTTAGGTCAAAAATGATTTAAAAAAATAAGGTCAAAAATGTGACGATGAAATCTTAAGTGTAATTTAGATGGGTGAAGGTGGAAAGTAAGATACATAACACCCACCCTCCACCCCAAACTTAGAAATTTGCTCATCCTGAGCAAACTCTAAATCCGAGATGGAGGGGAAAGTTCATGCATTTTGGACCACTGGATGTGGTTGCGTTCCAATCAGTGTGTTTCCTCCATCTAAAAATCTCAAACAAAAAGATCATTTAGAACTCAAAGTAACATCTCGCGATGCAATTTTTATTTAGTGCAAAAAAACAGAATTGAGTAAATTTTCTAATTCAAAGTTAAAACGAATTTTATTTATCGGGTTGCCTCCCGACAAGGGCCTTTGTTTTATGTCGATGGCTCGACGTGATATCTTCAACTTCATGGTGGTTCCTTTGGATTGGAGAGATCTATTGTTGCTTCGGTGCTTATGTCAGCTTTGGTGAAATATGTTTTCAAACGTTGACATTTGCCACGAATTCACCCAAATTTTCACTCCATAAAGAGAAATCACCATGTGGGGAGATGCTTTTGACAATGTACGGTCTAGACCAGTGAGAGCGGATTTTCCCTGGGAATAACTTTAACCTTGAGTTAAATAGTAGAACTTGGTCTCCCACTTGTATATCTTTTCTTTTCAAATGACCATCATGCTAAAGTTTGGTGTGTTCTTTGTAGATTCATGCATTCTCATAAGATGTCATCATGAGTTCGTCCAACTCTTGGAGTTGCAGGATCCTAGCTTGGCATGCTTCCTTCATATCAAAATTCAGTTGTTTTATTGCCCACCATGCCTTGTGTTCCAATTTGACTGGCAGGTGGCAAGCCTTTCCATATATTAATCGAAAAGGTGTAGTCCTGAGGGGAGTTTTATAAGCATCTCGATAGGCCCATAATGCGTTGTTGATTTTCACTGACCAATCTTTCCGATTGTGGCCTACTGTCTTTTCCAAGATACTCTTGAGTTGACGATTAGAAACCTCCACCGGTCCACTTGTCTGTGGATGGTAAGGTGAGGCTACCTTGTGAGTAACACCATACTTTCTTAGCAATGCTTCAAAGCTTCTTTCGAGAAAATGGGAACCTCCGTCGGATATCACAGTGCATGGGACACCAAAATGGGGAAAAATAATATCATTGAATAATTTGATGACTGGTTTAGAATCACTAGTGATGGTTGGTATGGCTTCAACCCATTTTATGTATGAAAATCCATGAGAAGATGGGAATGGACCCATGTAGTCCACCCCCAAGCTTCGAATATCTCTACTTCTTGCCATAGATTTAGCGGCATCTCATCTCTCTTTGTTATATTGCCAGATCTTTGACATTTGTCACATGATAGGACAAAGTCGTAGGAATCTTTGGATATGGTTGGCCAGAAGAATCCACATTGCAAAACCTTCAAGGTAGTCTTTTTAGAGCTCATATAGACATTGCAAAACCTCCCACTGGTCCTGAGTGACATTGTTCCAAAATAAGTTGAGCTTCTTCTTCGACGATACATCGTCTATATAGACCATCAACACATAGTTTGAAAAGGTATGGCTCATCCCAGTAGTACTGCTTCACAACATGCATAAATTTCTTCACTGTATTTCCGGTGCATTGAGGATGAATAACCCCAGTAACGAGGTAGTTCACAAAATCTGAGTACCACTGTATAGCTTCTGAGACCTTCATTAGTTGGTCATCTGGAAGGGAATCATTAATTGGGATCTTCTCTGTATCCAGAGTGTGGATGCGACTGAGGTGGTCTGCTACCACATTCTCTATACCCTTTTTATCTCTTATCTCTAGATCAAATTCTTATAGGAGAAGAATCCATCTAATTAACCTAGGTTTTGCATCTTTCTTTTCTAGAAGGTAACGAATGGCAGCGTGATCTGTGTAGACAATGACCCTTGAACCAATTAGGTAGGATCTAAACTTGTCAAAGGCATACACGACTGCTAGAAGTTCTTTCTCAGTAGTAGCATAATTCCTCTGAGCTTCATCGAGGGTCTTCGATGCATAATAGATCACATAATGTTTCTTTTCTATACATTGGCCCAAGACAACACCTACAACATAATCGCTTGCATCACACATAATTTTAAAAGGGTGGTCCCAATCGAGAGCTCTGATGATGGGTGTATTAGTAAGGGCATGTTTCAGTTTATTGAAACTTTTAACACATTCTTCGTTAAACTTGAATTCAGCATCCTTTAGTAACAAATTTGTCATTGGCTTGGTTATCTTTGAGAAGTCCTTTATAAAATATCTATAGAATCCTGCATGGCCTAGGAATGATCAAACTTCCTTTACATTGATAGGGATAGAGAGCTTGGAAATTACTTCAGTCTTGGCCTTATCTACTTCAATACCTCAATTACTGACCCTATGGCCCAGGACAATGCCTTCCCTCACCATGAAATGACACTTCGCCCAATTCATCACAAGATGTGCTTCTTCACATCGTTTGAGGACCAGGGAGAGGTATTTTAGACATGAATCGAATGAATCTCTATATCCAAAAAAATCATCCATGAAAACTTCCATAATGGTTTCAGTGAGACTGGAAAATATGGCAGCCATGCAACGCTGGAAAGTTGTGGGTGCATTGCAGAGGCCGAACGGCATTCTTCTGAATGCGAATGTTCCGAATGGGCATGTGAAAGTGGTTTTCTCCTGGTCATCTGGATGTATAGGTATTTAGTAGAATCCAAAGTAACCATCGAGATAACAAAATTATTCTTGATGAGCCAGCCGCTCTAGTACTTGATTGAGAAATGGCATTGGAAAGTGATCCTTTCGAGTTGCCTTGTTCAACTTCCTATAACCAATGCACATCCTCCACCCTGTGACTGTTCAGGTGGGGATGAGTTCATAGTTTTCATTTCGTATTACAGTTGTTCCACCTTTCTTCGGGACTACATGCACTGGGCTCACCCATGGTGAGTCTGATATTGGATAGATAATTCTAGCGATGAGTAGTTTAATGACCTCTTTACGGACTACCTCCTTCATATTTGGATTCAGTTTCCATTGATGTTCAATGGTTGGCTTGTGATCTTCCATCATAGGGATCTTGTGCATACACAGTGCTTGACTAAACCCAGTGAGGTCATTCATTTTGTAGTCAATTTCTTTCTTCCTCTCCTTCAATTCTTTCAGAAGTTTATCTTCTTATTCGATCGTAAGATCGGAATTTATTATTACCGGACAAATCTTGAGGTTATCCAAAAACACATACTTTAGTCCCTCGGGCAGGGGCTTCATCTCTGGAGTTTCTGGTTTTTTGCATGTTTCTCCAGTAACTTCCACCGCTTCGAGTTCCTCACACGTAATTTCAATATCTTCTTTTACAGAGTCGAGGGATTCGATGCAATCCTTTACTTGTTCGTCAATAGGTTCATCAACTGATGGATCCGTTAGAGGGACTTCTAATGGATCGTCTGATCCATGATTCTCTTGAGTCAGAAGTGATATCTGCTCTATGCAATCAATCAGATAGACTTCTTCTTGCATACTTGGTCTTGTCATGCTTTCAAAATCTTTAAATTCGAGTGTTTCCTTTCCTAATCTAAGAAGCAAGGTTCCTGCTTCAACGTCAATTAGAACTCTTGCAGTGGCAAGGAATGGATGTCCAAAGATGAGAGGATATCTGGTGTCTTATTTTATGTCCATGATGACAAAGTCACACGAAACATAGGAATCTTTTCCTACCTTGACAGGTACATCCTCAATAATTCCTAACATGCATTTTATCGAGTTGTCTGTGAGTTGTATGGTCATGCCAGTTGGAAGAATTTCAGCAAACCCTAGCCTTTTGCAAAGGCTGAGTGGCATGATGGAGATGCTAGCACCAAGATTCGCCTATCCTTTCTTGCATGAAGAATCATCAATATGGTAGGAAATCCCAAAAGATCCTGGATTTTTCTGCTTCTTTGGCATCTTATTCTGAATGATATCCGAAGTGGTTTTAGCTAACTTGACTGTCTCATATTCTTCAATTATATATTTCCTAGTCAGAAGTGACTTTAAGTATTTTGTCCAGGCTGGTATCTTAGCCAGCACATCCAAAAAGGGTATGTCAACATGAAGTTTCTTCATAGATTCTTTAAACTTATTAAACCGAGTGTCAAGCTTGGTTTGCCTTAAATGAGCAGGGAAAGAGATACGAGGCTTGTATACAGGGATATCAGGTTCTCGTGTTTCAGTTTCTTCCTCAATTGGTTTCTCAGTATTTTCCTTGTCTGTCTTATCATCAATTACTGGTTCTTTCGGTTGAGATTCCGGTGTTGTTGAGTCTTGAATGATCACATGCTCATCCTCATTTGTAATAACCACAAGTGGTTTGACAGGAGGATCAGAATAGTCTTTTCCTGACCTGGTGGTGACTGCCTTCAATTGTTTAGGATACTTAGGATTATTCTCGGGTTGGCTAGCAAAAACCCCAATTGGTGGCTTGATGCTAGCTGCAAGTTGGGCTAGTTGGGATTCAATAGCCTTCTGTTGAGCTTGTTGGTTAGCTATCATAGTTTGCTGACTTTGCAACATCTTTTCAATGGTTGATAGCTTGTCATCAAGTGGTATGGGACTTGCTTGTTGTCCTTGTTGTTGATAAGGAACTTGGTTAAGACTCTGGTACTGGGAATTGTTTTGATAATTATTGAAGTTCCTATTCTGGAAGTTTCCCTTGAAATTTCTTTGATTTCCAAAATTTTGTTGTTGATTATACTAAAACCTGGTGGGCCTTGTGGTTGGTTGTTCGAACCAAATTGATGTGAGTTCACTGCTCCAGAGGGGTTTCCATATTGAAATCCTGGATGATTCCTATTCTGATTCAGATTGTAGTAACTTTGACCAGGGATGGTATTAACAACATTAAGATTTTCCATTTGACTATTATCTCCTTGTCCACATACATTTCTTAGAACAACATCATAGAGAACATTGCATGCTAAAGTGGAATGATCTGTTCCCTTACATGCTTCACAAAATAGGGAGGCAGACCTGACCTGTTCTTGTTGTTGAGTGGGCGAACATCCTCTTCCAATTGCAGCAAGAGATGATTCAATATGGTCTTTCTTGGCAACTAAGAGTTTTAGGGTTTTAGCGATAGACTTGTAATCAGGAGTAGCTTCAGCCATAGCTACTTTCAAGACCCCTTTACCTACATATCTACCCCAATTAGTTTGATTTTCAGCTCCAAGGGTTACAACCCTCCATGCGTTGTCATAACTTTGACGCATGAAGTTTCCTCCAGATGAGGAGTCTAAGAATCTCTTGATATCGTCGTCTACACCCCTATAGAAAATTTTGATGAGTTGATTCTTAGGAATTCCATGGTGTGGACACTTGCGTAGAATCTCTTTGTATCTATCCCATGCTTCAACAAGAGTTTCTCCAGGGACTTGGGTGAAATTTGTTATTCATCCCCTAATTTCATAGGTGAGAGAAGGAGGGTAGAACTTCTCCAGAAATACATTTTGAAGTTGTTCCCAAGTGGTGATGGGTTCACTTTGCAATGAATTGTACCAACTTATTGCTCTATCAGCAAGTGAATACTTCAAGAGACGGAGTTGAATGGCATCATCAGATACTCCATTTTGCTTTGTCATGGCACATAGATCAATAAACCTCACAAGATTTTCCTGACTATCCTCTCCTTATTTTCCATAGAATGGGCTGTTTTGAAGCAATGTGATCCAATGTGCCCTAATCTCTAAATTGGCAGCATTGATGGGAGGAGGTTGCACTGGGTGGTGAACATTAGTAGCTTTGGGGATTGAGAACTCTCTAAGGTCCTTTTGTAGTTCTGCTGCTTGTACCACTTATTGTGTTGCTTGAATTTCTTCTTGAACCGCAGCTCTAACTTCTTGAGCCACCCTTCGAGCTATCTCCTCTTCTTGAGCCATTCTTTCTTAGTTTTCTCTATTTTGTCAGTGGAAGGTTCTGTCAATCTCCGAATCAAAACTGGTGGTGAGTCTGGGACTGTTCAAATGGTGCATGCAGTAGTCCTTCTTGAAGTACTTGAAATAAAAGAGATTTGAAGTAGATTGATGGAGTAGAGAGAAATTCAAGTTGATGATCAATGGTTTCAAAAGGAAAAAGTAAAATCCTAGATTAGCCTTAAAAGAACTAGATTTGATTAACTGATTCCATTGTCCCCAGCAACGGCACTAGAATTTGACGTGGGATTTTATCGCACTAACAAACTCACTCGGGGTTGAAATCCCCCAGCTTTTACCAAAACTAATGTGAAATAATACCACCCGTAAGCGGACGAGTCTTATCACAGTATAGTTAAGGATCGAACCCAAAGGACAACATTTTTAAGAATCATTGTCAGTTGAATCTAACTCTTAGTAAGACTAATATTTAAAATGATTGATTTGGTTGTGGTTAATTAAACTAAATGCAGGAAAGTAAAAGTTGAATGAAAGTTGGATTAAGATCAAATGATATGGAATCATTGGGATGGTATCGGGTTTCACCTCCACTACACATGCAAACACGTCCGAACGTCAAACATCTAGGCAAGATATAACTATCCAAATAGAGCTAGTGCAAAACCCCCCATACAGGCATTAGGTTTGTGTAAGCATCACCTTAGGCATCAGATGTCTCATCACCATCTGGATCACTTACTTATGACTCTGAAGATATAGAAATCCAATGAAGGTTGTGGGCCCCCTATACAGGCATTAGGCACGCAGAAGAGACACCAAAGGCTAGATGGCTTGACCCCTCACAGATCTTATACTTATGACCTTGAAGAAATCCCATTCTATTTCTAGTCTGGGAGTCAACCACATTAATCGATAAGCAAGCAGGTGGTTAATATACGAGCAAACATCGATGGTTAACAAGAATATACACAATCCAACTAAGGTCGTCAACCCCCTATATAGGCGTTAGGTGCATAGAAGCATCACCGTAGGCTAGATGGCTCGTCCCCTCACAGATCATACACTTACAACCTCAAGGAATCCCATTCTATTTCTAGTTTGGGAGTCGACTTGTTAAACGACATTCAATCCTACATATAGAAGTTCTCACAACATAGGAAGAACAAAGATGAAAGCAAGCAATTAATCTAACTACGAACATAATGATTAACAACGAAATGAGAAGGTATATACATTGCCATGGAAACCTTAACAAAAGAACATGTTTGCATGGGCAGCGTGGTTAGTCCACGCACCCCAGTGAAAAGGAACTACTCGCTCATGATGCGAGAAACAAGAAGAACATGAAAGAGAGAGAAATCCACCATGATCATGATGCAGAAGGTAGTCGTAGCTCGGTGAAGGTGATGCGGTCTTCTGCGTCATGTCGGGGTAGATCTGGACACAAAACGGGAGATGCCAAGACAGACCGGATAGTCTCTCTCACTCCATCTTCCTTCTCTTCTCGGTCTACTTGATTGCAGCACAGGAAGTAGGTGGAGTGAAACTGGCGTGGACGGAACTGGATCTGGATCAGACCTGTGTACAGACAAGCTATCGACATCCCGAAACTGATTCCAATTGAGGACTCTTGCATTCCTATTTATACGCTCGGATGGGGTCTTCACCTTTTCTTCATAGACCTTCTCCAAACGGTTTGGAGCAAATGATTTTGGGAATGACTGGCCTATCGGTCTTGAGTCTGTATGGCGCCAATCGTTCATGAGGGCAAACGGTCTTGGGACTGTATGGCTCCAAATAGTCTTGGGACCGAATGGCTCCAAACGGTCTTGGGACTGAATGGCTCCAAATGGTCTTGGGACCGAATGGTCTGTTGATTCAGCCCTATTTTAGGGTTTTATCTTGTGTCATTTTGCATTTCAGCCACATCTATACTTGTTAGATTACATGTTATTTCCCTCAATATGTGTTTTATTGTCAAAATAACTTATGGATGGTTTTTGCATGTTTTATAGGTACTTTGGCCACTACTTGATGGATTGGAAAGAAGATGGTTGAATTTAGGGTTTCTGTAGGCTTGGAGGAGCCCAAAATGAGGCCGAAACCACGCCCAACCTACCCCAAGTGGTCAAAGAAGGTTTTGAAGCAATACCCTCCATGGATGGCTAAGTTCAACACTCAAATGCAGGGGAAGGACCCCAACACGGCCGTGCTACCATGGAATGGCCGTGCTGGGACATGCCCCAAGCAGCAGAATCATCAAAAATTGACCCAGTTGGCCAGAACGGCCGTGTTACCAAGAATGGCCGTTTTGGCAGTTCCCAGCACGGCCGTGCTGGCCAGCACGGCCGTGCCACCAGTCCCAGAAATTCAAAATTCCCCTATTCAATCCATTTTCTCACCACGGCCGTTCCCATCCACCATAGCCGTGCTACCCATTGCCCAACACGGCCGTGCAGCCCAGCACGGTCGTGCTACACATAATTTTACCCGATTTTCCCACTGTTTTCCCCATTTTGCCCCAAACTTAACCCTAGACCCCATAGATCCCTATATAAGCCCTAGTGGCGACTGAGGGTCGAGGTTGGCTGCTTAGAACCTCATTTTCACCCCCTTGTCACATCCACTCCATTCCACCTCACCTCTACCTCAAATCCACTCCATTTCACCATTTCCACCACATAACCCCCAATATCTAAGCCTTCCATCCACTTCCCACCACCATTTTACTCCATTACATCTAAGAAGAAGGAGGAGGATGACCTTACAGCTGCTGGAGAGGAGGAGTCCTTCATCTACACCAAGCTCCATGGCTACTTCTTCCTCTATCTTCTCTCTTTTTGTATTTTCCATTTCTATGAGTAGCTAGGCCCCTGTGGGTGGGCTGTTTGGGGGGAAATATGTTACTTTGATACCATGTTGGGGGAAAATGACATGTAAACTTTGTAATTTCATTTTTTAATGATTATATTCTATTTCTATCTCATTCTCCATGGATTGCTTGTTGGTTTTTGTGTGAAATCACCTAGGAATTTAGGCAAATTGCTTATATGTGTGAATTTTGGGATTTTCCCCTAGGTCTAATTCTTGGATCCCTAGGTAGTTCTTTAATTGTTCTTTTTCTTCTCTATTTCCTGCCTTAGTGTAAATTGCCTTTTCCTACCTAGCTTAATCTTTCCTTGCTTGCTTAGTCTTAATTCAGTCTAGGGTTAACGTAGATATCATTCTTGCCTTTAATTCCTCACTTGTTCATAGTAGTTTAACAATCAAAACCACCTTCAAACCCTTAACCCCAGTCTCCGTGGTAGGAATCTATCCAAACTAACCTAGCTCTAGTACCCCCTCTTTTCCCTGTGGATCGACCCTATACTTGCCACCTTCCTATACTACGACACAACCCCGTGCGCTTGTGGGTGTAGTTGTTTTAGTAGAAGTAGGTGTGTTAGTTAGGTTTATAAATTTTGAAAGTGAATCCACTGTGTGTTACGACCTTGTGGGGCGCATCTAGTCGGGTCAAACCGGCTAGTGTGTTGCACCTCTAGCGGAATCGCACCAAGCTTTCTGGTGCTGTTGCCGGGGATTAGAGGCACTCAGCCTAGCTAGTTAGTTTTGCTTTGACTTTTCCTACTGCCCTCACCATTGCTATTCTTTATTCATTTTTCTTAACATTTCTTGTTTATATTGGTTTACTAACTTGCTTTCTTTTTTTTGGTTGTGCTTTGTGCATGTGACAAGCCATTCGGGAGGAAACAAGATGGAAGACCAAAGTGCACCTCACAAGCCGCTTCAAGACTACTTCATGCCTAGCAACTACAAATCGCCAATTGCTAACAGGGTTGATCAAATGCCAGGGGAGAAATTCTCTATTCCTCCAGGTCTTCTTGGGCTCCTGCCCATCTTCTATGGATCAGAGAGTGAGAACCCCTACAAGCACTTGGACTCCTTTCTTGAAGTATGCTCCACCTTCAGGACGTCGACGGCTAGTGATGATACAATTCAGTTGACCTTGTTCTCTTTCTCCCTAAAAGATAGATCTAAAGACTGGTATGACTCAAGAAGGGACATTATGAGTTGGGAAACGATGAAGAATGCTTTCTCGAGACAGTTCTACTCTATTGCAAGGTTGACACAGATGCGGCATGCCGTGACAAGTTTTAGTCAAATGGGAGATGAGCAGTTTCATAATGCATGGGAGAGATTCAAGAAGCTGTTGAGAGAGTGTCCTCACCATGAGATCCCTTTGTGGCAGCTAGTTCAATCATTCTACTCTGGTTTGTCTCTAAAGGACCAAGACACAATGGACTCTTCTTGTGGAGGAGTTTTCATGGCTAGGCCACCTGAGGAGATATGGCCTTTGTTTGAGAAGTTGGCTGAAGGATCAAGAATTCGAGCTTCTAGCATGATGAATGAAAGAGGGTATGCCTTTGGTGTGACACCCCCTACTCATGATGACTCAAGCCCGCAAGTGATGAAGATTATTGGTGACATGGTGAACTTCATGAAGAACCAGGTGACAAATGCTCCTTGCCTCCCAGTCAATTCTATTGAGTTCTATGGGGAAGAAAAGAAGACACCTCACTCCTATAGCTACCAGGAACCACAAAGTCCCACATACAACTCAAGGTTTGAGGAAGAGGTTCTTTCTAGATTGAGAGTGTTTGATGATGTTCAAAGGGATGTTGTAAGGTTAGAAGAGAGAATAGAGAAACTATCTTCTATAATCGCTCTCCAAGAGGAAAAATTGTCTTCAAGACCCATCGTGAGCCACCATGAAGCAAGTGGACCCATGCCCTCTTCACAAGTTTTCTACAATCCACCCCCCATGCAAGTGCATCCCATTCACTCCTTCCAAGGCTATCCCCAGCCATACACTCCTCCACCACCTCCACCACCTCAATTTTCCCAAAACTTCACTTTCCAACCCTAATTCTCTCCTCCCCCTCAATCCTCTTCTCCACCTCAGTTTCAACCCCAAGTGTCACCCCCACCTCCTCCACATCCACAACATGCTCCCTCTCCCCATCATGAGCAAGGTAGTGCTGTGACAGTTCTAAGGAGTGGGAAAACTCTTGAGCAGCCCGCAAGTCAAAGAACGATTGATAAAGCAAAGCAAAGGCAACCAAGTGGTGATACCATGATTGATATTGTTGAAGATGATGTTGTGATACTGCATTTTGAGTTTGGGATTCCATGTGATCCGCCACATACCCCTTTTGCAGGTCCTACCATCTCTAGCGTTCCGCCTCATGTTCATGTAAGTGTGGAAAAAACTAGTGATCCTCCATTTGTAGAAGCACTAGATGAGCCACCGGAATTGAAAATGAGGCAAAAGCACAATGTTGATATTCTTGAGGTGTTTCGCAAAGTAAAGGTGAACATTCCACTTTTGGATGCTATCAAGCAAATCCCATCATATGCCAAGTTCCTCAAGAACCTATGCACTATGAAAAGAAGGTCAACGGGGAGGATTCCAAAGAAGGTGAGACTGAATGAACAAGTGAGCTCCATCATACAACACTCACTTCCCGTGAAGAGAAAGGACCCAGGAGCCCCACTCATACCTAGTTACATAGGGGGACATCGCATAGACAGGTCCTTACTTGATTTGGGATCTAGTGTGAATTTGATGTCATATCATGTCTATATTGAGCTGGGCTTAGGCAAGTTGAAGCCGGCACATTGCACTCTCTAGTTGGAAGATAGATCCATAAAAGTGCCTAGAGGTAGAGTGGATGATGTCTTGGTAATGATAGACAAGGAAAAAGGTGCGGTGTTCCTGACAGATTTCATTGTATTTGATATGGAGCCGGAGGATAGGAAGATTCCCATCATCTTGGGGAGGCCGTTCTTATCTACAGCTGATGCCGACATTCATGTACGTAGTGGCACCATGACAGTCTCATTTATGGACATGAAGATCAACATCAACATGTACAGGACCCCAACCCTGCGAGTCCGAGATAGGGATATTGGACATGATCACTTCACAAGTCCAAATGGGCAATTGAGAGAAGGACATCAAGGTGAAGAAGTTAATGATGATTATTGTGATCAAAGGGATGAGGAAAATAGATTGAGTGTAAAGGAAGGATGCATGTTTTGCAAGAATGTACACATGAGAATGCCAAATGGATGAATTTTGAAGATTCACCAAGAAGCCTAGCTGAAGGAAAGAAACTTAGCGCTTGTGGGAGGCAACCCACATAGGTTTGGGAAATTTTGACCCAACCTTCAATTTTTGATACAATTGCTTTGTTTTTACACTTTCCAAGAAAGCACACACACACTTGTGTTTAATAGTTTTTGTCTAGTTTTAAGATGTGCAGGTGGTAACAGGGTGAAATGAAGGAAATTTGAGTACAATTGAGAGAAGGATTCAAAGAAAAATCACTTTGGGTCAAGGTTTTGAGTGTTTGATGTTCCTCATTTTGAGAGTAGAAACTACAGGGACCACCACGGTCGTGGCACATCAATACGACCGTGGTCATTTGCATGAAAAACACACCAAGTCCCTGGATTCAAAAGCAAAATTGAGAAAAGCTGATAAAGGACTGCACCATGGCCGTGCCAAGCAGCACGGCCATGCAACCTGAAGCCACCACGGCCGTGCTGCACTGCACGACCGTGCTGCAGACCAATTTCATCCAGTGAATGTAGATTAGTGCGGCACCTACTACGCATATCCTCCACCACAGGAAGGAACACCGCCGGAGCCTCTAGAGAGCCATGATCGTCTACCCTATCATCCTAAACTCTAGGATCATGCTGAGGACAACATGATTCAAAAGTTTGGGTTGGTAGGGCTGGAATGCCCTTGTTTCACTTTGCATTTCACCTGCCACATCCACTTTTGTTTTCTTGTTTTTGATATCTACCTTAGTCATATTTACTACTTTGCATACCTACATGCCATGTCGTTTACTTTCCTGCCATTTTTGCGTAATTTTCAAAAAAATTGCTCTTTCTGCCACGCCTTGCATATCATGTATAATCTTGGTAATTTCTGCAAGTTTTAGCTAGGATTTTCTTGTTTGTTGTTTTAAGTTCAATAATTTAGGCTTAGATGTGATTGGAGGCAACTTGGCACCATTTTCGCCAATTTTGCCCAAATTTGAGATTTCTTGTCTAAATAGTGTGTTTTGACCCAATCTCTACTGTTATGAGTAAAAATGATGGCCTTTGACAAATGCAAGTGAATTACCATTATTTGTTGCTAAGTGGTATCAATGTTTGACTTTTTACATGTGCATCACCTCTCTTAGGATTGTGATTGTTTTGGTTGAATTGTGAAATTGAGCAAGCTTTGAATGCTTAGTGTTTGTGGAATCACTTGTTGGATATATCAATTTCATCTTGTTCATTCATGTGGTGTGATATCTTGGATGAAGTGTTGGAGTAGATTTCATGCAGGAAGTCTTATGTGGAAAATCATACCAATGACCCCTCTTTTACCCGACTATTCTTCCACCATCTTCATATCCCTCTGCCTCATAAAAAGATGCCCTAGTGCGCATAATCAGCCTTGGCCACCTCCAAAAGTTTGGGGTGGCCATATCTTTATCTCCCCGCTTCCCTCTATCCACCATATTCCCTATCTACACCAAGGGCAAGAAAAAAAAGAAAAAGGAAAACAAAATAAAAGGATGCTCATGTTTAAGAGCATTCAAATAAAGAAAAGAAGAGTGTGTCAAAACACTCCAAAAATCTTACCGCATCCCTTTCTTCCACTTTCATACCCATTGAGCTAGGAAACATCGAACCTAGCTCATTTTGCCCTTTTCCATAGTCACGTGGGTCATTTGGTGTGATTTAAGATATAAGATTGAATGCATGAATGTGAAACAACACTCCTAGTCATTCTTGATTAACGCCGCCATGAAACAGTTTACCCGGAACTTAATGGAAGAAATATAGATAACTTGTGTATTCTATGCGCTATATTTGAAGTTCATATGCTTTGTGCTTGTTTTCATTATTGGATTGTGAAAGTAGGAGAGGATAGAGGTGAAATGCATGTACATAGTCATCTTTGATCCCATTCAACAACAATCATCTTTTATATTGCATTTGTCATTTCTTTTTGTGAAAGTTTTGTAGAGAGATTGAGTTGGAGCATACTTGAGGACAAGTATGTTTCAAGTTTGGGGTGGTGATTCAGCCCTATTTTAGGATTTTATCTTGTGTCATTTTGCATTTCAGCCACATCTATATTTGTTAGATTACATGTTATTTCCCTCAATATGTGTTTTATTGTCAAAATCATTTATGGATGGTTTTTGCATGTTTTATAGGTACTTTGGCCACTACTTGATGGATTAGAAAGAAGATGGTTGAATTTAGGGTTTCCCTGGGCTTGGAGGAGCCCAAAATGAGGCCAAAACCATGCCCAACCTACCCCAAGTGGTCAAAGAAGGTTTTGAAGCAATACCCTCCATGGATGGCCAAGTTCAACACTCAAATGCAGGGGAAGGACCCCAACATGGCCGTGCTACCATGGAATGGCCGTGCTGGGACATGCCCCAAGCAGCAGAATCATCAAAAATTGACCCAGTTGGCCAGTAAGGCCGTGTTACCAAGAATGGCCGTTTTGGCAGTTCCCAGCACAGCCGTGCTGGCCAGCACGACCGTGCCACCAGTCCCAGAAACTCAAAATTCCCCTGTTCAATCCATTTTCTCACCACGTCCGTTCCCATCCACCACGTCCGTGCTACCCATTGCCCAACACGTCCGTGCAGCCCAGCACGGCCGTGCTACACATAAATTTACTCGATT
This sequence comes from Alisma plantago-aquatica, assembly GCA_963693085.1. Lineage (NCBI taxonomy): Eukaryota > Viridiplantae > Streptophyta > Magnoliopsida > Alismatales > Alismataceae > Alisma > Alisma plantago-aquatica. The sequence continues at coordinate 367,589,449 of OY856414.1, forward strand.
TTCCCACTGATTTCCCCATTTTGCCCCTAACTTAACCCTAGACCCCCTAGATCCCTATATAAGCCCTAGTGGCGGCTGAGGGTCGAGGTTGGATTCTTAGAACCTCATTTTTTCCCCCTTGTCACCTCCACTCCATTCCACCTCACCTCCACCTCAAATCCACTCCATTTCACCATTTCCACCACATAACCCCCCATATCTAAGCCTTCCATCCACTTCCCACCACCATTTTACTCCATTCCATCCAAGAAGAAGGAGGAGAACGACCTTGCAGCTGCTGGAGAGGAGGAGTCCTTCATCTACACCGAGCTCCATGGCTACTTCTTCCTCTATCTTCTCTCTTTTTGTATTTTCCATGTCTATGAGTAGCTAGGCCCCTGTGGGTGGGCTGTTTGGGGGGAAATATGTTACTTTGATACCATGTTGGGGGAAAATGACATGTAAACTTTGTAATTTCATTTGTTAATGATTATATTCTATTTCTATCTCATTCTCCATGGATTGCTTGTTGGTTTGTGTGTGAAATCACCTAGGAATTTAGGCAAATTGCTTATATGTGTGAATTTTGGGATTTGCCCCTAGGTCCAATTCTTGGATCCCTAGGTTGTATCCCATATTCCTACATCTTAATCAATCTCCCTAAACCTAAGTGAGAGATCTAAGTAGCTAGATTAGATAATTCTAGTACAATTAGCATGGAGCCTTCTCAAGGCTAGAATGTGGGGGAATTGGGGTCTAAAACCCTAATTTCACCTCCCCACTACTACCCTCAGCCCCTAATTGCCCTATGAATGTCTAATCTAGAAACCTAGACTTGATTAGACTCTAATTGTATTGAACCTAACCCCTAACCCAATTGAGCCTCGTAAGGGTAGTAGGGGGTGTTAGGGACTAGTTCCCCTATACACAACCTAACATATCAATGGCCAGTTAGTAGCTTAGGTTAATCCATTAGACTCTAACTTGTTGTTTGGTTTGGATAATCTAAATGGAATCATAATGTTCATATGTCATCCCCCAACTTAAGTGATAAGTTCATACCCCTAAACAGCCCACACATCTCTTTATTGCTTAAAACCCTAGTTTTGTGCTCGCTTAGCTTAGTTAGTTCTTTTCTTGCTTAGTTAGCTTCTTGCCTTGCTCTTGCCTTGTTTATGATAGTTTAGTTCTTTAATTGTTATTTTGCTTCTCTATTGCTTGCCTTAGTGTAAATTGCCTTTTCCTACCTAGCTTAATCTTTCCTTGCTTATTTAGTCTTAATTCAGTCTAGGGTTAACGTAGATATCATTCTTGCCTTTAATTCCTCGCTTGTTCATAGTAGTTTAACAATCAAAACCACCTTCAAACCCTTAACCCTAGTCTTCGTGGTAGGAACCTAGCCAAACTAACCTAGCTCTAGTGCCCCCTCTTTTCCCTGTGGATCGACCCTATACTTTCCACCTTCCTATACTACGACACGACCCCGTGTGCTTGCGGGTGTAGTTGTTTTAGTAGAAGTAGGTGTGTTAGTTAGGTTTATAAATTTTGAAAGTGAATCCACTGTGTGTTCCGACCTCGTGGGGCGCATCTAGTCGGGTCAAACCGGCTAGTGTGTTGCACCTCTAGCGGAATCGCACCATCTGTGCTTGCGTGTCCCAAACGGTCTTCATCCAAACATTCTCAGATCTTTGTTGTACGAACGGTTTGATGATGCAAATAGTCTCGAAGACCGATGAGTTTCATACGGTCTCTGCGTCAAAGTTCAACCGGTGTTCACGTCGATTTCCAAATGGTCTTGGACTGGGCGTTGTCCAATCGGTCTGTGTGATCGATCAATGCCTCACGGTATCAAGACTGTGAGGGCTTCTCTGTGATGAGCGCGGAGTGAGAGCGGCAACATTGCAGGTAGCATTTAGAGTTGCTGGAGGTAGAAGGAGGTGGAGGTGTCGGTGCTGACGCTGTTGTTGGCGGAGGAAGGGAAAGCAAGAGGAGGGGAAGCATGCAAAAAGCTGCTGAGTTGCCCAAATGTTTTCGAGCAGGTTGCTCAACCGATCTTGAAGACCGTATGGAGTTAGAAACCAATTGGATGAGACTGATCAGTGAAGACCGAATGGTGAGACCGAATGGTCAGGACCAAGGGTGAGTGAAGGTGGGACCTGGCTGATTGTTCAACTTCATAAAGGCCTGTATCAAATCAACATAAATTCAATTAAAATCATGATAATTGGATCAATTAAGTAGTTTTGCACATTTTGTCATTTAGTAAGTGAAATTAAAAGCATTGAGTCAAATTTGATCCAAGATGGTAATTGAAATTCCTGATGAATATGCATTCATCAAGAATCTCCTTCAACTAAATAAGTAGGTATTCAAAATTGAAAATTAACTATAAGGAGGCAAGGGAAGTACCTTCTATATTTTATTAGAGTGTATGTGTTCATCTTTTTAACTTTTTCAATTGATATTCAATTGTATAATGTCTAACTATTAAGAAGATATATTTCTATTATATATCTAGCAATCAACATCTAATAATTTCATAATTTTTTATATATGAATGTATATAACTATAAAAGAAAATTGAGTTCCTTCTACCTTCAATAATTACTTATTTGGGAGATGTATTACAAATTTTTATTTTAATTTTAGTTTTATCAAATTAAAATTAAAAAGAAATATTTTAGAAGTGAAAATGAACTTAGTGCAAGCCAAGGACAATTGGCACAACTCCATATATTTTTCTAAAAAGCTTGTCTCTTCTATTTGATAATTATAAGAAACTTAAAGATCATGTCAAAAAATCAAGACAAGTCATATAGAGATATTGTAAAATCTACCAACTTTCTTGTTACATACTAGTTCCAAATTTTATTGTTGTTCATAATCACAATAAAGACTCATTGTTTAAGTAATTTAATCAACTCTCTCCAAGTCAAATTTAATTGATAACAACCTTTTATGTGTGTTAATGATTTTTTCAAGCCCTATATTTAGATAATAAATTATGTAAAAAACCCTAATCTAAATAAGAGAATTTTAAAAGTTGAAGAAATCTATAAGGGGGCACCAAAAGTTCCATTCTTAATAGTCTTTTGATGAATACTCTTCTGTAGAATGTCCAACTTGTTGTGATAATAGTTTTCAAATGTTACTTAGCATCAACTTATGCCAATCATTTGTTTAAATAAGTAAACACAATTATAATGAAAAACTTAATGAATTCCAAATTTAATATATGTTTATTTGAGAGTTGTTTTTGAATACTTAATTTTTTATTTATTATCTGTATTGATTTGTTGCTTTTATAATTTAAGTGTGAATTTGAAACTTGCCTTTGAAAATATTTATTTTTGTTTTATATCTTGTCATATATTCATCTTTTATATAAAACTGTTTGAAACACAAGATATATTTAGGCTCTCAAATTCCGTATTCATGTATCTTTAAAACAACTAAGTTGTAGGTGTTCTACCTTGTTGGGCGCAGTGCGCGGTCAGGGTTTGAATCCCCGTGGACGCTCCCTTGTATTTAGAAATATTTTCTATGATGTACTTAGACATGTAGGAGTTGATGCTAAAAAAGTGGTGTTTGTGAACTTTTTGACTGACCCATTAGAAGGGAGATTGACACTTAGTGTAATCACCTGGGCCCACTATCAAAGGCTCTAGCAGAGTTTCAGGAATGATGTCTGGCCCCACAGATCACCACTAGCCTTAACTGCGCGCTTTATCCTCACTCACACGCAAGCCGGGGTCAACTTCCCGACTACTCACCCATCCTAGTATTACTCCAAGCTGAGCATGCTTAACTATGGAGTTCTTTAGTGATGGGATCTCGGAAAAGGAGGTGCACCTTAATGAAATGGGTAGTCCAATCGTTCCTTATAAGATCATTTTATTTGAGGCCTCAAATCTTGGGATGTTACAATCTTCCCCACTTAGACTCTTGACGTCCTCGTCAAGGTTCAACTATATGGCCTCATAATCTGACCCCATTTCAGTGCAGACCCACAATGTCCCATGGACACCCAGCTCCCGTCCACGACTACCAGCGCAAAGGCGGCTCCATCTCGTCTCTACAGATAGCCCTTTCCAACCTGTTTGGACCGCACGGCTCAAGACTGGCATGCCACATGCCCATGTGGGCCCCACCTACTGGAGGGGTTATGGCTCTGATACCATTTGTAATCACCTGGGCCCACTATCAAAGGCTCTAGCAGAGTTTCAGGAATGATGACTGGCCCCACAGATCACCACTAGCCTTAACTGCACACTTTATCCTCACTCACGCGCAAGTCGGGGTCAATTTCTCGACTGGTCACTCATCCTAGTACTACTCCAAGCTGAGCACGCTTAACTATGGAGTTCTTTAGTGATGGGCTCCCGGAAAAGGAGGTGAACCTTGGTGATATGGGTGGTCCAATCGTTCCTTATAAGATCATTTTATCTGAGGCCTCAAATCCTGGGATGTTACACTTAGACCAGCAGATATCTTAATTTTTGACTGGTCTGGAGGAAAACATGCGTGTGTCGATCTAACAGGAGTCTCCCCATTGGTGAAAATGGAGATTTTATTGTGGGGAATGTTGCCCTAAAAGTTGTTGATGCCAAAATGGATAAGTATGAGAAAGCATGCATCGAGGATCAACATGTATTTATACCATTTGTCTTTGATATGTTTGGATTCTTAGCACTAGGGGGCAGGGACAGTGGAGCTCCTCAAAAGGATTCAAAAAGTTAAACACTAATGTTATGACCCCTAGGTCAATGGATGTAGTATTTCGGATGATTGGTTTTGCCATCCAAAAGGGGCTGGCGGCACATCTTGTTGCCCGCCGCCTGCCTTCTATTACATTGTAATCTTTATTTAATATAAATGGTAATACATAGTTTGAAATTAGAGCACATCTATAAATTAGTTGGCGTTCCCCGTTTAATCAGTTAGAAATCATCGGAGACCATAGTATCTTCCACTAGGATAAGAACTTTGATTTGCTATCCTGTGGATTTTCTTATAACTAAATGTAAAGTTTTATCCGAACTCATTATAACTAATTTTTATAGTCAAATTTGAATGCTCATTGACTTACATTTCAATGTACAAATGAATATCTACATATTTTTACGAATTGAAATAATGATTATGTTTAACTTACTCAAAATGCAACATTATACTTTTGTGCTCCTTGTGATGGCACTATGGTACAATTAAAGGTAGTACGTTTTGTTTTTTAAACTTCTGGCGAAAATAAAAAAAAGACCATTTATGGCTTTATCGTGGACTGAAACACATAAATACCTACCATATAATTGATTACAACCCAGTATCATTCGTATTCAATTTTCAACATAATTTAGGAATGCAATTGGCCCCCCCAAAGTTAAATTTCCGACTCTACCGAGAGCCCAGAACCTTTGGGACGTTCAGGAGTTTTTGATATAATAGGAAAACAAACAAACTTGTCCATCTGGACTCCGTTGATGGTATATATTTCTTACCCTAACACAGGCCGTCGCAGTGGGGACATCTGTTCGCTGCCGTCGATATAACACTCTGAAAATAGTATCGAATTAATTACTGCCGTAGATACATCATACATGTATATCGCAATTTCTTATCCTTATCGTTGCCAGACTTACTCCGTTCCTTCGCCCCCACGTTCCTTAACGCTAACATCTCAAAACAAGATCATTCGGAAGTAATATATATACAACTCTACTAACCTGACATCACAACAAAAAAGAAAGGAATCTTTCGAAACTAAAGGCGGAGTATACGGTGTAAAAGACAGTACGAAAGCAGAAAGATCGCTCAGCACTGTAGGAGAAAGTAGGTGATGTTTTCTGTTTAATCTTTCTCGAGATGTTTGTTTCAATCGTTTGATCAATCAGTTCGCGTCGCCGTTGTATGATATCTGCATTCATAAGGAAACGCTCAATGCTTTTACTCGTAGTAGTGCAAGACAGCGGTTTCTCAAGCACTTAATTTGTTATTACAGGAGGCGAGACCTAATAGTACCTAGATACTCGCGACGCGCGCGTGATCCCATCGATCTGTCAAGATGGTGTGGTTCAAGGTCGCCCAGGCGTCAGAATACCTTGCTATCACTGGTGCAGGCATCAAGGATATCAAGCTCGCGAAGAAGGCATGGATCCTACCAGGGCAGTTGTGTCGGACATTCGACGTCTCCCCCGTGAACTACGAGTTCGAGGTGGAGGCCATGAGCGCCGAGAAACTCCCCTTCATCCTACCGGCGGTGTTTGCCGTCGGCCCACGCGTCGACGATCACGACAGCCTAATCCGCTACGCGCGTCTCATCACCCCTCATCACAAGAACTCCAACCATATCAAGGACCTCGTGAAGGGCGTCATTGAGGGCGAGACGCGTGTCCTGGCCGCGGCGCTCACCATGGAGGAGATCTTCAAAGGAACTAAGGCGTTCAAGAAGGAAGTGTTCGAGAAGGTGCAGTTGGAACTGAACCAGTTCGGTATCCACATCTACAATGCCAACGTCAAGCAGCTTGTCGACGTTGCTGGCCACGAGTACTTCTCGTACCTGGGGCAGAAGATCCAGCAGGAGGCGGCCAATCAGGCTAAGATTGACGTCTCGGAGGCCAAGATGAAGGGGCAGATTGGCGCAAAGGAGAGGGATGGACTCACAAAGCAGAATGCAGCTAAGATCGACGCCGAGACCAAGGTCTTCTCTACCAAGAGGGATGGAGAGGGGCGTAAGGAGGAGATCAAAGTCCGGACGGAGGTCAAGGTGTTTGAGAACCTGAAACAGGCCGAGATTGCTCAAGCCGACGCTGAGCTCGCCATGAGTAAGGCCGAGTGGAAGCGCAAGGCGGAACTCACTGAGGTCGAGGCACAGAAGGCCATAGATAAGAGGGAGGCTGAACTCCAAATGGAGGTCGAACGCTTGAACGCTGCAAGGCAGACCGAAAAGCTGAAGGCGGAACTCCTCACCAAGGCAAAAGTGGACTATGAAAGGAAGGTGCGTCACAGTTGGGCTGACTTGTTCTCTTTTGCAATTTTTCATATATGATAGGATAAATACTGAATATACAAAATCATGTTAGTCACTAATAATTATGATACATGTCCTCAGATCTTTGCTATTCATGTTTTCCTTAGCTTTTAATTAACATTTCGATTAATCAGATGCTTATATTATTTCATGTTACTAATTTTCAGATCAATTTTTCATATATGATAGGATAACTACTGAATATACAAAATCATGTTAGTCACTAATAATTATGATACATGTCCTCAGATCTTTGCTATTCATGCTTTGCTAAGCTTTTAATTACCATTTCGAATAATCAGATGCTTATATTATTGCATGTTACTAATTTTGAGATCAGTTTTTCATATATGATAGGATAAGTACTGAATATACAAAATCATGTTAGTCACTAATAATTATGATACATGTCCTTAGATCTTTGCTATTCATGCTTTGCTAAGCTTTTAGCATTTCTATTAATCAGATGCTTAGATTTTTGCATCTTACTAATTTTGAGATCAAGCTTTAAGGTTTTCCAATGACAAGTATCTAAATTTTCTTGTATTCCGAAACATTTATTCTTAGTATAAAATTCAAATTAACCATGACCTCAACGTATGGGAACCTAGAGTATGACTCCATCTTTGATTTGCAACAAGACTAATACTTTATCATCACTTGCAATTAGGTGCAAGAGGCCAACTGGGAGCTGTATAAGAAGCAGAAGGAGGCGGAGGCCGTGCTATACGAACAAGAGAAGATAGCAGAGGCGAGACGTGCAACGGTTGAGGCGGATTTCTATGCCAGGCAACAGGCGGCTGAAGGTGAGTTGTTCACAAAAAAGAAACAAGTGGAGGCCCGCATAGCAGCAGCAGAAGCAGATCTGTTCGTCCGTCAGCAGGAGGCCGAGGGTCAGCTCTATGCGAAGAGCAAGCAGGCAGAGGCCTTGCTGGTCAAGGCTGAGGCGGAGGGGACCTACCTTCGGACCCTCCTGGATGCCCTAGGTGGCAACTATGCTGCACTCAGGGACTACTTGCTAATCTCGGATGGCACATACACCAAGCTTGCAGCGTCCAATGCTGAGGCCCTACATGGGATGCAACCCAAGATCAATGTCTGGACTGGTGCCACCCAGGGCATTGGTGGGGGAGATGACTGTGGCAGGGCTGCTAAAGAGATGGCTGCTGTGTACCAGATGATGCCTCCTTTACTCCAAACGGTGCAGGACCAGACTGGGATGTCGCCACCAGCGTGGTTGGGGAAGCTGGCCAACGTCCCAGCCAAGAGTGGTGCTCAGAAGATATAGTTTTAACCATCTAATTAAACTTTGACATCAAGCATGCAACATACTTCTTTTCATTAGACATCTTATAAAGCAACTAGCATTGTTAAATATTGCGTTAGTAGAAGCTAAATAGTTAGCGCACATTGTTAGATTTACCATTTCTAGAAGCTAAATAGTTAGCGCATGCCAGCAATATTTCTATGTTAACATTGATATACTTATCTATAGAACACAGTTTTAAACATTTGTGCAGTTGAAGAATATGTTTGTAGAAGATAACATCACACAATTTAGCAAACGACACAATCTATCTCGTAGGTATCTAGTTAGTCATCTATCATTGTTACTCGTATCTCTTCCCCAAACAGGAACTGGTTCGAATATATTACTGGTCTTTATGAAGACATTTTTCCTCTTAAATATCTTAGTCTTCCCTCTAACCCTTCAAACTTAGAAGCTCTGTTTGGGACCATATCATCTCCAAAACTAATTCAATCTTTCCTGCTAGAAAAAACTATGTTTCTTAGTAGAGTGGAGCATATCACTCTCTTAAAATTTGACTTATATTACCTTCTAATTTTTGAATTGCATACTTTACCTTCCTTGATGGAGAAACAAGTCAATATCATCATACAACAAGTTCTTTCGAGGGATACAAAATGAAATATTGTCGCCTAGCCAGCTAGGATATTGTTTGTAAACCTCACAAATATGGAGGCTGGTGCATCATTAACATTAAAATTCGTTCTCATTGCATGTTTAGTAAAATTTTGCTTTTGATATGGTCCAAATATATATTTTGACCAAATATTGTGGGAAACATAACCTTAGCATCACATCACTACTCTAAGGTTTCTCCATTTTGGAAGTATCTTCTACAAGCTCCCTACATTAATAAAAGAACTATCACACACCACCCGAAATGTTTCATAGTATCAATTAGTGACGAGGTCCTTGGATGAAAACTAACTCTATCTCGAATGTGTAACCTATTATCTTATAGATGAATCGGTGAAGTACTAGATGTGAATAAAGAATACTGCTTTCATAGATCAAATAGAAACAAAATTGTAAGTGGACTTTGCACACAAATTTTGATTAACAGTTTCTTGGACATAATATTGCAGCTTGAACAAATTCTAATCAACAACATATAACATGGCTATGGGTTTTTAATGTCAAGGTTTTTTTTAGGTCTATTACCATTACATTTTAATGAAACTCATAGTTCTCTATTGGAAGAAATTTTAGAAAATTAAATATTCTATGAGGGTAGTCATCAACACATGCTTAAGGAATCACAGGACACACCATTGCCAACTATGCTTTAAAGGCATTGATGAAGATTTTCACATGTTCTCCAATTGCACTTTCACAAAACCAATTTGGGTTCACTTCTTGGTCCACGATCATGTTTAGACTAATCCATACTAATATAGTCCTTATTTACTTTTTTATAGTACTTATCATAACAATGTATGGAAAGAGGATGATCTATTATGGTGGCATGTATGTTTTGGAATATTCGGTGTGCAAGAAACAAATATCTATGACAATATGTTCTCCAACCCAAAACAACTATGTTCTAATGTTATACAACAATTTTGTTGGTAAGGTATGCCAAGAGAACCAATCATGTGATGATTATCATGGTACATACCATAAAGGATTTGATTAATACTCATAAAGGCAAGCTTCCAATCCATTATATTTCATTCAGTTATGAGATAATGAAGAAATATTATGAATGTCTAAAGAATGACAATACCTAATGACGTATGTCTTCAAGTACGTGATTTGGAGAATGAGATCAAATGAATGCTAAGAGTATGTACATTCTTGTTATGTCCCTAGTCGGCTGTTACTGTAGAAGGTAGATAGACACCAGTAAGACATAAGACTGGAGTGTGGGTTGGTTGATGATTGAATATCATTAGTCATGATATGGAAATATCAAACGAAACATACATATACATGTTAGAGAACAGTAAATCAAACAAACCCACCTTGAGAGTGACACATGGAAACCATCATATGGTAGTCATGGTCATCTCTCCTAGTGAAAGTGGTGATTGTGATTCTTAAATCTAAAACCATTGCACTCATCACATGTCGTTGGGTACACTTTGACGTTATCAAATGCAATTCTGAAACATGAGTTGTTATAAAGGTGATGATTGGGTGACTTTGACACATGGGGATAGACTGAGTGATAGAGATGGGATTTTCCCCTTCTATTAGAGATTGATATCATGACCACTTGATAAGAGAGACTGAGAAGTGCATGCGCATGCACATGTGAATCAATATATAATATTGAGGTTACATTATCTCAGATAGTTTTCTCTTGGTTCAAGAAACATGAGATGAACGTTGAGAGGATGATGAGTCCATGCCTCGAGTTCACTCTGGATATCAGAGATACAGGAATCATACAATCACTACAACACCTTACACATATTGCATGTTGAAGTTGTTCTCTAACTTTCCATTCACTTGGGTAGAACTAATGTGCGACTAGGCACCGCTCTCTACTTGTAATGTCATCAGTTAGTTATGAACACTCACTGTCAATGTGATATGGGACCTATAGGGTCACACACAAAGGAAATCATCTAGAAGAGAAGTTTAATCTTGAATGATGATTGGATTGATTACTAAAGTGTTTAGGTACTTAATTCACGCAATAGGATAAGATGACTACACTGCCAGCCGATCGTCTCACAAGGTGAGACGGCCATATGGAGTGCCAAATGGCCGTTTCAAGGGTTGAGATAGGCATTTGGAGAGTCGGACTAATTGGAATTAAATTGGATGGAGTTCTAGACAAATTAGACCCAACCAGTCGACTCACTGGGTGAACCGATCAGCTCGGCTGAGCGAGACGACCAATTCACCTAGTGAACTGATTGGCTCAGATGGGTCAGTGGAAGGTTTTAGAAACTTTCCTGGGTTCATGAGAAAAATTAGATCGTTTCAATTGCACACTTCTTGTGATGCAAGGAATTAATGTTAATATTAATTGGAAATGAATTGACAAACTAGTATGCAATTGGGAAACTACAAAATGACCGTCTCGCTATGTGAGACGACTGTCTCATAGTGTCAAATGACCGTCAAGGTCACCAACGACCGTCTCATGGTTTGTAGGTTGCAAAAATTCAAAATCTTTTGATCTCTTTCACTCCCACACAGATCCCGAACTAACTAAGAAGCCTAGCCTATCCCCTATAAATAGAGGAGTACTGGGGGCTTCCCAGAGCACAATAATAACACATGCAATCGAGAATTAGTTGCTTTAAAGATTGTTTTCTTCTCTGGTTGTGATAACCAAGAGAGCCCAAGCAAGTCCTACCTGACTAGGGAGGGATAATAACGAGAGAGAACAACTGAGGATCATTATCGTGGGAGAGCAAGTTGGTGACTAGTACGCCAATGGGAGGGAAAACTCCTTCCTATCATTTTAGTTGAACAACATGAATTCTAGTTGGTCTGTGTGAACTACTCTAGAGGCAGGAGTCCTTTGGCTGCTTCTAGGAGGAGAAAGTCAGTCTATAGTATGTGGAGAGACTACAGGAACCACTTCAGAAGTTGAACTGGTCTGTTGTCCATGGTGAAGACCAAGAGCTGCACAACCACTGTCCAAGAGCTACTAGAAGATAGTTGCAACTAGAATGAATTGTAGTCACTGGACTTGTTCTAGGACCAGGTATAAACTCATTAAGTCATCCTTCCTATTTCATAGTAGTTGATGTGATCTTGTTGTTATGGGAATATAGATAGATAAAACTTTTGTTTCTGCTGCCTTACTCTGTACCCATATTTCCTAACAGTGGTATCAGAGTCACATCAATTTATTATGATTTAGGATAATCGATATGAATTGATTTTTAGTTTTACTATTTATTTATTCCATATGATGCTAATATTTAAACTGTCTCATATGCATATCTGATCAAAGACCACATGACCCCAAGCTAATATATATGATATGCTATATATGAAATTTACACGTGTCACCCTAAAAGAGATTCTGATAGTGGATGTGTAGAATGGTTATGGCCTAAACCCAATATTTGTGTATGGTTGGATGGTTGGGTTTTATTCTTGTTTATCTCATTCTGTGTATCGAACCTCTACCTCCTTATTCCCAATGTAGAGTTATTTCTTTCCTACCTTTTCTCTCCTCAAATGTAACTCAAGGTTTCTCTTTACAATGTAAAAAAGTAGCAATAGGAAAGTTTCCTTTCTTCCAACAACGATGAATATGATCATAGACATATGTGATGACCAGTTTGTGAGATGAGATGACCATCCTGAAGGACCATGGAGGACACAACAAAGGAAGCCAGACGACTGCCTGGTGGACCCAACCGACCGTTTGGAATGAGTCCAAACAACAGTTGGATAGGAGGTTAGGCGACCATCCCAGAAGGTCCAACCAACCATATGGAAGGTATCCAAACAACGGTTGGATAGTAGGACCAGCCAGCTGGCCAAGAGGCAAGATGATCGGTTCAAGAATTAATCCGATCTACCCAGATTGGCAAGAACAGATCTACACCAACAAAAGGTTCATACATGTGATGTGATGATTGACCTAGGCCGTAGTAATTCCTTGTGGCTCCAAGGAATTATATTAGACATGGCCATAACCATCACCTTTTGTTTTATATTGCAAGTTTACATTGTGGGATATATCATGTATATGATACGTACTATATATGTGGTGATTGGATACAATATATGTATATATATATATTTATAATATATGTATAAATCCCTCAATCAAACATATTAAGTCGAAGGAACTTCTAATAGAAATACATATGAAAAACTCATTTGACTAATTGTAGGTTATGCCTTAGCGTGGTGTGTTGTCTACCTCGTAGAAGTGTGATGGTAGTAATGTAGGTTCCGCCTTTGTGGGGTGCATTATTATCGTATTGGATATTGGGTCACACTTAACTGGTGATTCTTAGAGTGCCTATGTCCAGAAGTATATAGATGATCATGGCAATGAGTTTTGCATATTATCTATCAATAATTACATATGATGTAATTGGAAAAAGTTGCCTACCTTGGTAATTAACTGTGTTTTGCAGCGTTGGTCGGGTCATAGTGGAATTATCTTGGATCTTGCTCATTAGAAAATTATTCACAACAATTTTCTGATTTGATACTTGAGGGTTATCAATTTGAACAAAAAATTGAGAATAATAATTAATTCAAGATCTAATAATTATCGCTCAAACTATAATCAAGTCAAATCAAAATGAGTTTTGACAAAATTGCAAATTCTTTTGTAGAATCAAATGGAAAGTAAAAACAATCACTTTTCTCTACAATCGACCCTTGAGAAGGACAAACTTAATGGGAACAACTTCTACAACTGGTTCAGGACATTGATAATCATTCTCACACAGGAACGTAAGCTCTATGTCTTGGAAATGCCAGAACTAGATGAACCCCTTCCAACTACACCAAGGGATGATAGAGATGCTTAAGCATACTGAAGATGTCATGGATGTCAAGTGTATGATGTTATGCTCCATGAAATATGGGTTTCAAAGGAAGCATGATAACATGGACTTGATTGGGATGGTCACAGATCTCAAGAACATGTTCCAAGATCAGGTAGGACAACAAAGATATGATGTTATAACCCCAATTTTGCTTATACTTTAATAATTGAAATGCAATTATTCTATGAGATAGGACTTGATTGGAAATTGTGTGCTTTGTTTTAAAGAATGGATTTCTTTGCAAATTTCCTTGAATGATAAATTTTGTTAATTTTATCGTTTTACTAAACCAATAATGGAAAAAAGCAAAAAGAAGAGAAGAAAATACCATAATAATTAAAGGGAAAAGGAAAATGGATGTTAATTATATATACATAGGAGAATTATGTGGAATTCTCTAGAAAGCAGCATGGATGGCCACAATTAACTAGTTTTTGGTTCTACATGCATTCTAATAGAAAGAATAGTTAGAATAAATAAAATAGAAAAGAAACAGTTGCCTAGTAAGAGGCCAATGATGGCTTCCGCGATACCGACGGCGGAGCGGGCAAGGACGGCGGAGAGAGTGACCCCCAAGCCGCCCTTCACGTGAGATCTGAGGCGGGAAGGCATTGTTGGACTAGGATCTACCGACGTTGCCAATGCTATTCAGAAGTCGGAAGCTCTGAGCAAATTTTCAAATGGATCTGGTCCAATTAGTTGGGAGTCTTTAAGGCCGCCGTCGCCGGGAGGTGAGAAGGATTTGAAGAAGATGGTTATCTCACTCGTTGAAGGCAAGCTACTCTATCCTAGAAAGGAAGCCGCAGAGAATGTTGATCGTTGGAATAGGTGTTTACTCGGGTATGTGGTGGATTTCTGACCTCACATTCCAACGCTGGTTGAACATTTCTCTTCCATCTGGAACGTCCGGAGCTCCTTCGAAATATTTGATAGAGGTCAAGGTTTCTTCCTTATTAGATTCAAGGAGAAGACGGATCTAGATTTTGTTCTGGGGGTAATTGGTTCATCATGGACAGGCCAGTTATCTTGAGGAAGTGGATGATTGGCGGCTCTTAAATCAAAGCCATGCTCTCCGATGTACCAGTCTGGATTAATATATGGAACCTACCATTAGAATTGTGGGTAGAACCTTTGAGAGGATCGGTTCATTTCTGGGACATCCACTTCGAATGGACGATCTCACATTCAGTATGAAAAATGTGGAATATGCAAGGATCTTAGTTCTTATGAGAATGGATGCTAGTTACCCATCGAAGGTTTCGCTTATCAGTGATGAAGGAGACGAACATGTTGTGCATCTCGAATATGATTGGATTCCTCACCGCTATCGTGTCTGTGGTCATTTGGGTCATGGGGACTTCCATGCGCCTCCTACTTCTGATAAAATAGTTAGCAAAAAAGTTGGCCCTCAGAAGAAAAGCTGGGAAATTAAAAAGACTGTGATTAATCATTAGGGAGAGAAGTCTCTATCTGTGGAAGTGAATTGTATGCCGAGTCCAGATGAAGGTAAGGTCATGGAGGAACTCCAAATTCTTATGGTGAATGAATTTATGAAAGAACAGTATGAATCTCAATTGAGTAACACAGCTCCTGACATTGTTCCTTCAACTCCCACCCCGATACAAATCTTCTCGGAAAATTCTCCTGACAGTGAGTTTAGTCTTCAGAATTCTGTCAAAGAAGTTAGATTCAAGAACAAACCAAAGTCTCCTCTGAGGTGTCAAGCAAAACTGAATGTAGGCATCTATCACAGAGTTTCTAATTCCCTTTACTCTCCCCTGACTGGAGAACTTGAGATCATTAGCGAGAACACTGAGGCTGCTAGTTCAACAACCCCAGGTGTCAAATGAACTTTTCCTTTTCCTCCTCTTCATCGAATGTCAAGGGTATCAGTAATAAGAACCTGAGTGTCCAAGAAGAGGTTCGTAGGGCAAACATTGATATGTTTGTCCTTATTGAAACTAAACTTAGGAAGAACAACATTGCTAAGGTCATGAATAAGTACTTCAGTGACTACGCCTCGGTTTCAAATTCTAATTCTCATCCTTTAGGAAGAGTTGTTGTCCTCTGGAAAGTTAGTAGCTGCAACGTTCATCTTTCTGGTGAAAGTGATCAAGTTGTTCACCTAGTAGTGGAGAAAGATGATGTTCCTTTCAAATTTACTACTGTCTATGGACATAATGACGATTCAGATAGATCTAGGCTTTGGTCTGACCTGGTTAGTTTTCAAAGAGATGCTAATAAACCGTGGTTAATTGTTGGTGATTTTAACTCTGTTAGAAAGAATGAAGAGAAGTTTGGTATTCAACCTCCTTCCAGAAGATCCATGGATGATTTCAACGACTTTATGTTGGACATTTGTCTTTTTGAGATGACTCTCAGTGGTCCTTTTTTCACGTGGGATAACCATCAGGAAGGCGAGGGGTTCATCACCTCTAAAATAGATAAGATCTTATATAATGAGGTTTTTCTGAAAAAATTCAACCTTTACCATGGTGAATGTATCTCTAATACGATCAGTGATCACAGAAGAATTCTGCTGAATGTTGGGGAAGTTAAGAAGAAACGTTCTCCTTTCATATTTTTCAATAAGTGGATGAGTCATAAGGATTTTGAATCGATTATTAAGGACGCCTAGAGCTCGGAGGCTCAGGGTTTTACCACTTTCAAACTTTATAGGAAATTAGAATGTCTGCGTGGGAAGCTCATAGTTTGGAACAAGAGAAGCTTTGGAGATGTGTTCGAAAAAGCTACTATTACTAAAGTTGAGGTGCTTCGATCTCAGATTCTTGCTGATCGAAATCCTCTGGATGCCAACCTCAAAAGTATTGCTAATAACCTTAGGAAAGAGGCCAATGATGCTATGGTTACTGAAGAAGCTTTCAATAGACAAAAGTCTCGGGTCTAGTGGTTAAAAGAGGGCAACTATAATACCAATTTTTTTTATTCCTCTCTCAAAACTAGGAGAGTTAGAAACACGATTAATTGTCTCAACATTGATGGGGTCATTAGTAGTGTCGATGAGGATATTAATAAAGCTATTAGTGGTTTTTATAAAAGTCTCTTCTGTAAGAAAGATGAGGGTCGTGTTTGGGATGGAGAATGGAAGGGGCCCCACGTTTCTATGGCACAAAACGTTGTTCTTATTGGTATGGTAACAAGGAAAGAGATTGAAGATGTTGTCAAAGAGCTCAAAGAGGACAAGTTCCATGGCCCTGACGGATTTAATGGGTACTTTTTCAAGCATGCCTGGAAGGTCATTGGCGACAATGTTGTTGAAGCCATCAATGATTTCTTTATAAGTGGTAAACTTCTCAAAGAGGCCAATAAAACTTATATTACACTTCTTCATAAAGGAGATGATTCTTCCTTGATCACTAATTGGTGTCCCATTGCCCTCTGTAATACTTTCTACAAGATTATTTCTAAGATCTTAGTCAAAAGGTTACAACCTGTTCTTTCTACTATTATCGATGTGAATCAATGCGCTTTCATCAAGGGGAGGAGTATTAAAGATGCTATTCTCTTATCCAATGAGATCATTAGTGACTTCAAAAAGAATGGTTCTAATATGTGCATCCAAGCCGACATCTCTAAAGCTTATGATTCTATCAGTTGGAAGTACATTTATTCCATTTTGTTCAAAATGGGCTTCTCTTGCAAGTGGATCAACTGGATTGAGTCCATTTTCAACTCCACCTCTTATCAAATTCTTGTTATTGGTGAGCCTACAGATCACATCTTTCCTTCCAATGGGGTGAGACAAGGTGACCCCTTGGCTCCATATCTTTTTGTTATTTCCATGCAGGGGTTCTCGGAGGTGATGAGGAATAAGTGTTCAGATGGCTCTATTCAGCCTGTGCATGTCTCTAAATCCCATTTCTGTTCGCATCTCATTTTCGCCGATGACTTAATGATTTTTGTTAAAGCTGATCTCAAGAATGTAGGTAATATCAAAACTATTTTGGATCATTTTGGTTCGATGTCAGGCTTATCTATTAACAATAATAAAAGTAATATCTTCTTGGATAAGATTAATTACATGCAGGATATTTCCAACAGGTTGGGGATCAAGGTGGGCAATGAAGAAGGTGCCAACTATCTTGGTCTGCCTTTGTTTACTGGCAAGTTAAGCAGGAAACATTGCCAAAGGCTTCTAGACAGAATTAAGAAAAGATTGGAATCATGGAAGGCAAATATGTTGTCTCTGGCTGGTAGGGTGGAATTAGTTAAATCCACTTTATCCTCTATGTACCTCTACTGGTCCTTCTCTTTCCCTATTCCTAGCTCTGTCATTGAGGATATTGAAAAACTCTGTAAGAATTTCATTTGGGGACAGTCAGATTCAAAAAAATATCCACCTTATTAAATGGGACATTATTACCCTTCCTAAGGAGGAAGGGGGTCTTGGTCTGAGGAAAGCCAAAGATGTTTCCATAGCCTGTCTTATTGCCAATGCTTGGGATATAGATAGTAAAAAAGATACACTTTGGGTGAAGTGGATTGGTGAAAAGTATTTCAAAAAAGAGTCCTTTTGGAGTATTAGTATTTCCACTAATTTTTCCTGGCTTGTTAATAGAATTTTAGAGCCAGAGATATTTTAAGACCTCATTTTAAATTCAAGATTGGTTCAGGCAATAACATCTTCACTTGGTTAGATCCTTGGTGTGATGGCAAGTTTTTGAATGATCTCATTGGTGCTAATATGAGAATTAGAGCTGGCTTGCCTATGCACTCTAAGCTGAGTTCTATTATTTGTAATAGAAACGAGTCTATTCAGAGTTCCAGACATTCCAGTAGCCTGAGTCAGGTTTTGAATAATATTGAGATCTTGGCCGTAGAGGATGATCATTTCCTGTTTGATGATCATGAAGAAGTTAATCTTAAAATCATTTGGGATGCCGTTAGAGCCATAGGCGTGGTTAACCCTCACTTCACCTGGATTTGGAAGGCTAATTGCCATATGAATGGCAAGTTCCATGCTTGGAAAGCGTTGCACAATAAGCTCCCAACGTCTGATTACGCCAGGAGAAGGGGGATTTCCGTGGTTTCTATTTGCTTTTTATGCACCAATGCTTATGAAGACACTACTCATATTTGTTATGGTTGTTCTTATACTCTGTTCTTGTGGAAGATTGCTATGGACTAGGATATTATCTCTAACATTCTGAGGGATTGGATGGATATGACCAAGTTCAAGAGTAATAGAGAATCTACTATTGCTATCCTCATCATTTATCATGCTTGGCTCGAAAGGAATAGAAGGGTGCATGACAATGTTTACATGTCCCCCATCAATTTGTGGAAAAGTATTTTCAGTGAGTTCCTTGGTTTCATTGAGTAGTTGCTTTTGGTTAGTCTCTGAGGGGGGAGAGTTTATCCTTTATGGAGTGGCAGAACTCGCCCTTGGCCATGTCCTTTTTCTTGAGCTGTTGGTGATGCCCACTGGATGAATGCACAGTTGTGATATGAGCTGCTTGTGCTTGTTTGAAGAGTGGTATTCTTGTGTTTTGCTTCGATTTCTGAGCTTTGGTTTCTAAGTTTTGGTTTTGTGCTTCGGTTACTGCTTGTATGAATGCACCCAACATTTCTGAACGGTCTGGGTACTGAGTTGCTTGTTTGGAGAGTGATGCTGCTTGTGAACTGTTAATTTGTTCTAATACCGGTGTTCTGTGCTCTTTCTTCTGGAGCTTTTTTACCCTTTTTGACTGTGTTTTGGAGGTGAAGTTGCTGTTGTATTTGTTTTGGGCCTCTTTTCATGAAATGTTGATCTGCATGCTGTGATTTGTCCTTTGTTGGCTGCTACTGTCTTGTCCCTCATGTGTTGGCTGCTGTGGTGTTGTTTGGTGGATGCAACTGTTGTTTCTCGTTTCAGGCTCCTGTTATTTGGTTCTGGATGATGAGTTGTTGTCTTCTTGTTGTTTGGATGCTCCCCTCTCACTCTTGGAGTGATGCTCGAGTCTCCCCTCTCACTAGTTGTTCTTTGCTATGGCGGTGGGATCCTGCATGCTGGTCTTTTCTTTCTTTGACTACTGCTGCCTTGTGCTCGAGCTGGGTTCCTGTTGGTGGTAGTTGTGGCTTCCATCCCTGTCTAGCAGTGATGTTCAAAGTTCCCTTTTTAGTTTCCTGAAGCTTCAGACCTCTTGTAAGGTGAGGTCTGGTGATGGGTTTTGTTAGATGTTTTTGTTGAAGGCAGCAATGCCTTTTGTTCGTTCTTGCTGCTCCCCTCTCACTCTAGTAGTGATGGTCGAGATGGTGCTCTGTAACTGCATTCCTCTTTATGCTGAGAAGGGTTTGTTGGTTAAGTTTGGTTTCTGCTTGTGCTCTGGCTTCTCTATGATGAGATTGGTCCTTTTCTGTATCCTTCTTTGTGGATGGTGCTGCTGGCCTAGTGGGTTCTGAAGTTTATCTTCTTGTATGGTTTGCCTATGGGTGTTGTGATTATCCTTCGGGAGTGGCAGAGCTCTGTTTGGAAGTGGTTGTTGCGTCAGCTGCAGCTTCCCTCCCAATCTAGCAATGATGATCGAGGTTCCCTATTTTGGTTTCATGAAGCTTCAGACCTCTTGTATGTTTGAGGCTCCTTTCTTTGGTTTTTTTCAGTTGTGGGCTCATAGACCGGTTTCTTTCGATGTAAAGATAGATAGTTTTTCTCCTTTTGAGTTGATTCTTGTTAAGGATTCAACAAGCACTATATAGACACAAAAAGCAAAAATGAAAAAAAAGCAACAGGAGTTTTGACCGACCTTAAAAAAAAGATTGTGTTTTGTTACATAAATATGCCTTCAAAGTGAATGACTTGCATATTAAGAGAAGGTGGTTTTCTTTTCGATTTTTGGACCAATTTTTTACATACACCTAGACAAAGTCATTTTAAGACTTTCCCCTAAAATTTGGGATCAAAATGAATAACGATGTGAGAGTTATGGATTTTAGAAAAAACTCTAAAGTGGGGACAATACAAAAGGAAAGTATTTATGTCACAACTTAAATGAAATAACGAAATAGGATTTTGTTTTCTAACTTGTGACATAAACCATCGGATCAAGATTCAACACCTCGTGTCTTGTCCCTCACCTCTCGAAAGATTGGTAAAGTAAACTCGTACACACAAGGATGGAAGATGCTATCTTCCTCTCTGATCTTGCTCAGAGCAAACTAAGCGGACAACTACCTTCGCCTCCACAAAACAAAATAGGGACCTATTGATTTATAGTCGATTGTTGGCCTATAGAAAGGTCTAGAACCCTCGCCGAACTTCTCCTCTTCATAGGGTTCAGGAACCCTAGATCCATACACCCCGTTGATGCAACCCTATTTTAGGGCTTCATCTTGTGTCTTTTTGTATCTCAATCACATCTAAACATAGTAGAATGCAAGTTAGATTCCCCAATATGCATATTATTGTCAAATGCACTTATGGACGTTCTTTGCATACTTTTCAGGTACTTGGATTATTCTTTGGATAGATGAGAGAGAAGAAAGGAATTCTAGGGTTCCTCCACCCATGGAGGGGTCTAAAGAAGACCCAAAGCTCCCTCAACCTACCCCTAATGGGCAAGGGTCGACATCAAGCAAAGAAGTCCTATGATCATGAAGATTCAAAGTAATTTTGCCTCTGAAGACCCGAGCATGGCCGTGGTGGCAAGGAACGGTTGTGCTGGACAATGCCAAAATCACAGAGTCAACATCAAAATTGGAAGCTACAACAACTTGACCAAAATGGCCATGCTACCCAGCATGATCGTGTTGTGAAGACCCCAAAACGGTCGTGCCAACCAGCACGACTGTGCTGCCAAAGAAGAGAACGAACATGCTACCCAAAATGACCTCCATTTCACCTCCCCCACCACGGTCGTGCTGCCCAATACGACTGTGCTACCAGCCATCATTTCACCAAAACTCTTATGATATTTTTCATTTCTTAGAATGACCGTTCCCTACCGCCACAACCGTTCTAACTCTCACCTACCACGATCGTTCTGCCCAGCACGACTGTGCTACCACCTAAACCCTAGCATTTTCCACATTATTTTTCCAACAATACCCCTACTTATCCTAGTGCTTCCACCACTACCTATATATACATGGGTGGCAACCAAAACACTAGGTTAGCTTTTACTCCCCTACACCTACTCTAGAGCATTCATTACCTACTTCCTTGCATTCAAGCCATTCACCCACCATTTTCACCTCATTTCCACCATTGAAACCTAGTTTTCTAGGTTTTCTACCATAATCTCCTTCATTTCCATGTCCTTCATCAACCTTGGAGGAGGGAGATCATTCTACAATAGATAGGAGGTCAATAAGAAGAAGCTACTTCAAGCTCCATGGAGTCCTATCCCCTTCTTCTCATTTCTTTTATCTTTTCTTTGAGCATGTCTAGCTAAGCCCCTACTGGTGGGCTGTTTGGGGTTAAAATGTGACTTGAAACCATGTTGGGGAAAAATAACTTGTATTGGACATAATTTCATTGTATGATGATTGCCCCTTTTTCTATCTCATTTCCCATTATCTTGCATGTGGTTTGTACTTATAAACATAACTTGCTTGTTTTGTGATGCTTGATGACACTTGGCTTCTAGGAGGAAATGGAATGTATGTGGCAATCTTAGGAGTGGCTCCTAGGTCCAATTAGTGGATCCCTAGCTAGCCCCCTTTGTTCCTACATACATCACCCTTCTTCTACAAGTGAGTGTGAGATCTAAGTAGCTAGTGTAAGTGTGATTAGTTCAATTTCCTAGAGTTTTTTAAAGGCTAGATGGCAAGTAACATGAGGTGAAACACCCTCATCTCTACTCCCATTCCTACCCTTGGCTCTCAATTGCCCTGGTACCACTTACCCTAGAAACCTAGACTTTCCAAGTCCTAGTAGAATTACGCCTAGCCCTAGTTCTCCAGCTAGTAGTATAGGGTACATTATAATAGCACTTGCCTTGTTGTTTGGTTTGGTAATCTAGATTGAAATGTTAGATTTGCATGATATATTGACCTTCCCCCAACTAATATCAAGTTTAATTCCCAAACGGCCCACCTATCCATCATACTGCTTAAAATCCACCTTTGCCTTCCTAGCTTGTTAATGCTAGTTTATTCAATTGCCTTTGTTAATTCTTACATTAATTGCCTAGTTCTAGATAGTTAGTTCTAGATAGGGCTCCTTTGAGCTTGCTTGTGTGAATTTATCCAACCAGTGATAACTTAGGCTCTATCTTGTTTCATTACTTAGCATTGCATCCTAGTTGACAACTTGGCTTGCTAGTGTAGTGTAACTCCTTGCTCTAGCCTAATTGCTTGCCTTTCTCAGTATCTTAGTTCTAACTTGCTTAGAGTAATCTAGAGTCTTTGTTAACTTAGTATCTTTCTTGCTCTTTCTTTCTTGTAATTGTAGCATAATCAAACCAAACCTAACTTTAAACCCTCAAACCCTAATCTCTTCTTTAGGAACATAACTAACACAATCCTATCTCTAGTGCCCCCTCTATCTTTGAGGATCAACCCTAATCTTACCACTACCTATACTACCGCATGACCCCATGTGCTTGCGGGTACATGTGATTAGTTGAGCCTATGTGTTGGACTAGGTCCATATACAAATTTTTGAGAGATTTGTGTGTTTTCCCTTTGGGTTACAACTAGCCACCTTTAGTTAGTAGGTGTGTGGCCTTGAGAAGATCACACCAAGTGATCTGGCATCATTGCTAGGGATAGAGGCGCTCAGCCTAGCTAGTCAGTATAGCTTAGCCTTTCCTACTGCCCTCACCATTGCTATTCATTATTCTTTGTTTACTTTTGCATGTTATCATTCTAACTTGGCTTTTATTACTTGTTTGTGCATTGTACACGTGACAACTATGCATGCGTAATATGTGTTCGACTTGTACTGACCTGGTGTTATATGAACCTGAGATAAGTACGAGGAGATGTCAAAGCGGCCATAGACAACACCAAGAAGCCGGAATGGTTGACCAAGAAGCTGAAATACCTCATGGAGATGCTCAACCACAACCCAACCGCCACCTCCATGAATACTTCACCCCGAGGAACTACAACTCCCCCACTACCACCCTTGTTTCCCAGATGTCAGTTCAACAATTCTCCATTCCACCCACACTTCTTGGACTCCTTCCTACTTACTATGGGATAGAGAATGAGAACCCCTACCACCATATTGATGGCTTCCTTGAAACTTGCTCCACTTTCCTCACACCCACCACCACTTATGAATCCATCTGGAGAACCCTTTTCCCATTCTCTCTAAAAGAAAAAGCTAAGGAATGGTACATCTCCAAGATGGAATTGGTGACATGGAACGCGGTAAACAACAAGTCTCTCAAGAAGTTCTTCTTGATTGCCAAGCTGACCCAAATGTGAAGATGTATCACCGCCTTCTCACAAAAAGAAAATGAACCTTTCCACAAGGAGTGGGAAAGGTTCCAAAATCTCCTTTGTGACTACCCCCATCATGAGGTACCCTTGTGGCAGTTGGTTCAAGCTTTCTACACTGGGCTAGTGGAGTTGAGCCAAAACAATGTCGATTCATCATGTGGAGGCACCTTCATGGCAAAGCCACCAGAGGAATCATGGCCCTTGTTCGAGCACCTTGTTGAGAATTCTCGCCATTGGGCTTCTACTAAAGGGAAACATTGTGACTGAAACTACATCCTTCCACATGCTTTGGTAGTTCCAGTCTGGACTGCAACCAATCCTGACATGATGAAAATGATGGTGGATATGATGAATATGATGAAGAACCAAGCCGGTGGTTCTTTTAGCCAATCCACTATGTCGGTTGATGCTGGGGAAGAGGAAGTGCATGCCTTGCATGCCTTTGGCAACTAAAATAACCAAGGCCCGATGTCCAACTCCTATACTCCCGAGTGGAGGAATCACCCAAACTTCTCATGGAAGCAACAAAAAGAGGAGGGGCAACCAAGGCAACACCAAGGGCCCAAGTACAACTCCAAGTTTGAGGAAGAGGTCCTAGGAAGGCTAAGGAACCTTAATGAAGTGAAGAAAGAGGTGTCATATCAAGGAAAAAACATTAGATGCCTTGAACAAAGGCTTGATCAAATCTCCCTTTCACTTGCCCACCATGAAGAGGGGAGGCTTCTGCCTCAACCCATGGCCAATCCAATCAGTCATGGCAATTATGTAAGCACTACTCAAGGTGATTATGTCCCACCACAAGGACAAGTACCCCCACTTCACCAGTACCAAGGACCACCACTTCCATATGCTCCTCCTCCTCACCAACCCCCTTACAACTATTAATATCCCCCACCTCAATCATACCAACAACCCCCTTCACAATATCACCCCCATCCACTACAAAAACCACAACAACAATCACAACCCCAACCACAATTTATCCTCCAAAACCCGAATCCACCACACTCAAGTCCGCCACCACCTCAACATACACAACTAAATTCACAAGCCTCCTCGTCCACTACCCATGATCATGTGAAGGCAGTGACAATTTTGAAGAGTGGTAGGATCTTGGAGCAGCCACATGGTACTTTTGTTGATAGCACAACCAATGATGACATGGTTGATACTACGATCAGGGGTATTGATACTGAGACTCAGGCTGATGATACCGTGATACTGAGAGTTGATACAGTGATACCGAGGTATGATACCATGATTCCAGTGATACTGTTGGATGATACTATTGACCTGAGTCAATTGGGAGCACAACTCCCTCCATTCCCCAATGCACTTGAAGAGTCATCCACTGAAAGAAGGAAGAAGAAACATACTCAGGACATCATGGAGACCTTTAAGCAGGTCAACATCAACATTCCTTTTCTTGATATGATCAAGCAAATTCCATCTTACACCAAGTTCTTGAAATACTTGTGCATGTTCAAGAGGAAGAATACTGGAAGGACGCCAATGAAGGTCAAGCTCACTAAGAAAGCGAGCTCAATTCGAAATCACACCATGCCAAGGAAGAGAAAAGATCCTGGTGCTCCCATCATCTCATGCTACATTGGAGCACATCACATAGACCAAGCTCTTCTTAACTCGGGTTCTAGTGTAAATCGGATGCCTTATGATGTGTTCACTGAACTATAAATGGGACAATTGGGTCCTTCTCACTGTACCTTGTAGTTGGTTGATAGATCTATGAAGACACCTAGAGGGCATGTTGATGATGTGTTGGTTAGATTTGATGATGAGACCTCTACATTCTTTTTGAATGATTTTATTGTATTGGACATGGAAAAAGACTCGAGGAAAGTGCCTATCATCTTGGGGAGACCCTTCTTGGCCATAGATGATGTAGTGATCCATGTGAGGACTGACACCATGTATGTGACTTTCATGCACATGAAGATCCGGTTAAACATCTTCAAATCTTCTACTAAAGACGAGGTGATAGGTGCTACATAAGAGGATTGTTATCTGATTGAGTGTCTTGATGAGATAGTAGAAGAGTGCTTACCTACAAGGATTCAAACTGCCACACAAGGTAGAGGTCTAGAGCCCATTGTGGAATTTCCTAAAGATGATGATGATGAGGATGAGGAAGAAGAGATGGCCCTAGTGGTTTCAAGTGAAGACCTCCCATCCATTTCTAAACCATTGAAGAATTCCCTTGAAGATCCTTCCATTCTTGAGCTCAAGTCTCTTTCTAAATGATTGAAATATGCATTCTTATGCTCTAATGAC
Source organism: Alisma plantago-aquatica (assembly GCA_963693085.1). Taxonomy (NCBI): domain Eukaryota; kingdom Viridiplantae; phylum Streptophyta; class Magnoliopsida; order Alismatales; family Alismataceae; genus Alisma; species Alisma plantago-aquatica. The sequence goes on from OY856414.1 coordinate 367,615,928, forward strand.
ACTCTCCCCATGATCATTTATTCTATTCTCTCTCCGGAGCAAGAAGATGCATTGATGGCAGTGTTGAAGAAGAGCATTTAGGCCATCAGATGGTCCATAGCTGATTGAGGGGTATTGACCCTTCTATTTGTGGTCATAGAATCTACCTTGAGGATGATGATAGACCAACCCATTAAATGAAAAGACGCTTGAATCCCAAGTTGAAAGAGGTTGTAGCAAAAGAGGTCATGAAGCTACTTGATGCCGAAATCATATATCTCATTTCTAAAAGCCCATGGGTTAGTCCCATCCAAGTTGTAGAAGGGTGGGATCACAGTCACTGAAAATGAAAATGGGGTAATGATGCCTATGGGAGAGCAATCCACTTGGAGGATGTGTGTGGATTATAGAAAATTGAATGAAAAGACCAAGAAAGATAATTACCCTCTCCCATTCCTTGATCAGATCTTGGAGAGATTAGCTGGACAAAGCTTCTATTATTTTCTTGATGGGTACTCTGGTTACTTCCAAATAGTTGTTCATCTAGTCCAACAAGAGAAGATGACATTCACTTGTCCAAGTGGTACCTTTTCTTACAAGAGGATACCTTTTGGGTTGTGCAATGCACCTTTGACATTCCAAATATGTGTGACATCCATCTTTACTGATATGCTTGATTTGTTGCTTGACATCTTCATTGATGACTTTTCTGTGTTTGGTAAGACGTTTGATGAGTGCTTGCTTCACCTAGAAGCTGTTCTCGATAGGTGCGTCAAGGTCTGTTTAGTACTATCTTGGGAGAAAAGCCACTTCATGGTGCCCGAAGGCATTATTTTGGGTCACCAAGTCTCTAAAGCCAGAATTGAAGTTGATATAGCCAATGTGGGCCTGATCTCCACTCTCACATTCCTTCCACTGTAAGACATGTCTGATCCTTCTTGGGGCATCTGGGTTTATACCGTGGATTCATTAAAGACTTCAGTAAGATTTCAAGGCCACTTTGTCATTTTCTTGAAAAGTATGGAATTAAATTTCAAAAATAAGTGTGTTGAAGCTTTCAACCACTTAAAGAACAAGCTCATCTCTGCTCCTATAATGCAACCCGTGGATTTATCCTTGCCATTTGAGATCATGATTGATGCATTAGACATGGCAGTGGGGGCTGTGCTAGGCCAAAGGATTGGCTAGATTGCACATGCCATTTACTATGCAAGCAATACTCTTGATGAGGCTCAAAGAAACTACACTACCACAGAAAATGAGTTGCTTGCCATGATTTTTTCTCTTGACAAGCTTCACTCTTATCTCTTGCAAAACAAGGTGGTGTTTTATACAAACCATGCAGCCTTGAAGTACCTTATGACAAAGAAAGATTCTAATATGAGATTGATTCAATGGATTATATTTCTCCAATAGTTTGCTCTAGAGATTATTGACAAAAGGGGAGTAGAAAATTCTATAGCTGATCATCTCTCCCACATTGAAGCACTGTATGATGATAGGAACCACATCAAAGAAACAATTCCACATGAGCATCTCTTCTTTCTTTCACCCACCCAAAGATCGTGGTATAAGCACATAGCTAACTTCTTAGCTAGTGGGAGGATACTGAGTACTTGGATAAGGGAGGAGAGAAAAAGACTTTTTTCTATGATGAAGAACTATGCTTGGGATGATCCACATCTTTTCAAATATTGCCCCAATAAACTCATTCAAATATGTGTTTCGGAAAGTGAGCAGCAAGAGATCCCAACCATGTGCCACTCTGGTGCATGTGGGGGACATTTCAGTGGAAAATGTACAACCGCCAAGATTCTTCAAAGTGAATTTTATTGGCCAACTTTGTTCAAAGATGCTCATGAGTTTTGTAAATGTTGTTTGAAGTGCCAAAAGGTGGTCACTATCACAAAGAGGGACATGATGCCTCTATCACCCATTCTTATAGTTGAGGTGTTTGATGTGTGGGGAATTGACTTCATGGGTTCGTTTCCTCCCTCCTTTGGATTTGTGTCCATCTTGGTGGTCGTCGACTATGTATCAAAATGGATTGAAGCTATTGCTACTAGAACCAATGATCATAAAGTGGTGTGATTTTTTGAAGTCAAATATTTTCATCCGGTTTGGTCTTCCAAGAGCCATGATTAGTGATTGTGGAAGTCACTTCATCCATCAAACTTTTAGAAGTTTGCTAAAAAGACATGGAGTGAATCATCGTGTGGCTACTCCTTACCACCCTCAAACAAGTGGTCAAGTCGAGTTAGCTAATTGGGAGATAAAGCTCATTCTTGAGAAGACGGAGAGGTCGGACCATAAGGATTGGTCTTTACATTTCAACGAGGCTTTGTGGGCATATAGGACGGCATATAAAGCCCTGATTGGCACCACACCATTTAAGCTTGTCATCTCCCGGTGGAAATGCAACATAAGGCATTGTGGGCTTTGAAAGCCATGGATATGGATGGAGGCACAACCAGATTGAAAAGAAAGTTGTAGTTGCATCAACTTGAGGAGATGAGGCATGAGGCCTATGAATTGTCTAAAAGCTACAAGGAAAGAACAAAGTTTCTTCATGACAAGCTGATTAAGAAGAAAGATTTTGAGCCCGGGAAATGGGTATGGTTGTACAAATCTAGGATGAAGTTCTTTCTCAAAAATCTTTGGTCTAGATGGGAAGGACCTTATCTCATCAAGAATGTATATCCATCCAGAGTTGTTGTAATAAGTGAGAAAGATGGAGCAAAAGAGTATATCATGAATGGACAAAGATTGAAAGCAGTGGTTGAAGTAGGTCCTGACAGAGCCAATCAAAGTTTTGATATTGTGATGTTAGTTGAGGAACTAAGCTTGATGAAGAGATTTTCTTGAATGCACATGAGAGGGATATTTACTTCAAAGATGCTTTGAACATTCTGCGAGAATGATCGAGTTCAACAATCAATAAGCCCGACTAAAGGTGTAAAATTTAGCACTAGTGGGAGGCAACCCACCTAGGTTTGGGAACTTTTTCACGCAACCTTCATTTTTGATACTTTTACTTTGTTTTTACACAATTCCAAGAACACACACACTTGTGTTTGATAGTTTTCTTTTAGTTTTGATGACATGACAGGTGAGACAGGTGAAAGTTGAGAAATGAGGCACATTTTAGTGAAGAATGATTGATACAACATCAACTGGATCGATTAGATTGATTAGATTATGAATGATGGGATGATTTGATGATTTTGGAAGAATTTTGAACTTGGAGGACCCAGCACGACTGTGCTGGCATGGAACGATCATGCTGACAAGTCATGTTTCAATAGGGAAAACTAGATATTTGGGTACAGGCAACATGACTGTGCTGACATCTCACCAGAATGGCTGTGCTAGCTCAGGCCCAATACTCAAGTCACTCAATTTTTCCCGAACTAGAACAACCCAAACATCATTTCCTCGACCCAAAACGGTCGTTCCAAGTAAGGAGGAGACTAGGGCGACCCCCAATCACCCCCAAATCACCTCCTCTTTCTCCCAAACTCTAGATTTGAGTTCCCTTTGGCCCCCAATGACCTTCCCCTACCTCAAGCTCCATTTTCCCCTCTCCATTACCATCTATTTCTCCACCTCCAAGAAGATATCACCCCTACAACCCAGAAGTGCATTTCTTTCTATTCTTGCTTGATTTCCACCAAAAATCCTTGCAAAGATGAAGAGCACGAGCAAAGTAATCAAGAAAGGGGTAGAGAAGACCATGAACATCCTCACTAGAGGAAAAAGCCTCACCAAGTGGGCCTCCAATGTCACACTGCCATCCCACAGCACATCGACACCATCTAACTCCTTTTTTCAATCGCTTTGACATCCAGCATCGATGAGTGCCTCCTGACACTGATCCTCCTCAAGTGGCCACACATCAGATCCAAGCTACAACAACTTCAATGAGGAAGATAAGGAAGAAGAAGAAGAGATGGAGAACATCGTCGACTCGATGGAAAATTATGCACTGGACCGAGAGAGGAGGGCCAAGAAGGCTACTGATGTGTCGTCTTCATGACTACCTCCATGCCTGACTCTGGTGAGATTCTCCAATCAGCACAACCACGTGCCACTCAACAACCCTCTAGGCACTGATGGGTGATTAAGGAAGAAGCTAAAGACACCCCCATTCAGATGGTGCCCTTGAACTTGGACACAAGTTTGGGGTCACACACATATGAGGAGGAGGAGGTAGATGACACTGAGAGTGAGGAGATGGAAGATGAGCCTGTGCAATTCTTGTCCAAGTTAGAGGAGGATAGGATGAAGTGGGTTGGGAAGCAGTCTGAGGAAGTTGCATATGGGAGAGGCACATCAAAGAGAGTGTTCACAAGGCCCCTTTACCCTGAGTGCACAACCAGGAGGGTGATTCCCACAAGATATACTTGCCCCAACACCATGCAAGCCCTAGGGATGTATGCTGACACTAAGGGTTTCTTAGAATCATGTGGGTTGTATCAACTACTGACCACTGTAGAAGAAACATACTTAGAGACAACTCATATATTCTTTGGGTCTCTAGAGAAGGTGCATTATCAAGGGGAGGATGCAATCCTCTTTAGGCTTAATGAATCAACTCATGTAATAAAGGCCTCAAATCTCAACAAGATTTTCACACCAACACCAGAGATGGCTCAAAAGTTTGATGGGGGTAGGTTTGACAAAAGTGGGAAATGCAACTATGCCAAGATGTAGGAAACATTCACTGGAAAAAGCTCCTTTATAGTGGGAAAGTTAAAAAAAACATTCACTGGAAAAAGCTCCTTTGTAGTGGAAAAAGCTCCTTTGCAGTGGGAAAGTAAAAAAAAAAGCTCCTTTGCAGAAAGTCCTCACCAACTCTATCTTTGGTCGGTATGACAACCAAGGTTGTTGTTCCCAAAAAGACTTGTTTCTACTGACATTGATGGTAAGTCGTGGCCATGTGAATTTGGGAATGATGATGATTGATCACTTTAAAACAATTCTCTCGAAGACCAAGCTTCCCTTCATAATGGTAGGGATTGTGACCACAATAGAAAAAGCACTTGATTGTGATCTCTAGAACTTCACGAAGGTAGAAGGGGCCAAGTTGATTGATTTGAATTATCTTCCAAGGTCTCAGATGATTTACATAAGATACAAGAAGATCATTTACAACATGAACCCCGGGTACCCTGGCATCACTCTAGAGCTACCTTACCATGCTTTTATTCTTATGGATGATATAATGTCGATGGAAAACCTACCCGACAGATTGCCAAGTGGGAAAGCCAGTTTCCTAGTGAAGACTATAGAGCCATGCCAATGGACTTACCAGAGGGTGCATGAGAGATAAATGTGCCAGAGCAACAACACATCCTTGAGAAGCCACGTCGCATAAGGCAAAGACATGAGGACTTTGATGCACAAACACCTCCAACAAATGCATATGACATGTCATCCATGATGCACATTTGGAGGCGATTCAGCAGACACAACATGCCATGTGGTTAGATCAGCAGTAGATGCATCATTAGATCAACCACTATTACCAGCACAGGCGGACTACTGGGGCCACTATTACCAACACCCACCCCCTCAAGCTATTCCATCATAGGATCCCACACCTCTAGAGTAGTGACGTCTACCCTATCACTCCTAAGCTTTAGTTTCATGTTGAGGACAAGACGATTCAAAAGTTTGGGGTGGTAGGGCGGTATGCCCCTTTCTTAGATTATTTTGTTGATGTTTGTCTAACCTGATCTCTATTTGTTTGAAATTTCTCTTTTTGGTGTAGATATCCTTTTGTTTGCATCCATGCAAACATGTAGTTCAATTTCATGTATTTTGCATAAATTTTTAAAAAAAAATGCTCTTTTTGCTCTTCCATGTCATGCATTGCATTTCTGTGTAGATTTTGGTAATTTTTTGTGTTTTAATTAGGATTGGCTGATTTACATTTTCATTTCCCTAAAGCTAGGTTTAGATGTGATTGGATGCAAATTGGCACCATTTTGGCCAATTTTGCCTAAACTTGAATGTTCTTTCCTAAAAGCATGTTGTAACTTAGTCTTCACTTTTTGAAATGAAAATGTTAGTTTTTGACAAATGCATGCCACTTTATTAGAGTTCATTGCTATACGGTCTTAACTGTCAACTTTTTACGCTCTCATGTTTTTTAATATTTTGGTTGAATTGTGAATTGAGCAAGCTATGAACGCTTAGAGCCTATGGAGTCACATGATATAAATGTAAATCTCATGTTGTTCACTCATGTGGTGTGATATCATTTGATGAAGTGTTGGATTAGCTTTCATGCGGGAGATTTTATGTTGAGGACTACACTAACGACCCCCCTTTGACCTGACTCTTCTTTTGCCAACATTGTACCCCTATGCCTCATGAAAGGATGCCTTAGTGCACATATTTAGCCTTGGCCACCCCTAAAAGCTTGGGGTGGCCATATCTACATCTCCATGATTCACTCTCTCCACCGTATGCCCTATCTACACCAAGGGCAAAAGAAAAGAAAAGAAGAACAGGAAAAAGCAAAAGAAAATAAAAGAGGTTCCTATTGAAGAGCATCTAAATAAAGAAAAGATGAGTGTGTAAAAGCACTCCAATCCCTTACTGCAATCATTTCTTCCTTTTCCATACCCATTGAACTAGAAAATATCAAACCTAGCTCACTTTACCCTTTCTATAGCCATGTGGGTCATTTGGTGTGGTTTGAAGCATAGATTGAAAGCATGAATGTGAAACAACACTCCTAGTCATCATTGATTAACGCCAGCATGAAACGATTTACCCAGAATGACATTCATGACATATGGAAAGCTTATGTATTCTAATCTCTATATTTGACGTTTGTATGCTTAGTGCTCTTCATAATTGGTTGGTGAAAGCAGCAAGGAGAGAGGTGGAACACATGCACTTAGTCACTTCTAAGACCATTTAGTCAATAATCTTCTATTATAATGCATTTTATCACTCGTGTTTATTGAAAGAAAGTTGTAGAGAGAGATTGAGGTGGAGCATACTTGAGGAGAAGTATGCTTTAAGTTTGGGGTGGTGATGTAACCCTATTTTAGGGCTTCATCTTGTGTCTTTTTGTATCTCAATCAAATATAAACATAGTAGAATGCAAGTTAGATTCTAAAATTTGCATATTATTGTCCAATGCACTTATGGACGTTCTTTGTAGACTTTTCATGTACTTGAACCATGCTTTGGATGGATGAAAGAGAAGGAAGGAATTCTGGGGTTCCTCCACCCATGGAGGGGTCCAAAGAACACCCTAAAGCTCCCTCAACCTACCCCTAATGGGAAAAGGTCAACATCAAGTAAAGAAGTCCATTGATCATGAAGATTTAAAGTAAATTTGCCACTAAAAACCCTAGCATGGTTGTGGTGCCAAGGAACGGCCATGCTGGACAATGCCAAAATCACAGAGTCAACATCAAAATTGCAAGCTACAACAACTTGACCAAAATGTCCGTGATACCCAACACAGTCATGTCGTGAAGACCCAAAAACGGTCGTGCCAGCCAGGACGGTGGTGCTACCAAAGAAGAGAATGGGCATGTTGCCTAGAATGACTCCATTTCACCTCCCCCACCACAGTCATGCTGGTGTTCTACCTTGACCTCACCACCGTCGTGCTGCCCAGCACAACCGTGCTACCATCCTTCATTTCACCAAAAATCTTCTGACATTTTCCATTTCTTAGAACGACCATTCCCCACCACCACGACCATTCCAACTCTCACCCACCATGGCCGTGCTGCCCATCACGGCTGTGCTACCCCCTAAACCTTAACATTTTCCGCACTAATTTTCCAACAATACCCCTACTTATCTAAATGCTTCCACCACCACCTATATATACATGGGTGGCAGACACATCACTAGATTAGCTGCCATTACTCCCCTCCACCTACTCTAGAGCATTCATTACCTCCTTCCTTGCATTCAAGCCATTTACCCACCATTTTCACCTACCTCATTTCCACCATAGAAACCTAGTTTTCTAGGTTTTCTATCATAATCCCCTTCATTTCCATGCCCTTCATCCACCTTGGAGGTGGGAGGTCATTTTGTAGTAGTTAGGAGGTGAAGAAGAAGCTACTTCAAGCTCCATGGAGTCCTATCCCCTTCTTCTCATTTCTTTTATCTTTTCTTTGAGCATGTCTAGCTAAGCCCCTACTGGTGGGCTGTTTGGGGTTAAAATGTGACTTGAAACCATGTTGGGGAAAAATAACTTGTATTGGACATAATTTCATTGTATGATGATTGCCCCTTTTTTCTATCTCATTTCCCATTATCTTGCATGTGGTTTGTACTTATAAACATAACTTGCTTGTTTTGTGATGCTTGATGACACTTGGCTTCTAGGAGGAAATGGAATGTATGCAGCAATCTTAGGAGTGGCTCCTAGGTCCAATTAGTGGATCCCTAGCTAGCCCCCTTTGTTCCTACATACATCTCCCTTCTTCTACAAGTGAGTTTGAGATCTAAGTAGCTAGTGTAAGTGTGATTAGTGCAATTACCTAGAGTTTTCTAAAGACTAGATAGCAAGTAACATGAGGTGAAACACCTTCATCTCTACTCCCATTCCTACCCTTGGCTCTCAATTTCCCTAATACCACTTACCTTAGAAATGTAGACTAGCCAATTCCTAGTACAATTATGCCTAGCCCTAGTACTCTAACTAGTAGTATAAGGTACATTCTAATAGCACTTGCCTTGTTGTTTGGTTTGGTAATCTAGATTGAAATGTGAGATTTTCATGCTATGTTGACCTTCCCCCAACTAATATCAAGTTGCATTCCCAAACGGACCACATATCCATCATACTGATTAAAATCCACCTTTTACTTCCTAGGTTTTTAATGCTAGTGTAGTCAATTACCTTTGTTAATTCTTATATGATTGCCTAGTTCTAGATAGTTAGTTCTTCCTCAAGTAGTTAGGCCTCATTTGAGCTAGCTTGTGTTAATTTAGCCAACCAGTGATAACTTAGGCTCTTGCTTATTTCATTGCTTAGCATTGCATCCTAGTTGACAACTTGACTTTCTAGTGTAGTGTAACTCCTTGCTCTAGCCTAATTGCTTGCCTTGCTCAGTATCTTAGTTCTAACTTGCTTAGAGTAATATAGAGTCTTTGTTGACTTAGTGTCTTTATCTCTTTTTCTTTCTTGCAATCATAGCATAATCAAACTATACTCAACTTTAAACCCTAATCCCCTCTTTAGAAACATAGCTAACAAAAGCCTAGATCTAGTGCCCCCTCTATCCCTGAGGATCGACCCTAATCTTACCACTAGCCTATACTACAACACGACCCCGTGCACTTGCGGGTATGTGTGATTAGTTGAGTCTGTGTCTTGGACTAGGTCCATATAAAATTTTTGAGAGATCCATGTGTTTTCCCTTAGGGTTACATCTGGACACCTTTAGTTGGTTAGTGTGTTGCCTTGAGAATATCACACCACCTGCCTATTAAAGAACCCACCCTCAACTTTGCCAAGACACCACGAAGGTCAATGGAGAGATTCTGACCCCTAAACCCCTCTCTCTCCCTGGACTTAATTCTCTCCAGCGAGCTCTCTGCCACGACACCGTTGCATGCCAAAATGAAGAAAAAGGAAAGAAGGGCCGAAGGAGGACCACAAGATCACGATCCACCATCATCCAGCAAGGAGATCAATGGATGAACTTCGTGCTAGTTCAAAAAACTCTATGAGTGGGTGTGTTTGACCATTCCCATATGATCTCCACTCAAGTCAAAAAAGACCGGTGATCTGACGACACACAATTTTCCTAATTAGGTAATATCTTTGCCTCTCAAGTCAGAAAATTAGGAAAATAGTTCTATCTTGTGAAATCGATTAAAAATCTATTCTTTGGCCAAAAATTATTATATGGTTTTTGCTCAGAAAAATACAAACAATCTAATAAAAATATAATCAGAGCCTAATTTTGCCTCTAGTTTGAAAGTGATCTAAAGTTGGCATCTTTAATGCATTTAATTGGTTAAAACCCTAATTTCTAAGGGTTGATGAATCTAATGGACCCAACTGATATTGATATTCAAAGATGGACCTTTTATGAACAAAAGAACACCTTGGACTCATATGAACTCAATAATCTAAGATTTGAAGAATTAGGGTTTCCTTATATATATAATGATGAGATTAGGGTTTGTCAACCCAAAGAACATAAAAGTGTCAAATGCATATTCCTTAATCTTACTAACCTTGACATGTTAAAAAGAATAAAAGTTGGGACTTTTGCATAAGAAGACATCTTCTGGAATCCAATCATGCACATGACATCAAAAGTAGGGTTTGTAGACCAAAAGTGCATAAAAGGTAGTAATTGAGTTATTGAAATTAGAACATTGTGAAATACTAAAATGGACTTAATAACCTAATTAGGAACCCAATCAAGTCCTAATAGTGTATTTTGGAATCATACAGTGACACATGGGTGTTATGTGTTAATTTTCATGTTAAGTTGCTTGCTTTCTTGTGTGGTTATTCTTGTGTGGACACCGAGTACTTCTGAGACAGGTATGTGGCTACGCCTAAGAATAATCGTTGTAGTTTCACATGGATTCCCATAGTTTCTCAAATGGTTTGCAAATATATTCCATCTTATTTATTCATTTCATGAAAAATGTAGAGTGATTATTTCTATCAAAACATATATATGGATGTAACTAGCTCAGATTCTAAGTCTCCTCTAGAGCTCTGATGGCGCCAAGATCTTGGGAGAGTCAGTGGCCTTTTACCAATATGGCACCAAGCTCTTGGGAGAGTCAGTGGCCTGACACCTAGCACTTGGGAGATTCATTGGTCTATACCTAATGAGGCACCAAGCTCCTGGAAGAGTTGGTGGCATCTATCCACTGCAGGGACAATAACCATGAGGGGTTTTGACAGAACAAGAATAGATCGGGATTGAGTAGTTATGAGAAAAAAATGTTAAATCTGATATGTTTAACAATAATTTGATGAATTATGTTGTTACAAATAAATACGGATTTCCCCACAACATACCAGTATAACTTCTTATACTAACCACATGTTTTTTATTGTCAGCATTTTAGGATATTTTACTACATGATGGAAATTGGATATTCAAGAAAAGAAGGAACTGAAAGTAAACAAATAAAGTAATGCCTGGAGGATATAGATAGATGGTATATTTTCTAGTGTGGAATTTTAGATCACATATTTTGTAAGCATGTATGAAAAGATTTTTATCTTGTACCCGACTCAGTTCAGTTTAGTGAAATTTATTAATTATTTATGATTATCTTATAAACCACATCTTGTATTTTCATATATGACCCTTTCCCTCTTAGTCCGCCTATATAGGGGTTAACATGGGAGGGGGATGTTACATTTGATATCAGAGCGTGGTTTTGCATATAATCTCTAATCATTATTAAGTTTTACAAATTCAGTAGAGCCTAAAGGGAGTTATTAGAGTGTTTTCAAAAGATGGAAGTGTCTAGAATGGACCACGGGCTAGGGGTTAGCAAAATTTGCCTCTGCCCCACTAGTCAGTTTATGAGGACTCCTAGACCTGTGTTTCCAGCCTGGACAAAGTCAAGGATTTCATTCAAAATAAGATACCTCTGGGATTTCTCATATACTTTCATCCCTTCTCTACTCCATTTTCACCTAACAAACCCTAAGTACCTAAAGTTTTTTCTCTCTCTCCACCTACTCTATGTATTGGGGTTATGGATGATAACGGTTAAGGTATCGTCCACCAAACAATAAAATACAAGTAAACTAGATGTCATGGATATAAGTTTATCCTTTGATATCCTAAGTTATGAAATTGTGGTTAATGAAGTGTACTTACATGAAACAACATGGCCCGTGGTAAGAACGTCAACCGTGATGAATACCCTAGACCAAGACCCTCCCATAAGAATAGGCCCTCCTCAAAGTAGAGAAGGTCCATGGAAGGTGAATCCTCTAAGAAAAAGAAGAGAGAAGGTGAAGCCTCTAGAGAGAAAGGCCCTGAGCCTAAACCCATTCCCTTCCACATCTCGAACTTGGAAGGAAGCACTGGACCAGAAGAGGGACCCATGTCTAAAGATGAAGTGAGGGATGAACCCATCCATGTTGCTGACTCTGGATCAGTAGTCAAGCCAATGGTAACACAAACTCCTGAGATGCTCTAGTTAGAGTAGAAAAAGAAGATGAATGAATCCATAAGTGTCCTCGCCCTTAGGGATGTTTCCCAGAATGAGAATGGTGAACCTTTGCCCATTTGATCTCATCTTGGGGCCACCATACTGGAATTTGTCAAGCTGAATATTGAGAAGTTCTGGGGTGAAAATAAAATTGAGGTGGTTGACAAGGCTGATGCTTGGCTTCTGGCAGTGGAAAACAACTTTTGCATTGTGGGAAGTGCAACCAAATAAGAAAGTCCTCTTTGCCACACACCTTCTTGAGGGAGCAGCTAAGTTATGGTGGGAAAACCACATCATGGGCCAAGATTTGATTGAGGAACCAATGGCATGGGCAGATTTTCATGCACTCTTCTCAGAAAGATTCATACCATCCTCTGCCAAGAAAGAGAAGGAAAAATAGGTCACCTTCCTGACCCAAGGTAACATGACTGTGACAGACTTTGCTCACAAGCTTCGCCTCTTAGAGCATTTTTGTTACATGCTGACTGAAGAAATAAGGGTAGACCATTTTGTAGAATGTCTACACCCTGCAATCAAACCCCATGTCATGGAAAGAAAGCCCACAACTTTCACTGAAGCCCTCAACTTTGCCTTGGACATGGAAAAGATTGTCATGCCACAACTGAACCAACCCAAAGGATATCTCAGGTTCACTAAGGGTAGATCTGGGCTAAGAAATGATAAAAAGAAGAACCAAGTTCATCACTAGGGAAAGGGAAATAATGGATGGAAAGGAAAACCCCGCAATGAGTATCACCGGTAAGGGGCACCCCAAGGTGTGTCAATTGTGGAAGATTCCATGGAGGGAAGTGTCGCTTAAAAAAAAGGTATATTAGTGATACCTATAAGAGGGACACTTCCAATCCAACTACCCCTTCCTCCATTAGGATAGGGCCTAATGGTGGTCCAGCCAGTGGCAACACCACCACCACCAGCCACAGCCCCAGCAAGAGCATCCCCAGCTATAGGGGAGCATTGATAGGCTAGAGTTTTTGCCATCGACAATGAAGAGGCCCAGGCTAATGCCAATCGTCTAATAGAGGGTAACTGCCCTTAGAGTCCTTTTTCTATCCTTTATTATGAACTAAGTTAGTAATTGACTATCATGAAAATAATGTAGGCATGCTTGAGATCATGGGACAAAATGTAAAAACTCTATTTGACTCTGGATCTACTAATACTTTTATTTCTAGAAATCTCACAACTATACTTTGTATGTATTTAAAGGATTTAGGATATATCTTGGATGTCACTACCATGAGTGGTCGAACTTTTACTTCTCTTTTAAAAACCCCAGTCATACCTATTCGGTACATGAATAGTGAATCCCCTACCGAATTAATTTTTTTGGATATCAATGACTTTGATGTGATAATTGGCATGGATTGGCTTTACACCTATAGATCCCAAATAGACTGTAGGGAAATGAAGATGGCAATAATGAGACTCGGTCACCCACCCTTGACCATTAGAGGTAGAAAGGACGCTACCACTAGCATGTATGTATCGGACTTGAAAGTAGAACAATTAATAGCCAAAGTTTGTCAAGCATTCCTAAAAGTAATTACTGAGACAGAGCCTAAGGTGCATCCCTTAGAAGAGATAGAGGTAGTCAGGGACTCTATAGATGTGTTCTCGGATGATTTTCCTAGGATAACTCCTGAGAGAGAGGTGAAATTTTCGATAGAGTTAGCTCCCAAGACAAACCCTATTTATAGGGAACCTTACAGAATGGCTCCCGTAGAGTTGCTTGAGATGAAAAAGCAATTGCAGGAATTGCTAGACAAAGGCTTCATCCGACCTAGCACTTCTCCATGGGGAGCACCAATCCTCTTTATAAAGAAGCATGGATTGCTTTGAATGTACATAGACTATAGAATGATCAATCAGGATACCATCAAGAATAAGTATCCTTTACCCCACATCAATGACCTATTTCACCAGGCCAAGTCAGCCTGAGTCTTATCAAAGATTGGCCTAAGGTCTGGTTACCATCAGTTGCGAGTCAAGAGTGAGTATATCCCAAAAACCACCTTCCGAACCTATTATGGCCATTATGAGTTTGTGCTCATGTTGTTTGGGTTGTCCAATGCCCTGAGTGTGTTTATGAATCTCATGAACAATGTGTTCCAACCTTTCCTAGACTCCTTTTTCATAGTGTTTATAGACGACATTCTAGTTTACTCAGATGACTTAGAACAACATCGTGACCATCAAGTTAGAGTCCTTGGTATCCCGAGGAACCAAAATCTCTACAGGAAGTTCTTGAAATATGAGTTTTGGATAGATTACATCATGTTTCTTGGACACATCATCTCTGGAGGGACTATCTCAGTGGATCTTGCCAAGGTGTCCATTGTACATGATTGGCTAGTACCTAAGAACCCTTTTGAGATTTGAAACTTCCTGGGAGTAGCCCAGTACTATCAACAATTCATGAAGGATTTCTCAAAGACCGCTTTACCCCTCACCAAGCTCACTCGTAAGGATGAGATGTTCGTATGGTCCAATTTGTGTGAAGCTCGATTCCAAGAGTTGAAGGAGAAACTGACCAAAACACCTATGTTGACTCTACCGTCTGCCAATGAGGGTTTCATGATCTTCACTTATGCATCCAAGATGGGGCCCACATGTGTACTAGATCAGAATAAATGTGAAGTTGCTTATGCATCTAGGCAGCTCAAGACAAATGAAGTATACTCTCCAACACATAATTTAGAATCGGCTATGATCATACATGCCTTGAAAATTTGGAGACAATATCTATATGGTGCTACCTATGAAATCCTCACGGATCACAAAATCTTGAAGTATCTCTTGACTCAGAAAGACCTCAACCTAAGGCAGAGATAGTGGATGGAATATATGAAAGATTACTATTTCACCATTGCATACCACCCAGGAAAGGCCAATGTGGTGACATATGCCCTTAATCAGAAACAACTTAGGTGTGCAGCTGTCTTATCTACCCATTGGAGGGAACCAGAAGAGTTTTCCAGATGGACTTTACAGCCGTTAAAAGAATGAATCCGTTTGCCTAACATTAAGATAAAACCAGACTTGCTGATTGAGTTAGTAGCTATCCAAATGGCTAGACCAAAGCTTGAAAGGATGAAAGGTTTGCTACAGAAACCTCAAACAAAACTATCAGTGGGTGTGGATGGAGGAATCTGATACAAAAGTCATATTTGGGTTCTTGAGGAGTCACTTTTGAAAATTCACATTCTAAAAGAGTCTCATGGTTCTAAGTATACAGTACACCCTGGTACCACAAAAATGTTTAAAGACTTACAATGATACTTTTGGTGGCATGGGATGAAGAGAGACATAGCGACATATGTGGCCAGTTGTGTCACATGCTAGATGGTGAAGGATGAACACCAATGACCCGGTGGGTTGCTATAATTAATTGAGATTCTTGAGTGGAAATGGGACCAGATTAGCATTGATTTTGTTGTATGTTTTTCGTATGAAGATCTTTATGGGAGGTTGTGTCGGTCACCATTTTACTGGGATGATGTTGGTGAGAGGAACTTTTTGAGGTCATAGGAATTACAGATATATGGTGATAAAGTTGCTTTGATCATACAAAGGCTAAGGAGATCCTAGGATTGATAGAAGTCATATGTTGATGTAAAACTGAATGACTTGCACTTCATTGTTGGTGAACATGTGTTTCTAAAAATCTGACCCCGCCGAGCTATAGATAAGAACAGATACGTGGGTCCATTTGAGATTCTAGAACAGATTGGTGAAGCAGCTTACCATGTATCCTTACCCTCACAATATAGTATGATGCATGACGTGTTCCACATGTCTAATCTGAAGTGTTATGTGAAGGATCCTAGTCATGTGCTGAGCATTGAACCCATTGAGTTCTAAGGGAGTCAGACATATCCTGAGTCACCTGTGAGGGTATTGGATATCAAGGTGAAAGAAGTCATAAATAAAAAGATTGAGATGGTAAAGGTTCTCTACTAGCACCATGGAGAGGATGAAGTTGCATGGGAGCTGAAGCCTAACATAGAAAATCTTATCCTAAATTGTTTGTGTAACTAGTCGAATTTTGAGGGAAAAATTGCTATAAGTGGGGAAGGATGTTATAACCTCAATTTTTCTTGTATCTAGTAATTGAAATGCAATTATTCTATGAGAAAGGGCTTGATTGGAAATTGTGTGCTTTGTTTTAAAGAATGGATTTTTTTTTGTAATTTTCCTTGAATGATAAATTTCGTGAATTTTACTATTTTACTAAACCAATAATGGACAAAAGGAAAAAGTAGAGAAGAAAATCCCATAATAAGCAAAGGGAAAAGGAAAATGGATGTTAATTATATATGCTTAAGAGAAATATGTGGAATTCTCTAGAAAGTGGCATGTTTGGCCACAAATAACTAGTTTTTAGATCCACATGCATTATAGTAGAAAGAATAGTCGAAATAAAGAAAATAGATAAGAAAAAATAGAAAAGATTTTGTTTTAATGCATAAAATATGCCTTAAAAGTGAATTACTTGCATATTAAGAAAATGTGTTTTTATTTTTGATTTTGACCTAATTATTTTCACACACCTAGATAAAGTCATTTAAGACCTTCCTGTAAAATTTGGTAACAAAATGAATAACGATGTGAGAGTTATGGATTTTAGAAAAATTTCTAAAATGGGGACAATACAAAAGAAAAGTATTTTTCTCAGGATTTAAATGAAATAAGAAAATCGTATTTTTTTCTCACTTGTGACATGAACCATCAGATCAAGATCTTACGCCCCACATCTTGTCTCTCACCTTAAGGAAAGTAAACTTGCACACATGATGATGGAAGATGATATCTTCCTCTTGGATCTGCTCAGAGCAAACTAAGAGGATGATTGCCTTCACCTCCACAAACTGTACTAGAAACCTACTGATTTCTAGTCGATTTGTGCTAGAACCCTCTCTAGCCTTCTCCTCTCTATAGGGTTTTTGAACCCTAGATCCATACACCCCACCTATAAAAGAACCCACCCTCAACTTCCCAAGAAACCACAAAGGTGAACCATGAGATTCTGACCCCTGAACGCCTCTCTCCCTAGACTAGATTTTATCTAGCAAGCTCTCCGCAGCAACACTTTTGCATGCCAAAATGAAGAAAAAGGAAAGAGGGAAAGAAGGAGGATCATATGATTGTGATCCACCATGGGCCGACAAGGAGATCAACGCAGGATCTCTACCCTAGTTCAAAAAACTCATTGAGTGGGCGCGTTTGACTATGCCCACACGATCTCTGATCCGATCAATGAAGGCCAGTGATCTGACAATGCACAATTTTCCTAGTTAGGTAATTTCTTTCCCACTCTAGTCAGAAAATTAGGAAAATAGTTCTATCTTGTAAAATCAATTAAAAATCCATCTTTTGGTCAAAAATTATAAGTAATGTATGGTTTTTTCTCAGAAAAATACAAAAAATCTAATAAAAATATAATAAGAGCCTAGTTTTGCTTCTAGTTTGAAAAGAATATATAGTTATCATATTTAATACATTAAATGAATCAAAACCCTAATTTCTAAGGGTTGATGAATCTAATGGACCCAACTGATGTTGATATTCAAAGATGGACCTTTTATGAATGAGAGAACACATTGGACTCATATAAACTCAATAATACAAGAATTGAAGAATTAATTAATTTTATATATGTAATGATGAGATTAGAGTTTGTCAACCCAAAGAAAATAAAAGTGTCAAATGCACATTCCTTAATCTTACTAACCTTAACATGACTTAAAAAGAATAAAAGTTGGGACTTTTACATAAGAAGACATCTTTTGGAATGCAATCATGCACATGACATCAAAAATAGGGTTTGTAGACCAAAAGAGCATAAAAGAAAATAATTGAGTTATGGAAATTAGAACATAATGAAATACTAAAATGGACTTAATAACCAAACTTGGAACCTAAGTTAGTCCTAATAGTGGATTTTGGAATCATATAGTGACACATGGGTGTTATGCCTTAATTTTCAGATTAAGTTGCTTGCTTGCTTGTGTGGTTATTCTTGGTTATTCATGTTTGGACATCGAGTACTTCTGAGATAGGTATGTGTCTATGCCTAATAATAATATTTGTAGTTTCATGTGGATTCCCGAAGTTTCCAGCATGGTTTGCAAATATATGCTTGCTTATTTATTCATTTCTTGCAAACTATAAAGTGACTATGGACATCACAATGTATATATGAACATAACTAGCTTAGATTCTAAGTCTCCTCTGGAGCTCTGATGGCACCAGGCTCTTAGAATAGTCGGTGGCCTTTAATTAATATGGCACCAAGCTCTTGGAATAGTCGGTGGCCTTTAATTAATATGGCACCAAGCTCTTGGGAGAGTCGGTGGCTTGACACAAAGATCTTGGGAGAGTCAGTGGTCTATAAAGAACCAAGTCCATGGAGGAGTCGATAGCCCATGTTCATTGCAGGGACAATAACCTTGAGGAGTTTTGATAGAGGAATAATAGATTGGGTTTGCATAGTTATGATAAAAAATGTTAAGTATGATGTAAAATAATAATTTGATGAGTTATGTTGTTACAAATAAATGTGAAAATTTTGTTTCCCCCACATACTTATATAACTTATTATACTGACCACATGTTTTTTATTTTTGGCATTTAAGGATAATCTGCTACATGATGGAAATTGGACATTCAAGAAAAGAAGGCACTAAAAGTAAACAAACAAAGTAATGCCTGGAGGATATATATAGATGGTATATTTTCTCATGTGGAATATTAGAACCCATATTTTTTAAGCATGTATGAAAAGATTTTTATCTTATACCCAACTCAATTCAATTTAATGAAATTTATTAATTATTTCTAATTACGTGCTAAACCACAGATCTTGTATTTGCATATACATCCCTAGCCCTGTTAGTTTGCCTATATAGGGGATAATAGAGGGAGGAGACGTTACATATGATGTCTCCAAGGTGTTGTTCAAATGTAACATGGCAGAAGGAGATCCAGTAGGTCTTCATGTTCTCAAACTTATTGGATTTGTGGAGAACCTAGCTAGACTGGGATTCCCCTTAGGTCAAGAATTGGCCACTGATATGATTCTGCAGTCTTTGTGAGAATCATACAAACAAATTTGTCATGAACTACAACATGAATGAATTTGACAAATCATTGATAGAGTTGTTGGGCATGTTGAGAATAGTTGAGGGACAGATGAAGAAAGACAAAACCAAGTCTGTGATGGTGATCAACAAGACAAAGGGGAAGTCTAAAGGAAAAGGAAAAGCTAAGAAGAGTTCTATAGCTATCAAGAAGTCCAAATATTCATATCTTAAAGCACATGGAGGAGTAAAGAAAAGAGGAAAATGTCACCATTGTCACTAGCCTAGACATTGGAAAAGAATTTGCTCACTCCGATTAAAGGAACTAAAGAATAAGAAGGAAGGCACTAAGTCCTCCGCTTTAGGTACAAACATTATAAGATAAATTTGATTACTTCTTCTTGGTATGTGATACCAAATAGAGATCTAACATATGTGATGTGTAGGATCTGACAAGAAGTAAAAGCCCTCATGCAAGGACAAAGTTGTACAAAGTGGAGCAAGATTTGTGGAAGCTTTAGTTTACATTTAAATTTATCGTATCCCAATGGACATGTAATAGACTTAATAGAAATGCCATTTCATTATGCCAAGAAAATAGAAACATTTACTTTAAAGAATCTTGTATGACAAGATTGATGAATCAATAAAGTAAGATATTAATTTTTCTATTTCAAAAGATATGATCTTGCATGGAAATGACCAAGTATCTAGTACTCTTTACTTTGAAAGAATCTTGGATACATTTTTCAACGTTGATACCAAAGGATTGTAATTGAGAACTCAAGATTATCATTAGCAATATTTATCTTGGATGTATATATAAGAAATGCATATCTAGAATACATATTGATGTTAATCTAGACTCCCTTGGAAATATGAAATTCTTTCTTGTACATAACATGACATAACGTCCTTCACTAGATGTAGTGTGAGGATAAGTCTTCCATCAGATCTCATACATATAATGCATGAAGATCTTATGGAAAGAATGCTGTAGATAATTATCTATATTTCATTTCAATTACTGGTAATATGATGATATGTACTAAGTAAAATATAAATCTCTTGAAATGTTCAAAGAGATTATAAATGAAGTATGACTTTGATGAAAGTATTAAGAAAATTTGATGAGATCAAATGTTGAAATACTTTTCATCAATACCTTGAGAACATTCAAGAAAGAACTTCCATTATCACAAGTCAAATACATCTAAACATGATGATGTATCAGAATGAAGGAATTATACCATGACGAGTCATGATACAACTATCAGTTAATCTGAGATTCTTATATCCTCATATATATATATATATATATATATCTGTGTGTGTGTGTGTGTTTGTGTGTGTGTGTGTATGTATATATATATATATATCACTAAATCATGTACCATTTGAATGGTTTATAAGACATTATATATGATATGATATGGGAATGTCCCAATCTGTCTAAAGGGTTGAAAACTACACTGAGAAAATAGTTTCTTGAAAGGTTTATCCACAAAACCATAATTTTTGAATGTTACTATTAATTCCAATCCAATAATAAAATTGTTTTTTTGAAAGGATAACTGAGTTCCTAAAGAATCAGTGTGAGTAAAAGTAGAAATTGAAAGGTTTGAGGTCAACAAAGAGATACAGTAAGAACTAAGAGAATCACAAGTTGTTGTGGAAATCTCAAGTTCATCATGTAACACATAATAAAATAGTTCTAGTAGAACAAATATGAGATTGGAGGACTATGAATCCAATGATTCAGATAGGTTGGTCATAATTGTATGAGCCAACTAATCAACTAGAAGCTATAAACTGAGTAATGGCTTAAAGCCATTAAGGACTCCATGTAAACTATCAAGGTATCACCTTGATAGCACCACCTAAAGGGGTAATACCTAAAGGGTGTAGTATAGACTTGTGGAAAAGACCTATGTGGATAACATAACATGACAAATTGGTTGAATAAGTTTTTCAAATCAGTTCAAGTTGTTGAACATGATATAAGTTCATTTACGAATTGTCAAGCTTGTTGTTGTAGTTAAAATAGACTAAGAGATTTTTCATATGAAGATAAAAACTAGATTCCTTAAAGGGAAACAACAGAGGATGTGTATGTCATACAAACTAAAAGGTTTTATAACTTCAAGAATGCAAATAAAGTCTATGAACTACAAAGTTCAATCTGGATTGATATAAGCATCTCAGAGGAGGGATCTTTTGACTTGACAAGATAGTCAAAGAGTTTGACTTGAATTAAGATAAAAGATGAAATCTGTGATTACACAAGATTTAGTGGGAGCATATATGAATATTCCTCATATAATTAGGAATAACATCTCAATATTGTGAATATTGAGATCTAGCATGAAATCCACTTCAGAAATGAAGGATTGAGTAAAACATCTTATAAGATAAGGATCAAGATCTATAAAGATAGTTGTTGAATGTTTCACAGTATAAGTTTGAGTACATAAAATAGCAATGTGTTGAAAGAGTTCAATATAGAAGGATTCAATGGGAGAGAATCTAGATTAGTCTCTCATGAACCGTATGTTCCAATTCTGGTGAAGAATGGAAATGACATGATTAAGATGCCATAGGCTGTAACAATGGATCTATCATGAATGCTATAAATGTAATTTTCCCATATAATCTTGTATGTATTGGACATGACAAGATGATATTAAATTACAATGAGGGATTATTAGAATGTCATTAATGATATCAATTAATACTTGAAAAGTATTTAAGGATAGATTGCAAGAAATTAAAGATAGCAATAAAGGAAGAGTTAGATGTAAAACATTACATCAATGCAAGCTTCTAATAACAACAAAGTGATCTTAATAAAATATGTTTGATTTAAAAAGGAAATATCTTGTTAGTTGGAAGGGTTCCAAACTAATAGCCATTAATTCTATTCTATAATAGAAGTTGAGTATACTTGTGTTATGAATAAAGAGTGATTCCATATGGAACTAGAAGTTCATATGATGAACTCATAGATGTACCAACCGTTGATGACTCAATTGTGGTATTGTGACAGCAGTGGAGCTATTTGTTAGGCAAGGAATATCAGATACCATATTATGACTCTTTCATCTCAGAGTGAAGAGATAAGAAATATACAATAGAAAAACATTGCTAACCCGTTGGATTACCACTTGCACAGCAGAAACATGGTGGACATGTTTAGATCACTAATGATGAGATTCATGGGTGATTGGTTCTAAGTGTAAGTGGGAGTCTGTTGGTAAGGTATGCCCAGAGAGCCAATCATGTGATGATCATCATGGCACATACCATAAAGGATTTGAATAATACCCATAAATGGAAGCTTCCAATTCTTTATGTTTCATTTAGTTATGAGATAATGAGGAAACATTATGAATGTCTAAAGAATGACAATACTCAATGATGTATGTCTTCAAGTGTGTAACTTGGAGAATGAGATCATATGAATGCTAAGAGTATGTACATTCTCGTTATGTCCCTGGTCAGTTGTTACTAAGGAAGGTAGATAGACACCAGTAACACATAAGATTGGAGTGTGGGTTGGTTGATGACTAAATATTATTAGTCATAATATGGAAATATCAAACCAAGAACAAATATACATGTTCGAGAATAGTGTATCAGATAGACCCACCTTGAGAGTGACACATGGAAACCATCATGTGGTAGTCATAGTCATCTCTCATAGTTAAGGTGGTGATTTTGATTCTTAGACCTGGAATCACTGCACTCATCGCATGTTGTTGGGTACCCTTTAGCATCATCAAACACATTCCTAAAACATGGGTTGTTATAAAGGTGATGATTGGGTGACTTTGACACATGGTGATAGATTGTGAGTGATAGAGATGGGATTTGTCCCTCCTACTGGAGATTGATATCCTGGCCACTTGATAAGATAGACTGAGAAATGCATGCACATGCACATGTGAATAAATATATGGTATTGAGGTCACATTATCTCAGACAATATGCGCTTGGTTCAAGAAACATGAGATGAATTCTAAGAGGATGATGAGTCTGTGCCTCAAGTCACTCTGGATATCAGAGACAAATGAATTATAAAATCACCGCAACACCTTACACAAATTGTAGGTTGAAGTTGTTCTCAAACTTTTTGTTCACTTAGGTAGCACTAATGTGTGACTATGCACCAGTCTATAATTGTGATGTATAAGTTAGTCATGAACATTCATTGCCAATATGATATGGGACCTATAGGGTCATACACAAAGGAACTCATCTAGAAGAGGAGTTTAATCTTGAATGATTATTAGATTGATTACTAAAGTGTTTAGGTACTCAATTCATGCAATAGGATCGGCTGACTACACTGCCAGTCGATCATCTCATAGGTGATATGACCGTCCAGAGTATCAAACAGTCGTTTCAAGGGTTGAGGCGGGCGTTTGGAGAGTTGGGTTGATTGGAATTAAATTGGCTAGTGTTCTGCACGAATTAGACCCAATCGATTGGCTCACTGGGTGAACCGATCGGCTCAATTGGGTTGGTGGAAGGTTCTATCAAATTTCACAGATCCGTGAGAAAAATCAAATCATTTCGATTATAAAATTCTTGTGATGTAAGGAATTAATGTTTAACATTAATTGGAAATGAATTGCCAAATTCATGTGTGATTGGGAAATTGCAAAACGACCGTCTTGTAGTGCGAGACAACCGTGTCATAGTGCAAGACGGCCATCTCATAGTTCCAGAAGACCGTCTGGGTCACCAGATGATTGTCTTGTGGTTTGTAGGCTGTCAAATTTCAAGATATTTCAGTCCCTTCCACTCCCGCACAGATCCCGAACAGACTGGGAACCCTGACCCTAACCCTGCCTATAAGTAGAAGAGTATTGGGGGCTTCCCAGATCACAACAATAACATAGGCAATTGAGAATCATTTGCTCTAACAATTGTTGTCCTCTTTGGTTGTGGTAACCAAGAGAGCCCAAGGAAGTCCTACCCGACTAGGGAGGGATAGAGACGGGAGAGAACAACTGAGGATCATTGTTGTGGGAGAGAAAGTTGGTGACTAGTACGCCAATGGGAGGGACAACTCCTTCCTGTCTGTTCTAGTTGAACGACAGGAGTTTTAGTTGGTTCGTGTGGACTACTCTGATGGTAGGAGTCCTATGGCTGCTACTAGGAGGACAAAGTCAGTCTACATTCCGTGGTGAGACCACAAGAACCGCTGCAAAAGCTAAAATAGTTTGTCATCCATGGTGAAGACACAGAGCTGCACAACCACCGTCCAAGATCAACTAGAACATAGTTACAACTACACCAAGTTGTAGTCGTTGGACTTGCTCCAGGTATAGGTATAAAATCATTAAACCATCCTTCCTATTTCATAGTAGTTGACTCGATCTCACTGTTATGAGAATACAGATAGATAAAAAAAATTGCTACCTTATTCTGTGCCCATATTTCCCAACAACTTCTCCCATTAAACCCCTTCTCACACATGAGGATGCATAAACACACATAGATTAGATTAATGTCTCTATCATGGCCTTCAACTTTCAGGAGGAAGTTTATGACAAGGCTTCTTAAGGATCTATATCCTTTGCATCCCTCCTAGAGGCCTCTGATGATGAAGAGGCATGAGGTTCAGGTTTGGGGGATTTGACTACTATGAGCGATGGTGATCAAGGATGTTGTTGATTCTACTACTTCATCACTTATCCTTTTATATTTTTATTTATTTTATTTTATGTTATTGGTTTCTTAAGGGAATATTTCCTCCCTATTGTAATGACTCAAATATAAGTTAATCTAAAACCCTAGATTAGTTATTTAGCTATGTTGAATATTTTTTCATATGAGTTAATTCAAAACCTTAACCAAATTATTACAATAAAAGATAACAGTTAACCCTTAATTTTGTAATTAAGATTATGTGAATGTATTTATTAATGAAAGCCATATGTTTTTGGTAAAAACCTAATGGATGCAAGCGATGTGAAAAGTAGACCCAAGTTTTCTTGTTCTATGATATGGTTAAGTGTAGTGATGTTTCCGTTGAAATATTTGTGAACTTATATATTTGCATGCATGTTTTCAATATACTATTAACCTAAGATGGACCTTAATGTGTTATATAGTTTATTAAAGAGAATTTATATGTGTCACATGTGTTCTAGACTTTATTGGTGCTATTACATGATTACCTAGTATTTTTAGATGTGATATAAGTATCAAGAATCAAAATAGATTAAGCATACTTGTAATTCTAAGTTGGATGCTTGACCATGAGAAGTTGATTTATAATCCCTTAAACTCAATAGAGCTCCCACCAATCTATCTGATTTGCTGACTCAACGGGTGTACCATCAATGTTTTAGCTCAAGGAGGACTTACCCTAAACTCATACTGGATTGGGTGAATCTGGATTGAGTTGAGGCAATCTAGACAAGTTGGTGACTTATAAGGTGTTGAGATCTATGTGGGAATTCAATCAGGATGCAATTTAACTCATGATGAGTTTAGTGAATCTTAGTTGAGTTGGATGGACGGGGTGAGCTGGTGAAGTTTTGAATGTGTCCCAATTAGATGTGAATATGGGATAAGTTCAATTCAATTTGAAACAATTTCTTATTTTAGATATGGCTTTGATTTTTCTTGATTTGGTTTGTTGATTACTGTTTTGGGTTTTAAACTCAAGTATAAATGGTGGAATTTGAATGAGATGGCAAGCCCAGTTTACCAACTACATCATGTTGTGTTTTTTTTTAGTGGTGTCAGATGTGAGCCCAACGTGCTTTGAACTTGGTAAGAATTTGCAAATATAGGACAAATGCAGGTCTCTTATCTCTCATATACCATTTCACTATGCATATGTCTATTTTCTTGCCACTGGAGCTCTGGTATGGAAATTTTGGATGATATGATTTGATTAGAGCCAAAACTTGGCTTTTCCTGGGATATTCATGGATAGGAACGTGTGATTCTTCTTCTCCATTGAGGATCATTGTTAATATCACATTACTTGGTGTTTCATATCATTTCTCTTCTCCTTTCCCTTCTCTAGTATGTTCTTGGAGAAAGAACTTTCTTCTAAGCTGTGTACATCATTCTTCCTCCTCCCAACCTCACTTTCTAGGGCTTGGAAAGGCATTTTAGGATTATATCTACCTCGAATGAATTTTTGGATGGATTTCTCTTTGGTTCTTGTTGAATATAGGAGATTCTTTCCCTTTTCTCCATGGTTGGAGATGAGTGTGTATGCATGTTGATATTTTCATATACCATTCTCATTTTCTAAGATTCTTAATTATGCAATAACCATGCTAAATGATTGAAAGGTTATGAGTTCATCCTATGGAGTATGAAATCAGATATGGATTGGCTCATTTATGCTTACTCTTGCTAAGAAAATGTATGGAAAGCCTTAGATATATCATCATCCTTGTTGTTTATGTGTGTACATTCTAAAATCATGATAAAAGGTTTAATCTTACCAAGTTCTTAGTGAAATCATGTTGCTAGATTATTCTTATAGCTTGAACTTGCAATGTTAATGTAAGAAAAGACTTAGAACCTTGTATATGTGATGGTGTAACCTTGAATGTTTAAGAAAAGATAGAACATGAAGTATTCAAACCTTGTTTGCTGAACATGAGGCCTAGGTGATATGCAAGAAGGTTGGGATTAGGATTTTATGGCCTTGTGTTGTAGGTTCAAATTCATTGGCCTTTGTGAAATAGGATGAAACATGATTGTTTTAGTCTTGTGGTGAAGGTTGTGATGAGGTATGATGTGTTTTAAGGCTTATCAAGAATTGAATGGCAGAAGTGATCAAGGTAAAGACTAATATATTGAGATCCTTCTTTTCCTATTCTTTTTATTACTTATGTATGATTTTTCTGATGTATGATTGTATGTTGTTTCACATGAATACATGATTGAAATTATTTTGTAATCCTTGATATGAGAAGGATACATAATAAATATGAAAAACCCTAAATCATATAGTTAGGCACCTTATATACCATGTGCTCCCCTTGGTGTCTGTACTAGGGTGTTGAAATTGATCTATCTCACATTGGATAAAGCCCATGTAGAGAATACATGAAGTAGATTGGGGCATGACGAATAATTTTTTAAGGGTTAGGGGAAGTCCCAATTAGATGGGAGTGATACACAAACTCTCTTTGTTATGTTGATATGTGAGGATTAGGGGATGAAGACCCCAATCTAATACACGTGACATTAATGATGTGATTGTGATAAGATGAGAAATGCGATATGATGCTTATGTGATATATGTGTTAAGATGGAGCCTTATGCTAAGGTGGACGTGAAATGTAGAAATACTATATGCTCATACTGAGCCTTATGGCACACAAGGGCTTTGTGTGTTGTATTAGGGTGAGTGGATAAAACCTAAGTGATGGATGGGTAATTATGTACATGTACAAATCATGACAACATCTACTTGGTTACGTATAATTCAAGTAGATTTAGGGAAAAGTAACTAAAAGTTAAAACTCATTTGTAATTTTCACTGTTATAAGATTATTTGTTCATACTTGTTATATGCTTCTATTGTCAACACAAATGATGGTTTATGTTTATTATATTTGTTTATTATTTAACCTATTTAATAACTACCTTTAATGAGAAGAGATGGGATGAAATAATATATTCTTTACTCTTATGCTTATTTGGTTACATATAAATTGGCTAATAAACAAATGAACAACATTTTAGGTCCTAAAACAGAGTCATCGACAATCAACCTAGTTAAGAAGCTGGGTGACTTCACTATTAGGTGAAGTTCTGTCCACAAACTGTGTATAGAGTTCTTGTACATGGGTCTTTAGGTATGCTTGTGAAGGTCACTTGTTTTGATTACAACATGATATTTTGTAATATGAAGATCTTTTGTATATCATTGTTGCAAACTTAATATGTACTTATGATGGTAATTTGTATATAATGTTATATCAACATTGTGGATCATCCTATGTCAATAGATATTATATGAAAGAAAATGTTGTCCTTTTATATAAATTGAATCCAACCACCTTTCTTATGTTAATATTTTGCTTCTTTTAAGTTTTGTCATTAGTGATTAGATCCTTTAGGGTTAGTATTGCACCAAACACCAAGATTGTCCTTCATAGTTACAATAATTTTTCCAGTTTTAACTTGGCACGTTTTCTAAAAGAAGAGAAGGTCGAGCATGTGGTGTACATAGAAAGGGAATGCTAGTCATTGGTGTGGGCTTAGAGAAGATGCAGGGAGAAAGTGATGTCTAACATCCCAAAATTTGAATAAAGTAAGATTAGGATTTCAATATATTTTTACAAATTTATTTCAAATCCTGGACATTGATATAATTTATCTAGATAATTAATAATTCATCTGAAATAAGATATGAAGGGAGAGAAAATTAAATATATTTCATCTTCCTTATGCATAAATGTTTCAATGTATATAAAAAGTATTTTCACTTTTCTCTCTCCTCTAAATAACATCATCAACATTAATATTTCTCCCAAAATGAATAATCCTCATTATTTTAAATCTGCATATTTTTGATCAAATGAAGATGAATAATCTAGGATAACCTTATTTATTAAAATAGAGAATTTAATATGACCCTAACTAAACAATGTTTATGGAAGTGTAAGATAATTGAGAACATTATCTTAATTAGGGCAGTCTATCATTATTTGGGTAAAATAATCTCATATATCTTTGATGGAAATAAGATAATGATAAATGAACCCTATATCCAAAATTACTATTAATTAAAGTGATGTTAAATAATTAATATTAAGATAATTAAGTTAAAGCCTAATTGTATTGAAACTCATTCGAGGTTCTAGAAAAGTAAAATATAAGTTTGGAATCACAACTTACACATTTTTTGGTTCTTAGTTCAAGAAGATTCACTGCGTCACCCTGAGCTGACCCATCCCAATTTAATAGGGTTTCATGTCCTAGTTATCAGATACCTCAAAGGTGTACTATTATAATGTGACTTAATCTCCCCTCATCGCTGCATCCACCGCGGGACCCTGCCTTATAAATCTTATCCTCGAAAATGTTAAACATACACCAAGGAATTCAACCCGAACAAAAATCTCCCTCACCACCCTGTTTCATTATTGTGGACCCAAAGATCTTTGCCAACCCCAACCCAACCTCCTAAGCATCTCCGACGACCATGCCTTAGGTTGGTATCCTCATGTCTTTGCCCCCTATGGACTATAATGAGGCCTCCCATTATATGCATTTCTAGTGCTTGTCCTGAGGGTACAGTAGGATTAGGATATGGTCGATATTTTCCCATCCCATGTTTCTCCCTTACTCGTCCATGGAGGCATGGGTTTTTGGGCTTCTCTACCACAAAATATGATAGTGGACTCATTGGGTTTGACAAAGGCCTACAAAGATTGCAGGGTTCCTCAAGCCACTTTGTCCTTCTTTGGATGAGTTTGATTTGAAGGTCTCATGCAATTGTGATTGATTTGTGAGTATTATCTACTCTAAAAATAAGGATATCATTCTTTTTCTTTTATATTTCTACCCTTGATCGAATAAAGATTTTGGCCATTCTACCATGGGAAAATGTGTCATTTTTCCACAGATTTGTGGGTATAACTCATTTTTAAGGCACCGTCCCTACTGCCCTTTTGTACCTAAGCCATAGGGACAACTCAATAGGGTGGGGGCATGCCTAGGTTTGAATTTTATATGAAAAGTGAGAACAACTTTTCTCGAATTTTGATTTGTCTATTATGTGTAAAATCGGGATTTATATCAACTATTTAATACATGGACACATTACAGAAATGCCTTAACAGAATCACAAACAATAAATTGTGCTGCCAATCCATTCTGAATGGCAAAGCCTATGGATCTAAAAACAAAATTATTGGACGCAAATGGAGAAACCATAAGATTCCTATTTAGTATATTCTAAAGGCGCCAAAGAAGGGAAATTGCATCACCAGCAAGCACCCCAAAGCTATCAAAAGAGAAAGGTAGGAAATGATGATGTTTTGCTTCACACACTGCACCATGCTTGTGGACTTTATACACCTCAACATTGAAAGCTTCCTGGCCTACTTTGAAGCTATTTGAAAGGATGTCTATTAGGGGAGAAACTCCAGTGAGATCCACATATGTGTTTTTTCCATCTGTCCAATCAAATAATAAGATATCAGCAGGACGTTTTCATGGAGACCATCAACACGTGTACCGAGGAAGGTCACTGGAGCTTCCTTTAGTACTTTTAACCTAGCATGAGAGACAAGGTCAAAAAGAGCATCACGAACAACATCATGATGTAACTTATAACCTGTTCATGAGCAGCAATGGACGACATGATCACTGAAGGCATCAAGGTCTGTAGTATTGTAGAGCGGCCAACATTCATCACCAGGGTACAAGGGAATCATGAGTCAATACTGAAGGATAGATCAATACTCAAAATGAGACATAGACAAGACAAGGCCCTCAATAGGAATAGTAAGTAGGAAATCGTGTGCATGGTCATCTTGTAGAGAAGAGAGAATAACATTTTTCCATGGGGATAGACTTACAAAAATGTGTTGGATGATTATCTTGTAGTAAGCATCTACCAAAATAGATTGGGTCTTAGGAGTGGAAGAAGGCGTACGTGACAATTTGGACCAACAAAATAGTGGAAAAATTACACTAACTCAACTAATGGTCAGAAAAATAAGTGTAAATAATTTGGCAAAGGATTTTTTGAGTTGAATCTGATTCCAGTGTTTCCAAACCCGATATCCATCGTCTCTAACCATTATTTTTAAGAAGACCCAAATTAGGGTTTAGATTGTAATTATTGTGAAGTAAATTAATTTCAAGAGAACAAGGATTTCATCAACCTTAAGAGAATATGTAGGAATTTCTCTAATATTCAATATGTGATCCATGCACTTTGACCATAATTATTGAATGCCTATATGCTATTGTGTACAATGTACCTTTTATAATGTAAATGTAGTGTTTGTGCCATAGTTTTATTGATTAAAGTTAAGAATTATTGGTTAAATGAAATCATATTTATTTTTTGTCTTCAATAATCAACATATCACATTGTATTCATGTATAAGAGAAAGGGTAAAGATTATTCAAGGGTAAGAGTAAATATCATGAGTGGACCTTATATAAGATCATCATCATGGGCTTTCCTATCATATAGTACACTTTGGTGCAAATCATGGGCTCCCTAGAATATAGAGAGCACTTCGATGCAATTCAAGAGGTACTTGGGTGCAAAGAGAAGATTAACTTTGGTGCAAAAGTTGAGGATTCTTATATAATTCAGATAAAAGACAATGATAAAATGCAAAGTTTGTTTTCATGAAGCAATTTTTAATTTCAAAGTACATGTTTTTTCTTTGTTATAATATGTTCAATTCCACTTACAAATCATCTTATGCATGGCTAGGGGAGCGATATCTGCATGAAAGGGGCAAGATCAAGGATAGAGAAATATGAGACCAACTAAAGAAGATCTTAAGGAGTTCTAAATCTAGACCTAGTGGGAGGCCAACCATCAATATATTATATTTCCTTTATGCTTATGAGACACATGTTTTAGTTTAGGTGTGAGTTTTATGTTATATGTCTGAGATGTTAGAAATTGCATAATGTATTATGTGTTGGTTTACTAAAATTTGTTCTTATGCAATGAAAATCATGTTTGTTACATTGCCAGTGAGAATATCATTTCACTTAGTCAATTATATGTTTAAGAAAATTGGGATGTTACAATGTGGTATCAAAGATAAAAAATATAGTTGGCCACCAGGATATTCTTATGATTTCATAGGTAGCTTCCACATCCCTCCCATGATGATAGAAAATATACATATTTAGGATAAGAAGTCAAGAAACATTTTTCTTAAGAGGTACGAACCCTACAAGATGTACAAGTTTAGAGAGATATTCATGGACATATGTGCTAACAATAATAGTTTATCTAATTTGGATCTTTTGTGTTCTTGTAGCTCGCAACATGTCCTCTCTTATTCTCAATGGTGATGACCACCCATTATTGTGCATATGTTCTTCCTCCTGCTAGCATATTTGGTATGTGATTTTTATGCTACTAAGATCTTGAACATTAGCATAGTTAGTTCTCACACCTTTAGATTTGGGTCTAGTCAACATAGTTCTAGAGGTTCCATCAAGAGATTTAATACAGAAGACCCAAATTAGGTAATCACCTAAACCCAATGCAATTAATAGTAGAAACTCATGTAAAGAATTGAAGACTAAGACATTAGGAGTTAAGTGAAGTTAATAAAGAAGGTATGACCTAGCTCAAACCCTATCTTGAGATAGATACAAGTGTTTATGACATGTATGTGTATCATAAGGTGCGTAGTACGTGGAAATAAATAAAACCCTAAGGTGGGTAGTATGTGGAAATTTCGTGGAAAAACTTAATTAAGGGGGTTAGAATTATAACATACCAAAATTTAATTAAACAAAGATTAGGGTTTCAATAAATATTTTTTTTCAAATTTATTTCAAATCATGGACATTGATATGATTTATATGTATAATGAATACTTTGTTTGAAATAAGATATGAAGGGAGAGAATGGAACATATTTATTCTTCCTTATGATAAAGAATTTCAATGTATTAGCAAAAAAAAGAATTTCAATGTATATAGAGAAACTACTTTCACTTTTCACTCTCATCTGAATAACATTATCATCATTAAAAACTTCTCCCAAAATAAAAAACCCTCATTATTTTAATTTTCATATTTTTGATCAAATGAAGCTAATTAATCTAGGATAACCTAGTTAATAAAAATAGGGAATTTAATTAGACCCTAATTAATGAATGTTGATGGTAATATTTATATTTATAAGATAATAGAGAAGATGAAGTTAATTAGGGTAATATATCATAATTCAGGTAAAATCATGTCATATTACTTTGATGAAAGTAAGGCAATGATAAATGAACCCTAATTCCAAAAAGTTGATAATGAAAGTGTTGTTTAATAATTAGTATAAACATAATAGAGTTAGACCGTAATTGTATCGAAAATCATTCAAGGTTATCTCAAAAGTTAAATCTAAGTCAAGAATCATGATCTTGGCCTAAATGCAAAATTTCATCTCAATTGAACACCTCTAATTATCCTAACTGAGCAATGCAAGATAAAAGCCTTCATTTAAATCATATATACATTGAATCTAGGTCTTAACCGCTTTATCCTTCATCCTGTGTGTCATGCGGACCCGTAAATTTTTTTTTCTGTAGGTCAAAATTTGGTGACTCAAAGCCCATCCCCAAGTGAGGGGAGTCTCTTCCTTCACCCTACTCCTCTTGGGAATGGGGCATTGTCATCCCCGAGAAGATCTGACTTCTCATACTGACCCTCCTTCCCTTATTATTGGGTCTCAGTTCAAGAAGATTCACTACATCTCCCTGAGCGAACCAATTCTAGTTTGATAGGCTTTCATGCCCTAGATATCACAGACCTTGAAGGAGTACCAATTCTACCATGATTCAATATCCCCTCATCACCACAACCACCATGGGACCGTTCCTTATAAATCTTAGCCTCAAAATCATGACCCAGACACCACCAAAACTCAACCCCAGTACCAATTCTCCCTCATCGCCTTATGTTTCCATTCCAGACCCAAGGGTCACTTCCATCCATAACCCAACTTCCTATGCAGCTCCAGCAACCCCGTCTCAGGTTGGTACCCTCACCTTCGCCCCCCTGTGAACTCCATTGAGGCGTCATGTTGTCTGTGTTTCTAGTGTTTGTCCTTGGGGTACTACATGATCATCATATGGTCGTTGTTTTTCTATCCCATGTTCCTCCCCTGATCCTCCATGGATGCATGGCTTTTGGGGCTTTTGGACCACTATAAAAGATGAGAGTGGACTTATTGGGTTCATCGAAGGGCTATGAAGATGGTGGGGTTCCTCTCGGGCCACTCTATCCTTCTTTGGTTGAGTTTGATTTGAAGGTATTCATGCATCTATACGTGAATTGTGAGTACTTTGAACTCTAAAGAAGAAGGATGTCTTCATTTTTTATCATTCTATTCCTGATTAAGTAAAGCTTCTGGTCATGTTACCATGGGAAAATGTGTCTTTTTTTGTGGATTTGTGGGTATTTATCATTTTTTATGGGACCAGGTCTAATTACCCTATGTCTATCGGTCGTAGGGCCAACTCAAAAAGGTGGTGGCATCTATGTTTGGGATTTTATAGAAAAATCATGAATCAATTTTTCTCATATATTGATTGGTCTATTCTTTGTAAATTCACAGTAATTCAATTGATGGTTAGAAAAATAAGTGTAAATTTGTGTTCAAAATGATTGTTTTAGTAGAACCTAATTCCAGTGTTTTAAACCCTAAATTTATCATCTCTAAACAAGATTTCTTAAAAGACCAAAATTGGGTTTAGATTGTAATTTAGATGGTAATTGATGTAAAGTATATTAAATTTAGGAGATCTTGGTTTTCATCAAACTCAAGAGAGTTTGTAGGAGTTGCTCCAAGATTAAGTAAGTGGTCCATGCACTTTGAACATAATGATTAGATTTTTACATGATATTGTTTACAATGTACATGTTATAATGTGAATGTATTATTCATGCTATAGTGTTATTGATTCAAGTTAAGAGTTATTGCATAAATGAAATCATATTTAATGTTTATCTTAAAGAATCAACATACCACATTGCATCATGTTTAAGAGAAAAGGTAAAAAGTATTCAAGAGTAAGTGTAAAGATAATTAATGAACCTTTTATAAGATCCTCATCATAGGCTTTCCTAGCATAAAGTGTCACTTTAGTATAAATCATGGGCTTCCTAGAATACAAAGCACTTCATTGAAATTCAAGAGGAACTTCAGTGCAAAGAGAGAGGCACTTTGGTACAAAACTTGAGGATTCTTGTATAAGTCCAATAAAAGATAATGATAAAATGCAAAGTTTATTTTCATGATGTGTAGTGTTTTCATTTCAAAGTATACATTATTTTGTGTTATAAATGTTCAATTTCACTTACAAATTATTTTATGCATGGTTGGGGGTAAGATTCTCACAAGAAGGAGAAACATTAAGGATACATCTATATGAGGACCAAGTGAATAAAGATCTTAAGGCCTTCTGAAGCAAGACTTGGTAGGGTGCCAACTATCAAAGATTAAATTTACATTATGCTTATGAGATATATGTTTTAGTTTAGGGTGTGTGATTTAAGTTATAAGTTTGAGATGTAAGAAACTACACAATGTATCCTATGTTGGTTTACTCAAGTTTATTTTAATGCAATGAAAGCCATGTTTGTGACATTCCCAATGATAATATGCTTCCGCTCAGTAAGTTATATGTTTTAGAAAATTGGGATGTTACAATGTGGGATCAGAGCTAAAAAATATAGTTGGCCATTAGAATTTTATCTTTATTTCCTAGGTATCTCCTTTATCCTTCCCTTGATGATAGAAAACATATGTATAGAGGATAGGAAGTCAAGAAGTAAGAATGTATTTCCTTTTTCTCGAGAGGTAGGAACCCTACAATAAATACAAGTTTAGAGAGATATCCATGGACATATGTGCTAAGAATAGTGGTTTATTTCATTTGGATCCTTTGTGTTAACACTATCATAGCTAGTGACATGTACTGTTACGACCTCACCTTTCAGTAACCCCCAATTAAGGGAGACCAAGAGGTTGAAGCCGCACCCATTAATCCCAGATCAAAGGTTCGACATATAACCATAAACAATTATTAAATTCTAACAGACTATACTAAAAATGGTAATAAAAATTTTCTTTGCATACCTTTGAAAAGTTGGAACAAACTAAACTTCTAACCTCAGCTGAACTATTCTAACTAGTTCCTCCTTGTTCTTTAATTCTTGAATTCACAAGGTGTCACTTTACTGTTTGTTCTTTTCATTGTACCTAAAACGCCGACAAACTAAACGTCGGTCAGCCGAAGCTGGTATGTGGAGGAAACAGATAATGTTCAACTATGTTAACAATATAATCATTCAATTAATCATTTAACAATCAAGATTACATTTTAAGCCATACAACTCAATCCATACATATTCTCGAACTCTGGGTTGTCCCTGCAGTGGACATAGATTTCACCTCTCTTTTAGGTAATAGAGTCGCATGGCACTACCCAAAGGTAGCCCAATATCTAACTCAATGTGACTTGATGGTCCTACCTCCATGGTAGCCATGTACTAAGTCATCCATAGACCTGATGGACCTACCCAATAGGTAGCCATGTACTAGGTCATCCATAGACCTGATGGACCTACCCAATAGGTAGCCATGTACTAGGCCTTTCTCTAACCTGATGGACCTACCCATAGGCAGCCATGTACTAGGTTAGCTATTATGCTACAGAGAGAACCAGGATCTGAGTTTATAGGCAAATACATTAAGTGATAGTCATAGTCACTTTATAATTGCAATATTAACATCCAAGTAGTTTAGTTGCATTCAAGTGATTAAACGTCCGAGAAACCATCGAAAAACTAAGTGGTTATCATAAGTAACCACATACCTGATCCAGAGCAACTTGGTGTCCAAGCAATAAGGATAAAGAACAAGCAACAATCAATCAACCATATCCTGAAATTAATGCATGGCATCCAAGTGTTATAGTTTATCCAAAACATTTTAAAGCTAGACTTGGATTCCATCTTAGGCTTTCTAGACCAATTTTAGGGTTTTATTAGGGTTTTTGCCTCTATAACGCTTTTATCATATCAAATGCTCCCTTAGTTCATAAACCCTAATTTCAACATCATAAGCCCAATTAAAGTCGATCATTTCTCTTTGATACCAAAATTACCTTCTTTATCCTTTTAAGTTATTTCAAGGTCATTAGACTCAATTATCACCTTTAGTTTCTTTCATATTAAGAACTCATAATTCATTATGGTCTAATCCCCATATGAACCCCTTTTATTATTAATTCTACCTTGATTCAATTGAAAACCCTAATTTCTATATTAAGGTTATCTTTCCACAAATTAGGGACTTTAATGCTCGCAATAGCTTAGATTCAACACATTCTACTTTAATCATGAAATTAGTCAATTAAAGCCATTAAGAGTCGAATTTACCAACATTAGGGTTTCAAGGCCACTTAAGGTATTATTCATGCACATTAAACTCGAAATTAAACTAATTACATGCAAATTCATCCTTTTTCAATCTTAATGATCCTTTTTATCATTAGCAGGCTAACATCAACTTTATATACTCATTTAACCCTTTCTAACTCATTAATCATCAAAGGTTAGGGTTTTTCATTGATTAAACTATTAAAGATAGTATCTCTATATACTTTTCGAATTGCATAAGGAATCAGGCTCCAATTATATTTTATTTAGATTCCTCTCGATTTTCTGAGCAAGTTTCATGTATAAAGGGCGTCTATCCGAGCTACGGTTCATTAGTTACGAATTTATAAAAATACTTACTTTTGGGCTAATGAGGAGCTGC
Organism: Alisma plantago-aquatica; assembly: GCA_963693085.1. Classification (NCBI taxonomy): domain Eukaryota; kingdom Viridiplantae; phylum Streptophyta; class Magnoliopsida; order Alismatales; family Alismataceae; genus Alisma; species Alisma plantago-aquatica. Next base: position 367,653,725 of record OY856414.1, read on the forward strand.
CACGTAGGCACCTTCCATGCAATGAATTCGGCTGGGTTTGCAAACATTTCGAAAAGTCCGTTTTGCCCCCGCTTGAGTTATTTGTTTGTACAGCTCACAGAGGGGCATAATCGGCCAACACTTCTTTTCCATTCTTCTTCCTTGGGCCATCGGCTTGCTTCCGCCCTAGCCGCCGAGCTACTGCCTTGCGCGGCCAGCCCTCGCCCCCATGCACCTAGGAAACTGTTGCCGACGCCCTCCCTTGGTCCGCCTCCCCTCTACGCATATAGGGTGCCACCTGGTTGTGGCTGGCATGGCTGCTTGCACGCGCCTTAGCCCTGCGACGTGCGGCTGCGCTTGCAGATCTTGCGTCTCCTGCTGCTCCTCGGCTAGGGCCCGAAACTCATGGACGATCCTTCCCTGACCTCCGTAGGCCTCCCACGCTCTCTTGGGCATCTCCATCCCATGGCCATGGCGGCCGGTTGGGTGTGAGCGGCCTGTAAGGTGTGACTGTCCAAGTAGCCTTGCTGCAGCTACGTTGTTCAAGCAAGGGTGGAGGGAAGTCCAACATCCTTTCCCCAACCATCATGAGAGCAATATCCATCCGCTGCAACTCCTCCTCGACCCTGCCCTACTCTAGGATCCGAACCACCCTTTGCTAGGGTTTCTATGTAAGGAAGAGGAAGGAGGAAGAGAGAATTTCTTGGAATTACTCTGGAACTCGACCCAGAGGCTCTCCCTCTTTATATAGGGAGGCACGCATGCCCATGAACGTTTGCCCACAAGGAAAACAACACTTTTCCTAATAGGAAAGGGATTCCTTCATTAAAAAGCTAACTCTCTCTCTCTCTTTCACACTTTCTTTTATTATTCCTTTTTCTTTGGATATTGGGATTTCAAAAATCACCCCTCTTATTCTCTTTGTTCTTTCTTTTTAAACCATTAGCACGAAATGCTATTTCCTTTAATAACAATTACTTTCTTTTAGCAATACCACGTAATACATTAATGGTATACTCATATTATCTTCTTATTTTGTTATTAAAATAATTCCTTTTTGAGGATTTCTCTTTATTTCTCTTTTATTTTCCTCATTGGTATTCCTTTTATCATTAGAAATTATTGGGATACGAAATTCCACTAAGGATTACCCAAATATACCTCTTTCACATATTTTCCACATTTCATCAATGTTTTCAATTGCTTTATTAACAAGGAAATACTTAATTGATATTTTCCTTTCTTATTGCCTTTTCTTTGCAAATTTGGACTCCTTGGAACCCAAGGAACCCAAGAGGCACGAAATCCCTCTTTAGATTTGCCTTCTAGAGGTTTCCACATATTTCTTTTCTCAAATATTCAATTATTCATTTACTAATTGAATTTCCTGGTTATTGGGCCCAATAGCTAATTAAGCCCACAAAGCAACCAATCAAGACTATTGTGAAAGGAATCCATCTATTCAAAACAAATCACAACATTATTTGTTCAATTATCTTTAATATGAGAAATCACATTTCTCACCAAATGAACCCAAAAGTTGGGGTTGTAACATCCTTCCCCTCTTATAGGAATTTTGTCCTTAAAATTCAAACAAGCAAACAAACAATTCAGGATAAGACTTTTCCATGTCCATCATTGGCCCCTATGTGGCTTTGTCGTACCCATGGCATTTTCAAAGAACCTTTATTATCACATATTCTTTTCTCTGAGTTCTTTCATCATGGCATCTATAAACTGCACAGGTGACTCAGGCCATTTCATCCTCCCTTGGGGCTCACTAGGTTCATTGCTCAGCACATGGTCGGGGTACCTCACATAGTGCTCTAAATTGGACACATGGAACTCATCACACATTACTTTATCCCTAGGGGTTAGGTCAATCTTAACCTTCTCCACCCATCCATCTCTAATGGACCCATGCATCGGGGACTCAGCTCTCTTAGTTATAACTTATAGGGGTCGGATTCTCATGTCACATATTCTCCCACAGTAACTTGTATGTCAGTCTACTTTGCATCTGCTCACGACTCTCATCGTCTCTAGGCTCCTTTCAGCCCTTGCACAATCAAAGTGACTTCATCTACACGCATTGTGGTCCCTTTTCTAACCATCATGTGGTACTTTTCTAACCATCATGTGGTCCTTTCACCAACATCACCTTATTGAAGTGGTGACCGACACAACCTCCCTTACAGAGCTTCATATAAAACCCGATACTGCTATGGCAGTCAATGTCACATCTTTCATAGGAAAAGAACTGTCTCTAACTCTCACCCCAAATCGAGCACATATGCCCTCATCAGACCCTTTAGTCTGGACCATACTAACCATAGTTAGGGGTGATAAACTTTACTAACATTGAGTTCTCAATGTACCTACTTCCACCTTTTGGAAGGGAACCTTTAGTTCAAACTCAAGAACCTTTGAACTTGCTTTATGGTGTAGTTGAACCATCTCTCTCATGTGTAGTTCAACTAGATATGTCCCTTGAAAATACTCTTTCTTTCTTATGTTATCTAGGTAAGGCGACCTACCATAACCCACATTGTATCTCGACCCTTATTTGGCCCAGGGAAGACCCATCACAACATTCATAGTGTTAAGCTCCCACTCCCTCTCAAGGACTCTTTTGTCCTCTATATCGATACACTGGGTTATTGGGGTTCGTCCTTTACTTCCTGGCTTGCATGGCCGTAAACCACATGCAACCTCATCTTAAGCATCCAAAGTGCTATTGCCATTTTCCACGGTGTATGGTGATCTTCAACCATGATTTCCTGTATGTCATGATTCTTTCAAGATCAAATCCTCTGAAACCCTAAACCACTCTAGTCGGGGTTTCGTCACCTTTTCTTCCAAAGAAGTGCACTTGAGGTTCCACCACCATCCTTTCATTGTATCCAGGACTAGACTGGATAACCAAACAACCATTAACTTTTCAATGTATCTTGTTACATCTGAGTGTTATCCAAACACCTCTCCTTTTCGAACTTAGGGTTAGCTAAACAACCTTTTCTAGCTTCTAGTCAAACAAGTCAGATGTATCTCAACCAGAGCATCCATTACCACTTCACATCCTTAGGTATTAGGTAACATTGAAGACATACACTTCCATGTATTTCACTTATCATCTCACCTCAAACTCTATGTCTATCTTCATTAAGAACACTTCTCTGATTTCATCATCATGGTGATCAAACTCAACCTGGTATAACTTGTAAGTTCTACATAGTTCATGATAAAAACATCCTCATAAGGGGACTACCTCATTCCTCTTAGTGTTAGTAAACCATCCATGTATCATTCACTTTACCAGGGTAGGTTATCCTCTCTATCCCCATTTCTTGTGGCATCGTTCCAACCTACATCATCTCTTATCCTTGGTGTATGGCATGCATAATATCCTATCTCTCACCCCCATAACAAGAGGAAATAAGCATTTGGCTATAGTCCAAATACAGAGTTCTTCCTGTTCCAAGAGTAGAGATGGTACATCCCACCTTGCCAATACACCTTTACATCTAAGTTGCAACGTGCCACATATGTCTCTACATCACAGACATCATGATATCAAGGTTACTTCCAAGGAAAACTAGTCTTGAACCTACTGAGGTTTATATCCTTGGCCATATCCTCTAGGTCTATAGGGTACCGACTCTTTTGGTGTCATCCCTCTTCCCCCATGCATCGAGAGAGTGCCCTACTCATCTGCCCTTTGGGTCCCATGAGTTCATGAAGGTGATCAATCTCCTAACCCATGGCCCTCAGACAATGATAGTTGTTACCTCCCGACCCTATGGTCATGTGCAACTAGGGAATTAGGTAACTCCTACTTTCATCGGTCTTATCCCTACCTGACCCTAGGATAGAATTAGGATTCTCCATTATAGCACATGTTCATTTAGAACCTTATCCAAGTCTTCATCATCTCTCTCTCTCTCTGCATTCATGGGCTGGCTCTCATCCTTTCATAGGGATCATGACAACCTGTCTACCTTGGTCAAGACCCATACCGGTTACCTCCATGGTAACACATTCATATGCAATAGAGATGGATATCTATGGGTCTGGAGGTTCATTCTCATACCATGTACTTTTCACTTAGCTTCTCAAGATCCTATGAGACCTCTTTAGTTTACCTTGAACCAGCAAAACTGATATACACCCTACCAAAGGGGTCCCTCTCCCAGGATGGGAGGAAAACTATCTCTTGACAACAAAGTCACAAAATCTCTTAGGTCTAGGGTTTACATCCACATGAGCCTACTTAACCCTACTAGGCTATTAAGGCACAAGCATATCACCTACTGAGCCATGCTAGGTCATACTTGTCTTCTTTTCTCAATGTTGGATCAAGATCATACCTTTCTTTATCATCAACCTAGCTGTGAGGGGTTCATTAAAGACACCTTAAACTTAAGGGGCTTCTCTTTTCCTCTATACATGAGGAATACCATGTTCGCTTCTATAGGAACTCAACTTCTCATCATGAGCCTTAGGTACACCACTTCCCCTCTTAGGCCTAGGAACCCTAGGTTCACCACATGCTCTGTCTCTTAACTACGAACCCAACATGACTTGCACTCCTTGCCATCCTTCAACTCTAGCAACATTTAGAGTTGGATCCTCCTTATGGACAACCAACAAGGTACAAGGCCTCGGAACCTGTTCACTAAACCTCTCTAGGTCTAAGGAACTCTTCTTCCTACCTCAGAAGGTAAACACCTATACTGTAGGCACATAGGCACCAGTTGCTTCATCTTCACTCTCTAGGGTTTGGTCCCTCTAAAGACAACCAAGATATCATCAACTTATGAGGCAACCACTGTCATCCATTGTTCCTCATATCTCAGGGTTTTAGGCTTCCTACCTCCTTGCTGGGTATCCTGCTCTCTCTAGAGCTAACCCCACATCCAACCTCACCATTAGAGGTCCTCTCTTCATGAAAGATCAACCTCCAAAGCATTCTCTATATGGGTGAAGCCTAGGTTCGCACTTATGTTTGTTCAAGATCATCCATAACCCTTTGTACTCCCTCATGATTCCTTATCCAGGGTTTCATCCTACTGTCAGCCCCATGACGTGCCCTAGGTGCTAGCTATGCCCTACTTGCACCAGCCCATAGGGTTTCTATGGTCCTTCACTATCATCATCATCTAAGGTGCTATCCTTTACCTTAACATGCACGGCCCTTCCCAGGGTTGGGTTGCCAAAGGTGCTAGGTCACCCGTGGATCATATGGCATCCCAAAGGCATGTCCTTTCAAACACCTGGTCCAACTCATCTCTCTTTAACCTTCACTTAGGGTTAGGGTTAGCATCATCCTCAGAGGATGTGCCAGGTCTCTACTTGCAATGGAGATCTCTATCTCCAAGACTAACTTATTCTCCTGACAAGAAGGTCTATCCTCAGGTCTCTTCTGAGGACATGACATCTTATGTCATACGACCTAAGCATGTATCTATTATTTATTTTGCGCTTAATCTATTAAGCTTATGTCCATGACATCTTATTTACATGCCTTTCATTAATTTAGTGGAGGATTCCTTAAACCTTATTAACCTTACCCATACCTCAAGAGGGTGAGGAGAAGAAGGAAAACCCTAATCCTTTGTGTCCTTATCAGAATTTTGTGATGAGAAGGGATGAATAAGATGAGAAGTCCTAAAGGTATCTTATTTCGATTCATACCCTAAGACTTTGGCCAGGCGGTCACACGGGTCCGGGAGTCCTCGTATTCTGACTAGCGGTGCGGAGGAAAATCTTGCCAGCCCCCGGTCGTGATCCCTTTCTAGACACCTCCATCTTTTGGATACTCCTCTAATAACTCCCTTGGGTTCTATGGAGTTTGTAAAATTTAATAATTACTAATGGTTACATGAAGAACCTAGGCTCTGATACCAAATGTTATGACATCACCTTTCAGTAACCCCCAATTAAGGGAGACCAAGAGGTTGAAGCCACACCCATTAATCCCAGATCAAAGGTTCGACATATAACCATAAACAATTATTAAATTCTAACAGACTATACTGAAAATGGTAATAAAATTTTTCTTTGCATACCTTTGAAAAGTTGGAACAAACTAAACTTCTAACCTCAGCTGAACTATTCTAACTAGTTCCTCCTTATTCTTTAATTCTTGAATTCACAAGGTGTCACTTTACTGTTTGTTCTTTTCATTGTACCTAAAATGCCGACAAACAAAACGTCGGTCAGCCGAAGCTGGTATGTGGAGGAAACAGATAATGTTCAACTATGTTAACAATAAAATCATTCAATTAATCATTTAACAATCAAGATTAAATTTTAAGCCATACAACTCAATCCATACATATTCTCGAACTCTGGGCTGTCCCTGCAGTGGACATAGATTTCACCTCTCTTTTAGGTAATAGAGTCGCATGGCACTAACCAAAGGTAGCCCAATATCTAACTCAATGTGACTTGATGGTCCTACCTCCATGGTAGCCATGTACTAAGTCATCCATAGACCTGATGGACCTAGCCAATAGGTATCCATGTACTAGGTCATCCATAGACCTGATGGACCTACCCAATAGGTAGCCATGTACTAGGCCTTTCTCTAACCTGATGGACCTACCCATAGGAAGCCATGTACTAGGTTAGCTATTATGCCACAGAGAGAACCAGGATCTGAGTTTATAGGCAAATACATTAAGTGATAGTCATAGTCACTTTATAATTGCAATATGAACATCCAAGCAGTTTAGTTACATTCAAGCGATTAAATGTCCGAGAAACCATCGGAAAACTAAGAGGTTATCATAAGTAACCACATACCTGATCCAGAGCAACTTGGTGTCCAAGCAAGAAGGATAAAGAATAAGCAACAATCAATCAACCATATCCTGAAATTAATGCATGTCATCCAAGTGTTATAGTTTATCCAAAACATTTTAAAGCTAGACTTGGATTCCATCTTAGGCTTTCTAGACCACTTTTAGGGTTTTATTAGGGTTTTTGCCTCTATAACACTTTTATCATATTAAATGCTCCCTTAGTTCATAAACCCTAATTTCAACATCATAAGCCCAATTAAAGTCAATCATTTCTCTTTGATACCAAAATTACCTTCGTTATCCTTTTAAGTCATTTCAAGGTCATTAGACTCAATTATCACCTTTAGTTTCTTTCATGTTAACAACTCATAATTCATTGTGGTCTAATCCCCATATGAACCCCTTTTATTATTAATTCTACCTTGATTCAATTGAAAACCCTAATTTCTATATTAAGGTTATCTCTCCACAAATTAGGGACTTTAATGCTCGCAATAGCTTAGATTCATCACATTCTACTTTAATCATGAAATTAGTCAATTAAAGCCATTAAGAGTCGAATTTACCAACATTAGGGTTTCAAGGCCACTTAAGGTATTATTCATGCACATTAAACTCGAAATTAAACTAATTACATGCAAATTCATCCTTTTCCAATCTTAATGATCCTTTTTATCATTAACAGGCTAATATCAACTTTATATACTCATTTAACCCTTTCTAACTCATTAATCATCAAAGGTTAGGGTTTTTCATTGATTAAACTATTAAAGATAGTATCTCTATATACTTTTCGAATTTCATAGGGAATCAGGCTCCAATTATATTTTATTTAGATTCCTCTCGATTTTCTGAGCAAGTTTCATGCATAATGCGCGTCTATCTGAGCTACGGTTCATTAGTTACGAATTTTATAAAAATACTTACTTTTGGGCCAATGAGGAGCTGCCATGTAGGCGCCTTCCATGCAATGAATTCGGCTGGGTTTGCAAACATTTTGAAAAGTCCGTTTTGCCCCCGCTTGAGTTATTTGTTTGTACAGCTCGTGAGGGGCATAATCGGCCAACGCTTCTTTTCCTTTCTTCTTCCTTGGGCCAGCGGCTTGCTGCCGCCCTAGCCGCCGAGCTACTGCCTTGCGTGGCCAGCCCTCACCCCATGCACCTAGGCAACTGTTGTCGACGCCCTCCCTTGGTCCGTCGCCCCTCTGCGCATATAGGGCGCCACCTGGTTGTGGCTGGCATGGCTGCTTGCACGCGCCTTAGCCCTGCGACGTGCTGCTGTGCTTGCAGGTCTTGCGTCTCCTGCTGCTCCTCGGCTAGGGCCCGAAACTCATGGATGATCCTTCCCCGACCTCCGTAGGCCCCCCGCGCTCTCCTGGGCGTGTTCATCCCATGGCCATGGTGGCCGGTTGGGTGTGAGCGGCCTGCAAGGTGTGACCGTCCAAGTAGCCTTAATGCAGCTACGTCGTTCAAGCAAGGGTGGAGGGAAGTCCAACGTCCTTTCCCCAACCATCATGAGAGCAATATCCATCCGCTGTAACTCCTCCTCGACCCTGCCCTGCTCTAGGATCCGAACCACCCTTTACTAGGGTTTCTATGTAAGGAAGAGGAAGGAGGAAGAGTAATTTCATGGGATTACTCTGGAACTCGACCCATAGGCTCTCCCTCTTTATATAGGGAGGCATGCATGCCCATGAACGTTTGCCCACAAGGAAAACAACACTTTTCCTAATAGGAAAGGGATTCCTTCATTAAAAAGCTAACTCTCTCTCTCTCTTTCACACTTTCTTTTATTATTCCTTCTTCTTTGGATATTGGGATTTAGAAAATCACCCCTCTTATTCTCTTTGTTCTTTCTTTTTAAACCATTAGCACGAAATCCTATTTCCTTTAATAACAATTACTTTCTTTTAGCAATACCATGTAATACATTAATGGTATACTCATATTATCTTCTTATTTTGTTATTAAAATAATTCCTTTTTGAGGATTTCTCTTTATTTCTCTTTTATTTTCCTCATTGGTATTCCTTTTATCATTAGAAATTATTGAGATACGAAATTCCACCAAGGATTACCCAAATATACCTCTTTCACATATTTTCCACATTTCATCAATGTTTTCAATTGCTTTATTAATAAGGAAATACTTAATTTATATTTTCCTTTCTTATTGCCTTTTCTTTGCAACTTTGGACTCCTTGGAACCCAAGGAACCCAAGAGGCACGAAATACCTCTTTAGATTTGCCTTCTATAGGTTTCCACATATTTCTTTTCTCAAATATTCAATTATTCATTTACTAATTGAATTTCCTGGTTATTGGGCCCAATAGCTAATTAAGCCCACAAAGCAACCAATCAAGACTATTGTGAAAGGAATCCATCTATTCAAAACAAATCACAACATTATTTGTTCAATTATCTTTAATATGAGAAATCACATTTCTCACCAAATGAACCCAAAAGTTGGGGTTGTAACATCCTTCCCCTCTTATAGGAATTTTGTCCTCAAAATTCAAACAAGCAAATAAACAATTTAGGATAAGACTTTTCCATGTCCATCATTGGCCCCTATGTGGCTTTTCCGTACCCATGGCATTTTCAAAGAACCTTTATTATCACATATTCTTTTCTCTGAGTTCTTTCATCCTGGCATCTATAAACTGCACAGGTGACTCAGGCCATTTCAGCCTCCCTTGGGGCTCACTAGGTTCATTGCTCAGCACATGGTCGGGGTACCTCACATGGTGCTCTAAATCGGACACATGGAACTCATCACACATTACTTTATCCCGAGGGGTTAGGTCAATCTTAACCTTCTCCATCCATCCATCTCTAATGGACCCATGCATCGGGGACTCAGCTCTCTTAGTTATAACTTAGAGGGGTCGGATTCTCATGTCACATATTCTCCCACAGTAACTTGTATGTCAGTCTACTTTGCATCTTCTCACGACTCTCATCGTCTCTAGGCTCCTTTCAGCCCTTGCACAATCAAAGTGACTTCATCTACACGCATTGTGATCCCTTTTCTAACCATCATGTGGTACTTTTCTAACCATCATGTGGTCCTTTCACCAATATCACCTTACTGAAGTGGTGACCGAAAAAACCTCCCTTACAGAGCTTCATATAAAACCCGATTCTGCTATGGCGGTCAATGTCACATCTTTCATAGGACAAGAACTGTCTCTAACTATCACCCCAAATCGAGCACATATGCCCTCATCAGACCCTTTAGTCTGGACCATACTAACCATAGTTAGGGGTGATAAACTTTACTAACATTGAGTTCTCAATGTACCTACTTCCACCTTTTGGAAGGGAACCTTTAGTTCAAACTCAAGAACCTTTGAACTTGCTTTATGGTGTAGTTGAACCATCTCTCTCATGGGTAGTTCAACTAGATATGTCCCTTGACAATACTCTTTCTTTCTTATGTTATCTAGGTAAGGCAACCTACCATAACCCACATTGTATCTCGACCTTATTTGGCCCAGGGAAGACCCATCACAACATTCATAGTGTTGAGCTCCCACTCCCTCTCAAGGACTCTTTTGTCCTCTATATCGATACACTGGGTTATTGGGGTTCGTCCTTTACTTCCTGGCTTGCATGGCCATAAACCACATGCAACCTCATCTTAAGCATCCAAAGTGCTATTGCCATTTTCCACGGTGTATGGTGATCTTCAACCATGATTTCCTGTATGTCATGATTCTTTCAAGATCAAATCCTCTGAAACCCTAAACCACTCTAGTCGAGGTTTTGTCACCTTTTCTTCCAAAGAAGTGCACTTGAGGTTCCACCACCATCCTTTCATTGTATCCATGACTAGACTGGATAACCAAACAACCATTAACTTTTCAATGTATCTTGTTACATCTGAGTGTTATCCAAACACCTCTCCTTTTCGAACTTAGGGTTAGCTAAACAACCTTTTCTAGCTTCTAGTCAAACAAGTCAGATGTATCTCAACTAGAGCATCCATTACCACTTCACATCCTTAGGTATTAGGTAACATTGAAGACATACACTTCCATGTATTTCACTTATCATCTCACCTCAAACTCTATGTCTATCTTCATTAAGAACACTTCTCTGATTTCATCATCATGGTGATCAAACTCAACCTGGTATAACTTGTAAGTTCTACATAGTTCACGATAAAAACATCCTAATAAGGGGACTACCTCATTCCTCTTAGTGTTAGTAAACCATTCATGTATCATTCACTTTACCAGGGTAGGTTATCCTCTCTATCCCCATTTCTTGTGGCATCGTTCCAACCTACATCATCTCTTATCCTTGGTGTATGACATGCGTAATATCCTATCTCTCACCCCCATAACAAGAGGAAATAAGCATTTGGCTGCAGTCCAAATACAGAGTGCTTCCTGTTCCAAGAGTAGAGATGGTACATCCCACCTTGCCAATACACCTTTACATCTAAGTTGCAACGTGCCACATATGTCTCTACATCACAGACATCATGATATCAAGGTTACTTCCAAGGAAAACTAGTCTTGAACCTACTGAGGTTTATATCCTTGGCCATCTCCTCTAGGTATATAGGGTACCGACTCTTTTGGTGTCATCCCTCTTCCCTCATGCATCAAGAGAGTGCCCTACTCATCTGCCCTTTGGGTCCCATGAGTTCATGAAGGTGATCAATCTCCTAACCCATGGCCCTCAGACAATGATAGTTGTTACCTCCTGACCCTATGATCATGTGCAACTAGGGAATTAGGTAACTCCTACTTTCATCGGTCTTATCCCTACCTGACCCTAGGATAGACTTAGGATTATCCATTATAGTACATGTTCATTTAGAACCTTATCCAAGTCTTCATCATCTCTCTCTCTCTCTCTCTCTCTCTCTGCATTCATGGGATGGCTCTCATCCTTTCATAGGGATCATGACAACCTGTCTACCTTGGTCAAGCCCCATACCGGTTACCTCCATGGTAACACATTCATATGCAATAGAGATTGATATCTATGGGTCTGGAGGTTCATTCTCATACCATGTACTTTTCACTTAGCTTCTCAAGATCCTATGAGACCTCTTTAGTTTACCTTGAACCAGCAAAACTGATATACACCCTACCAAAGGGGTCCCTCTCCCAGGATGGGAGGAAAACTATCTCTTGACAACAAAGTCACAAAATCTCTTAGGTCTAGGGTTTACATCCACATGAGCCTACTTAACCCTACCAGGCTATTAAGGCACAAGCAGATCACCTACTGATCCATGCTAGGTCATACTTGTCTTCTTTTCTCAATGTTGGATCAAGATCATACCTTTCTTTATCATCAACCTAGCTGTGAGGGGTTCATTAAAGACACCTTAAACTTAAGGGGCTTCTCTTTTCCTCTATACATGAGGAGTACCATGCTCGCTTCTATAGGAACTCAACTTCTCATCATGAGCCTTAGGTACACCACTTCCCCTCTTAGGCCTAGGAACCCTAGGTTCACCGCATGCTCTGTCTCTTAACTACGAACCCAACATGACTTGCACTCCTTGTCATCCTTCAACTCGAGCAACATTTAGAGTTGGATCCTCCTTAAGGACAACCAACAAGGTACAAGGCCTCGGAACCTGTTCACTAAACCTGTCTAGGTCTAAGGAACTCTTCTTCCTACCTCAGAAGGTAAACACCTATACTGTAGGCACATAGGAACCAGTTGCTTCATCTTCACTCTCTAGGGTTTGGTCCCTCTAAAGACAACCAAGATATCATCAACTTATGAGGCAACCACTGTCATCCATTGTTCCTCATATCTCAGGGTTTTAGGCTTCCTACCTCCTTGCTCGGTTTCCTGCTCTCTCTAGAGCTAACCCCACATCCAACCTCACCATTAGAGGTCCTCTCTTCATGAAAGATCAACCTCCAAAGCATTCTCTATATGGGTGAAGCCTAGGTTCACACTTATGTTTGTTCAAGATCATCCATAACCCTTTGTACTCCCTCATGATTCCATATCCAGGGTTTCATCCTACTGTCAGCCACATGACGTGCCCTAGGTGCTAGCTATGCCCTACTTGCACCAGCCCATAGGGTTTCTATGGTCATTCACTATCATCATCATCTAAGGTGCTATCCTTTACCTTAACATGCACGACCCTTCCCAGGGTTGGGTTGCCAAAGGTGCTAGGTCACCCATGGATCATATGGCATCCCAAAGGCATGTCCTTTCAAACACTTGGTCCAACTCATCTCTCTTTAACCTTCACTTAGGGTTAGGGTTAGAATCATCCTCAGAGGATGTGCCAGGTCTCTACTTGCAATGGAGATCTCTATCTCCAAGACTAACTAATCCTCCTGACAAGAAGGTCTATCCTCAAGTCTCTTCTGAGGACATGACATCTTATGTCATACGACCTAAGCATGTATCTATTATTTATTTTGTGCTTAATCTATTAAGCTTATGTCAATGACATCTTATTTACATGCCTTTCATTAATTTAGTGGAGGATTCCTTAAACCTTATTAACCTTACCCATACCTCAAGAGGGTGAGGAGAAGAAGGAAAACCCTAATCCTTTGTGTCCTTATCAGAATTTTGTGATGAGAAGGGATGAATAAGATGAGAAGTCCTAAAGGTATCTTATTTCGATTCATACCCTAAGACTTTGGCCAGGTGGTCACACGGTTCCGGGAGTCCTCGTATTCCGACTAGTGGTGCGGAGGAAAATCTTGCCAGCCCCCGGTCGTGATCCCTTTCTAGACACCTCCGTCTTTCAGATACTCCTCTAATAACTCCCTTGGGTTCTATGGAGTTTGTAAAATTTAATAATTACTAATGGTTACATGAAGAACCTAGGCTCTGATACCAAATGTTATGACCTCACCTTTCAGTAACCCCCAATTAAGGGAGACCAAGAGGTTGAATCTGCACCCATTAATCCCGGATCAAAGGTTTGACATATAACCATAAACAATTATTAAATTCTAACAGACTATACTGAAAATGGTAATAAAATTTTTCTTTGCATACCTTTGAAAAGTTGGAACAAACTAAACTTCTAACCTCAGCTGAACTATTCTAACTAGTTCCTCCTTATTCTTTAATTCTTGAATTCACAAGGTGTCACTTTACTGTTTGTTCTTTTCATTGTACCTAAAACGCTGACAAACAAAACGTCGGTCAGCCGAAGCTGGTATGTGGAGGAAACAGATAATGTTCAACTATGTTAACAATATAATCATTCAATTAATCATTTAACAATCAAGATTACATTTTAAGCCATACAACTCAATCCATACATATTCTCGAACTCTGGGTTGTCCCTGCAGTGGGCATAGATTTCACCTCTCTTTTAGGTAATAGAGTCGCATGGCACTACCCAAAGGTAGCCCAATAGCTAACTCAATGTGACTTGATGGTCCTACCTCCATGGTAGACATGTACTAAGTCATCCATAGACCTGATGGACCTACCCAATAGGTAGCCATGTACTAGGTCATCCATAGACCTGATGGACCTACCCAATAGGTAGCCATGTACTAGGCCTTTCTCTAACTTGATGGACCTACCCATAGGCAGCCATGTACTAGGTTAGCTATTATGCCACAGAGAGAACCAGGATATGAGTTTATAGGCAAATACATTAAGTGATAGTCACTTTATAATTGCAATATGAACATCCAAGCAGTTTAGTTGCATTAAAGCGATTAAACGTCCGAGAAACCATCGGAAAACTAAGCGGTTATCATAAGTAACCACATACCTGATCCAGAGCAACTTGGTGTCCAAGCAATAAGGATAAAGAACAAGAAACAATCAATCAACCATATCCTGAAATTAATGCATGGCATCCAAGTGTTATAGTTTATCCAAAACATTTTAAAGCTAGACTTGGATTCCATCTTAGGCTTTCTAGACCACTTTTAGGGTTTTATTAGGGTTTTTGCCTCTATAATGCTTTTATCATATTAAATTCTCCCTTAGTTCATAAACCCTAATTTCAACATCATAAGCCCAATTAAAGTCGATCATTTCTCTTTGATACCAAAATTACCTTCTTTATCCTTTTAAGTTATTTCAAGGTCGATTCAAGGTCGATTTGCTGAAATCTCCGATGTCGCGGATAGGCGGAAGAGGTGGGCGAGGGCGAGGGCGAGGGCGATCCAGCGAGCATGGAGGAAGGGGGGAGTCTACTGCTGAGCCATCTTCGGCTCCTCCGCTCGGCCAACTAGAGGTCGAAGGTGATGGAAGCGGCGACCATCCGGAGATCCAGTCTGCTAGGGCTCAAGACACCGCCGTCGCCAACTCTTCCAAGCCGTCTTCGAGCTTCTCCGCCAACTCGTCCAAGCCGTCCTCGAGCTGCTCTGCCGAAGGGCCTAGGCCCATTCGCCTTGCAGACTGGTTTGCCTCCAGCAGGCAAGGAAGAGCAGTGATTCCCGTAGATCTGGTCGAGTTCGTTGAACCAAGGCTGAAGGATGGCGTGAAATGTGCCTCAATCTCGAGTCAGGAATGCTCAATTCCTTCATGGGAGGAGTATATCTCGATTCGTTTTGTGGGAAGGAAGGCTTTCAGTGGCCAACTCTGCAGTTGGATTCGGAGAGCATGGCGTCCTAGCAGGCTAGTCGAGATAGTCGCCGAAGAGCGTGAAGGCTATGTTGTGAAGATGCCGACTGTCAGTGAAAAGATGAGGGTGCTTGACGAAGCACCCTGGTTCATGGATGGGTCCCTGTTGGTTGTTCATTCGTGGAAACCAGGACTTCCTCTTAAACCTCTCCCTTTCTCGAGTGCCCCTATCTGGGTCAAGATTGACAACGCTGGTATGCCGTGGACCAAGCAACATATAGCCAGAGTTGCTAGTACCCTTGGCGTCCCAGTAGACTTTGATGTACAGTCGACTACTGTGGGTTGTCTCGGTGACGCCCTGGTTTGTGTTGATATCTGCAGCAAAGCCAAGCTCCCTCGAACAGCTATGGTGGAGGTGGACTCGTCCCTGAAAACCTTGAAGGTGGAGCTGATTGCTCGGCCGGTTATCTGCCCCAGTTGCAAGTGTTTTGGGCACAGAGGGTTTTCATGTCCTCTGAAGCCGAGGAAGCCCCCACCAGAAAAGGACATCCAGGTCAGGTTAGGCAAGGGTGCTGCTCGACAGAATGCCAAGGAGTCGATTCCTGCTAAGGTCGTCAGTGAGGCGGTTCCTGAGAGCAGTGCTCGTGTTAACCAACTGGAGCAAGACAGTTACTTTCTGGAGTTCATTTCTCAACAGGTTAAGGATACTATCATTGATAATGCTTGACATTCTTCATTCTCTCAACCTCTAGCTGTTGAGATACAAATAGCAGAGCCCAACATGGTTGGCACCTCTCCTGTTTGTAACTTGGGTGGCTTGGATTTAGGCTGGGAGTTGGAGATAGTTAGAAGCGGCAAGGAAGTTTCAACTTCTGAGTCTTGGCTGCCAAACAAAATATGGAACAGCTGTGAGTTCTCTGCCCTACAACAGGTCAGGAAGGAAAAGCTTTTTGAAGATGAGGGTTCAAATGGTTCTGACTTTGAGTCAGATCAATGGGATCCTACGTACTTGGATTACGACCAATCTTGGTCTAAAAGGAAGAAGAAGTCTGGAAGGAAGAAGGACGGTTAGTCATTCTCTTCTATTTCTATGACTCTGGGTCTGTTCGTTTCTTGGAGGCATATGCTTGTTCAAGAGTTCTGAAGTTGCTTCGACCTGTACCGTAAGCATGGTTATGATGGCTTTTCTTGAATCCTTTCCTTCAGGGCTGGTTATAATTGCATAAGGAAGATAGGAAGGTTCTCCTTCCCTGTTTATGGGTTTGCGTTCGTTGCCATTGATGGCTTTTGATTCTGGAGCTTGTAGCCTGGAAGCCTTGGATCAGGAAGGAGGTTCTAGATGTTTGCTTCGGTCTGATAATTCTAGCTAGTCTAGTAGCCTAAGCCTGGTTCATGGAGCTAGGGAGAACACTTTGAAGGTGGTGTTATTGGTAGTTGTTTCCCCGGTTTCATGTCAACTGGGCTGATGTTAGCAGATTGGTTAGTATAGGATAGCCTAGCTTTCATGTTTGCTTTTCCTGTTCTTGTCTGTGAGGTCCTTGTTGGTCCTTGTTTCCTCTGGATTATTATCCTGGTTGTATGGGGCACTTCCTCTTGTACCCAAATTTTTGGACTCATTAATAGCAACACGTTTTTTCGCCGACAAAAAAAAAGTTATTTCAAGGTCATTAGACTCAATTATCACCTTTAGTTTCTTTCATATTAACAACTCATAATTCATTATGGTCTAATCCCCATATGAACCCCTTTTATAATTAATTCTACCTTGATTCAATTGAAAACCCTAATTTCTATATTAAGGTTATCTTTCCACAAATTAGGGACTTTAATGCTCACAATAGCTTAGATTAAGTACATTCTACTTTAATCATGAAATTAGTCAATTAAAGCCATTAAGAGTCGAATTTACCAACATTAGGGTTTCAATGCCACTTAAGGTATTATTCATGCACATTAAACTCGAAATTAAACTAATTACATGCAAATTCATCCTTTTCCAATGTTAATGATCCTTTTTATCATATAGGCTAATATCAACTTTATATACTCATTTAACCCTTTCTAACTCATTAATCATCAAAGGTTACGGTTTTTCATTGATTAAACTATTAAAGATAGTATCTCTATATACTTGTTGAATTGCATAAGGAATCAGGCTCCAATTATATTTTATTTAGATTCCTCTTAATTTTCTGAGCAAGTTTCATGTATAATGCGCATCTATCCGAGCTACGGTTCATTAGTTACGAATTTTATAAAAATACTTACTTTTGGGCCAATGAGGAGCTGCCACGTTGGTTCCTTCCATGCAATGAATTCGGCTGGGTTTGCAAACATTTTGAAAAGTCTGTTTTGCCCCCGCTTGAGTTATTTGTTTGTACAGCTCGCGGAGGGGCATAATCGGCCAACGCTTCTTTTCCTTTCTTCTTCCTTGGGCCAGCGGCTTGCTGCCGCCCTAGCCGCCGAGCTACTGCCTTGTGCGGCCAGCCCTCACCCCCATGCACCTAGGAAACTATTGCCGATGCCCTCCCTTGGTCCTCCACCCCTCTGCGCATATAGGGCGCCACCTGGTTGTGGCTGGCATGGCTGCTTGCACGCGCCTTAGCCCTGCGACGTGCGGCTGTGCTTGCAGGTCTTGCGTCTCCTGCTGCTCCTCGGCTAGGGCCCGAAACTCATGGATGATCCTTCCCCGACCTCCGTAGGCCCCCCGCGCTCTCCTAGGCGTCTTCATCCCATGGCCATGGCGGCCGGTTGGGTGTGAGCGGCCTGCAAGGTGTGACCGTCCAAGTAGCCTTGTTGCAGCTACGTCATTCAAGCAAGGGTGGAGGGAAGTCCAGTGTCCTTTCCCCAACCATCATGAGAGCAATATCCATCCGCTGTAACTCCTCCTCGACCCTGCCCTGCTCTAGGATCTGAACCACCCTTTGCTAGGGTTTCTATGTAAGGAAGAGGAAGGAGGAAGAGAGAATTTTGTGGGATTACTCTGGAACTCGACCCAGAGGCTCTCCCTCTTTATATAGGGAGGCACGCATGCCCATGAACATTTGCCCACAAGGAAAACAACACTTTTCCTAATAGGAAAGGGATTCCTTCATTAAAAAGCTAACTCTCTCTCTCTCTCTTTCACACTTTCTTTTATTATTCCTTCTTCTTTGGATATTGGGATTTCGAAAATCACCCCTCTTATTCTCTTTGTTCTTTCTTTTTAAACCATTAGCACGAAATACTATTTCCTTTAATAACAATTACTTCCTTTTAGCAATACCACGTAATACATTAATGGTATACTCATATTATCTTCTTATTTTGTTATTAAAATAATTTCTTTTTGAGGATTTCTCTTTATTTCTCTTTTATTTTCCTCATTGGTATTCCTTTTATCATTAGAAATTATTGGGATACGAAATTCCACTAAGGATTACCCAAATATACCTCTTTCACATATTTTCCACATTTCATCAATGTTTTCAATTGCTTTATTAACAAGGAAATACTTAATTGATATTTTCCTTTCTTATTGCCTTTTCTTTGCAACTTTGGACTCCTTGGAACCCAAGGAACCCAAGAGGCACGAAATCCCTCTTTAGATTTGCCTTCTAGAGGTTTCCACATATTTCTTTTCTCAAATATTCAATTATTCATTTACTAATTGAATTTCCTGGTTATTGGGTCCAATAGCTAATTAAGCCCACAAAGCAACCAATCAAGACTATTGTGAAAGGAATCCATCTATTCAAAACAAATCACATCATTATTTGTTCAATTATCTTTAATATGAGAAATCACATTTCTCACCAAATGAACCCAAAAATTGGGGTTGTAACATGTACTCTCTTATCCTCAATGGTGATGGACAACCAATTGAGAATCTAGAGGAAATGTCACGAGCAAAAAGATTTATTATTCATATGTTACTCCTCTTTCTAGCATATGCGGTATGTGACTTGTATGATGCTAGTATATTGAACATTAGTATAATTCATTCTCACACCTTTAGATTTGTGTATGGACAACATAGTTCATGAGGTTCCAACAAGAGAGTTAATATAGAAGACCTAAATTAGGTAATCACCTAAACCCAATGCAATTGGATAGTAGAGACCTATGTCCAAAATGGGAGACTAAGGAATTAAGGGTTAAGTGAAGTTAATGAAGAAGGTACAGACTAGCTAAAACCCTATATTAAGTTAGATTAGAAGTGTTTACGTCATCCATGTGTATCATAAACTAGGAATAAGTAAAAACCTATGGGGGCAGTACTTGGAAATTTTGAGGATGAAATTTAATTTAGGTGGGTAGAATTTTAACATCCCAAAATTTAACTAAAGACAGATTGAGGTTCAATAGAATAATATTTTTTCAAGATAATTTAAATCATGGACATTGATCATCAAAATAGTGAACACTTCATCTAAAATAAGAAATGAAGGGATAGAAAATGAAATGTATTCTTCTTCCTTGTGCATAAATGACTTCAATGTATATAAAGAAACTACTTTCACTTTTCTCTCTCTGCTAAATAACATCACCATCATTAAAATTTTCTACCAAAAAGATAAACCCTCATTATTTTAGTTTGCATACTTTTTATCAAATAAAGATAAATAATGTAATATAATATAATCTTGTTGATAAAATAGGTTATTTAATATAATCCTAATTAATAAATTTTGATGGTAATAATGATAAGTATAAGATTAGAGAGAAAACAAACTTAATTAGGGTAATCTATCATTACTCAGTTAAAATAATGTCATATAATTTTGATTAAATAAAATAATGATAATTGGCTAAATCTAAGATGTTGAAAATTAAAGTGATGTTTCATAATTAATTTTAAGATAATTAATTAGACCCTCGTTGTGTTGAAACCCCTTCAAGGTTATCTCAAAAATTAAATCTAATTTAGGAAACGTCATTCACACATTTTAATACATGCAAAGTTTCATTTCAATGGAACACTTATAATTATCCTAAAATATCAAGCAAGATAAAATCATTTATTTAAATCATATTTACATGAAATCTACGTTTCAATCATTTTAGCCTTTAGTTTGTGTGTCACATGAACCTGACAGTTGTGTTTTTTATCTGGTTCAGATTCGATGACTTAGAGCTTGTCCCCAAGCAAGGGGAGTTTCCTCCTTCACCTAACTTGTCCTAGAAGTGAGACACTATTGTTCCTGAGATGATTTGGCTTCTCAATCCAAATCTCCTTCCCTTACTACTGGGTCTTAGTTCAAGAATATTTACCACATGTCCCAAAGTTGACCCATCCTAGCTTGACAAGTTTTTATGCCTTAGTTATCTAAAACCTTGAAAGAGTACTAGTTCTATCCTGACTCAATCTTCCCTCATCGCCATGGCCACTATGGGGACCTTCCTTATTAATCTTAGCCTTAGAAACATTATCCAAACACCAAGGAATTCAACCATAGGATCAATTCTTCCTTACCACCCTCTGTCATTGTTGTGGACTCAAAGATTGCTGCCAACCCCAACCCAAACTCCTAGGCAGCTCCAGTGACCCCACCTCAGGTTGGTACCCCTACGGCTTCATCCCCTGTGGACTCTTCTAAGGCCTCCCAATGTTTGTGTTTCTAGTGTTTGCCTTGGGGTACTACAAGATTAGGATATGGTTGTTGTTTTCCCATTCCCTATTCCTCCCATGCTCATCTATGGTGGCAAGGATTATTGGGCTTCCTGACCACCGCAAAAGATATGACTAGACTCGTTGGGCTCGACGAAGGCCTGTGAAGATGGTGGGGTTCCTCTCAGGTCACTCCATCCTTCTTTGGCTGAGTTTGAATCAACAGTCTTCATGCATCTATGCCTGATTTGTTAGTATTTGTCTCTCAGAAGAAGAAGGGATGCCTTTGTTTTCATTAATCATTCTACCCCCGATAACATAAATCTTTCGATCATGCAACCATGGGAAAAGTGATCTATTGTTGTGGATGTGTGGGTATTTCTCATTTTTAGGGGATGTGGCCCACTTCCCTTGTGTCGATTGGTGGTGCCTAGGTTTGATATTCTATAAAAAGGCATGAATCCATTTTTTTCAAGTTTTGATTGGTTTATTCTCTATAAATTCATAGTAATTCAATTTATGGAGATAAAAATTAGTGTAAATAAGTTTTCCAAATGATTTTTAGTAGAACCTGATCCCAGTGTTTTCCTACCCTAAATTCAATGTCTCTGGCCATGAATTCTAAAAAGACCTATAATAGGGTTTAGATTATAACTAAAATGGTAATTGGTGAACATTAAATTAATTTGAAGAGGTCTAGGGTTTTATCAACCTCTAGAGAATCAATAGGAGTTTCTCCAAGATTAGATAAGTGGTCCATGCACTTTGAACATAATTACTAGATTGTTTTATGGTATTGTGTACAATGTACATGTTATAATGTGAATGTATAATTCATGCTATAACTTTATTGATTAAAGTTAATAGTTATTGGGAAAATGAAATCATATGTACTTATTATATTCAAGAATCAACATATCACATTACATTGATGTTTAAGATAAAGAGTAAAGATTATTCAAGAGTAAGAATAAAGATAATAATGAACCTTATATAAGATCCTCTTCATGGGCTTTCCTATCATACAATGGCACTTCAGTGAAAATCATGGGCTTCCTAGCATGTAGAGCACTTTGGTTCATTTCAAGAGGAACTTTAGTGCAAAGAGAAGAGGCAATTTTCTGTAATACTTGAGGATTCTTATATAATTAAGATAAGAAAATGATAAATGCAATGTTTATTTTTATTATGTGTAATGTTTTCATTTCAAAGTATATGTTACTTATACGTTATAATATATTCAATTTGACTTACAATTTTTTTGTGCATGGTTGGGGGAAGGATGCCCGTAGGGAAGGAGAAGCATCAAGGATATAGTTATTTGAGGACCAACTGAAGAAGGAGCTTAAGGACTTATTAAGCTAGACTTGGTGGGGTGCCAACTATCAAAAGATCAGATTTCATTTTATGGTAGTGAGATGTGTTTTAGTTTAGGGTGTGTATTTTATGTTATAAGCTTGAGATGTAAGAAATTGCATAATGTATCCTGTGTTGGTTTACTAAACTTTATTTTTATGCAATGAATATCATGTTTGTGATATTCTCAATGAGAATATAATTCTGCTCACTATATATATGTTTTAGAAAACTAGAATGTCACATGATGTTGCTATGCCACAAGTTTTCAATAGGCACTTTGACTCATGTTGTAATCCTAGAATATCATGTAGTATGAGACATTGAAGCATCACTCAATATTAGTGATAGAGTATGACTTTGTATTACTAGATTTTATGAGATTATGTTGAATCTTGTGTGTGGCTAATGAAGATAAGGATCAAAGGTTTGAGAACGAAAAAGATTTGGACATGAATGAAAGAGTGAACACTACAGAGTCCCTTTCAGACATCGACAATTTTGTGGATGCCACTAGAAGGGTTGAGAGATATTGTACGAGTAGGAAGAGCATAAGAGGTCAGGCATAGAGATGTCTAAACCTAGTCCTAGTAGTCATCCATAGATAGATAGGCAACTTCCATATAGAAGATTACCTGTGTCATTTAATGAACCTCGAGACAATAATGAGATAGAGGTAGAGGCAAAGGAAGAGGCTAGGAACATGAAATAGAGTAATAATTAGAGGTAGAGGTACCAACTACAAACCAAAATTTGTGATGATTAATTGAAAATCATGACTCCACAAGGGTTAGAAGCATCTAGTTATGCATTAGCACCTGCATAGTGAATGACTTGTGGACATACTCATAGGATACAATGTTGGGGGACCAGCCATGTATGCATTATGTGTGATGGGGACTTGGACAATATTCTAGAGAACATCCACAAGGAGGGAAACTATAGCATTCAAAGAAGAATCCAAGAGGGAAGTATTAGAAGACTGAACAAAATGGAAATAAAGGGGTAGTTTTCCAAGAAAGTTTGATTGAGCAAAGTGTTGCATCACAAAGTGGATTTGGTAGAGGCATAGGGAAAGAATCTATGACTTGTTCGGGTTATCCAATGAAGCAACATGAATGATTCATGTCACCATGAGTAGTGATAAATGAAGTAACCTAATTACTAATATCATTACTCTGGTTAATGTTGGTCACATGTAAGAGGAAATAAACTAAAACTAATACAAATGATAAACCATAGCCCTAATATATTTTAAACCAAATCATCCCTCAGTAAAATTCTAATCATAAATGCCAAAAACCTAACTCAACCCTAAATTGGCCAAGAGGTGTCTTCCCTCTTTGTGTTTACCATGAAGCTAGACATTGTAATTGTTGGGTATTGTTGGACTACAAGAATGCAAGAGATGGTGGGGGAATCATCACCCTGTTCCTAGACACTTGTAGGCTAGGCGCATGCATTTGGTGAAGGCATGACATAAAACAAAGGTGATACTAAGTGTCATGGAGGGGATCTTAGATAAAGGTAGCTACAACTATGTGTGGAAGGCAATGTGACGTCGGCCTTGATCGCATAGTACTTGGAAGTGGTGTTGCATCTTTGGAGTGGCCATGAGTCTAGATGAGGTGGTGATGTTATGTGGAGTCTCTCATCAAAAA
Organism: Alisma plantago-aquatica; assembly: GCA_963693085.1. NCBI lineage: Eukaryota > Viridiplantae > Streptophyta > Magnoliopsida > Alismatales > Alismataceae > Alisma > Alisma plantago-aquatica. The sequence goes on from OY856414.1 coordinate 367,677,654, forward strand.
ATTGACTCCTTAGGTGTGGGTCTATTGGTATATAAGATGGGAGAGGGATTTAGGTGCTTTAATAAGGAAAATAGCTCAATCAATTGTATACCAATTGACTGAATGAGACTTTCCTGGACCGCACGGCTCAAGACTGGCATGCCACATACCCATGTGGGCCCCACCTACTGGAGGGGTTATGGCTATGATACCATTTGTAACGCCTGGGCCCACTGCCCAAGGCTGTAGCAGGGTTTCAGGAATGATGACTGGCCCCACAAACCACCACTAGCCTTAACTGCACGCTTTTTGTCCACTCACGCGCAAGCCAGGATCAACTTCCCGACTGGTCACCCATCCTAGTACTACTCCAAGCTGAGCACGCTTAACTATGGAGTTCTTTAGAGATGGGCTCCCGGAAAAGGAGGTGCACCTTGGTGATATGGGTAGTCCAATCATTCCTTTTAAGATCATGTTATCTGAATCCTCAAATCCTGGGATGTTACAATAGCCCTAATATATTTTTAAACCAAATCATCCCTCAGTAAAATTCTAATCATAAATGCAAAAAACCTAACTCAACCCTAAATTGGCCAAGAGGTGTCTTCCCTCTTTGTGTTTACCATGAAGCTAGACATTGTAATTGTTGGGTATTGTTGGACTACAAGAATGCAAGAGATGGTGGGGGAATCATCACCCTGTTCCTAGACACTTGTAGGCTAGGCGCATGCATTTGGTGAAGGCATGACATAAAACAAAGGTGATACTAAGTGTCATGGAGGGGATCTTAGATAAAGGTAGCTACAACTATGTGTGGAAGGCAATGTGACGTCGGCCTTGATCGCATAGTACTTGGAAGTGGTGTTGCATCTTTGGAGTGGCCATGAGTCTAGATGAGGTGGTGATGTTATGTGGAATCTCTCATCAAAAAATTGATTCCTTAGGTGTGGGTGTATTGGTATATAAGATGGGAGAGGGATTTAGGTGCTTTAATAAGGAAAATAGCTCAATCAATTGTATACCAATTGACTGAATGAGATGGCAGTGGGTCATCCTTCAGTCTGATCTGATATCTTCAGAATGTACTATTGTATCTTTGTGAGGTGGAACTTCTTGGTAGGGTTATGCTTCATAAATGTATTTATCTATTCATGGTGATTTGATAAGTTGAGGTGGGATGGACGAGGGTACTAGAGTGCATCTAGCATATTGATTGAATAGTAACCAATAAAATTGAATACATAAAATTGGATGGGTGCATGGTTTGAGAGATATTAACTAAGGAAGAAATCAATTGGTTGATGAAGTTTTAGGTTAGGTGAATATAGAACTAAGAATATATATACTCATGGGAAGCCAATCTCTAGTAGGTGCTTAGGTTTGTGGGTGGTGAGCCACTCGACTAGGAGTCATTTGACCAGTAGGGCTGTGGATGAGAGATTGCTTGCGACTGAGGGGATCCTTTGTCTTAGGTGAGTAGGCATTGTTGGTAGAAATGACTTGATCATCTAGTGTCAGGATGATTGATTGTGTAAAGAGTGGGACCCAAGTAGGGATCCACTGGAATGGTATGATACAAAGAATCATGTAGTAATAAAGAACAAAATATAATTATTTTCATTTTACTTCTATCCCACATACATGATTTTTCACCTTAAATAGGTGGTACTACAAATTCAAAGTGTTAATATACATTTGAGACCCATAGAAGAGGGAAACTATGCCATTCCAATCTATTCTCAAGACAAACAATCATGTAACATCTCTTCCAGAGTCATGACCCTCTAATACACCTGTACTTGGGTGGTTTTGGGAACAACACCCAAGAAAAGGAAACAACAGTTTGTGTTAGATGCTCATAAAGTAAAATTTGGGCATTATTTTTTATTGTGAGTTATAAGGGATATTCCTAAGCAAAGTGGGGGGTCATAAATGTATAGTAAAGTTCTGAAATTATAAGTTAAAGGAATAAATAATGCAAGAAATAAGAAATAAAGATTCTTGCATTATCAACTTAGAGAACAATCTTAGGAAACAATGAATTTATCTCCTTTAATCACAAATAACAACATATAAAAGTACAAATATATTAAAAAACATGAGAATATATTAAAGTAGGGATAGGGAACCATAAACCACTATCCATGGTAGGAGGAATAATACCTCACTTCCCAACATTGCAAAATGGAAGAGGGAATAAAACCCCATTGCCTGGAAGGAGGAATAAAACCTCAAGGCCTATAAATATGTCATATGGTTGGGGAATATAACCCAGATCTTGACAAGAAGATTAAAACATGTAAGCCTAAAACATGGTTAAACTACTATCAGATATTACTAGTCCACATCTCACATGAAAATAGAGTAGGCAAGATCATAATGTAGTCCAATTTAATAATCAATTACAAAAAGGACAGAAGAACCCAACATATAACAGGTGGGGTCAAAGGACCCATACACATAAGAACTAGGAATTGAAAAATATATGAATAAAAGTTGAGATTCCTATAGGATTGAAAAGATTTAAAAAGAGGAGTATAACTCAAAATGTGTCTTTTGAAAATAATCAAGATTCAGCAATAAAATGCACAAATAAAATTGAGAAGACGCACTTACCTTAGATCCTTACCTAAAAGGTTGAGGCTAAAAACCATAGGCCCATTCAATGGTCCAAAACACCTATTAGTATACCATACACATTTATGGTTAAATTTATATCAATTGTATAAATCCTAGAATTGTTTTTTATTTAAAAATCACTATTTCAAGAAAATCACATTAATGGGTAGATCTCATTTTTATGATTCTGAACCATAATTTATTTTTTTTCTAGAGATCATGTGGAGTAATATGATTCTTCTATGTAAAAGATAATTACTGTATTCTTGTAATAAAAAACTAATATAAGATTAGTAATATGCCCCACATCCAAAATATTGGCTTTTTGCATGACACAAGAAACAAGTAAAAACCATTGCTCAATAACTTGTGTGAACTCAACCAAAAAAATAGATATAATTCCCTTGTAGGAGATACACCAAATAGAACCAATTTCGGGGAGAATTTTGGGTTTACATGACAAATTTCAATATCAAAAGTTAGCACCACACCAACTCATCCAATTGCACAACCTGCAGCTAGAGATTGGGAATCTAGATTGGGAGTGGATAAGAACCTTGGACAAAGGAATAAACCCCTATGATTTAAATAGATCAAGGCATGATAAAGAAAATTTACCCCTGGAAAGTGAGACAAAATGATTGAGTACAAGGGAAGTGTATGGAAAAGATATTGAACTAGAAAATTATTTTTATCACACTCTACTAAACAGGGTGTTCAGGCATTTGTCCCAGAGATGCTCGGGTGAGAGGGAGGCCTTTGTGGAACCTCCAGTGATCAGGGGTAGATAAAAAATCTGACCCCCCAAGAGGAACAGCATGAAGAGAGGCATTAATAACCGTGTCTCTTCGTATGCTCCTCAGACTGCCGCGACGGTTAACCTCGGAGCTGGTGACGATGGTTGCTACTATGGTGACTACTACAGTTGACATTTTGGTGACTGAAGCTACAGTGAACGATAGGCCGAGTGAGGCTCCCTCTGATGTGGGTTCCGATTCTCAAGTGACCGTGGATGCGATTGCTGATAAGTCAGAGACAAACCCCTGTGTTATAGATTTTGTGGAAGGCCAGGCAGTTGTTGATGCTGCTAGTGGAGATGGATAGGAATGGGAGGATGGTGAAACCTGCGACAGCTCGTTGAATCCTTTCCAGATCCTTGAAGACTAGGAGAATGAGGAAGTGGTGGTTCAGTCCACCAGAAGAGTGAGTACCCATATAAAAGCAGAGCGGACAGGACGCCTAGAGGAAGAGGTAGAGGCATGAATGGTGGGTGTGGGTGTTTCCCTGTGATAGGGGAGGGGTCACATCTCTTCAATGAATGTCCTTGTGTGGAATGTGAGGGGCACTTCCCTTCCGGGTAAGCAAGCGACCCTCAGACATATCATCATGGAGAGGCAATCCTCTTTGGTGGTGTGCTTGGAGACTAGAATCCGTAGAGAAGTTGCTAATAGAGTGAATGGGTTGTTCCCTGGTGGTTGGAACTGTTTCTCTAATATGAACAACATTGAAGGTGGGAAGATCGTGGTAGGTTGAAATCCTTTAATTTGGGATGTCCAAATGATCTTTGAAAGTGACCAGTTAGTCATATTGAGTTGCATTAATACCGGTGGGTTCCACTATGTGCTCTCTATTGTATATGGCTCCAACTCGGAGATTGAAAGAAGGAGGCTCTGGGAAATCATGGTGGATTCGACACAACAAGCTCTACCACAGATCGTGGTGGGTGATTTTAACCAGGTCAGAAAAGCTAGAGAGAAGTGGGGTGGGCTTCCCATTCCCAAATCTATTCTCAGGAGATTCAATAAGGCTGTGGATGTGGTGGGGCTTTTTGAACTAAACATGAGTGGTGGTTTAATCATGTGGCATGATAGAAGAACGCCAACTAGAAGGATCTTGAGTACTCTGGATCATGGTTTGGTCAATGAAGTGTGGCTTGAGGTTTTTCCGGAGGCCTCTCTCAGATTGGGGGCTCATCCTAATAGTGACCATGCTTGGTTGGAAGTTCAACTTTGTGCAAAAAAGAACACGAATCGACCGTTTAGATTTCTCAACCATTGGCTAAATTGGCCATCCTTTGAGGGGGTGATTAGGGAGGCTTGGTGTAACGGCCGATAAACAAATCATTATTGATTAAGTGAAATTAAACATTAACATCGGATTAACAAAAATCACTAAAAATTTAAACCATTTACAAAGATATCCGTCCTCAGGGAAACTCTTTAAACATGTACCAAAGTATTTCATATACATCCTGATTCATAAAATACAAGACATGTATTATCTCTTCTCGAGGATTGTATACAATAGTTGCCTTGAATTATCTGTACATAGGACAACATAAAACCTCGAGGCATCAAGCCAAAATCTCAGATCGATTCATTAAAAGCACTAACTATAAACTCCAAGGACCTGAGAGTATAGAGATGACACATAGGACTACTATCTATATGATTTGACAGACAATACCTCCACCAGAGATCTCACTATTGTCCCTGTTGTTGCTATCCTTCCTCTGCTATAGGGATTTCTATTTCTTTTTCCGCGTCCACCTAAAAATGTTGGATCCCACGGGGGTGAGACAATTTGTAAATTGCCCTAGCAAAGAGATATAACTCTCCGCCAAAACATTATTATTGTAGTTTATTAGAATAAAACTAAGCAGAAGGATTTTATATATATTTAATAACAATTAAATCACTGTATGAACAGAGTGAAGTAATCTCCTTTCCTAAGGAGAACATTGCATCTACCCATGGTAGAGTCGTAATTCATCCATCTACTTGCAATGAATGTAAAGAGATATAAATAACATCTATCAACTAGAGATGCATAAAAGAAATGTAACATCAACTAGTAAATTTCCGTATTCAATCCTTAAGCAAACATGCTATACGACTGATTACATTTTACAATCACACTTATGCCCTGAGGAGATGAGGTATACCGCTCATACTCCAATCGACCATTGCTAAGTCAAAATCGATACCATACAAGATCAATGGAAGAGTCGACTTCCATGACCTCCCACATCTCGGTCAGTGCGAGACCACATGCAGGACATCTTGTATCTCTGCTACATAGCTTTCCAGGGTATACTGGAAACATCGCTGTAGAGCTACAGTGGCGGCTGCACTCTCTTCACAATCGAGAGATTTCATGTTTACCTCCATCGATCCGACATTAATATTATTAGGAGATTCGTGATACATCTATCCCAATCTTCGGGAGATTCATGATACATCCATCCCGGTACAAATAATGAAGGATTGAGAGGTTTAATGTTTACCTTCCATCAATTCCCCCATTAGGACGTAAGGATATGTTCTCCCATCAACCCCCACATATTCAAAAATATGCATTCCGGGCTTTGCCACGGAGCAACCCGTTTCACCATCAGTAAATACTAACACTGATGGATCTATGGTCAGGTCTCTACATGATATGATTTCACTTGATTAATTAAGTACATTAGCATATTGTTTTAGCATCAGTCAAGTTCTTAAACAGGAATTATTGTGACAAATTCTACAAAGAAACATGTAAGCTCTTATCAATGCTTTACCAGAACTTATAATACATTGGGATCTTAATCCCTTATCTCATCACTTGAAAGTTCACATCTCATAGCAACATCATTATATCAATTATCAAATTTGGGTATTCATACCCTCAGTTCATCACTAATCATTGTTACCACTTGTTAGGTAACTATTACCTCTAGGTCCTCAGACCGAGGTATACATGATACTTGTTACACAAGCATCTCACATGGCTCACAAGGCCCATTAAGTGTCTTGTCACCTTTCACTAGGCAAAAACTTACTCATATGGCTCATAAAGTCCATGCACATTTTGTTACTTTTACTAAGCAACAATAACATTAAGGCACCTAAGGCCAATCAACATTTTTATTATATAAATATCATAGCTCAAATCTGGCTATGTTCATCATCTCATGATATCTACATGGTTAATACACATGATAACAGTCATGACAATTTCACATCACATCATGCAATACAATAGTAACACCATTATTCCCTTACCATGGTTAGGGTTTACCGTCAAATAGGGCTTTTCGTCCCTTTACCCAAAAATTAGGATTAGGGTTTCCCATTTCACATTAATTAGGGTTTCATGTTTATATTATCTATCCAACCCTAATTTATTGTTCCATTCCTCTAGGAGCATTCAATAATATCATAAGTATTCACCCATGATCATTACTCTCATCATATATCATTAATGATTATCAATTCAAGGTATGAGTTCATCTCTCAACCTTACCATGGTAAGTTTATATCGTACTCATTATCTTAGCTTAACCCCTTTCCCATAGTATGTTAGTCAACACTTATCAAAGTGCATTGAATTCATTACATCTTCATTGTAACAATTTACATAACACACACTTCTTGTGTTTCTTATCCAAGTATATTGGATTTGAGGTGCATCAAGGTATATCAACCCTGAAATGCTAAATGTGATATCTATCATGTCTTGATGTATCACTTTTCTCATCACTTCCAACTTACTTAAGTTAATCAACTGACCTTGTATTAAGGTATTTCCCTCTTAATACTTTTAACCTCTAACCTATCACCTTTATCATGTAGTGCATAGGTCACCCATTAGAATTTGTACAACTATCTTTAATGGTACAAAGTTATCTCAAGTTAAGGCATTACATACTATAAGGTTGCCTGTAATCAACCACTCGAGATATTTCATCTCCATAAGGTATTACCCACTATTTCATCATTACAGTTTTCTCTTACCTTCACCCAATTTTAGGGATAGGGTTTCATATAACATTACATATCATCACCCTGGTTTAGGGTTTCACATGGCATCACCCTATATTAGGATTACATTACTACCCTGGATTAGGGTTTCACATGGCATTACCCTAGATTAGGGTTTGAATTCATCAATCAACTCAATTAGGGTTTTATGATCTCTTTATCAAGGATCATACCCTAATTGTATATTACATTTATTTTGAATGTGATAGGCTTGACTATTTAAATGATTATCATTCATGTATGAATCTCTCTCTCTCATCCTACCCAGGATGTTCACTACTAAATTCTTGATTAGATTGAGCCTACTTCTTATTCAAATACATGCATTTAGGGTTAGCATGATATTTTGAATTATTGCATCATTATGCATCAATGATTAATCCCACTAAGGGTAACAATCTTCTAAATACATTAGATGTTCAAATGGTTTGGTCAATTGAACTTTCAGTTACATGAGGTATCCAATTGAATTGACAAATTGAATTTTCAATTACATTAGGTATCCAATTGGATTGACCATGTTGAACCTCAAATGGTTTTGATTACTTAGACCCCAAACAGTCTTGGTCTCTCAGAACTCAAACGGTTTGAAACCGTTTGGGCAAATTGCCCTTGAAACCATTTAAGCAAGAAATGCATTAAAACCGAATGGATTTGGGTCTCCAAATGGTTTGAGACTGTTTGGACCCAAAAGGTTTTAGACCGTTTGGACTCAAACGGTCTTAAGACCGTTTGGTCCAAACCCTCTCAAAACTGAATGGACCAAAAAGGTCTTTCAACACGTAAACAATTTAAGGTTTCAATCAATGAACCGACTATCAATTGATTCCTTGATTCATTCATCAATTGAACTATTGAATCATCCTTCAATCGCACCATCAATTAGGGTTTTGAACCCAATTGAACTAGGATTTATAATCAAGAAACCTTCAATTAGGGTTTTGAAATCGAGGAACCTTCAATGATTAACATTGTGGAACCGATTCAATTGAAATCAATGAATCATCATCAAATTATGATATGACCTGACCTCAAATGGTCTTATGGTCATTTGGATGACCTCCAAATGGTCTTGAGACCGTTTTCCCCATCCATCATTGAAATATATGAAATTCAATTAGGGTTTAGATCATTGGATTAATCATAAATTGAGCTATTGATTGCTTTTTAATTTGTTATCTCTGGATCTTCAATTACTCAATCATACTCAACCCTTGACCTCCAAACGGTCTTGAGACTGTTTGGGTGATCTTGAAATGTTCTTGAGACCATTTGGGTTAGTCAACCCAAAATTTTAAATCAACCAATTGAAATTTCAGCACTTAACCCGATTAGGGTTTGGTAATTTATTAACCTTCATCTGATGAACCCTTTAGAATCAATCAATTAAATTTAATGGGTCATCAAACATCAACACTATCACCAAAAATCCAAATGGTCAACTGTGGTCAACCCTTACAAACGGTTTGAAACTGTTTGGCTTCTAACGGTTTGATGAAACCGTTTAATTTCAAACAGTTTTGTTGAAGACGAATGAACATCTTGTTGAAACTGACTGAATAACCAATTTTTTTGGGAAACGTGTCCAATATGATGTCATCATCGTTATTACCTACGTCCATGTAGTTCCTAGTACTTCTGATTTCATGGAATTACCAATTTCAACAAGCAATGAATCAAGAAGAAGAAGGAATCAACATATTTGCAAAATTAATGGTTGAATACTAATGTAAATGGGTTCAAGTTATACAACCCGCCTCTAATTGAGATTCAAATATTAAAGATCACATCAAAAATGGTGGATGAAACTCCTTTCACTATCCCAAGGCTCGTCCTCAAGCTTTGAGTGAAAAGGAATGGCTAGAATTGAAGATGGAGTGAAGATAAGAAGAAATCAAGCAATGATTTGTGATTTCCACCATGGAATCTAGGTGAAAGAGGGACATGGAGCTTAACTACAGGTTGGGAGTCGTCCTCCTATTGATCCTAAGCTCCCTTGGTCGTTTTGCAAGAAATAAGTGAAAGTGGCTTCGAAATTACCCATTCAAGCTATGGATAAATGAGTATATATGAATTTCATTGAAAATTCATTTAAGAGAGAGAAAGTAGGAATTATCTCCACCATTTGCCTTGCCACTTGCCCCCTTATCTTCCTTAGATACTAGGCTATCTTCTTTGCCTCTTATTCCTCTCAATTATCCATGATTTAAAGAAAAGCAAATTAAGCACCTTAAATCATATAATACTAATATCCATAAGTTAGTGGATATTTCTTTTTCTTTTCTTAATGTGAGTGGGTTCTCCACTCACGTAGATATTTTCATTGCCTTTGCAAGGCACAAAGACGTCCAAACTTGTTGATTTTCAACCAAAACAATTTTGGTTGAAGGGCAATCCAATTAATATAATTATTTTTGCATTAAATTGAATTAGGGTTTCAATTATGCCTAAATCTTGATTATTTTAATATCAAGATTCTCTCTCCTTCAAAGTGATACAAATGAGATGCCCCTCTCATTTTATTTTCTCTCCATGATGCCAAGAAACATTATGGACTATTTTGAAGTTGTAATTTGCATATTGAACCATAGGTTTTGGGTAAATTGCATATTATACCAAAACTAGGTTTTAATGCCCAAACATTGCTTTATCAGCTCTTTCTTGGTACTCAGGATTTTCCCAAGCCATACCTCTACATCATCTTCATTATAATGATGCTTCAACACATGAGGAACATTTAATCATGTAACATTTGCAAGTTAACCCCTCAACTTGGGTAATTTGCACTTTAGTCCAAAATAAGCAAACATTGCTTCAATATTATTCAAACGGGACCAAAATTGAAACATAGGTTTCTCTTGGGCCTTAATTACTTTTCACAAGATAAAATTAAGGATATAATTAACTTTCTTAAGCAAAACTCACAGGGTTAATGCATAACCCAGGTCAGGGATGTTACAAATTATAAACCCCTAACAAGGATTTTGTCCCCAAAATCCCAGATAAAGGAAGACATATATTATTCATTCATCATACTATCTAGTCTCCACATAACATTTCATTGGTATGGAGACACCATAAAACTTTGATCAACACAAAGTTATTCCACACAAGTTTATCATAGAATGGTTCACACGGGACACATTCTCCACTGTCCTTTTTATTATTGACTGTGGAATTAAGTATGTGTCAGGTAACACTTTTTCTTAATTTACAGTTTCATGTGACAGATTCTTTTTTCTTAGGAGTCTCCCATGCTCCTTATTTAATTCAGCATTTCACTTTCATGATCACAATTATGTTCTGTCACCCTCTTGGGACTATAAGTCTTTTCATACCTCAGTTGTGCCTTCTAATCTGCTGACATAATACTAGGATTCTTTGCTACTTGTACCAACTATCTCATTAGTTGTACATTTTCTCATCATAAAGAGCAATTAATTATCAATTAAGAATTTATTTTAAATATATCTTTAATTGTTATGTTTATGCAAAGCATAAACCCCTAACATATGATGTTCATATTATTTTATGTATAATTAAACTGATTTCACGGTTGACCATTCCAAGTAGCTAACATAAACCATTTGATATTTTTCAGATACCAGAATCTCTTACCTTGGTATCTATCACATGTGTTGAAAACACATCACATATTTATCTTCCTTCCATCTCGGGACATTACTTGTTACATATATCTTCACCTTGGAACCAAAGTCCAAGATAAACTGATACTTTTCTAAGTATCCATCTCATGAACATTTTTATCTTATGCACAACAAGTATCTTAAGACTTACTTGATTGAAATGTCCCTAAAAGGAAAGAAAGCAAGGGATCATATTTTTTATTATTATTATTTCATGAATTTTCAACTATTCATGAATCATTTACTCTTTGTCTCATCCTAGGTTCCTTGCCCTCTGCACAGGAATTTTTAAGGATGATCACATGACATTATTCCTTTCTTTGTTATTATCTAACATGTTCATGAGCACCTTATGATCTCATCACATTTCCCATTTCCTCATTATGGGAAAATATCTTTATGATACACACAAACTTTATCGAACAGGGATCACCTCCCTTGTTCTCATTCTTATCTTATGAGGAGTATACTTTTTACTTCCTCATACAAACATACTAATATAGGATTATTTTAGATTTCTCTTTCTTATTCTTAGGATATGACACACACTACTACAGAAATAGCATTCAGTGTCGCTTTTCTGGGCGTCGGTTATTAAGGAAAACCGACGCCTAACATATAAGGCGTCGGTTGTTTAATAAAACCGACGTCTATATTCGAAGACCAGCCAGACACGGGTACCGCTTTGTATTAAGCGGCGGTTTTTTATAAACAACCGACGCTTAAAGTCGCCCGCGAAATCCATTTTTCGATAAAAAAAATAGTGTCATTTTCAGCGTCAGTTATCCCTCTCTAACCGACGCTGAAGGTGGTTCCCGCCAAAAATTTTCATGAAAATATCGTCCAATTGGACGTCGGTTGTTTCAACCAACTGACGCTAAATATGTTTAGGCGTCGGTTGTTGTAAACAACCGACGCTATTTGGGAACTTATAACCCCCCGCGATCGCCCGACTCTTCCCCTTTCTTCTGTTTCATTGCTACCCTATTGCGGCGATTTTCCCTGTTGCGGCGACTTTCCGACGCTTCTCTGCTGCTGCTGCTCTCCGGCACTTCTCTCCGGCGCCCCATCTCCGGCGTCCTTCTTCTCCGGCGCCCTTCTTCTCCGCCGCCCCTGCTACTGCTGTTGTCCGCTCGTCGCCGCCGGTCATTGCCCACCGCCCCTGCTCTCCTCTAGTCGTCGCCGCCAGTAGAAGCAGCTACGGTGCTGTCGTCGTCACCTCCGCCCCCGCCGGTAGAAGCAGCTTTACTCGTGTTGTCCTCGTGCAAGGTAACCCACAAACCTTCACCACCTTTTTTGTCCTCTGCCTTGCTTTTCTCTGCCGCCGCCAACCTAGAACTCACGCAGGCAGCGCCTAAGTAGGTGCCAGGGCACGCCTAGGGTCCCAAGCCCAGGTGCCCTGCCTAGATAGGCCTCTGGGCAGATGCTTGGGCGGCGCCAGGGCACGTCTAGGCTGCACGTCTAGTGGATTTTTTGCTAAAAGTTATTTACTGATTGTGTTTATTTAATAATGTACTGATACATATGTGATATACCAATCTGATAGTCCATGATAGAACAAAACATAATGATGTTGACTGCAACTTTGTGTGTCATGCTATTCTTAATTAAGTGTATATTTACTTCATAATTGAATGTTTAAGTAAGTTATAGATATCTTGATGATGAACTGTAATGCACACATGTGACATGTTTGGAATGTAAATGATGAACTGTAATGCACACATGTTTAACTTATTTTATTGTTGAGTATATTGAGAATCCTAATCACCCTTCTTGCTTAATGATGAACTGTAATGCACACATGTGAATGCTTGGAATTTAAATGATGAACTTTTCCCTAAATTGCCAATCATGCTTTTAAAGACATCAATAATCACCCTAATTTGAAGAACTAGGATTTTAGGTATAAGAATGACAACACATTATTTGTTGGCCTAGAAACCCATCCAAGATTTACTCATTAGGAGTAAATCTTGGATAGTCCCCGGTTTGGGACTGTTCTTGAACACCTAATCTCACTTAGGATGTAAGTGTATAATGTGTATTGAGTTTTCGAGAAAATTTTGGTAGCATTTCCCCGTTTGTTCTCTAAGTACATATGTACTTAAAGAACAGCGGGGAAATGCTGCCAAAATTTTCTTGAAAACCCAATTCACATTATACACTTACTAGTGAGATTAGGTGTTCAAGGATGGGATAGGTGGTACACATTTATTATATATAAGAATGACATCACATGTGTTTGTTGGCCTAGAATGTGAACAATCATTGTTTTTTATATTACTTGTACATTGATATAAATTAGAATGAACAATCACTAAATTATATATTGTTTGTATGGAGTCCAGCTTCATTGTAGATATCTATTATTGTGTTTGTTGGCCTAGAAACCCGTCCAAGATTTACTCATTAGGAGTAAATCTTGGATAGTCCCCGATTTGGGACTGTTCTTGAACACCTAATCTCACTTAGGATGTAAGTGTATAATGTGTATTGAGTTTTCGAGAAAATTTTGGTAGCATTTCCCCGTTTGTTCTCTAAGTACATATTTACTTAGAGAACAGCGGGGAAATGCTGCCGAAATTTTCTTGAAAACCCAATACACATTATACACTTACTAGTGAGATTAGGTGTTCAAGGATGGGATAGGTGGTACACACATTTATTATATATAAGAATGACATCACATGTGTTTGTTGGCCTAGAATGTGAACAATCATTGTTTTTTATATTACTTGTACATTGATATAAATTAGAATGAACAATCACTAAATTATATACTGTTTGTATGGAGTCCGGCTTCATTGTAGATATCTATTATTGTGTTTGTTGGCCTAGAAACCCGTCCAAGATTTACTCATTAGGAGTAAATCTTGGATAGTCCCCGGTTTGGGACTGTTCTTGAACACCTAATCTCACTTAGGATGTAAGTGTATAATGTGTATTGAGTTTTCGAGAAAATTTTGGTAGCATTTCCCCGTTTGTTCTCTAAGTACTACTTAGAGAAAAAACGGGGAAATGCTGCCGAAATTTTCTTGAAAACCCAATACACATTATACACTTACTAGTGAGATTAGGTGTTCAAGGATGGGATAGGTGGTACACATTTATTATATATAAGAATGACATCACATGTGTTTGTTGGCCTAGAATGTGAACAATCATTGTTTTTTATATTACTTGTACATTGAAGGATTGCTAATTGATAAAAGATCACAATTTTAGAGACATGTATGTTTATACAAATGCTAAATGTTTTCCTTATTCTAGTTGATACAAATGCTAAATGTTTTCCTTTTTAATGAAATTTTCAGATGGCTCACCATGATGAGAATGATGTCCATGATGAGCATGAAGTCCATGATGAGCATGCTGTCCATGACGAGCATGGCGAGGATACCAACGTAAGTTCTAAAAACATATCCCGTATTTCTATAAAATTCATTATCTTCTAGTTATGTCATATATCCTGTATTTCTATATTGGCTTAATTCAGTGTGTTTATTTTTGTCAAATTTTAGGTTGATGATGCACAGCTACCCACTGAAGCAATTGAGCAACTTGATGCGCAACACCAAAAACTTAACAAGAAAAGGGGTATCACTCTGTTGAAAAAGTTACTTGCGCTGAGTGGCAGTGGATCCAAATTGGTTGTGGAGTTTGATAATGGAGGGAATGCAATTGGAGTGAACCGCAATAATTTTATAAACTATCTTGGGGTTATCACTCGAAGCCATTGTGGTGTTAAGTATGATAATTGGCATAAAGTTCCTCAGGCGAAGAAAGACTTGATATGGAAAGATTTATGCGTGAGTTATTATTATTTGCAATTCTATTTTGTAGATTACAAATTCTATTATTTGCAATTATATTTTTGGTACTAGTTAATAACATTTCTATTTTACAGAATCTGTTTGCATTGGATGAGATGTTGCATCGTAAAAGTGTGATGCAACGTGCTGGAAAGATGCTTAGGAATTACAGGACAAATCTGAACAGAGAATACATAAGACAGGGTGATAAGAAGAAGAAGTCAGCCCTTGAACAATGGAACTTCTTGGACAAAGAAGATTGGGACAATTTTGTTGCTTCAAGAAAATCTGAAGAATTCAAGGTATTAGGCGTCACTCCCATTTTAATTAATATACATTGTATTCACCTATTCAAGATTAACATTTAGTGCTACTAACCTAATTATAAATGTGCATACTAACTAGGCCCTCAGTGACGCACAAAAAGCAAGGCGTGCACTGAATGTACATGACCATACTATGGGTCCAAAAGGCTATGCAAGCGTTCGCCAAAGACTACAGGCGGAGTCTGCGGCTACTCAGGAGTCTGCGACTACTCAGGAGTCTGCGGCCACACCCTTCCCTCGCCATGATATCTGGATAGCTGGCAGGAAAAACAAGAAGGGTGAAATAAAGAAGCTCGAAACTGCTGAGGCGGCTGCAAAAATGGTAAAATACAACTCTTAGAGCAATCATTTGAATATTGATTATTTGTGGTGTTAACTTACCAATTTTTGTTTATGGTGATTAGCGGGAGCTGCACGAGCAGAGGAAACAAGGCACGTTCATCCCTCAGGGCACAAGGGATGAATTGACAGTTGCTTTGGGTAACCCAGAGCATCCTAGACGTGTTAGAGGTGCCGGCGCTGGTGTGGGCATCAAAGCATTCTTTGGGCCATCCCAGCGCAAACCCAGAGCGGGACTTTCTCAAGAAGAGGTAACATATTCTATTTTTATAATGTTACTGCAAAAGGAAATTCATTAATAAAAAGCTAATATTTGTTTTATCCATGTATAGGAGAATAAGAGAGTCGAGGATATAGTTGCTAAGAAGCTCAACGATGTGGTTGCTGAGAAGGTCAAGGAAGAATTGCTGCGGTGGCAGGCATCTCAGGCTTCCAATCAGCCTATGCCGACCCACTCTTCTCCTGGTGCACAGACTGCAAGTAATCCTGGAGACCCATCGCCTAACACGTCTGCTGTAAGTATTGTTTATGACATTGTAGCTAGTCTTTTCAAGATGATATGTTTTCAAGATGATATGTATATATGTATAACATTCTTTACGTAAATTTGTAGGCATTGAAGCCATGCCGCTTAAGAATGGAAAACTATGTTGTTGCAGAGGCGCAAGCTTACCAGTCCCTTCCTGGGGCAACGTTTCATGGGACTCCAATGCCGCAGGGCTACATTCGTGTGAGCCCGATACATGTATTACCCGATTGGAGGGAAGTTGAGTTGCCATATGCCCACCTAGATATTGATACACTTGGTGAGGCAGAAAGTGGGGTCATATTGTGGCCCAAAGCAGATGTCCTCTACACGACTGAAATTGTAAGATAAATTTACATTGATTTAGACTGTTAATGTGTATATATGATGTCAACTGATCTGAAATTATATATACAGGTTAAAAAGAAGACACCAGGAGCACCTAGGCCTCCACCTCCAATTCCCGCATTACCAACTTGGGTTCCAACTGACCTACAATACCCGTTAGGTCCTGCTTGTAGGGGAATGGCATGTTGGCTACGGGCACATAATATACTTTGCCCTATAATTGTTTCTTTAGATGCAGATTATGCAGGTCAATCATACGACAACTCTTTATTTATATAAGATATTATTGAGCTATTTATGTATGATTGGTTGAATACATCAATGATAGAGACATGGATAAGGTGAGATCTTGTTTATAAATCCATATACCTTGTGTAAGATCCGGTGATCTAGTTTCTTATATATTAATGCATACGTCTATATGTTTTGCAACTACTTAATCGAAGATCATTGCAAACAATTTGCATATGATCATGTGGGATTTTTGATTCCATCATTGATTAGTATGGTAGCTAAAGACCCTGATAGTGTTCAACAATACTGTATAGATGCTTTTACAATTTTTGGTCATCAAATGAAGACGATAATAATAGCTCCATTCAATGTCAAGTAAGTTTGCTTTATTTATAATTTGGACTTAAGAAAATTCCATTATTATTTTGCATTTTGAGTTATTAATTGTTAACTTTTTACCTCTAGTGGTAGACATTGGGAGTTACTAGTTATTGTCCCCGGGACGTTCACTGTTTATTATCTAGATCCCACAGGAAGTACATTAAACACTAAAATTGGACACGTAATGAGAATGGCATTATTCTGGTGAGAAATATTTCATTTTTATATCCGTTAACATCTTTTATTACATTACTATTTACTTATGCAACTTAGTGTGTTATATTAACATGTAGGGGTTTAGATGCATTCAAAAATGTTGGAGGAAAGGTCCCAAGGAAAAAGAACCAGCCATTGTCTTGGGAGAACGTAAAAGTAAGTTTCCGACTCCCCGACTCCAATGTATATATTATTGATGTGAATTGTGCTGAGTTGTATTATTTTGTATGTTTCAATTTATAGTGCGCTACACAAGACAATGGCTGGGCATGCGCATACTATGTGATGCGATTTATGCAGATGATTATCAAACATGCCGCATTGGACATCGATACCATACATGAGGTATTATATATAGTCTCATTAGTTAGTATGAAATATATCAATCTTATTTTTATATTATTACTTATATATATACATCATTCTCTTTGCAGGTGTTTAAAACTGACCACACTATAGGCAAACGCTTAAAAAATGTACATGCTCCATATACGAGGGAAGCATTAAATGAAGTAAGAGAAGAATGGGCAATAGCTGTACAAACAGTGGCAACTGTAAGATATAATTGGGATGTTGATAGTGATGATGAATGATACTTTGTAAATGAATGTTTCTGAATGTTAAAACATGTATTTGAATGATTCTATATGTGTGAACGTGACAATTGAATTGATGTCTGAATGTATCTACTTGTGTGAATCTTTTTATGTTAATTTTGCAGGTTTGTGGCCTGTTTGTAGGCTGATATCAATGGATGTCGTAAACCTGCAGTTCAGAAAACTGAACTGCAGGTTCTCATCCTGCTGACCAGCCACAGCAGGCCTGCAAACAGATTTATATAAAAAAAAATAGATATAGGCGTCGGTTATTTACCGATAACCGTCAGCACAGACTTACAGCGTCGGTTTTTTGTTGAACACCGACACCAAAAGTGTTCGCGCTACAGGAAATGGGAGTCATCTAGGACACTTTTCTGCGTCGGTTGTTTAGTATATAACCGACGCAGAAAGCGTCCTAGATGACGCTGTTTTCTGTGGCGCGAACCCTTTTGGCGTCGGTGTTTTATAATAAACCGACGCCGTGATGTTAAATAGGCGTCGGTTTTTTAACCGACGCTGAAGTGTCCAACCTTTTAGCGGCGCCCACATAGGCGTCGTTCAGAAACCGACGCCAAAGGGGGTTAAACAACCGACACTAAAAGGCACTTCTGTAGTAGTGACATTTTTCCATTCCATATTTCTAATTTCATGATACTCATTGGATTGTCTCAGAATGACTACTTGATCAGAGCAATAAAAAAGATAACAATCTAAGAGTTTCCATACTCACTTTATCATCAATAGTTGTATACCTGGCCAGGGTATATAAATACTGAGATTAAGTAGTATGCACTTTGTATACTATCATAGTCCTTCCTTTTCATATTATCACAAGCATAAGATTTAACATTCCTGGATTTTATCCAGGCATCTCTTCTATACCTCATCTTTTTTTATAGAGGTAAGAACAATATGAAACATCTATAATATTACTTTACAAAATGTAAGTCCTCATAGGACTAATTAAGGAAAGCTCAATCAATTACTTTCTCAATTTAACTCAGGAAACCATAAAAAGACATATTAGAATGACATTATTTTTTCTGACCTGTCATTATTCATTGATTGTTCATTGCCTCAGACTGATTCTTTTCATAGAATCTTGCCATTCCTGGTTGCCGACTATGCTTTCTGTTATTATATGCAGATGAACCAGCTTGGGATGCCTGTCTTCATCCTCGTGTGCTATTACTAGACCACTGCTTATGAGAGTCCTGCTGACTCTGCCTCAGGGGTTGATTCACCATAACATTTCTGGCTGAGCAATTTCTTGCCAGATGTCCTACCTGTCTACATTGATAACAAGTTATGTTCTCCCACTGAGGCCTAGATGGTTCTTTACCCCTTCTGGGTAGCCCTTGCCTTGGTGCACTAGTCCCTGGTTGTACTGGTGGTACCAAAAACTTCTTCTTTTTGGAACTACTAGGCCTATATTCCTGATTTTGGATAGGCCTTTTCTTAATTCTTCCTTTATATTCATTTTCTGGACAATTACTTCTGATGTGTCCAGGTTTCCTACACCTATGGCAGATCCTAGTTTCAGATTGCATCCTATTCCTTTCATCATTTCCTATTGCTTCAACCTGCTGGTGTTGATTATGTATCATGTTGATGTCCAAAACATCGTCATTGGGGGCTGGTAATCTAGGTTGTATTGCTAATGCTTGATCCACTATATACATCATGGTTGCCCTAAGTTTCCCAAAAATGATACCTAAAGAAGGATTTCTTATCATAGTTGGATCAGCTTGAGGGTTCTCAGGCAATTGTTCCTCTCTTGCCTGATCCGATGCACCTCTTCTTAGTGCAGCATTACTGCTTTCTGCAGCATATCCTCATGTGACCCAGCCATCTTCAAGTTCTTCTTCTCCTATATGAGCAGAAGACACTATCAGATACACTGGAAGACACTAGAACAGACTCTACTACCTTAATCCTATTTCTCTATAGACTCAGCAAACCTAGAGCTCTGATACCAAACTTGTAACGACCGATAAACAAATCATTATTGATTAAGTGGAATTAAACATTAGCAGCGGATTAACAAAAGTCACTAAAAATTTAAACCATTTACAAAGAGATCCATCCTCAGGAAAACTTTTTAAACATGTACCAAAGTATTTCATATACATCATGGTTCATAAAATATAAGACATGTATTATCTCTTCTTGAGGCTTATATACAATAGTTGCCCTGCATTATCTGTACATAGGACAACATAAAACCTCGAGGCATCAAGCCAAAATCTCAGATCGATTCATTAAAAGAACTAACTATAAACTCCAAGGACCTGAGAGTACAAAGACGACACATATGACTACTATCTATATGACTTGATGAATGTAAAGAGATATAAATAACATCTATCAACTAGAGATGCATAAAAGAAATGTAACATCAGCCAGTAAATTTCTGTATTCAATCCTTTAGAAAATATGCTATACGACTGATTACATTTTAAAATCACACTTATGCCCTGAGGAGATGAGGTATACCGCTCATACTCCAACCGACCATTGCGAAGTTGAAATCAGTACCATACAAGATCAATGGAAGAGCCAGCTTCCATGACCTCCCACATCTCGGTCAGTGCGAGACCACAGGCAGGACCTCTTGTGTCTCTGCTACATAGCTTTCCAGGGTATACTGGCAACTTCACTATAGAGCTACAGTGGCAACTGCACTCTCTTCGCAATCGATAGATTTCATGTTTACCTCCATCGATCCGGCACTAATATTATTAGGAGATTCATGATACATCTATCCCAATCTTTGGGAGATTCGTGATACATCCATCCCGGTACAAATAATTAAGGATTGAGAGGTTTAATGTGTAGCTTCCATCAATTACCCCATTAGGACGTAAGGATATGTTCTCCCATCAACCCCCACATATTCAAAAATACGCATTCTGAGTTTTGCCGCGGAACAACCCATTTCACCATCAGTAAATATTGACACTGATGGATCTATGGTCAGGGCTCTACATGATATGATTTCACTTGATTAATTAAGTACATTAGCATATTCTTTTAGCATCAGTCAAGTTCTCAAACAGGAATTATTGTGACAAATGCTACAAAGAGACATGTAAGCCCTTATCAATTGCTTTATCAGAACTTATAATACATTGGGATCTTAATCCCTTATCTCATCACTTGAAAGTTCACATCTCACAACAACATCCTTATCTTACTTATCAAATCTGGGTATTCATACCCTTAGTTCATCACTAATCACTGTTACCACTTGTTAGGTAACTATTACCTCTAGGTCCTCAGACCGAGGTATACATGATACTTGTTACACAAGCATCTCACATGGCTCACAAGGCCCATTAAGTGTCTTGTCACCTTTCACTAGGCAACAACTTACTCATATGGCTCATAAAGTCCATGCACATTTTGTTACTTTTACTAAGAAACAATAACATTAAGGCACACAAGGCCAATCAACATTTTTATTATATAAATATCATAGCTCAAATATGGCTATGTTCATCATCTCATGATATCTGCAAGGTTAATACACATGATAATAGTCATGACAATTTCACATCACACCATGCAATACAATAGTAACACCATTATTCCCTTACCATGGTTAGGGTTTACCGTCAAATAGGGCTTTTCATCCCTTTACCCAAAAATTAGGATTAGGGTTTCCCATTTCACATGAATTAGGGTTTCATGTTTATATTATCTATCCAACCCTAATTTATTGTTCCATTCCTTTAGGAGCATTCAATAATATCATAAGTATTGACCCATGATCATTACTCTCATCATATATCATTAATGATTATCAATTCAAGGTATGAGTTCATCTCTCAACCTTACCATGGTATGTTTAAATCATACTCATTATCTTGGCTTAACCCCTTCCCATAGTATGTTAGTCAACACTACTCAAAGTGCATTGAATTCATTACATATTCATTGTAACAATTTACATAACACACACTTCTTGTGTTTCATATCAAGTATATTGGATTTGAGGTGCATCAAGGTATATCAACCCTGAAATGCTAAATGTGATATCTATCATGTCTTGATGTATCATTTTTCTCATCACTTCCAACTTACTTAAGTTAATCAACTGACCTTGTATTAAGGTATTTCCCTCTTAATACTTTTAACCACTAACCTATCACCTTTATTAGGTCACCCATTAGAATTTGTACAACTATCTTTAATGGTATGGACTTATATCAAGTTAAGACATTACATACTATAAGGTTGCATGTAATCAGCCACTTGAGATATTTCATCTCCATAAGGTATTACCCACTATTTCATCATTAGGGTTTTCTCTTACCTTCACCCAATTTTAGGGATAGGGTTTCATATAGAATTACATATCATCACCCTAGTTTAGGGTTTCACATGGCATCACCCTATATTAGGATTACATTATTACCCTGGATTAGGGTTTCACATGGCATTACCCTAGATTAGGGTTTGAATTCATCAATCAACTCAATTAGGGTTTTATGATCTCTTTATCAAGGATCATACCCTAATTGTATATTACATTTATTTTGAATGTGTTAGGCTTGACTGTTTACATGATTATCATTCATGTATGAATCTCTCTCTCATCCTACCCAGGATGTCCACTACTCAATTCTTGATTAGATTGAGCCTACTTCTTATTCAAATACATGCATTTAGGGGCATGATATTTTGAATTATTGCATCATTATGCATCAATGATTAATCCCAGTAAGGGTATCAATCATCTAAATACATTAGATGTTCAAATGGTTTGGTCAATTGAACTTTCAGTTACATGAGGTATCCAATTGAATTGACCAATTGAATTTTCAATTACATTGGGTATCCAATTGGATTGACCATGTTGAACCTCAAATGGTTTTAATTTCTTAGATCCCAAATGGTCTTGGTCTCTCAAAACTCAAATGGTTTGAAACTGTTTGGGCAAATTCCCCTTGAAACTGTTTAAGCAAGAAATGCATTGAAACCGAATGGACTTGTGTCTCCAAATGGTTTGAGACCGTTTGGACCCAAACAATCTTGAGACCGTTTGGACTCAAAAGATCTTAAGACCGTTTGGTCCAAACCCTCTCAAAACTGAATGGACCAAAAAGGTCTTTCAACACTTAAACAATTCAAGGTTTCAATCAATGAACCGACTATCAATTGAATCCTTGATTCATTCATCAATTGAACTATTGAATCATCCTTCAATTGGACTATCAATTAGGGTTTTGAACCCAATTGAACTAGGATTTATAATCAAGAAACCTTCAATTAGGGTTTTGAAATCGAGGAACCTTCAATGATTAACATTGTGGAACCGATTCAATTGAAATCAATGAATCATCATCAAATTATGATACGACCTGATCTCAAACGGTCTTGAGGTCGTTTGGATGACCTCCAAACAGTCTTGAGACCGTTTTCCCCATCCATCATTGAAATATATGAAATTCAATTAGGGTTTAGATCATTGGATTAATCATCAATTGAGCTATTGATTGCATTTTAATTTGATATCTCTCGATCTTCAATTACTCAATCATACTCAACCCTAGACCTCCAAACGGTCTTGGTTGACCTCCAAACGGTCTTGAGACTATTTTGGTGATCTCCTAATGGTCTTGAGACCTTTTGGGTTAATCAACCCAAATTTTTAAATCAACCAATTGAAATTTCAGCACTTAACTCGATTAGGGTTTGGTAATTGATTAACCTTCATCTGATGAACCCATTGGAATCAATCAATTAAATTTAATGGGTAATAAACCATAAAAACTAGCATCAAAACTCTTAACGGTCAACTGTGGTCAACCCTTCCAAACGGTTTGAAACTGTTTGGCTTCTAACGGTTTGATGAAACTGTTTAATTTGAAATGGTTTTGTTGAAACCGAATGAACATCTTGTTGAAACCGATTGAATAACCAATTTTTTTTGGGAAACGTGTCCAATATGATGTCATCATCATTTTCCTTCGTCCATTTAGTTCCTAGTACTTCTTATTTCATGGAATTACCAATTTCAACAAGCAATGAATCAAGAAGAAGAAGGAATCAACATAATTGCAAAATTAATGGTTGAATAATAATGTAAATGGGTTCAAGTTATATAACCCACATCCAATTGAGCTTCAAAGCTTCAAGCTCACGTCAACAATGGTGGATGCAACTCCTTTCACTATCCCAAGGCTCGTCCTCAAGCTTTGAGTGAAAATGAATGGTTAGAATTGAAAATGGAGTGAAGATAAGAAGAAATCAAGCATTGATTTGTGATTTCCGCCATGGAATCAAGGTGAAAGAGGGCCATGGAGCTTACCTACAGGTTGGGAGTCATCCTCCTGTTGCTCCTAAGCTCTCTTGGTCGTTTTGCAAGAAATAAGTGAAAGTGTCTTCGAAATTACCCATTCAAGCTATGGATAAATGAGTATATATGAATTTTATTGAAAATTCATTTAAGAGAGAGAAAGTAGGAATTATCTCCTCCATTTTCCTTTCCATTTTCCCCCTTATCTTCCTTAGATACGAGGATATCTTATTTACCTCTTATTACTCTCAATTATCCATGATTTAAAGAAAATCAAATTAAGCACCTTAAATCATATAATACTAATATCCATAAGTTAGTTGATATTTCTTTTTCTTTTCTTAATGTGAGTGGGTTCTCCACTCACATAGATATTTCCATTGCATTTGCAAGTCACAAGGACGTCCACACTTGTTGGTTTTCAACCAACAGAATTTTGGTTGAAGGGAAATCTAATTAATATAATTATTTTGCATTAAATTGAATTAGGGTTTCAATTATGCTTAAATCTTGATTATTTTAATATCAAGATTCTCTCTCCTTCAAAGTGATACAAATGAGATGCCCCTCTCATTTTATTTGCTCTACATGATGACAAGAAACATTAGGGACTATTTTGAAGTGGGAATTTGCATATTGAACCCTAGGTTTTGGGTAAATTTCATATTATACCAAAACTAGGTTTTAATGCACAAACTTTGCTTTATCAAATCTTTCTTGGTACTCAGGATTTTCCCAAGCCATACCTCTGCATCATCTTCATTATCATGATGCTTCAACACATGATGAACATTTAATCATGTAACATTTGCAATTTAACCACTCAACTTGGGTAATTTGCACTTTAGTCCAAAATAAGCAAACATTGCTTCAATATTATTCAAACGGGACCAAAATTGAAACATAGGTTTCTCTTGGGCCTTAATTACTTTTCACAAGATAAAATTAAGGATCTAATTAACTTGCTTAAGAAAAACTCCCAGGGCTAAGGCATAACCCAGGTCAGGGATGTTACACTTGGAATGTGAGGGTTGTTAGCAACCCACTCTTTATGGTGGCTGAAAAACTGAAGAAGGTTAAGGTGGCTTTGAAAGCTTGGTCCAGCAGTCTTATTGACCTTCTAAATCTCATAAAAGAGGCCAAGGAGAGATATAACATTGCTAATGAGAAGTTAAGAATGCAATCGAATGATCATATAATTACGGAGGGGGAGGCTATGGCTAGCATTAGATTGGGACAACTGGAAAAGGCCTATGAAATCTATGGGTGGCAAAGAAGCAGGCTCAAATGGTTAAAAGATGGGGACAACAATTCTAAAATTTACCATGCGTTTCAAAAGAAACAACATGAAGGACCATATACATAATCTGATGAATGACAAGGGAGAGCTTGTTGATGAGGAGGCTAAAGTAGAGGAGATGGTTGTGATTTTCTTCACTGAGTTGTACAATAGTGAGGATAACAATAGGGAAAGGTGTACTTCTGGTCTTGAAAGAAGCGTTAGTGATAGTATGAATTTCGGGCTACTAAAGTTAGTTACTGACACGGAGATTAAACACACGGCTTTCTCCATAGGTGCTTCCAAAGCATCGGGACCTGATGGGTTTAATGTGAAGTTCTTCCATAGTTGTTGGCATATTGTTGGAAGGGAAGTGTGCAATGCGGTGAGGTGGTTTCTTGTGGGGGGGATGGTCTGACAGGTTAACCACACTTTTATTAGGCTTATTCTTAAAAAAGTTGGTGTTGTTGTCATGAGTGACTTCTGCCCTATCGCTTGTTGTTCGGTAGTCTACAAGATTATTGCGAAGCTACTGGTGGGAAGGCTGAAGAGTATTCTCCCTGATATTATTTCACCTAACCAAGCGGCGTTTGTGAAAGGGCGGGATAATGTTGATAATGTGCTGCTGGATATGGAATTCTTGAGGGACTTCCAAGTCAAGGGGAGATCCAAGAAGGCTTGTATCAAGGTGGATATAGCTAAAGCTTATGATCATGTTTCTTAGCAAGGTTTGTGGAGTACGATGGAGGCTTTCGGCTTCTCTGAGCGGTTTATCAACATCATTAAACAATGCATACATACGACTTCCTTCTCGGTGTTGGTAAATGGGGTCCCAAAAGGTATGTTCCAAGCCTCGAATGGTTTGAGGCTGGGTGATCCTCTATCACCCTTGTTGTTCACTCTTATTATGGAGAACCTGTCTCATCTCATGGTTAAAGCTGAAGAAGATGGATCTATAAGGACGTACAAAGTTCAAGGCACTAAAGTCATGTCACACTTGCTCTTTGTGGATGACCTCATGTTCTTTGTGGCGGCTCATGCTAAGGTGTTCTGAGGAGTGAGACATATTTTTGAGAAGTTTGCTGATCTTACATGCTTACACATCAGTGATGTTAAATCACAGGTGTTTCTGTCGAAATCTTGTGACTCTAGGAGAGGAAGATTAAAAGAGTTCATCCACTTGGAGACCGGGTGCTTTCTGACCAAGTACCTAGGTGTTCCTTTGTCGAGTGGTGTGGAGAAAGGGGCAAATTTCAAGGAATGCCTGGATAAGTTGCGGGCAAGGGTTGAGAAGTGGAGTTGTTGGAAGGTGTACTTAGCCGGGAGGGTGGTGGTGAATTCTGTTCTGACTAGTATGATTCATTACTGGTGTAGACTCGTGGTGATACCTGAGTTCGTTTTGGGGAAAATGAGATCGATTTTGGGTGATTTTTTGTGGAGTGGGAGGCACCATGCGGTTGCATGAGCAGAGGTTTCCCAATTGAGATATGGAGGAGGGATGGGGCTGGTTGATCCCTTGGATATCATGTTGGAAGCTACAGTGAGAAAGGTCCATGATTTCCCTGTAAAACCAAGTTCTACCTGGGGTGTATGAATGAGGGCTCGTTATGGTGGATGCCTTGATACGGGAGTTGATAACGCTGGTGCTTCTAGAGCTTGGAGGAGAATGTGTGTTTCTTGGGAGCATTGCAAGATGAGTTATGTTGAGGAGCACGGGAATTGGAGAGTGATTGTGGGTGGGATGCCATGGAAGATCAACCAAAATCAACCTCAAGTTCCTTGGTACCAGCTGCTATGGGGGAGTTTCCACTGCCCCAAATGGAGTTTATGTGCATACAGGGTGTTCTTGGGGAGACTTCCCACCAGCGACAAAACCAACAGGTGGTTCAATAGCAGCGTGAGCGCCTGCCCATTGTGCCACCGGGTCGACGAAATGCAGCAACACCTCTTCTTTGAGTGTGACTGCACCAAGTATCTTTGGACTCGGTCCTCTCTCAAACTCATGTGGGGTGGCAACCCCCCCCCCCCCACGGGCATCACTAATAGTATGACCTAGATGCTTAATAGGTCCAGAGGGAATAGACATCACAGGAGGTTTGCCGGCCTGCTGTGGACTGGCCTCATGTTCCATATATGGCATGAGAGGAACAGCAGAACCCATGGGAAGAGGGGGAGGGATAAGTTCCAAGTTTTTGATGCTTTTATAAATAGGTTGGCTTGGCATTGTAAAGCAAACCCGGGTTGCCTTTTGAAGGTTAATCCTGATGTCATTTTGAGGTGGGGTCTTAAGTGAACATGTATAGTATACGGGGTGGTTTACCCATATACACTTTTTTTATGATCTAGTAATATTTTACCTTATCCAAAAAAAGCAATTATTATTGGAAGGACCAACCATGCACAAGTTATCACCGGGAGCTTCCATATTTGAGCTCATGATACCTTAAGATCCATAAGAACCAGATATGGGTTGTATAAACATCGGGAAAATCAAAAGGTTCTCCACCATCATAGCACTTAAAGGGATCCAAGAAACACCACAAAAATAGAACCATGACAAAAATATATACATGTTGATAATTGTGAATCTCAGGTGAAGATAGGAAATTTGAGTAAGGTAAGAAGCCAAAATCCATTCACAAAAGAGAAATCAAGAAAATGAAGTACGAAATCACCCCATTTGATGAGGTGGAGGAATTCAAATGAGATTATGAACTTTGTTGGAGTAACTAAGAACCAATCTCAAAATTGTAGGTGCAGGGCGATGAACCTTCATCCATCTTTGACTAACTACAACATCCCTAAATTTAGTAGGGAGCTTGGGAAAGGTTTGTAGGTACTTAGGTTTCGGCTACTTCATTCACAGATGCCCTTGAAATACACATTGTCTACCTTTTTTTCCGTCTCGAAGAAGGTTGTGTCCCAAAGGTCGATGGTGGAGGTAGGAAGTGAAGAACTAAGGAGAAGAGATGATGACGAAAAGGGTGGATAAATGGTGGTTGTTGCACTTGGTGGATGTGATGACTTATTTCCATAGTGGTTGCTAGATCAAGCGATGTAGATGGTTGAATGCTTGTGTTGTTCACTACACTTGTAGGCAGAAGTTATGCACTACCAGGATGTAAGGTAATTTTGTAGTAGAATCTCTCCTTTGAGTTGTGGTGGCATATCAATTGGTAAAGAGGAGACAATTCACCACACTAGGTTTCTCTCTTACCTTCACCGACTTCCTCAATTACTATTGAGGGTTTCTTCTCTTCCAAGCTTTTTGATGTCGTACGAAAATTAGAATTGATGGCTAGGGTTGACATAATATAAGACGGAGATGGAACAGTGGAAGGAGAAGAAATAGAATAAGATAGAAGTGGAGAGGAGGAAGGAGGAGGAAAGGAAAAATGTCTATGGGTGGCTTTCATTCTACAACATCAAAGTCACACAACATAGATGAACGTGGGGGGGGGGAGTGCATGTTTTATAGGGAAAAGGGGATGAATGGTCAATGATAGCCAATGTAAACTATAGTATGTCATCAAGTACATTAAATTTAGATTTTCCTACCAATTAATTAAATGGTCAAACAGACTCTAGTTGGTACAAAAATTTAAGGGTAGGATATTTCAGGTGTGAGGAGTAAAATTTTAACTTGAATTTCTTTTGTTTGCATTATATTTCTTTGTTTTTATATTAAGCACTTGCATTTCTTGATCAACCGATACATTATTTCACAATTATTTAATTTCTCTCATCAATTAGACTTGGGATGATTCTAAATGACCAAATTAGTGTCAAACTAGTTAATTGATTAATCATTATAATTCACTCCTAATTGAAGATTAAATTGATTGATTTACCTTTAACCTTATATTAAAGATAAAATGTTGAAACATTATTATTGTGTGTGGCTCCAATAACTCTTACTCAATTTGATTCAAGGAAAAATAAATTTCATGCTAACCTAATGAAAATGATATTAAGGAGAACGAAGGAAGAGATAAGTACCTAGATTTAGGTATGTTACAACACTCCATCCCTTAAATATTTCATCTTTGAAGTCTGCACATTCATAAACTAATCCAGCATTATGCCTTACAACAAACAAATTTCACATTTTTAATGCACTATAGTATCCATCGTTATCGAATTCTTAAGAGGTTACTAAATTCATTTTTTTGTTACTTAATTTTCTTACAAGGTGAAGTCATGATGTAAATTCATTATGTTTGTCACTTATTAAAAAATTTAACTTAGTTTTCAAAAAAATTACCCACACCATTACCCTTATATTGATTTTGGATATAAGGCTTGTAAGTTATTTCTTTTGTGAAATTATTTACCTCCTTAAATACCATCTTTATACTATCAACCAATTGATCTCCCTCAACCTAGAATTTTACTTTACTTTGATCAGAACAACTTTTGTATTTATTTAATTTGAGTTATACAAGTAATTCCCCATGTATCCATATTAGCAAAGTTTAATTATCCTAATTGGGAGTAATTATATTAGTGTGCCACTAATTGAGGAATTATCCAAAGGGCAACCTAGTGCATTCATTTTATCCAATCCTAAAGTCAATTCACTCGTAAACTACTAAGGTAAAAAACTCCACCACATTAAAGGATTAACCTATCATATAAATAACCAATTAAAAGGGTATAATGGGGTAGATCAACTAAGTCATATATATCCAAAATTCCTTCTTACCCGTATATTCATACTTTGGTCTAAGGTTTCCATGTTGACCTAGTCAATTAAGGGTCTATCACAGAGGGGTTATTAATTCCAACTTCATGTAGTGGTGATTTAGTTCATGAAATAATCAATAAATCTGGGAAAATATTATTTTGTACATATAAAATATAGTAATAAATATATTTTTTACGATGAAAACCCTTGTGACGTGACGCTGAAAAACCGGCACCAAAATCAATGTTTGAACCAAGTCAACAACTTTTCACCATATCCCTAAACCTCCAAGGGTCCATAAGAGTATACTAAAAGAAACTCTAACGCATACCATAGGTGACATGAATATATACTACATGAACATGATAGCAACCTATACTAGATTTGTTTTAGTTACTTCACATTTCATTTACACTTAACCATAAACATACTCGATTCTATCACATAATGTATAACCTCAACATGGAATATTCTGAAGTCTCAAGTCACCCAACAATACGAATAAGAGATCAAGGTTTGTTAGAAAACATGCAACTATATGAGCCTACCAACACTTGATATCATTAGGCAATCATATATTTATATTCCCTAAAGGAATCATTAGGGTGTGTTATATAATTGTGAAGGTAATATAGATGAACTCCTATGGATCTCCATTGAGTAACAAATATTTCCTCAACTAACCCTAGTGTATGTGGAAACAAGATGTATGGTAGCTTGCAGTCCCCAAGACAGAAAGGTTTTGAGAGACTATACCAAAACAACTAGGTTGAGGGCAAGGCCTACTTACAATAATGGAGCTACATCATAACTCTAAAACATATGTCAAGGCTCAACACTTGTCATCAATGCATGCTAATTCCTTAAGGTAGTCATAAGTGAGGAATGCTTGAAGCACAACAAGGAAAATGGTTTAAGATGAGAACAAGGTTTAAGACTATATATGACTATTCAAGTTAGTCTACACTTAATAGTGCTCAGGTTGTATTCCTAGAAAATAAGAGCTAGGCATCCAGAACTAAAATAATCAACTCCTATTTGGTTAGATTTCCACCTCCCTAAAGAGGTAGGGGTGATTAGGATTCCTTAACTCCCTAATTAAGTAACAATATATGATAACTTGAAATAGTGAAGTCAGTGAATTCTGAGGCTCTAATATGATATTGTAAAGATGGAATCCAAGAGGGTATTCTAAAATGGTTTGGTCAAAGAGCAATGTAATCACAAAGTAGCTGAAATATTTCACTATTTTCATTTTTCATTAATACTCCACACTCATGGTTCTTCACCTTAAGAAGGAGGTAGTACAAACTAATAGTGTTACATCTATATGTATTTGAGACCCTTAGTAGAGGGCAACTAAGCCATTTCAAGATATCTTCAAGACAAACAATCATGTAAATCTCTTCCAGATTCACAAACCTCTATTGCACATATAGCTGGGTGGTTTTGGAACAACACCCAGCAATAGGAAACAAAAGTATGCATCAAAACACAACTGAGTAAATGTATATAGTAACATTTGGGCATTATAAGGGATTACAAGTAAAAATGGGTATTCCCAAGAAATGTGTGGGGCATAAACATACATGTAAGTTCTGAAAGAATAAATCAAAAGAATGAAAATTCCAAGGACTGAGCAGTAAAATTGAGGGATTATTGACTTAGAGAAAAATCTTAGTAAATAATGAATTTCTCACCTTTAATCACAAAATAACAAAATATAATAGTGTTGTTATTAAAAAAGACTAAAATAATCTAAAGTGGGGATAGGTAACTGTGAGTTACTATCCATGGTAGGAGAAATAAAGCCATTGTTCCAAGCATATAAAACATGACATGGGGACAAGACCCCAATCTATGGCAGGAGGAATAAAACCTTAGCGCCTATTAAAATAACAGGTGGTAGGAAATAAAACATAGTTCCTAGTAGGTTGAATAAAACATCTATACCTAATACCTGTTGTTAGATATTACTAGTCCACATCTTACATACAAATAAAGTAGGCAAGATCATAGTGCAGTCAAATCTAATTATGAAGTGCAAAAAGGATGGAAACACCCAACATATAGAAATTGGGGTCAAAGAATCCATATACATGAGAAGTAGGATTTCAAAAATCATCAATGAAGAAATATATGAATAATGATTGGGATCCCAAAAGGATTGAAGAGATTGAAAAGAGGACTATAACTCAAACTATGCCTCATTGATAATTTTAGAAAATAATATGAGAGGCTAATGGGATATTTTCTTATTAATAGATGGAAAACTCCCATCCTATATATAGAAGGGGAGGTAATTACAAGGAATTCAAACTTAACTCTAATGGTACAAGACAATTAGGTCCATTTAACATAACAAACTAAGTAACAATAAGTTTAGCAGTTCTCCTCAAGCTAGAGCATGGGTGAAACACATATTAAATTTGACTTACAAGACTCAATTAGATGAAACAACAAATTAACACTATCACTCCCCATATGAGATATTTGCTCCCCCTTAACCATGCTCTCCAAAATCAATTTGTCGAAGACACCTTTGAAGTTGTATTCTATAGGATGGAAATACCTGAGCTTTAGAGAAGGTCTTTTAAAGTGCATCCAGAATGAAAAAATGTGATAAGTGGAATCCAAAT
Source organism: Alisma plantago-aquatica (assembly GCA_963693085.1). Lineage (NCBI taxonomy): Eukaryota > Viridiplantae > Streptophyta > Magnoliopsida > Alismatales > Alismataceae > Alisma > Alisma plantago-aquatica. The sequence continues at coordinate 367,710,397 of OY856414.1, forward strand.
TCCAAAAAAACACTTGCCACCATCAATATGGAACAAATGATCAAAATCACCATGACTATGCCATATCCATTGGAGAGGAATGTGTGAGTGGTATAAGCATGGTGATAACATCCCACATACATAACATGACACAAATGCAGAGGCACAATGTTGATGTAGTAGTAAGGTATCTTCAAAATTGTTTGAGAAGTGTAGTCAACTTAATTAGCAAAAAAGACCATAGATGTGTAATGTAGCATGAAGACAAATTGGATGAGGTGTTGATGAATGTCATACTGGTTGTGTAAATCTGGCACATGAACCATGGGGGCTAGATAGGAATGAAGGATTCCATCAAGAAGAAACCCAAGTAGATCAGCAGAGAAGTCATGTCAATAGAAGCAACTCGAAGAAGACATAACTAAAGTAGCTTGGCGAAGATAAAATATGTATGAAACATCAACCTTACATAATCAAAATTTGCAATCGAGAAAGTGGCAATCTTCTAAATAGTATGATGTGGAGAAACAACCATCCATTTGTGTGAGAATGATAACCAAAACATCATTAACACTAGAGGAAATAAGAGGATAGAATAAGCAAAGCAAGCTCTTCCCTTATGTACATAATGCAATACAAATGTGAAATATTGGTGTCAATGCTACAACTGAGGTCCTTCAACACATGAAAGTAGTATCTAACTAGAATAAGGAAGCATAGACAGAAAACATACATGAAGATAATGACATGAACATGAATAAGTAAGATGCCATTGGGAAAGAGATATATGAAAGATGCACTAGAAGCATGATGCTTAGTGGGAATGAAGCACTACAAAGACATCAGAAAGAAAGATGTGCTAAAGAATAAGAAGCTCCATGGATATCAGACATATAATCTCTCTTGATGTTTCTCCTCATACTCTCTCTCTCCTCTATCCCCCACACACTAATTATGAAATGGTTGAGTAGTTGGTGCAAAAAAAACAATACCCCCCTACACATGGAAATTTATGAACACATGAGGGGTGGTAAGGGGGTTTTAAATCACGATAAAGAAAAAAATAGGATAAATACAACTGAAAAACCAAGCCAATGTGCTACATGACCCGAGTAGACACATATAGATATAAAACTAAATGAATCTTTGTGTTTCCTGGAAAGGAGTGTGGGATAAGATCCCCATAGTATAGATTAGGTCATGAAATAGATCTGATTATGGGTCAAAGTAACAATAGGCACATTCAGATTAGGGCTAGCTAGAAAAACAATGGAGACACGGGGTGGATACATAGGGAAATTGTTGTCATTGTTGGTCCTATGGATGGTCTAATTTGAGAGAAGTGATGGCCTAGAGGATATTTTCGAATCAAAACATCTTGAGGTGGAAGCATGAAAACAATCGTGAAGCACATGTTGATGCTAAATTTTGGACATTGTACCACGGGACTGTACATCCTAAAGATGAAAGTCATATTTTGAGTATGAGGGCATGACTCACATTGGGATTAGATTATGTGGCAATGACACAATGAGGGATTGCAATTTTACTTATTGATCACATGTCTGTGAGTACATGACACTCATGATTGTGGTCTAGAACTTGTAGACAGAGGCAGAGGAAGGGTGGGTCAGGTCTTTAAGGAGAGTTAGCTTTCATTGATGACCATCATAGTGGAGGAAGGATAGGAGCATAGATGATTTCAGAATTGTCCACAGAGGAAATCATAGTGTAGGTAGACTGAGCAAATAGCATGGGTGTAGATATGATGTGAGGAAACCATTAGACAAGAATCAGGAGAGGAAGATAAACATAGGTGATTGTTGGGATGGAGAAAATTGGAAAAACGATAGAATTTTTATAACTGAATAAGAGAGGAGATGAACATGAAGGCCATAATAATTTTTAGTAGGTGGCCAATACAAGAAGAGACGGTGGCCTCCTATAAGAGGAGGCGCTCCCTTTTCTCCCTAGGTTAGGATCAATGCTTTGATACCATGTCGAAGATAAGATGGGAGGCTATTGGGATATTTTCTTATTTATAGATGGATAACTCCCTCCTATATATAAGAGAGGAGACAAGTACAACAGATGCAAAATAAGCCAAATGGTCCAAGACAGTTAGGCCCATGTAACATAAGAAAGTAAGAATAATTCTAACAATAACATTTATGATTAATTCATAAAACTCCCAAATAGAATCGTGAAGATGCACATACCTTAGATCCTTGTCAGGTTTAAGACAAAACCAATATAAAATTACTAATATTCCCTACATCCAAAATATGGGCTTTTTATATGACACGTGAAACTTGGAAAAACCACGTCTTAGAAACTTATCTGAACTCAACAAAACAAAATATATCTACCATCCTAACAGGTGATACTCAAAATAGAACTCATGTTGGGGCAAAACTGAGGCTTATGAGATAAATCTCAATATAAAAAATTAGCACCATGGATACTTGTCCCAGTCACAAAACCTGAAGCCAAATGTTTGGAAACTAGATCATGAGTGGTTGAAAACCTTGGCCAAAGGATGAAACCCCTCTAGTTTAAATAGATCAAGACATGATAATATAACTTTACTACATTTGGAAATAATATCAAATAGAAAAGTTCATTTCCATTGCACATTTTGATGAACGAAGAAAGAAATTATTATAGGAAGGATCAAACATTCATAAAAATTTACCCAGAGCTTCCATATTCAATCTTCTGATATATAGAAGAACCAGATACATGTCGTGTGAACATCAGAAAGCTGACAAGGTTCTCTATAATCATAGATCCTACACAGATCGAAGAAACACCAAGACGATATACCCACGACAAACAAAAACATTGATGACAATCGTGAATCTCAACTGAAGCATAAGATAGGAAACTAGATCAAGGTAAGAACCCAAAGCCCATCCATAAACCAGTACATCCACACAGGAGGAAGCAAGAGTCTAAAGTAAGAGATTACTCCCATTGGAAGATACAGATATAGTCAGAAGAGATTCAAGAAATTACCCCATTATATGAGATGGATGAAGTTGGAGGAGGCTCATGAACTTTTTTAGAGTCATCAAAAGAACCTATAGGAATTAAAGGTGTAGGGTGAGGACCAACCAACCATCTTCAGACAATAGGAGAATCGATAAGTTCACTGGGTAGATTGGTCAAGCTTTCCAAGTCCTTGGGGTTGGGGTACTTGATTCACAGAGGCCCTTGGAGCACACAATGTATACCTCTATGGCCACTAAGAAGAAGGTTGAGTCACAAAAATTGACAATGGAGGTAGGAATAGAAGAGCTAAGGAATAGGAATGGAAGAGAAAATGAGGAAAGTGTGTGGAGAAACAATGGTTGTTGTAATTGGTGGTTGTGATAACCATCTTCCAGAGTTGTTGGAGGATCAAGAAGTAGATAGGCCGGAGTGCTTTCACCCTCCACTATAGTTGTAGGAAAAAGTTCCACACTGCCAGGGGATGGGATGATTCTGCATTGGGATGTATGGATCCTCAGAGTTATGGTGGAAAATCAAGTGATGAATAGAAGAAAATTCCACCACAGTAGGTTGTCGCTACAACCTTCACTAGCTTCTACAACTATTGGCAGGAGTTTCATCTTTATTAATCTTTTTGATGTCCTATAAAAAAGCAACAATGATATCTAGGGTTGAAAGAAAGTGAGAATAAGAAGGAGCATTGCAAGGGTAAGAAATATTATAAGAGGGAGGAGGAGAGGAGGAAGGAGGAAAGGAAGAAATGTTCATACGGTGGCTTGCATTCGACAACATTGATGTCACACAACAAAGATCATTGCGGGGAGCATGAGTGTTACACTCAATCAATGGTCTATGACAATCAATGTCAATTATAGGAAGTTATTGAGTACATTAAATTTAGAGTTTCCTATCAATTAATAGAATGTCAAACAGACTCTAATTGGTACAAAAATTTAAGGGTCGGATATTTAAGGTTCTAGGAGCTTGAATTTAAAAAACCTTTTTCATTTTATTTATTTATTTGTGTATTAATCACTCAAGTAATCCATTTATTGATGAATTGTTTCATTATTTCACATTTACTGAATTTATTTTCATAAATTAGAGTTAGAATGATTCTCAATTTATGTGTCTCATCCTTGCTTAGGGTCCATGCTAATTTTCTTTATATCGTTCCAATTTTCTAGAATGTCTCTGAAGAGACGACTCCAAATCAGTGTCAAAACTAATTTATTGATTAGTTTTTATAATTAACTACCAGCCAAAGATTTAACTGATTGACTTACCTTCAACCTTGTATAAAAGGCGATATATTAAAATACTTGTTTTGACTCCAATAACTCATAATTAATATAATTCAATAGAGAATGGATTCCATGATAACATATTTAAAATGAGACTAAGTAGAAGGAAGGTTGAGCTAAGTACCCAAATTTGGGTATGTTACCATATTGGCTACCATTATTTGATCATGTTGGTTTAAGTCGATCAACTAAAACCATTCAACTAAAACCCTCATTTAGGTTTTAGTCGATCAACTAGAAATGCATGTCAACCTCTTACATCCAAAACCAAATTGGTTAGATTTAATAAAATTATAAAAAGTTAATGAAAATCACTAAGAAATTAAAATCCTAAAACTTGGATTGTCTCCCCAGAAGCACTCATTTTAGGTAACGAGCATGACCTCAACTCTCCTCTTTATTTTGTGTGGTATCTGTGAGTTCTAGCGTCACACTTTGAACAAGCTTGTCTCTAATGGAGCCTTTTTAGATCTTATGGATATTCTTTGTGGTGAAGCTCGTGCTTTTTCTACATTTATCCAGTAGTTAGCGGGACATGAATATGCCATAGGGGCACATATAAATTTCCTTTGTTTGGTCGATAAAATGGACAAGGAAACTTTCTATTTCAAATTGAAGAGTATGTTTCTATAATTAAGTAATATCATCAACTCCTCTCAAACCTTCTCTATCATGTTAGGGTCAAGTCATCACTGATATGAGATGGAGGGGATGTGGTTTGAGCATGTAATAGCGAAGATCACCTTCAACTCTTTGTATGATATGTTTGGAAACAATGTAGGATCATTGTCTAGTAGCAGGAGAAATTCATTGATAAAATCATTATGAAGGATCTCTAGATCTATCATTGTGAGAGTTATGTAAGGGGGTTCTTCTTGCATCACATTTATGTTGTTCTTTATAGATAAGATCTTTGACACAAATCAAGGAAAATATCTCCTCATGAATGGAAGGACTCTTCATGTCCTTGAGAACCTTGTATTCCATATTTTTATAACTAACACACATGGTGAGGATGTGGTCTACCACATCAATGATAGTCCTTTATATGGTGAGAATAGTATGCTCAAAGTGAGAGGGTAGTGAGGGTATACTTATTATCCATCGCAAAAGGTCACATGGAATAAAGGAGCTCCTAAATATGATAGTGATATCTTCCATGATACCCTCAATAGTCGTCATAGATAGGTCATAAAGATGAATGTTGATGTCTATTGACTTTAAGTAAGTGAGGCCAAGTCAGTGGGATGAGAGAGATATTTACTATCTAGTTTGCAACCCCTTTTGTGCTTGTTGGATATCCTATGAAGCATGGAAGACTGAAGGATCTTACATTCTTTACTTCCTAGGGATATACTTTTTAGATTTTTTGACTCATGATGTGGGAAATTTTGACCACTTTGAAGTTGTTCTTGTGTATTTATAATTCATCATGTTTAGGAACTTTTAATAGGTCATCATCTTAGATATTGCACCCACAAATGGGATGTTCGGATGAAGTGCCTTCAAGACATCTATGAATTTAAAAAAGTTCTTTTCGATATTGGACTTTAAGATGATCTCTAAAAGGTACCATCTATCAGTACTTCAGTGTAGGCATGATAACCTTCTCATCATCCTTGGTGGGTGGAGGGGTGGTATCACATGTGATGATGTTGACGATGGGAGTCTTGGTAGATTCCTTTTGATGCTAGTCCTTGTCCCTATTGATCAAGACCTTGGGGAGTTGTCTTTTGGTGTGGGTGTTAATGCATTCACTTTGCTCCCTTGGATTTGATTTAGACTACCCTAGGAATTGTCCTTGAGGGTGAGGGATGGATGTAGATAAATTGGCTAACTGCCCCTCAATGTTCTTGGTGCTGATATAAATGGTGTCAATAAGCTTTTCATACTTCATAAGAAAGTGTGTAAGATGACTTTTGATGTGAATAAACATGCACAAAATATTATTATGGTTTGAAATATTTTTAAAATAGATAAAAAGAGTAACATTTGGATATTTATTAATGTTGATTTGGATACCTCTACACATTGTCACTACTACTTTAGTTTATTGATTTCGAAATGTGTCAACTCTTATGAGTGAGGAAAGCTATCTTAGTTTTAATAAACTTTATAATATTTGAAATAGTGTATTTTGCTACTACACTTTGGTGTTATGAATACGTACTTACCAAATACATTAGAGTACCCATCCTAGTGCAAAAAATAGTTATGTTGTATGGAATTGGGTACTTCCATTTTCTTCAATTTGGTAACGATTGATTCCCCTCTCTGGACACACTCATACAAGTACCATATCAGAGCTAAGAAAGTCATTTAAATGGGATATTTAAATTTTATTTCCTTATGTTATTTACCTCGTGTACATATCTTATACCTTTTATCCCTTGCCTTGTACAAGCACACTAATACTCTTAGAGATAACCCCTTAGTTGATAGTCAATCTAGGTTTGAGATGCCTCAAGACTGTAGGTATGGCATGTCGATGAGAGATCCTCCCATTGATTCTTGGGTCTCAAGCTTCATATCTAGTTGAGAGTCAACCCATAGTGGTTTAGAATACCTGGACACCAACTTTGGCTAGCTCATCTTTGGATATGTCCCCAAATCAGGAGTCAATATATGTTGATAACTACTCTCCTTGGCCCTAATGGAGAGATTTAGCACTCTTGATGCTCCAAATAAAGTTAATAAGTATTAATATGATCCCTATGGAATTTTGAGGTATGAGTATAAATCATTGGTGAATAAAGAAATCAACTAGATTCTTGTCATAAAACTAGTTTTTAAGCACATGTCTTGTCCTGAACAAAAATATTTATTTATATCAAATATGTTATTAGTTGTTCAGCTCACCATTAATGGAACGATATGGCTAAGACACATTTGTTCACTTCCATGATCTTGGAACACTTTGTAATATTGTTTAGAGAGTACATATCATTTGATGCATTGAGAAAAAAGGAATCTCAATTTTATAATCTATGCAAGAATGCAATGATTTTGGTGGAGTATGTGAAAAAATCTCCTCAAGTAGAGTGTTACTCTAAGTGTTTCATTAAAGAATGGTCATGTATACTTTTAGATCGATTGTGCTATGACGTTCGATGAAGGATGGTTCCTTTGTTACCATTTCCTTCTCACACAAGGCAGATATGCTATTTCTACGGAATCTGACACATGTTATCTAGATAAGAATAATTACTGTTGAAATTTTTATAGTGAATACTTGAAGGGTGATAGGCTTTATAAGAATATTTCCCCTAGGAGTATACCTATTAAACAAGGCCCAATCATATACCATTATTGTGGAGATCATGGTCAGTTCATAATTCGATTCCCTCAACTTCATGAAGGAAGACTTGATGATATACATGTTGGTGATGTGTATGCCATGGGTCGGAAATAATTTTATGAAGAGAATAGTGAAGGTAACTGTTATTATTTTGTATAACCTACCTATATTATTATGTTTCCCTTTTTCTATGTTGCTTAGTATCTTGATGAATTATTTTCTACTACATGTGGTGTTGTTAAACTCATATATGTGCCTCTAGATGTGTTTGACTTGTTTGGTCATACCCTTTCAATGATTGGAGACTAATTTCATACAATTGTATGAATATAATGACATGAAGGACGAAATCTTCTTTATTAGGTAGACGCCTATAACATACTGAGGTCTACTATCCTCATTCTAGAAACCTTTATTCCATAGATTGGATGCCAATATTCTTAATTCTTTGGAAACTACTATATAAGGGGTTAGACTATGCTAACACCCACCATTATATCATTGCTGGACAATGAATGAAAATATGATGAGTAGCTCAAATCCAAACCCTTACTCCAATTACCTATGACCTTAAATACGCTTAGGATCGAGAAACCCTAAAGTTATGACAATTTTGATGAATGAAACCTAATACTAAACTTTTGAAAGGTTTATGATGCTTACCTGATGAATAGTGATGGCCTAGAGATAACCCTAACATGTGCATGATGTGTACCAAACATTATATAGTAGTGACCTTATATTATAGAAATTCATTGCATGGTGTATTACAGTTAAGATGGACCCAATAACCTAATGTGACATGATATGTAGGTTAAGTTCATCAAAAATGTAATCCATGTCACATTATACATTAATATGCACATAACAACTTAGATGGGGTTGATAAGTAGTGGATGTGAACAAACATGCATAAATAATTAGTGTGGGTTAAAATGTTTTTTAGACATATGAAAGGATAACATTACAAGGTCCATATCAATAGAATTCCCTCTACATCTAGTTGCTACTAGTTTTGTCAATTAGTTTCCTCTTGTATCGACTTTTTGGAGTGAAAAGCTATCTTTGTTTTGATAAATTTTTATAAATAGGTGATTATATTCAATTGGTACACTTTTTTGTTTTGAAATCATACTTACTACTTATGTTGGGGTATTCATCCCTAAGTGAAAAATTGTCATGATGTTTGGTGGTAGGGATCCATTTATTTTATTTATTAATTATTGGCACCCCTTTTGAGACCATGTCGTTACATATCAGCAATCTTGATCTATGTCCGTAATCAATAGACCGTCTCATATCATTTTTTATGGACTCTTATATGAGAAGAAGGCACACACAAATATAATTGGAAGATTGATGTGATTTGGGTTCCTTGGCTTGTGCATAGACCCATTGTTGTCATAATATATCTCTATTGTGTAGAAATAGCTTCAAGTTTAGCAATGAACTTCATGGTCCATATAGTTTCCTTTACGACCTATAATGTATCAATATGTATGTATATATATATTGCGGGGACCCAAGAGGTCATATATTCATTCCTCCTTCCTGGTGTGGATCAAATCAGAGAAAATACAGGGGTGACCCTCTCAATTAGATAGCAGGGGATTCAGACTACATACACTATTTGTCCTATCTCTTTCCAAAACGTTGTCTAACCCAACTGGGGGCCTCTTATATGACTAGAGGCACTATTTTTTTTGATGTGGTGTTTTACCAGGTTGAAAACCATCTATTCGACACTTCCCTGTGTGATCATAAACTTTAATGTCCCAATGTTTCTAATTTTTTAGATGATGCTCGAAAGTATGGGAGTGTAGGTTGGGGCATTTATAACTTCCTCCTTTAACCACTTGACGGCTTTAGATCTAGCACATTCAATGATGAGATGATTGGTTCTCCCTCTAACAATAAGGTCCACAAATGGTTTAATAGCTTCCAGACCCCTTTCAATCTTTGAACTCACCCATACTTCTTTTCCCTTAACCAAAGATCTAATTACCCTCTGAGTCCCTGGTGACCACCGCGATCATAGAAGACCCTCTCCCTATGGCAGAGTCAGTGGTCATCCTTATCTACCCTCCCGAGGGACAGTCCACTTCTCCTCCGTTTCTATGTTCCTCTTTCCTAAATTATCATGTATAACCATTTTCTCATGAAGACTCATATTCCTAGACAGGTTACATTGGATATCTGGCGAGATCGCTTTATCTTCAAACATTTTAAGGTTTATGGTATATCAAATTTTCCAAGTGATGATCATCGCTAGGTTGTTGCCCATGTTTTTCATTTTAGGCACTTATTCATCTAGGCCTCTAGGTTTCCATAGAAGAAATTTGAGTTTGCCTCTTCCTTCCAAAACTCCCCCATAAAAGGGAAAACCCTAAGGTCCTGAAGTGTTGTCTCCTCCTCAAATTTACACTAGGGGAACAAGGAATCCATTGTAATATGTCTATCCTTCCTTCCAGGGTTGGCCAGGACAGTGCCTCAGTTGGTAAGCCAAGTAGACATCCTCATTATCTTAGGAAACTCTGCCTGCCAAATCCTCTCCCAACAACTTGCCCTTATGGTAGTAGTACCCTCTTTGATAAAATCGTTGGTCCAAGCTATGGTGAAAAGGCCCTCCATGGTCCCCCTCCACACCCAATTATCTTTCCACCCTTCCCTATGAAGAGTTCTAACCTTGTTAAAAGATTGGGGATCTCCTTATTAAATAAGCTTTTTGGAAAGTTTATGTCCCACCCTCCTTCATCTGCAACATCAATCTCCACACAAAGGTCGAATAATTCCTTAGGTATTTGATGAGTAACTATCAACCCCAATTTAGGATGCTTCGGTAACCAACTATCCCACTAACATTTCATTTCCTTGTCATTGTACACATTATGGTAATTGTGGGTCTGAATGAAATCTAACTACTCACACATAGATATCCAGAAAGGAGTAGCATTGGATCAAGGTTTGAATGAAAGGACATTATAGTTGGAGACTCCCATCACCCAAGGACCATTGTTTTTACATTTTATTTCCCATGCATTCTTGCATAGAAGTGCTTTATTCCAATGTCGCATAGACTTTACCCCGAGACCCCCCTTCTATCTTCTTGGTTGTAACCACATCCCAAGCAACAAGAGACATTGGGTGTGTCGTGTTACCCTCCTATAAATTTTCTAATCGAACCATCCACCCTATCACAGAGGCTCAAGGGGAGTTGAGCTGTCTACATAATATAAGAAGGAATATTGGTCAGAGATGACTTAACAAGGAAGACCATGTCTGCTAGTAACAGTGTGCATGAATTTATAATGGTTGGGACCAAGAGAGGATCCACTCCCAACTAAAAATTTGAAGAATAAAACATGCATTCCAAACACACTAAAAAGGTTATGCTGGAACATGTGTAAAATTTCAAATCTTTAATAATAGTATACAAAAAAACAAAAAGTAAAACCATGGAATAAAAGTAATGACTATAATCATTTTTTCAAAAGTACATCATCATCTTCCATATAGGGTTTACATGGATATTACATAATAAGGATCTAGTATAGGGAAATAAAAACCATAACAAGTTTGTCTCCAAGCTTCAATAGCTTAAGTTAAGTCCATGTTGAAAGTCGTGTTCTCCTTTACCTACATCTGGGGTTGGAAGCATGCCCAAGCAAGAGGAGAAAAGTAGATGACATCAACAAAAGGTTGGTATGTGCATATTAAATATGGATTGAACAATATTATGAGTATAAGGGTGTTAAAATAAAAGGCTTCCCATAGAAAAAGATAATAACTACCCAATCGAGCATAAAAGAAATGAATCACAATAAGAGAGATAAAAATAGCAAAGTATAAGAATAAGGCATCCATGTGTTTCACATGTGGCAATACTAGACAATATAAACATTTAGGTAGGAAATTACACATCTACCAAAAATGTGGGGTGAGCAGGGTCTTATATACATATGCTCTAAAATATGGAGTCGCAGGGCATGTCAACATCTGCGTGGGTAGGAAAACATGTCTTCCCTAAATATTTTCGTATGCAGGAATTTTCGCATCTGTATTCATATTTGGGAACTTTCACATCCACATAAAAAGCACATGTACATTATACTAGTATTCATCACATGATGCATAAAAAAGAATAAACAAGAATGAACCACATAAGAGAGGTGAGAACATCCAACAAATACATAAAGTGGGATCACATGATCCTAATCGACATCCACCTTAAAAGTGGGAAAAAGAGAATATATCACCAAAGAGTGTTCCACCATGAGTAATGTATAAGGAAGAGTCCAAAAGAATGTTCAAATAAAGTAGTTAACATGAACCATAATTTTCAAAGAAAAAGATATACAATGTAGGCTAGTGTCCATAGGACCAAGACAAAGATAAAATAAGTGAATTTCTCATCAAGAATAATAGGGTATGCAAAATACCATATTTCAAAATCATAGAAATACTCTTCACGAATCTAGTTATTTCCAAGGTCACCTTTGCCTAATTACAACATATTCACATGTATTAGAATTTACATTTCGTATATGTATAAAGATAACCCTAATTTCTCACCTCTTTGGAAAACCTCATACTTTGGACTCAAAACCTAAACCAATCATTTTGTTAGTTTCTCTTGATCAAGAAAATGTATTTATTTGTTATATTTGGATTTAAGATGAATTAGTTGCAAATTTTAAGGCTTTTATATTAATTAATTAGATCCTCAAAAATTCATCATCAAAACCATGGAAATTAGGCTTTGAAACCTTTTTATTAGAAAGAACACATTTTTTTGTTCAAAACATATTTTTTCTAAATTTTTGGACAACCAGAGCAAAAGATATGATTTTTATAAAAATGACCAATCAGCAAAATCCACATAATCCATCACCTTGTGAGAGAGGAAGATAGAGAGCGAGAGAGTTGGCTCTCTGACATGGCCCAATCATGGGTGGCATGTTAGCTGGTCAATGCCAGCGTGGCATCATCCAAGTTAAAAGAAAACTCAGGGCCGAATGGACTATTATGTACTTGGTGAAAAAATCAAAACTAGAGAGAAAAAGGAGGGGTAGAAGAGTAACTGCACACGGGGGATTCATCCCCTCTAAATCCCACACAATTTTTGCTCAAGGCAGCATGCAACAGTTGGCTTGAGTTCAGCAAATCCCACACATTCGTCAAACTAGCGATATGATGTTATCAAAGCAGAGACCTTTCTTCTAGGATCTTACCTCGAGAGCCAATTGAAGGTGGCTGATGTCGTGAGATAAGGAGAGAAGCCACAAGGTTAGTAGCTTAACTAATTGATCAACAGTGGAATACATGGCCAATGAGAAAATTGGGATGAGAGAGAGAGATAGAGTGGAAGGCTGTGAAGCTAGGGAGTGAGTTATATATATATGTGAGGCTTTGGTTTATGGATATTGGAAGTAGGTGGTTCAAGAAGCAATGTGAGTGAAATTGGACATTTTAAGAGTTGGGCACAAGAAGGGTTGTTTTTGGGCTTGGGGTGTGTGGAAATCTCTCCCAAAACCAACGCAACAAAAATCACAAAAAACTATCGAGATTCGAGGAAGGAAACCACGAATTAAATTTCACCTTGGTAGGTTACTATTCACGGGAGTTGTTGTCTCCTAACCGAGGTAGGAGACACAATATCCACTGCTCACTGATGATTAGGTGGTCCAAAGGAGGTGCAAAAAATAGATAAGCATGTGACAGAGATATTTAATCAAATTCCAATCAAAATCAAATAAAGTGTTGCATTAATTATTCATATTTTCTCTCTCATATTTTGAGGCTACAAACAAACTCCAAAATAAATAAAACTTGACACCTAGCCTAATTAGTACATGTAGAATCCAATTTTTGAATTACTTTTCGTTTTGAGGCATCTACATATTTTATTTAATTATTTTATAGTAAACCATATTTTCTCTTTCTTATCACTTTAGAGACTTCTATAAACCTTCAATTATAGAGGAACTTCACCATTAAAAATGAATTGGCCATTAATTTTATCCTTCGGAATTATTATGCTCATTATTTAATATTTTGGGTTTTTACATAGTTTCTCTCTCCTAATCTACACATGTATATTAAAGATTATCCAAATGAGTTGAAAATTCACATAGGGTTATTTTAATGCATAGAGTACGGATGCAATATTAGTTTTCACTTTTGGAGTCATTAAATATTTTATTTCATATTTTGGAGGAAATACACCTTTTCTTTTCTAAACAAAATAGAAGTGATTATTATTATACTAAATTTGTGAAACTTGGCCTTCAAGCCAAAACATATCCAAAGAAAACGAATCTCAAGTTATTTTTAACCAATTAGTTCTCCCTTTACTAATTTTATCCCATTATTCATTATTACCACTATTTCTCATATTCAATAATTCAATATCACATTACCTTACTTAAAGAGTTATATATATATATATCTTTTTATCTCTTCCTTGTTCTAAAAGGTTATAGAAAATTCTAGAATGAATTTATCTTATCATTATCTTATTAAGTTTATTAATTTCATATCTGTTTGAATAATGTATCATTATGCTCAATTATGGACACCTAGTCCTTTTATGCACCTTATTTCTCTTAATCAACATTACCTCATGTGACATATTCTATGTATCATTTATTGGTCTAAAGATTATATATGAAAGCATTAAGCCATATTTGTTTATATGTCTACATGTTAGGGTTTCAATTAAGCTACTAGTCTATATCTTTATCCTTCTTTGGCTAAACCCAAAGAACCAAGCTGACTATCCTCCAAGACATATGATCAGGGTTGAGAGGCTAGGTTTCGGTTCGTTACAGAAATCCATACATTCACTTTATTTTTCACTCTATCTAGCATTATTTCATAGGTCATCCTAGAGACCTGTTGTGTAGAATAGGGACCCCTAGATGTATCCCTAAATATTTAGTCTTCTTGTTGTTATTGACTTCACATATGATCCTTTGGGTTTGTCAAGGAACACTACGTGAGAAAGGATGCTCAATTTGTCAAGAGATGCTTCCTGTCCTGAGATGAAACTAAAATCCTTCAACAAAACTATGATCGTATTGATCTGGATGATAGAATCTTAGAAAAGAACTCAATATCATCAACATAGGCCACATGGGACATCTTGATGTCAGACTGAGCCATACTAACCAACTTCCACTTTCCTTATACAAATTTGTATTCTATGGTCGGACTTAGCCTTTATAAACATAGAACAAGGATGTATGGGGATAGGGGGTCCCCTTTCGCAACCCCTTACTGGCTTTGAAGGATGGTAGATGCCTTACGTCCTACAACATCCCAAAATTTTTGAAATAAAATAAGCTTAGAATCTTATTTGCAAATTTCAAATTGTAAAATTTAAAAATTGGACTTCCAAGAAACTTACCCCAATTATTGGATGCACTAATTAAAATAAGAAATAAAAGGGAAAAGAGAAAAGGGATTTGATTTCAAAAATATAATTATTAAGTAGATGCCTTGGCCAAGAAATTTTTCCTTTTCCTTTTATGACTTTAATACAAGAGAAAAGTATATATAAATTCTCTTTTTTTCTCTTCCATGAAAAAGGCATAAAATACACATGATATGAATTTTTAGGGGAAAACTAATTTTTATCTCAAAATTGAACTCAAAGTCTCACAAAGGAAGGTAATTTCCTTTTATTTATTCAATTAAATGCATTAAAATCAAGTTTAATGACCTATATGGAAACTATGGATAGAACTTGTGCAAACCTTGAATCTAACCATATAGGAAGGATCTAGACTCTTAGATTAGCCAACGGTTCAAATTTGAAGTAATTTGGACTTCATTTGACCCCTCTAACAAATTTAGAACGTTTTAATATAGTTTTTGGCAAAAAACTTAATTGATTTAATAATCTAATCTAATGTTCTGGATTTGTTAAATGTCACACCTTTATAATGTGATTTTGGCTATGGTTCAGTGTCACGTGCTCGAGTTATATGCGAGTTTATTGGCCACCGTTAGATGTACATCCGACGACTTACGAGTTGTCTCCTACCTTGAGTAGGATACTGGTTATAAGGCAACTAGGAAGCAAATTCTTCTTAGACATTGTTCTCTCTCTACGGTCTAGCTTTTTCCTTGATTCTTTCACTCATGGAATTGTGATCCCCGAGCGAACATAATAGTCCCAATTTTTATTGGACTTCCTGCCCTATCGAGGAAACACCCTTTTAGGGCTAGACTCTCCTCATCACCATTTGATTATAGACGATGGTATCGACTCGCAAGCCTATCTATAAGAGGTCCTAAATGGCTGCAAGACTCAGAGTAGTGCTCCTCTTCTTTCAATTTGGTCTCCTAAGCCCTTAGCCAGTGTCACTTGATTGACTTTCATTTCCGGTGACCACCTCTTCCCCACTGCCCTTGCCGCCACTGTGGTTACAATTAAAATCCAGGTAAGGCTCACCTTGGACCCCTCTTTGTATTTTCATCATCAGTTTGCACCGCGTTGGTCCCAATCATATCATCTTGTAGGTACGCCATTGGTACTCACTGGCACTGGTCGCCTTGGCCCTAAAGAGGCCCTCCAGTCTAGGAAAACACATTGTTAGCTTCGTTCGGTCATGGGGAACTAACTGATGGTCTTAGTCTCTCATAGACAATCAAGTTTCTTGAGTTTGAATGCTAGGTACAGTCTTACAGTGAGCCCGCCATGGAAGAAGGGACTTCAGGTGATTTAATCCATAGTTTCATCTCATTTTGCTTGCCAACTTTGTTGAAGTTTGAGGATCACAGCAGTGATCTTAGTTTCTAGCAAAAAATTTTCCTCTTTAAGCTGTGATCGGAGTTTGACCTTGAGGTCCTTGCTTTCCACCATGGATTGTAGGGGAACAAACTGGGTCATCTAATGACCTTGGTACCCCTGACATGTAAATCATTTGATTTTGATCGCATGGGCACTAATGTAATTTTGAGCTTGGACAACTCAGAGAGCGCGTGTTTGGATTTTCATAGACTCATGCCACATGACTATTGATGATTGTCCCAACTCACATGGGCCCAACACCTCGGTGGATTTTTATCGGCTCCATGGAATTTTGGCAATTTATTATTGGTCAGTTCTTTTGAAATTCACAATACATTCAGAGATGATTAGAAAAATAAGTGTAAATAGTCGTTGGAAAGGGTTTTTTGAGTAGTATTTGATT
The DNA here is from genome assembly GCA_963693085.1 of Alisma plantago-aquatica. Lineage (NCBI taxonomy): Eukaryota > Viridiplantae > Streptophyta > Magnoliopsida > Alismatales > Alismataceae > Alisma > Alisma plantago-aquatica. Next base: position 367,727,172 of record OY856414.1, read on the forward strand.
CTAGTGTTTTCAAACCCTAATTCCACCATTTCAGGTCCATGCACTTTGAGTATTTAGTATGAGTTTTCAATTTCCTTATGTTTATTATATCATGATGATCAAGTTAAATTATATGAATACCATGTACTTCAATTTCAATATATCTTGACTCAATGTCATTATATGATGCTTATGCTTTCAAGTTCTATTTCAAGAATCCATGATCATGTGAAATCCAAGTATACATTAATTATTCTAAGTTAATTATGAATCATTTACTGGGTTTTTTTCCTCGTCATGTTAATGTTGAGTCCTCAGGCCTTATAATTTCAAATGGAACATTATGGAACTTATGTGCAAATCATGAGCTCAATTGGATCATAGTTATGGCACTTTTGTGAAAATCATGAGTTCAAGTGGAACATCAGTTGATCCTACGGGGCCTTATTAACACAGTTGATGCATAAGAGTAGAGGACATTATAATTAACCACTAAGAGCTTATTATATGAATCTGAGAAGATTTGTGGTTCTATTAGTTTCATGTTTTTCCTTATAGTCAAGTTATTATGTTATTATAACAATACTCAATGCCTCTTACTCTAATGTGTTTTTTTCCATTTTGGATGCATGGTTGGGGACGCAATGTCCACATGAGGAAAGAATAAGGGAGCTTAATCAAGGATCGAAGGAAATTGAAGCAAGTGCTTCAAAGTAGAAGTTTTTAAGACTTAGCTTGGTGGGGTTCCATATACACCTTAGAAGATCTAGTATCAAGTTTCTAAAGAAGATTTATGCCCTAGATTTGGCTTACCTTTCTTGAATTAGATTATAGTTCAAAGATGAGATGGTTCACGTGATAGTCTATAGTATTAGTTTTCTCTCTCAAAGAATAATGTATGAGTCTATATTCAAAATAATGCATGGTGTTTCATTCATCTTGTTGCCATTGAATATCTTGTTATGTAATGTTCCTCCAAGCCAAGTGACCCATGTTATGGACAACATAGGGTTTGCTTCTGTTGATACATATGTGCTTGAAGGGAAGTTACAAAAAATCACCAAGCTCTCCCCTTGGGTAATGGAGTTCATAGTATACCTCATAATATTGTTGAGACATTATACTTTGATGATAGTATCCTTTATGAATCCTCAATCCATCCTATCATAGGCCTTTGGGAGATATATTTTGATAGACATAGAAGGAACGGATTTCTTCTTCCACATGTTGTGGACCAGTTCCTGAACAATGATAATACTATTTGTAGTCTTTCTTCCCAGAATGAAACTTCTTTGGAAGGGTGATATCTAGTTGTTCATGTGCACTTTAAGTCTTTTCACAACAACCTATGATGTCAGCTTACTAATCATGTTGTCTAGAGAGATTGGGCAAAGATGATTGTAGGACTTAGGCACTGGGGCTTCTAGAATCAACATAAGAGAGGAGGCGCACATGCTATTTGGCAATCTCTTCCCAGGCCATGCTTTGTTTATGGTTTTCATCACTGAGGTTTTAATGACAACCCAATTTCTTTTAGGAACATAATGTCTACATCGTCTAGGACAAAATCTATGTATTAAGTTCCATAAACGCCCATGGATGCCAGTGAATCTTTTCCTTGTCCGAAGTAGTGGTAGAACTAAACTGATCTTGGAAACAAAATTGAACTAAGGTCCTCATTTCTTTCTTGTCTTCAACCCAAGCAATAGTGCCAATTTTTAGCATGGTAAATTTATTTTTTCTTGTCCTCTGATTCATAAAATCTTGGTAAAACTTAGTATTTTTTTGCCATATTTAAACAAGATTTGATGACTTTTTTGTTTCCGAGTATATTCCTCCTTCCTCAGAATGTCTTCTAATTCCATAAATAGGGTTTGGTCTTTTATTTCATGCTTCACACCTTCTATTTTGGTTTAAATACTTCTATTAATTTCATCATGACTGTGAGAACCCGTTACACTAAATGAGACTACTCAAAACATAAAGCACAATTGATCACTAATTAATCACATACCCAAAAATATGGGTAAATTAAAATCGATTTCAACGTCAGCACCCGCTCGGAAACATTTGCATAAGATCCCAACATCTTTCTTATATACATACTATGCCAATAATTTGATACAAATTGTTCTATCACCTTAGCCACAACATTTATATACAGGAGAACAATATTTGTATATGCCACATAACAAACAATAGCATGCTAACAAAATTTCGATTCATTTGAAACACCATATACAAACTTTTCATGCCCGGACCTGAGAGTACAGGGATGACTCTAAGACACACTAGACATCTAATCAACTTTCTCAAAGATTCATTACTATAGCTCCTCTTTGATGCCACATGTTTGTTTTCATCACTTATGATTACCTAAAAAAAATGTGGCGAACCACAAGGGTGAGACCCATGTCCCAACAAGAGATATAACCTCCAACAACGTTTATTGATTACAACATTTTTAAGTAATTAAATAGTTAAGTAGTTTAATTAGATATAACAAATAGGGTCAATCGCAGGGATGATTGACAAAATACATAAAGGAGTAGATAATAATTATCACCATTAGCCAGACTATCACCCTTTATCTTATTGACATTATAAGTAATTTAGTAGCATATGCATATCTAGAATCATGAGCAAGTCTAGTAATATGTATATCTACTATCTCTTAAGTGCACTAAGCATTATCTTTATGCAAAGATAACAAACAAGGGTTATCATCCAATGTGAAATGTTGTGTATAACCCTAAACAAATATGCTACACAGTTGTATTACATCTTTTATTACATCATGGGGAATTTGAATTGTACCATTCAAAGTCCAACTGACCCCTATGAAGAGCTATTTGGTTTCGTACAAGATCTAGGAGTGTCGATATCCTAAGATCTCTTCCCCTTGGTCAGTACGAGTAAAAAGGCAGTGACATATCAGTCAAAGCTACCACCATAGTGACATATTGTCCTGTAACTAGCCCACCTTGGTATAGGTCATGACACTAGCATCTAGGGTATTCAAACCCAATCACTGAGGTACAACTGCAATTGTCCTCTAATCACATCATGTTATAATCACCAAGACACGACCACAACCGCTCTCAATCACATCAGATATATGAGGCATGACCATAGCCAGCCTCCACAATCTGCATTGTGGATGACAAGGATATATTCTCAACCTACCACCCCTACATACTCAACAATATGTGTTTTGAGTTTCCCTTAGGAATACTCATTTCACCATCTAGCAAGTTCTGACACTGAAGATGGTTCTACGGCACATGGCACTACATGATTAGAGTTGTACTTGATTAGTTATGCCAATTGGGTGAATTAAAGCTACATCAACCAAGTGGACATACAAACACTAATTCACTTCTAGAAAGCATATAAATATCAAAACTTTGAAAAGATATAAAATGTGAGAAACATAATTTCTCATCACATGGTACTATTCACTTGCCATTCATGAGACCACACTAGTCATCATACTATCACAAGATATAAATCCTTTTCACAATATCACAGGGTATCAACCCTTATCAACACAAGAGGATTACACCTCATTCAGGGCTCAACCATGCCCAAAGGTCATTAAGACCATCATATTATTCCTTGTAAGATCATCATTATCTTTTCATGCCTTATAACAAGGCTCAACAACATGACTTACATATAATGCACTGGATCAACACAATACTACATTAATGAGCTAGGATATATTCCTAAACAATCATAGCAGAGTTATATTAATGTTAAGAACATTCCTTTATTACATCAACATCCAAGGAATCTAGATATGATTAACCCTCATTATATTCATAATGCACATGTTTAGCATAAGAAAGTATCAACCATGCGGCTATGATAACCAACAATTAACATATTAAGGGTATGATCATATTAAGGAGGTTATTCCACCATCATTCCATCATATAATAATGTTAAACATGAATACTCATCTTTATCTATTTTCATTAGAGTTAGGTTCAACATGATAAATTATATCAATGTTACTAATCAACAATTATATCCAAACCCTAACTCATGACATCCCCATTGGATCATGGATGCATAAGGTGAAGCATCACCATAACATTCCATACTATTCTCAAGTATGAACCTACACATAAATCAAGATGTAACCATCAGGTTATAGCATACTAGGGTTTCAAAAACAATAAGAGAGTACCCCATGATTGCATTAGTCATTCAAGGACTATTCATACCCAATTACCATCATTTAGTTATATTAAAGCTAGTTATAAAAAGCTATACCTTATTAGGGTTACATATCCACACAATATGGTTATCATCCCTTCTATTCATATGATTTAATAGGTAAAACTACCTTGTTAAGGGTAACCATCCATTTGTTCCATCATCATTCAACCTATATCACCATACCAAAATGTCACCCAGAACCATTGGATGTTTAAAAGGTAAGACCATTGGTTGTTTACATAAGTAAACACCTTGGATAAACCACATATGAAGTCCTTGATTTGTTCTCTATAAAGAGTCACCATTTAACCCTATACATCTCTTGATTAACAACACAAAAAGTTCCATTGAGAGTAGGGTAAAACCCACAATCGACTGTTCAATTAAAACAAGCCATCCATTGTCAACAAGTAAGCTCCTTAAGTTGATCATATAAAGGAAACCATCTAAATCACATTATTAGGACCAACATATTACATTAGCCATTATTCCACTTTATTGGAGGAATAAACAGTAGATCTTGACCATTGGGTCAAGTTCATATGTTAAAACCATCAATTACAGTATAGGTCCAACCATTGCATCAAGTGACCCAAGAAACCATTGGTCTAAGGCTTAATTGATGCTACAACTACAATTCTTAACTCAACATAGGTTGTAGAGACCTGATCCACCATCATTAGTGACCATTAAATCACCATATGTTGTTAGATTAACACTATATTCATTAATCAATATCAAATATTAAGCTAATGTCATCATTGATTGATAGCATCAGTAGGGTACTTAATGGTTGATCATTAAACTTCTAATTGATCCAAAACCTGACCTAAGAAGGAGAACATAGGTTGTCACCATCATCTCACACCTTTTATCTCGACCATCAATTGTCATGAAGACAACACCATAGGGTTGTTGTAATGATACCATCATCGGGTCATGGGTTTATAGAAGAAATCAGCTTTAAACCCTAAAATTGACCATTGGTTGATAGGTGCTTAGCACCATAGGTTGTCAAACCAACCTGATACAAGTCATATTATACCTTAGGAATAATTTATACATGATCACAGGTTCATCTAGAACTGAAATCAAAATAGGGAAATTATAAAAATTGAAATCCAAGTCAAGCATAGCTTTTTAGTGCATGAATCATCATTTTCAAGCAAGAACATGAGCTAGCAAGCTTATGGTAAGCAATAAACGTGGATCAAGTTATAAAACTTGACATTAATGAGAAAATGAACTCCCACACATAATAAAACACGAGAAGGTAGGGTAGAAAATCCAATCATTAGTTGTGAACTCGTCCATCTAGCACATTTCTTCATCAAATGAGCAAACCCTAAGCATAAGGAGCAAGAAAGGTAGGGTTTTAGAGCTTTAGAGAAATTTATACCATGGAACAGAAAGGTTCTGACCTGGAGAAATTTAGGAGGAAGGATAACAAAGAAATAAACGGAGGAAAGAAGGGGATTCTTACTCTTTTAGGTCAAGATCACTAGAAGGAAGTTTTTTAAACCCTAAAAAGAAGTCAATTGCAACCCTAGATCCTTTTTCCAAAAAGGTCCCCACTTTATTCTTCCATGGATAGGAAAATTCATAGAATCATAGAGGGAGAATGAGTTTGGGAGAAGGAGGTAAGTGGTGGAGAGAAAATGGCTCGTTTTGGTGCTTGGGGATAAGTATATGAAACTTTAAGGTAAAGAAAAAGAAAAAGTTGAAGTTCTAGTATCTATCCAATTGTCCATGGCCATAATTTATTAAGAATATACAAGCACACACACAAGAATCTCCCCCAACATATGTATAGACTTTCTTATCTTTCCTTTTTCGAATTTCCCATCCAATCAAATAATTCATTAGTTGATAGCTACTAAAGGTAGCTCATCCATGAAGGGGTAAACCCTAAAATACCCTCAGAGAAAACACCTTCAAACCAAGGTTTAAATAGGTTCCCCATGTCTCAACAAGCTCAAGAATGATGATAGAATATTCAAGGAACATAATGCAAGTGATAAATTGCAAAGAAAACCTCTCAATTGGGTAAATTGCATAAAAGTCCAAAATGTGCATAAAATTGAATAACTTGCTCAACCAGTGTCCAAATTGGACCAAATTTGAAATTTAAGCTTGTCTTATGATTTCAAAGCATATAAAAAGGTTATATTAGGGTTATAAGAATTAAATTATGGTATTTAATCTTATTCAACTCATTAAGCAAGTTTAGGGGCCTTGCAATGACTATAATCCAAACTATCACATACTCACCGTAATTTAACTAACAAACTACTTTTCTATTTTTCCATTTCTCCTACACCTTGTATTTATCACACTTGAGTAGTTTTGATTTGATAAGGTCAAATAATTTATCTAAATTGGTTTTACTAGTCCATTTGAATTTTAGAAATTTTTTGAAGGCTTTATTGATTACCAATAAGCCTTTATTACATATAGGATCTTTTGGGTACTGCAATTTAGTTGTCAACTAGAAAAGATCGTGATGTGACTAAATTTTATGCAGATGTTCAATGGAATCTTAAGGACCTTCTTGGATGAATTTACATTTCCTTAATTGTTCATCTAGCCTTTTGTGGAGAATCCCATTTTTGTAGGTAGACTTTCCTATGGAGAAACCCAAATCAATTACACATTCCTCCATAAATGTGTTTATGAAAAATATAGCTTCATTTAAATTAATATTATTTATTTCCTATTTCATATCAAGTGATAAGTTACTATTGAAGCAATTAATGTTTATTAAAGGATCACAGATCTTTCAAACTCATCAAAAGTAATGTTCTTGTTATGATGTTTTGGATTTCATTCTTAAGGAGAGAGTACACTAGCTATTCAATTTGAAATTTATAAATTGTCAGTGGCTTTGGAAGACTATAAACTAGATATACTATGAGTTTCACATTATCCAAATATCCTAAAAAATCCTTTATACTTGACTCTACGAGAAATATCAAACACCAGAACTTGGATTGTTTGGAAACATTTGTCAACAATAATCATTGGATCATGTATCGTCATACTATCTTAGTTTTTCAATTGAATGAGTTATTTTAGGGAATTACATTCATTCTTGTTGATTTTGACTTTAACATTCAAACATTTAGAAATCAACATGATAAATGATTTTCTTATAGAGAAAAAGGGTTTAGACCATATGTTCAAGAATTCAAGCCCTCATCTGTGTCATCGTCAAAAAATAAGAATCTACTTATCTGAAGAACGTCATATGAAGGCTTGGTCCTTTATGTTTGTTGATGTATATTCCCTACAAGACAACTATTTGTTGATGACTATAGGGATATTTTTTATTTTGATTTGAACAAAGTCACTTCCATTTGTGCTTTCACATTTATACTATAACATTTTTTAATATAAAAAATGTCATTAGAATGATCGATTCAAAGTGTTGGGATTTCAAGTACACGACCTGAACATGAGATCCTGATGGATGCTAAGAAAAATGTTCCTAATAGTTCCCTAATAAAGTGTTGTTGTGTACAATACAAAAAAATGCTCAAGGTACCAGTATGATTACTCATGACCATTTATCCTATGGGAAATATGTATTAGATACCACATATCACAAATAGTTACTTGTTAGAGTATAATTATATTGGAAATACACATCGTGGGAGTAAGTCATGTACCATTACATGATAGTCATAACTAACTCTTAATACAATAATGATGTTGTGATCCTAAAATTTAAATTCACTCAATTAGTGAAATGATAGTTGTCCTAACTTTGATGCTAGCTACTAATGTGACCTCGAAGAAGGTTTCCATAAAGGTAGTGGTCGAGTGTGATAAAATTCGTGCTATGCATTTTCAATAATTTAGAAGAAATTTGTCTCTCCCATGTAATAGAGAGATATCCTAGATCTCTTAATAAGTGTGCTTAGAGAAATGAATATGAATACTCATGTGAGTCACTATGTGATATTTTGGTAATTTATCTCTCCCATGTAACGAGAGAGATATCCTGGATCTTCTGATAAGTTTTTTTAGAGAAATGAATATCAATACTCATGGGAGTCACTATGTGATACTGTGCTCAATTGTATACTGGTGTCTATTTGATATGGGAACATGGATTGAACATGACAAGTATGACATGTCCATGCCTATAATGAACTCGCTATCAGCATCCCACAATTAAGGAAAGACCTTCAAGTTGAGAGCCATTTTTTATATTCCCTAGGATCCAAACTTAGCAAATAATAAATAACAACAAATAATTTCATATGTTCCAAATATTTTTTATGAATTGTAGAATGATATTCCTCATGAAACTAATACCTTTTGAGAAGAAGTAACTAGTTATCTAATCCTCCTTTATCTTATCTATAATGCTCTTAGGTAATTTTCATCAGGTTTATCACATGTTGACATCTTCATAATCAGCATGTACCTAAAATGCCGACACACAAAATGTGGATCAGCATAACAAGTTATATTGTGTATGTGGAGTGCAGTTGTAATGTGTGCAACTAAGATTATCACATACAAGCATCAAGTATTGCACATAAGAACTGGCATATTCTTTATATATTCTAACCCTTATTGGATATATTATCTTGGGCATGATTATTGTCCCCTCCAGGGCTCATGTGCATCACCCCTTGATATACGCCAACCTATTGTTTAGAATATTAGAATTATAGTTGAACATGAATTAAATAAACAAACAATAGTTTATTCATCAAATTAGTCCTCAAAAATCATTTAGAAAACATCGAAAAACCACAGTCTGGGTAGTCATAATATTAACCACATACCTTGATGGTGAGCCATGCATATTATCATGTAGAATACACTACAATCATATTTTCCAGACAACAAGTAAATCAAGCAATCCACATTTTTGTCTGCATGAATGTAAATCCTAAAGTGTCACCATCACATTTAATACATTAAATACTACTCATTCCTAAACTAGGGTTTAGGTTTCCTTGGTTTCAAGTTGTCCTTAAAGTCATGTTTAAAGCCCTAATTCCCATGATCATTGATTTGATGATGCAAGAACCCTAACTTATATTAAATATAGCCATGATTATCAAATATACCAAGTTACATTATCATGAACACTTATATATTATTCAACACATTAAGGTTATATTAAGTTACATTAGAGTGTTGGGGTAAGATGGTGATAGGAGAAATACAGTAAAAGGCTAAACTTGTGCACCTCATTAGTAGAATTTAGAGCATGGAGACCATCTTACACAACAATTCAATCACATAATGTCGCACGCATGATTAAAATTTTTCTAGAAGCATGTTATTCTAATTAGTAAATAGACATGTTGCATTTCATTCTGCTCAATCCCATATGACTTTCCATCATTTCTAGGAACATGATTCTAATATTCATTCCTACAAAGGGAATTTCCATGTTTTCAGAAATATAGTTAACATCAAGGACTTACTTTGAATAAGGGGGTTGTATGACAAATTCTATATGAAATGCAACATGAATGTAAACTAAGCCAACTAGATAATGGCTTCAACTAACATTTCAAGAACTATGAACTAAAATTTAAACATTTTTAAGCTACATGCAATGCAAGAAAACTAAATATAATGGATGCATGCAATGCTCAAATTTGATAAAATAAAAGAGTATAAGTATGGGTGGAAAGGAATATGTACTACCCACACCCTCCACCTTAAGATTAAAATTAGCTCATCCCTGAGAAAACATTAAACCCAATATGGAGAGGAAGAAATCATTGATGCTCATGTAGGAGGTCTTGGCAACTCAAAAAAGGTCCAACTGAAAGGAATATGGACAACGGTTGACACCTTAAACATGCCAGATCCATGGTGAACTATGTGATTAGGTGCCCATAATAGCTCAAAGTTACTATCATGATGCTTGAAGTAATTTTTTATTACACCTTGTAATCCATCCAGAATGATCCACCAATACCCCTCCATTAGTACAGGAAGTGAAGTAGCAGTGTGTGGATCAAGATGAAGCGGCACAATGTAGGAGTGGTATCTATTGTGGCTTTATGATCGTAACATCTACCAAAACTAGAGGTAGACTGACTTCATATGTGGCCAAGGTATTATGTAAAGTATCTGGTGTTGGCATAGGAGGAACCATCTCATATGTAGAGTTATTTTTGAAAACATTTTTATGCAGTTGTACATCATCTTGGTCTTCTGTGCAACCAACATCAAATTTAATAAAGGGAGTGAGATCTTTCACTATATAAATTGTGGCTCTGCATCCTCCACATGAAATACAGCCAAATCATCCATAGGTTAGTAGTAACTAGAACTAGAGAGGAGATATAGAAGTCAAATAGTGATGACATATATACCTCTTGTTATTTGCACTTCATCATAAGTTGCCATATCACTGTCATTTTGTATTTTCATTTTTAGAATGATATAAATATCATCCTCATCATCCATCATGAATGTGGGTGGATCCATCTTCCTTGGGGATCTCTATGGATTGACCCACATGTGGTTTGACTTGCACAAAGAGTTGTTGTTTCATCTAAGCCAGTTGTGCCTCAATTCTTTAGCTCCAGACTTCTCCATCACCTAGTATTGTTTACTGTTTAGGTCACATTAATTGTCGGAAAACTAACATCTTCTGGAGGGCATCCATCCTTATTAGTATCAGGTGGCTATGGAATTGCATAAGTCTCTTCACCATAACTCCCATAATACTGATGATTGTAGTCTGCCTCATCATGATAATCATTTTCAAATAATGATTTCTCATAGTATCCCCCAAAATATTGTTGATTGAAATATGCTATATTTTTTTATAGGCAGTCTAACATTATGCTCAATGTTGAGCCTCTGAATGGATGCATTGACTTATGGATTCAAGTTATTGTAGTGTTTGCACTCATTTATGATCCTATCATTTTGTGTGATGAAGATCCTACACATCAATACTTTAGATTTTAAAGTATTTTCCTATTTTCCCCACATATGATAACAGAAGCAGGCACATTATTCACATTTTATGATTTGTGGCATTGACTACACCATTGAAAATGAATGCCTAAAAACTAAAAAACTTGTCTATCAAGATTAGGCTATCAGGATTAAGTGAAAATTTGCTTCAATGAATGGAGATATATATATATTTTTCTTCTTTACTTGAGAATAGAAATAACATATTAAATCAATCTAATATAGAGAAAAAATACAACTTAAAAGAAACTATGGAAGTAAATTGAAAAGTAAAAAATATAAATTACAAAAATAAATAAAGGAGTTTATAATACTACAAATTACAAATAAAGAATAAAAAACTATGAAAGAAAACTAAGAATCATGAAATAAAACTAAAATTACAAAACCAAACTAGTAAGAAAAAATCCCAACTTTATCTCAATAGATTAAAATTCCAAAAAGTCTTGTTCTCCCTAGAACTAGTGAAAAAAATTAATATGGAAAGTATTGCACTAACAAATTCACCTAGGAAAACATATCCAGATGTTTACCTAATCTACATACAATAATCACCACTTACAAGCAGACAGATCTTATCATAGTATAGACGTGGATCGAACCTAAGGATGACCTTTTTAGAACAAAATGGATTTCTAAAATAATAAAGAAAAAGTGATTAAGAAGGATGCTTGTTTGAAGGTTTTTTAGTTAACTAAACTAATTAAGAAAGAAATATATATATATATATAATTGAGTTCTAATACTAAGATAATTTACTTGGATGAGGGGCTCACCACCACTTCCTACATAATTGTTCTAAAAATTGGATCATTTGTTCGTATAAATATTGAATTGGTGCTTAGGGGTTTCATATCCTTTCGGAGGATGAAATCTAGATGGACTGATTTCTCTATACACTCAATGTTTAGTTAATCTATGGCACCAAAGAACACTCTCAATTATATCTGGGGTTCAGCAATCTATTTGTATTTATGTCCTAGATTTTAGTGTCTCTACATTTAGGATTTTAACAATCATACAAGATAGATGATTAGTCTATAAAGTAAACATTAAATAATTGATTATCAATAAATGTGTTTGTGTGAATTGTACTTAATAGTATAGAAACAAAGTACAGGCAATGAGTCTGATCCACATGTCCCAATAGTGGATCTACTCTCTAAATATGTTCATAACAAAAAGAGAGAGATGAGAAGAAGCTACTAGAGGGATGTTTTCTTCTCTCTCTTTTCTTTTATAAACCTACAAATAAAACACCAAAAATATAGGAAATTAAACAAATTGCATAAAATCCTCAAAACTTAAAATAAAGGAAAGAGTATAATGCAAAAAATATGCAAAACTAAATCTAATCTGTAAATATAAACATGATGAATAGACATTCATCAGTTATATAGTTATGATACTTACAACTCGAGGTTTTTTCTCGTATGCCTTGCATATTTTTTCATGTTGTAATATATATGACATGAATGCTCTTATTGTATACATATGTAACTAGATCATTGAAAAATATGAGTGAAGATACATGTGGTTAGGAGTTAATATGGAAAGGGCGTTTCTAAAAAATGGTCATGTAGTTGAATTTGAATTTTATTCCATATTGTTCTTATTTAAGTATTTGTTAATATTGTTCTTTAGTGTCAATGGAGGTTTTATTTTAAGTAATCTCGCAATTGTATGGTAGGAGCTCACAAACAAGGGCAATGATAAAAAGCCCCACATTTCCTACTCTATGTCAACACACCCTGTTAGTATTGAGGTGATGATGATACATGAGCCACAATCATTCTATGACTCCCATCTAAAGAACTCCAAACCATGTGAGGAAATCCATCAAACATAGTCGAGATTACTTAAAATAGAACACTTCTCTTATAAAAATCTACATAATTAACCATCATAGTATGTAAAACATTTGATAAAATTTTGATTTCATATCTAGAGATTATATATAAAAGTGCCAACTTTTCATTCATTAACATGTAACTACAAAAAATTAACACTAAGTGACCTGTTTCACAACTTGTATACAAAAAATAATAATTACCAAAGTTTATAACATGAGAACTTGATATACAAGGCATACTAGCCAAAAATTAGAGTTATATACTCGCCCAATATAAAATTCCCAAACCTGAGTGTATAAGAATGACTCTTGGAATTCACCAAATGATTGTGTAATGTTCACTAGTTTGAGGCCTTGGATACATTGATATTAAAAAAATGATTGGACTACCCATATCACCAAGATGCACCTCCTCTTTAGGTAGTCTATCATGATCTTCTTGATTTCTCATATTATTTAACAATATCAGTAATCATGAATAAGTAAATCTTTTTAGCATATTCCATCACCTCAATACACAAATCTAGGGTTCACTTGCTTTAATCACCACTAAAATCCATCTTTGCACTACTTTTAAAATAGGAAGCACAATTAGGGTCCAGAAGTATTTTATTTGTGTTCCTCTCATTTCTGGTCAAAATGATATATAATTTTGCAATATTTTAATATACCTAGCCATTTCTATGATTTAATCAAAATTCTCATTATACCTTCAAAGTGGGATGATGTGGGGGCTCCTCATTGGTCTGCCTCCCTCCAACTCCTCACTCAACTGGATAGGTGGTTCTGACTCGCACCTGGGCCAAGCCTGGACTGACCATACCAGTGCCCTCATCCTCCCATATGTGTTGGGTTAGGGCTTCTCCATGTTGCCCTATTTCTTGTGTGAGGCGCCTACGACGCAGCCGCCTGCTGCCACTTGCCTTGGTGCACTAAGAGTATTGACTATCCATATTGGCTCCATCTACTCTGGAGATAATTTGGTTTCCCTCCCAATCAACCTATAGCTAAACCCACAAACCCTACTCCTCCTTCAACTCCCACTGCTAAAGTATCCAAGACCTCCCTTCCATCACATAGGTGTCACTTCTGTCTGCCCGGATGCAGACGAGAAGCACTATCCTTGGTGCAGTCACAACATTGTCCCTGATGTGGAGTCTATGGAGGATGAAGACTACCTTTTAGGCCTCTTCCCCTTCACCGCTGCAAGTCACCCAAAGGCCAACCCACCTTCCTACTCCCGTCCAACCGACGACCACTGGTTTCAGGAATAATAGTGTCGCTGCGCCATCGAGGAAGACATCTTTCAAAGAAGCATACGCATAGTGTCCCTCATACCACCTACTTCTTCTCTGTCGAAACAAACCTCACCCATAGTTCTTGGTGATCACAACCTCCATCTCAAGTTTCACAACAAGAGACCTTGATATCCTCTTGGCTGTCCTGGCTATGCTCAGGGTTTCGAGAAGAAGGTGGGCACAAGAGTAGGGTGTTGATGGACTGGCATCATTGATAGTAGTTCTCTTTCTCAACAACATCGTCATCCCCCTCTTCCAACCGGACTGATAGAGCCACGTTGCTAGGGTTTTCTCATGGGAAAGCATGGGTTACGTGGGGAAGAGAAAATTGAATCAAAAGGGTTGAACTTCATCCTATATATATATTTTGATCAGGAACACCCTTTGTTGGTCTTTACTTTTTCGGATGTGTTTTATGTTTTAAATCACAACAAATTATTGATTCCATGTTTCCTTGATAGGTGTGGTTTTTCCTTAAAGACATTTTCTATAAATAATCATCGTAGTTACTTCCTTTCCAAAGATATATCATTTATCCAACAATTTGGCACCAACTAGTAAGGACTATATTCCTTCTCATAATCTTTTTCTCTGACATGGTCTTTCATACCCCTCTCCATGTCATAGGGGGGTATCGCAAAAAGTAAATAAAAGATGACAAAGCATACAAAAGAAAAAATGTTCAATATATGTATTTGCCCGAATTAAAAAGAAATCTCAAGTCGAATAGAGGAGAGTTTTGACAAGTCTTCTTTCATGGCCTCACTCACTCTATTTTCTACAAATGGGAGGAAAAATAGCCCTTCACGATCAAATATTGTTTCGGTGCACAAATCTCATATGAATACATGTGATTATCTAAAGCATCAAGAATATTACATCTTATTTGAAATATAGGTGTTTGACATGGAATCATGTGTTCAAAGAAAACTTAGGATTAACAACAAGGGAGGTTGTGTTTATGTGATTTTATGAAATTAGAGTTGCTTGTCAATTCTTGGTGGTAGGATATCAAATAGGATGCAAGTATGAGGCATGCATCGGTTTGAAGTATTTATTTGGAGGGTGCTTTGGATTTTTTTTACTTGAGGACAACCAATGTTGAAGTTTGAGGTTGTCGTGAATGTCTCTTCATCATGTTTTTAGTTATATTTTAGATCTAGTTTTGCATATTATGTTTGTGTTCTACTCAATATTTTACTTGTTTTATGTTTTTAGTAATTTATGAAAATTCTTTAGAATTTAATATATTTTGGTGTTTTATTTTTAGATTGATATAATAAAAGGGAGAAGCAAAAACCACCCTACAAAAAGCCAATAAAATGATCAAGGATTGTATATCCTCACTCCTTAACTCTGACAATTGGAATGAGGATCAGTAAGGTATAGATGGTCACTCAAATGGCCATACATTTTACATAAAAACTTGGATATAGATGATTTAAATTTGATTGAATGTAGAATTCAATGGTGTAAAAAATATAAGTATATACCAATATAGTCCACTCAGCAAAATGGAAAGTATGGTCGACTGATCAGGAAGTTCCAATAAAAAACACAATGACTTTATAGAAAATATACATATCACAAAAATGGCTCTAGATTAGATATCCAATGTTGGATTTGAGTGATTTAAGTTGGGCTGGAAATGCTATTGATTTTCTATATGATAAATATATTTAGTAACCACTTTGAATTCGTTGAATGGACCTAAAATTGTCTAAAAACTTGTCACTAAAATATGCAACACACGGATGAAAACTATTGGGTTAATTGGATGGATTTGATATTTTGTGGGTTGGTACAAAAGCCCTTAAAAGACCTCCAAGATAAATGTTCATGAACTATTCTATCCAATCCACAACCCTAATCTCCTCCAAGGAGAGGTAGAGACAAAAGTTGATGGCTTGACATGGAGATGTGCTCTAGCATAGATCTAGACCAAAGACTAGAGTTGTCAATTGGGAGCTCTGATGGGACCACTGATATTCTACTCTACAGTGTTACTTTCTCCCTGAGATTTTTATTCTCTCTCCATTTTTGTATCATGAACATATTTATAGATTAGATCATCTGACATCCCCAGATTTTCTAAAACTTAATCTGATATGTGACGTCCAAATTGAAACCTCACCTCAGCGATAATACCAATTTAAACACCCCACACTAGGCTAAGAAGAAGAAAATTAGAGGAAGTCAGAAGGAAACAATAGTAGCACATGTACATGAACAATAATAAAACCATACAACACATGTTCACCATTCAACATATAATTATAAAATGAATTGTTACAACATTTTATATTACATATTGAACAAAAAACTTATACATATACATGTACTACCACTAAACTACATGATCTTAAGACTACAAGTCCACCTATACATCAGCTTGCCACACAACTCTCAACTATCTTGGTTCTTCAAGAGAATAACCATAACCTATACAAAAGATTACATGTGGTACACGTCAGCACAATATTCAATAATATTGTACTGAGTACGCCTACGTGTCTTTTATATACCTCTCATTACTAATCTTGGAAATAGATAAAATTAGAACTTGGCAGTTATCAAAAAAATATAACAAAAAGCATATACTTGCACAAAGATGTTCATTAACAAAAGAGAACACATATTTGAAACTCATTTTCCATTATATCATCCATGCATTTACTACCTGAGAGTTGAATGCATTAAGGCCTTTATGATCTACTACCAAAGAGTTTGAGATCATTATACATGTGATCTACTACCAAAGAGTTTGAGATCACTTCCAAGTACTTTACTACCAAAGAGTTGAAGTACTTTACTTTCCAGCACCTTACTACCCAAGAGTTGAAGTTCTTGGATATAATGGAAAAAATATATTATGTTTCATGTGTTCACATCCATAAGTATGGAAAATCAAGAAAGATATCATATAAGAACAATCATTTCATCCAATATCGTATGCCAAGTGTTTACTACACATATAATGCAAGCATAATGTATAATAAGCCAAGTAAGAGGTAATGGCATACCTTGATCAAGATATATGCTTAAAACATATACTCCTGATGTCAACTATATCCTTGGTCAACCCTGATTAAGACAAGACCACATACTATCATTAGATTCACATCATCATTAACCCTAGTTATGTCCATTAGGGTTTAGCTTAGTTCATTAGGATATGTGCATCATTACTTGCATTCTTGTCTTAGATTTATCTTATTAATGTCATTTTCTAGATTATGGTTCATTATCTGAACATTAGGTTCCATATCCTTTTTGTGCACATATTAACCCTAGTTTGTATACATTATTCAAATTAGGATTACAAACCATGTATTAAGGGTCGTCTTCATATAACATGAATTCTATGCATTTAATTGATATCAAAGTCACACATTAGCTTCCATTTACTTTAGGGTGTTCTGTGAATTTCATCATTTATTGAGCATGTATGTATGTCTTGCATTTTATTTACGGTTATTAGGCCTAGATAGACATTTTCAACAAATTACATGGTTATGTGTCATAACATGATCATACATGATGTCACATGCATTCGAAAACACATTTAAGAGTTACTGATGCATTCTCATAATTTTGGTCATTATTTGATATTTATTACTCATAAAACAAGTATAATACATCTTACATTATATCACTGTCATTTAAGCATAAAAATGTTGATATTATGGTTCCATCTTATTCTAATCATATTTCTGAACATTTTGATACCTTATTTGTATTTTTTGAGAACTGTGCTATTTTCTATGAGTTATAGAAGATCTGTGATTTTCTAGAGTATTTACCTTCATGGACCAATCAGAGGCCACCACCTGGCCACAAAGGCCTGTGCCTCTTTTTCCTGGGTGCATCGGTCGGTTCTCGGTTGATTCACATATGGTTTGATTAGACCGGGCTTCGACCGATTCAGGGTTATCTTCCCCACGTCCCTTCTCCTTCGTGATCTCTCCTCGCAATCTGGCATCCGCGAGAGCCCGTTCTCCTGGGCACGATCAGCCACCGTCGGTCATTGTTTCTCTCTCTCGTGAGATGGTCTTTGTGCCCTCCTCTTTGCATTCTCATCACGGTCACACATCTGTGTGAATCCGTAATAGGCCTGCCATCACTACTCTCTCCTCTGGCGGCAACATGCCCCAAACTCACGCAACATATCGATGAGTCCTAGTACTCCATGTTGTCTTGATGCCTATAGATTTCCGTCTTACACAGCACGTCGCTATCCCGTCCGACGCTCGCCTATTTCCTCCTTTGATGATCTGGGGTCAGCCACCTCCATGAGCACCAACCAAGGCCTCCTCAGTCCTGCAGTGTGACCTTCTCACCACTATTGCGAGATGTGGGACTGACAATGCTGAGGGATATCTCTGATGAGAGAGAGAAGGCATGAAGACAAATCTAATCATCTGGTCAGGCCTTTGTCATCTTCGATGACTACAACTATTCTCACTCGCTGTCTGCTCCAAAGTGCCAGTGCCGACTTCACCTTGCAGCTGCTGCAATGAGGAGTTCGGAAGGAACCACCACATCAAAGGACATATTGTTTTCTACACCTCCACATTACAGATGATTGCCTTTGGGCAACCGTCGTGATGAGGACTATGTAGCCATCAGATCCAGTCAACGTGTGGCCAGGATCATCCCCCCCCACAAGATAGATCTGTGGGATCTAACCCACTAACAAAAAGCTAGTATGTAACACCTTCTAATTAAAACACATACTTAATAAATGAAACTTTGTCCCATTATACATTAATATACATGTTATTTCAGATATCCAAACTTGAATAACTTCTTCTAGAATCCCCCAAACTTTATGAGACTTTAATCATAGATTTACAACAACACAAGCTACATCCTCCTCCATTTTAGTGTCAAGTTATCACTAATGACCAATCAACAACTTAATCCAAAATAGTACATACTTAAGGGTATTACTCATGCTATTAACATCAACTAAATTTCAACTTCTTCCAAATTGATGGAAGCACCTTCCTGTGATTAAAACACATGCATATTCCAATCTCAAATCCATGAACATAATTATCTGATTGGGGATTCAAGAATCCAAAAGTTCACTCCACCATAGATCAATTATCCAGACATGGGCTCGATGCATGTAATTTATTCCTATATTGTTAATTTTGATTTATGTGATCATATAAATTGATAATTGATTGCTTATAGTTTGTATTACATCCTAATCATCTATCTTTCATGATTGTTAAAATTACTAATCTGGAGACATTGAAATCTAGGACTAGAATACCTAACAATATTGTTGAATCTAGATTAGACCAAGTAAGGGCATTCTCTGGGGAAACAAATTAAGGATATGTAGGTAAGCATATCTCAAGCATGTGGTGATATCAATCCATGTGAATTTTGTACTATGAAAGGATATCAAATCCCTTTACCCCAGTCTAGTGTTCATATGAATAAATAATGCAATGTTTAAAATAGTTATGTAGGATGTGGAGGTGATCCCTAACATCATGGTAATTGTATCTTAGTACTAAAACTCAATTATTGCTTAGTTTTAAAATGGTGAGAGTGTCGGAGGATAGTTTGAAAGGTAATCAGATGGTGGCGGGAGAAGCTAGGGTTTCATTGTCATTGATCAAGACTACAATAGAGAAGGTTTGTTCTTGTCTCCTTAGGTAGATCTCTTCAAGTTTGGGAAGAAGGTTGATGAGGAAGGATGCCGGATTTGTACTATTCCATTGGAATTATCAGAAGGGAAGCTTTTGTACCCATAGGCAGAAGCTAAGGAAAATGCAAAAAAGTGGAAGAATGTCATTATTGGCTACGTAATTGATCTAAAGGTTCATCTTCCTACTTTGGAGAGACATATGGCTCGGTTATGGAAGGTAGTAGGATGGATCGCAATCTTGGCTTGCCCTCATGATTTTCTTCATTATCAAATTATCAGATTCTATTGATATGATGCATGCTTCAAAAGTCAGTCTATGGTGCATTAAAGGTAAACCTCTGATCTTGAAATAATGGTAGATTGGAGATTCTCTTGAGAAATATACTCTTAAGGAGATGTTGTTTTGTGTGTGTTTATGTAATATTTCGCTAGAGCGTTGGGGTGAAATGATGTTTTGTAGCCTTGTGAGTTATCTTACAAAACTGACTGATGCTAATAGAGTGGAAAAATCAGGCTCTAGATTTGGATATGCTTGCATTTTATTCTAATTTTGATTGAATCTTCCTTTCCTAAAACAATTGAATTCGTATCTAATTTTGGAGTTGAGCATACCATTGAAGTTTAGTACGAATGGGTCCCTAGGAAGTGTTCTACCTGTGGATCTTTGGTCATGAGAAAAGATTGTGTTCGAAGAAGGTTCAATAAGGGCTTAGTGGTGTATATCCTAAAGTCCTGATGAAGAAACCACTAGTACATAAGATATGGGTCAAAAGGAAATGATTGGGGATACCAAGGATGGCAATGTCAATCCTAGTAATGGCAGTATCATGGATAATGTACATACTAAAGGAGGCTTGACTGATATGATCAAAGATAATGTTCCTACTGGGGAAGAGGTTTTAATGACTATGGTAACTTTCAAATGGTAATCTCCTTATAAAATATCATCTGAGAGTATTGACATATTGATCATTCAAAAAATCCTTCAATGTGCCTTACCTATTCTATTGAGGGAATTCCTGTCTGATCTGAAGATGTTTGTGTAGGAGGTTACACGAAGGATAGAAAAGTGAGACTATTGCATAAACTGCTAAATGTAACTTTTGTGTCTCCTATGCGAGTTACTTGACACCTATGCAAAATATTGATGAAGTTTTCAAACTTGTTAAATCTTTATTGAGATCTCAGCAAAAGTGTAATACCAAAAAAAATAAAGGTAAAATATCCTTTGAGTCAAAGAAAATTGATGTTACTTAGAATAAGTTCCAAGAGTTGGAGCTCTTGAATTATAATGACTATTGTGTTATTGAGGCTAGAAAGCTTCTAACCAACCTCATATTAATGATTGATAACCTTTTCTACGACTTCCTGGAATGTTAGGGGGTTAAACAAAGAAGACCACCAACATATAGTCCTGGAAGAATGTACCAGGTTTAAATAACTTATATCGTGTATTCTATAGTCTCATTTAGAATGAAGAATATGACTAAGGTCATGTAAAAGCTTTGGCCAAATTCTAATTGCCATTATAATCATAATTCTCACCCTCTAGGTAGAATCATTCTAGTTTGGGATCTGAATATTGTGAATATTTCTATTATTAGTGAAACTGGTGAGTCTATCCATTATTGTTGCTCTTTTGTAGGCTTTGCTTTCTACTTCACTATTTTATGTGACCAGAATGATGGAAAAAAAAGATCAGGACTTTGGTCTACTTTGAGTAGAATTGCTATTAATATGGATAGTCCATGGCTTATATATGGGGATTTCATTTGTATTAGATGTTCTTCTAAAAGGTCTGGGAGATCTAATCCTTCTGGCGATGAGAGACTTCAACTCCTTTATGATTTATGTTGGACTATTTGAGGATAGTATGAAATGTATATCTTTTACTTGGGACAATAGAAAAAAATCTAATAATTTCTTCTTCTAGTATAGATAGAGTTATTTCCATTATTTTCAGTTGGATTGGCCCAACTATGTAGGTGAAGTTTTCTGTATGATTTACAGTGGTCATAGGATGTTATGTATGTATCTCAATTGTAAAAGAAGGAGACTGAATATCCCTTTTAAGTTTATTAATGCTTGGTAAAAAATGGAAGGTTTTCATGATATCGTGAAGAAGGATTTGTCCCTAGAAGTAAAGGGATGTCCTATGTATCAGATTATTAAGAAGTTGAAATAGGTTAAACATGAGCTGATAGTTCAGAATAGAAGTATGTTTTTAATATTAGTGATGTTACCATATCTATTGAGACTCAAGCCTGAAAGGCTCAACAAGATGTTGATGAGGATTCTATGAGTTCCACTCTTGGGGAGTTTCTTATCAAGCAAAAGTCTAGAGTCTGATGGCTTAATTTGTGCAATAAAAATAAAAAGTTTTTTATGCTTCTCTTCATACTAGAAAGAAAAGGAATTCAATTAAGTCTCTTGTCATAAATGGAAATCAAGTTACTGATCAAGTGACCATTAGGAGGCATGCTATTTAATATTATTTGAATCTGTTTGATAAACAAAATGATCTGAATGGTAAATGGGATGATAAATGGGCTCATCCTGCTTTGTCAGATGAACAAGTAAAGTCTATCTCTAAGAATGTTACTAGAGAAGAAATTGATAAAGTTGTTAAGGATTCTAACGGTGATAAAGCACTGGGACCATATGAGTTCAACACTACCTTTTAAGAAAGAATCAAGGGATATCATTGGTGATGACATATCAAAGGTTGTGTTGAACTTCTTTGCTAAAGGTCGCTTGTTGAAGGAGATTAATAGAACATTTATCACTCTTACCCCAAGGGTAAAGATGCTTAATATATTAAGGATTGGAGACCAATCTCCCTTTGTAACTTCATCATAAGATGGTCGTATTGAATTGGTTAAATGAACTTTGTCTATCTATAACATATAATGGACGTCTATCTTTCCTCTTCCTAGATTTGTTATTGAAGAGTTGGATAGAATTTGTAGGAATTGTATTTGGAGAAATAAGGAAGGAAAAAGGCTTTTCATCCCACCAGTTAGGATAAAATATGTGTTCTAGAAGCTGAAGGGAGTTTGGGTTTTCAGAATATTGAGGACCTGAACAAGTCTAGGCTCTTCCTCAACTTCTAGAATGTGGCTACAAAAAAGGATAATTTGTGGATTTAATAGGTTCGTGAAATATACATCAAGAAGGATTCTATTGGGAAGCATAATACTAAGTCTTAACATTCTTGACTATAGAAGAGTATCATGAGAATTGAAGATGAGATTTGAGAGCATTTCTCTTTTAAAATTGGCAATGCGGAAAATGTTCTCCTTTAGAGAGATCGATGGTTTAAGAACAATTAGTTTTTGGATGAGGTTGTCGATTCAAGTTTATGTCTCTTTCTGGGAAAAGGGAAGTTCACAAGCATTAACCCCATTATTTTTAATGGTAATTGGATTATTCCAAACTCTTGAAGACTTGGCCCCCTTAAATCTTTTTGGGAATTATATGTTATTTTTTCAATAAGACTAATTGTATTACCTTCAGTGGAAAAGATAAGATCTGGCTCAGAGATTCATGTGAATGCTTTAGAAAAAAAAGGGCCTGGTTATCCTTGAACGAGATGGCTTTGGAAACATCAATGTCCCAAAAACTTCAAAATCCTAGTGTATAAATTCCCAAAAACAAAAATTATGTGATGAATAATCTTAGTAAAAGATGTATCTCTTGTACTTCCATCAATATGTTGTGTAGAAACTCAGAGAAGTTTACCAATCCTATTTTTTGTAAATGTCCTTAACTGTAAATATTTGATGCATCGTTGTTGAGTATGGTTTCATTGATTGTATCCCTTTGTTCTTTGATGATATTCTAAAGTCTATGAGTAAAATGTCCTATTAATTCAACTATCCACATACTCTATTACAACTGGTGGTACTTGGATAAAGTCATTTTTTAAGACCGAATGGTGGATCTGAATGATTTTTGGTTTATTATCTTCTTTGACACTAGGGTGCTTATGCTCTAGGGAGTTAACTTTTTCATCTGTCTGAGTTATCTTGTGGATCTTGAGATCGAAAGATGTTGACCTGGATGGTTTTCTTCTTTTTTTTCAAGCTATATTCTAAAAGCACTTATATCTATTAAGGCTTATTGATTTGTTGATGATCAAGTTAGTAAGCTTGTTGTTGTTGTATTTCTGTATTTCTTGTCCCCTTTTACTGTGAATTTCAATGTGGATGATGGTTCTTGTATGTTGTTCTAGTATATATATCCCCTCTCCTTTGTATATAGATGAATATTCTTGAGTCGGTATCCTCTTTTATCTTTTCTTATATTCGTTTCTTTCTATTCAACTTCCATTTGCTTCTTCCTATATACTTCCATGGACTCTGAACTTTTGTATCTTTTTTCTTTGGGTGTGGTGTTGGACCCACCCATAGAATAGGAAGAAGGTAAACACTTGTTTGACCAAAAAATTATTGCTTAGTTTTATTTATCTTTCTTTCTTAATTGATTTAGTTAACCAAACAACTTTCAAACAATCAACATTGTTCACTACTTCATCTTAATTAGGATAGAATGCTATTTTGTTCTCAAGAAGTTGTCATTTGGGTTCGATCTATAGTTATGCTATAATAAGCCTCATCCACTTTCAAGTGGTGATTATTATATGAAGTTTAGGTAAAAATCTAGGGTTTTTTCCCTAGGTGAAATTGTTAGTGCAATAATTTCCACATCAATAACTTCCCACCAGTACCTGAAAGTATCGGTACGACCCTAAATAGATGCTCCAAAAATACATCAGTATTTTTTAGTGTATAGGTGTCCTTCAAATGAATGATCCTCACCCAAAAATCATGGTGGCTCGATTGGTCACCTAAATGGTGTGGAGAACTGCGAGGTGAGACCCTATGTGAAAATGATGAATGCATATTCATCATGAAATTCATTTGCCATCTTGGACTCATTTTGACTCAATATATCCAATTTCACTTATTAAATATTAAAATGTATCACAAAGTGCAAAATTACTTAATTGATTCAATTATCAAGGTTCTTAATTGAGTTTATATCGATTTAATGCATGTCCTTATGAGGTTGAACAATCGAACCATTTTGAGTGGGACCCACCTTTCTCATCTTGGGTTTCAACCATTCGGTCCTGACCAATCGGTTTCATCCATTCGGTCTCACCATTCGATCTTGACCAATGGGTATCATCCATTCAGTCTCACCATTCAGTCCTGACCAATCGGTCTCATCCATTCGGTTTCACCATTAGGTCTCAAGACCAAATGAACAGTTCCACCTCAAACTGAATGAACCTGCTCCACCTCGAAACCATTTGATCTAACTTGATTCCCAGACCGTTTGGGCGCTAATCGTTCTTCACCATCCGATTACTCAAGCGCATAGTCCTAGACTGTTTGGAGGAGGTAACGGTCCCAAACCGTTTGGAGATCCTAGCTGCAAACTGAACAAGCAGCTAAGACTGAATGGAGCCGAGAGAACGATTGAGCAAGATACATACGTGAAGACTATTTGCCTCATACGTGAAGACTGTTTGCCTCATATGTGAACACCGAATGGACCCAGCGTGAAGATCGTATGGTCACATGCATAGCAAACTGAATGGATCGTGAAGAGTAGCAGATCGTTTGTTGAGCAAAACTGAATGAGCGTGAAGACCATTTGCCCTAGCAGCAATGCAAATCGTTTTCACTAGCAAATTTGCGAAACCGTTTGAAGATCAAGTTATCCAAACCGTTTGGACAGATGCTAATCTAAACCGAATGAACATGCATGGAGCAAACCGAATGACTTGGACACGTGAAGATCGTTTGCCAAAGCATGCAAATGTAGGACCAAATGGAATTGAAGATCATTTGATGATGCCAAACCGTTAGAGCCAAGCAATGCATGAAACCATTTAGCCCCAACTCACCAAACCGTTTGGACTTGATAACTCAAGACTGTTTGTTGCTACTAGATTTCAAAACCATTTGCTACATATACATGAAGACCGTTTGCAAAAGTAAACCAATGAAGACCATTTGCTAAAGTTGGCATGCAAATGAAGACCGAATAAAGTAGCAAACTATTTGCATATGTGCAATGTGCAGACCATTTAAGCCAATTACATGCAAACTGTTTGAAGAGAAAATATCTCCAAGACCGTTTGGGCTGAAATCACACCAAAAATGTGAGGGCCAAACCCGAGCCTATAAATAGGACTAGCAAGGTCCTCATTTGGGGCATGGGTTCTGGGACGCCGACAGGCTACCCGTATGTAGGTCTGATCCAGTTCCGTCCACACTGCCACTTCACCTGCCATTCCTACTACAACTCAAGGAGATTGAGAAGAGAAGAAAGGAGGAGCGAGAAAGACTGCCCGGTCTATCTTGG
This sequence comes from Alisma plantago-aquatica, assembly GCA_963693085.1. Classification (NCBI taxonomy): domain Eukaryota; kingdom Viridiplantae; phylum Streptophyta; class Magnoliopsida; order Alismatales; family Alismataceae; genus Alisma; species Alisma plantago-aquatica. Next base: position 367,753,540 of record OY856414.1, read on the forward strand.
CATCCCTCATTCTTCTAGATCTGCTCCTATACGACGTAGAAGACCGCACCATCTTCACCGAGCTATGACTACCTTCTGCATCATGCTCATGGTGGACTCCTCTCTCTTTCTTATCTTTCTTGTTTCTCGCATCATGAGCGAGTAGTCCTTTTCACTGGGGTGCGGGTGCTAGCCCCGCTGCCCATGCAAGCATGTTCTCTTATTAAACATTCATGGCAATGTATATAACTTTTCATTTCATTGTTAATCATTAAAGTTTTTAGTTGGTTACTTGCTTGCTTTCATCTTGTTCTTCCCTATGTTGTGAGAACTTCTATATGTAGGGTAAAATGTCAATTTACGAAGTTGACTCCTTGACGAGAACTTCTGATAGGATTCCTTGAGGTCGTAAGTGTGTGATCCGTAAGGGGACGAGACATCTAGCCTACAGTGATGCTTCTGTGGCGTAAACATCCCTCAGGGAGGGCCATAGCCTTAGTTAGGTTTTTTATCGTCTTTGTTAATCGTCGATGTTTGCTTGTAGATTAATCACCTGCTTGCTTACCGTTTAGCGTGGTTGACTCCCGGAATAGAAATATAAAGGGGTTCCTTGAGGTCATAAGTGTATGATCTGGGAGGGGACGAGACATCTAACCCACGATGACGCTTCTATGGTCTAAACATCCCTCAGGGAGGACCACAGCCTTAGTTGGATGTTATATCTTCAGAGCCATAAGTATATGATCTGGATGGTGACGAGACATCTGATACCTAAGGTGATGCTTACGCAAGCCTAATGCCCATAAGGGAGTTTTGCAGCAGCTCTATTTGGATGGTTATATCTTGCCTGGATGTTTGATGTTTGGACATGTTTGCATGTGTAGTGGTGGTGAAACTCGGTACCATCCCAACGATTCCATATCATTTAATCTAGACCCAACTTTAATTATGATCCTTTACTTTCCTATATTTAGTTTAGTTAACCAAAAACCAACCAAACGTTCTAAATATTAGTCTTACTTGAGCTAGATTCGACTGACAAAAATTGTTAAAAATGTTGTCCTTTGGGATTTGATCCTTAACTATACTGCGATAAGACCTGTCTGCTTGTGGGTGGTATTATTGCATGAGGTTTTGGTAAAAGCTCGGGGATTTCAACCCTGAGTGAGTTTGTTAGTGCGATAATTGCCACGTCAAATTTTGGCACCGTTGCCGGGGACAACATAATCAATTAGTCAGATCTAGTTCTTTTAAGGCTAATCTAGGATTTTGTTTTTCTTTTGATACAATCGATCATCTACTTGGATTTCATTCCACTCCATCAATCTCACTTTATATTTCTTCATTTCAGGTAACCCCAAGACTGGTGTATGCATCGCCTGAACAACCTCGGACTCGCTGCCAGCTTTGATCCAAAAATTGACAGAACCTTTCACTGACAAAATAGAGAGAACAAAGTAAGAATAGCTCAAGAGGAGGAGATAGCTCGTAAGGTAGCTCAAGCCCTTAATGCATAGAGAGAAAGATTCATGTAAGAATCTAGGGCTGCGGTTCAAGAAGAAATTCAAGCGGCACAAGCAACAGAACTACAAAAGGATCTTAGAGAGTTCTCAATTCCCAAAGCTGCTAATGTTCATCATCCAGTACAACCTCCTCCCATCAATGCTGCCAATTTTGAGATTAGGGCACATTGGATCACATTGTTTCAAAACAGCCCATTTTATGGCAAACAAGGAGAGGATAGTCAGGAACATCTTTTGAGGTTTATTGATCTATGTGCCATGGCAAAGCAAAATGGAGTATTCGATGTTGCCACTCGACTCCGTCTCTTCAAGTATTCCCTTGCTGATAGAGCTATAAGTTGGTATAATTCCTTGCAAAGTGAAATATGCATCACCGCTTGGGAACAACTCTAAAATGTGTTTCTGGAAAAGTTCTACCCTCCATCTCTCACCTATGAAATTAGAGGTCGAATAACAAATTTCACTCAAGTCCATGGAGAAACCCTTGCTGAAGCCTGGGACAGATACAAAGAGCTTCTACGCAAGTGTCCACACCATGGTATTCCTAAGAATCAACTCATCAAAATTTTCTATAGGGGTGTGGATGACAATATCAATATATTCTTAGATTCCTCATCTGGAGGAAACTTCATGCTTCAAAGTTATGACAGCGCATGGAGGGTTGTCACCCTTGGAGCTGAAAATCAAGCTAATTGGGGTAGATCTGTAGGTAAGGGAGTATTGAAAGTTCTTATGGCTGAAGCTACTCCCGAGTACAAGTCTATCACTGAAACCCTAAAACTCTTAGTTCCTAAGCAAGACCATATTGAATCATCTCTTGCTGCAATTGGAAGAGGACATTCGCCCACTCAACAACAAGAACATGTCAGGTCTGCCTCACTGTTATGTGAAGCATGTAAGGGCCCATATCATTCCACTTTGGCATGCAATGTTCTCTATGATGTTTTTCTAAGCAATGTATGTGGACAAGGAGATAATAATCAAATGGAGAACATGAATGTTGTTAACACCATCCATGGTCAAGGTTATTACAATCCGAATCAGAATAAGAATCATCTAGGTTTTCAATATGGAAACCCCTCTGGAGCAGTGAACTCGCATCAATTTGGTTCGAACAACCAACCACGAGGCCCACCAGGATTTCAGCATAATCAACAACAATATTTTGGAAATCAAGGAAATTTTAAGGGAAAATTTCAGAATAGGAACATCAATAATTATCAAAATAGTTCTCAGTACTAGAATCTTAATCAGCCTCAAGGACAACAAGTTGTTCCCCTCTCACCTGATGACAAATTGACAACCATTGAGAAGATGTTACAGTCACAGCAGAATATGATAGCTAACCAACAAATCTTGATAGCTAACCAGCAAGACAATCAGAAAGCTATTGAATCTCAACTTGCAACTAGCATTAAGCCACCAGCTGGGGTTTTTGCTGGCCAACCCGAGAATAATCCTAAACATCCTGAACAATTGAAGGAAGTAACCACCATGTCAGGAAAAGATTATTCTGATCCTCCTATCAAGACACATGTGGTTATTACAGAAGAGGATGAACCTGGGATTGACCAAGACTCAACAACACCTGAGTCACAACCAAAAGAATCAGTAACTACCGATAAGACAGACAAGGGAAGTCCTGAGAAACCTATCGATGAAGAAAATGAAACACCAGAACCTGATATTCCTATATACAAGCCTCGTATACCGCCCTGCTCATTTAAGGCAAACAAAGTTGGATACTCAGTTCAATAAGTTTAAAGAAGCTATGAAGAAACTTCATGTTGATATACCCTTTTTGGATGCGCTGGCTGAGATACCAGGTTAGACAAAGTACATAAAGTCACTCCTGACCAAGAAATATATAACTGAAGCATATGATACAGTCAAGTTAGCTAAAACCACTTTGGATATCATTCAGAATAAGATGCCAAAGAAGTTGAAAGATCCAGGATCTTTTGGGATTTCCTGCCATATTGGCGATTCTTCATGCAAGAAAGGACTAGCAGATCTTGGTGCTAGCATCTCCATCATGCCACTCAGCCTTTGCAAAAGTCTAGGGTTTGCTGAACTTCTTCCAACTGGCATGACCATACAACTCATAGACAATTCGATAAAATGCCCATTAGGAATTATTGAGGATGTACCTGTCAAGGTAGGAAAAGACTCCTATGTTCCGTGTGACTTTGTCATCATGGACATAAAAGAGGATGCCATATATCCTCTCATCTTTGGACATCCGTTCCTCACCACTGCAAGTGTTCTAATTGACGTTGAAGAGGGAACCTTGCTTCTTAGATTAGGTAAGGAAACTCTCGAATTTAAAGTTTTTGAAAGCATGAGAAGACCAAGTATGCAAGAAGAAGTCTATCTGATTGATTGCATAGAGAAGATGTCACTTTTGACTCAAGAGAATCACGAATCAGACGACCCATTAGAAGTTGCTCTAACGGATCCATCAGTTGATGAACCTATTGACGAACAAGTAAAGAATTGCATTGAAGCCCCTGCCTGACGGACTGAAGTATGTGTTTTTGGATGACCTCAAGGTTTGTCCAGTAATAATAAATTCCGATCTGACGACCGAACAAGAAGATAAACTCCTAGAAGAATTGAAGGAGAGGAAGAAAGTGATTGGCTACAAAATGAATGACCTCACTGGGGTTAGTCAAGCACTGTGTATGTACAAGATCCCTATGATGGAAGATCACAAGCCAACTATTGAACATCAATGGAAATTGAATCCAAATATGAAGGAGGCAGTCTATAAAGAGGTCATTAAACTGCTCACTATTGGAATTATCTATCCAATATCAGACTCACTATGGGTGAGCCCGGTGCATGTGGTCCCAAAGAAAGATGGAACAACAGTGATACGAAATGAAAACAATGAACGCATCCCCACTCGAATAGTCACAGGATGAAGGATGTGCATTGATTATAGGAAATTAAACAAGGCAACTCAAAAGGATCATTTTCCAATGCCTTTTCTTGATCAAGTATTAGAGCGGCTGGCTCATCAAGAATACTTTTGTTACCTCGATGGTTACTCTGGATTCTATCAAATACCCATACATATAGATGACCAGGAGAAAACCACCTTCACATGCCCATTCAGAACATACGCATTTAGAAGAATGTCGTTTGGCCTCTGTAACGCACCTGCAACTTTCCAGCGTTGCATGGTTGCCATATTCGCCGGTCTAACCGAAACAATTATGGAAATTTTCATAGATGATTTTTCTATATACGGAGATTCATTCGATTCGTGTCTAAAACACCTCTCCCTTATTCTCAAATGATGTGAAGAAGCACATCTTGTGCTGAATTGGGAGAAGTGTCATTTTATGGTAAAAGAAGGCATTGTCCTGGGCCATAGGGTCAGTAACCAAGGTATTGAAGTAGATAAGGCCAAGATTGAAGTGATTTCCAAGCTCTCTGTCTCTATCAATGTAAAGGAAGTTCGAGCATTCCTAGGTCATGAAGGATTTTATAGACAGTTTATAAAGGACTTATCAAAAATAACCAAGCCAATGACAAATTTGTTACTGAAGGATGCTGAATTCAATTTTAGCGAAGAATGTGTTAAAATTTTCAACACATTGAAGGATGCCCTTACAACCACACTCATCATCAGAGCTCCTGTTTGGGACCACCCTTTTGAAATCATGTGTGATGTAAGTGATTATGTTGTAGGTGTTGTCTTGGGCCAATGTATAGAAAAGAAACATTATGTGATCTATTATGCATCAAAGACCCTCGATGAAGCTCAGAGGAATTATGCTACTACTGAGAAAGAATTTCTGGTAGTCGTGTATGCCTTTGACAAGTTTATATCCTACCTAATTGGTTCAAGGGTCATTATCTACATAGATCACGCTGCCATTCGTTACCTTTTGGAAAAGAAAGATGTAAAACCTAGGTTAATTAGATGGATTCTTCTATTGCAAGAATTTGATCTAGAGATCAGAGATAAAAAAGGTACAGAGAATGTTGTAGTAGACCACCTCAGTCGCATCCACACTCTGGATACCGAGAAGATTCCGATTAATGATTCCCTTCCAGATGATCAACTAATGAAGGTCTCAGAAGTTACACTGTGGTATTCTGATTATGTGAACTACCTTGCTACTGAGGTTATTCATCCCCAATGCACTAGGAATGCGCTAAAGAAATTCATGCTTGATGTGAAGCAATATCACTGGGATGAGCCATATCTCTTTAAGCTATGTGATGATGGTCTTTACAAATGATGTATCGCTGAGGAAGAAGCTCAATCTATTCTAGAGCACTATCACTCTGGCCCAGTCGGAGGCCATATGAGTTCGAAGAAAACTGCTAAAATGTCTTGCAATGAGGGTTCTTTTGGCCAACCATATCCAAAGATTCCCATAGATTTGTCCTATCATGTGACAAATGTCAAAGATATGGAAATATAACAAAGAGAGATGAGATGCCATTGAATATGTGGCAAGAAGTAGAGATATTCGATGTTTGGGGGTGGACTACATGGGTCCATTCCCATCTTCTCATGGATTTTCTTACATCCTAGTGGTGGTAGACTACGTCTCAAAATGGGTTGAAGCCATACCAACCATCACTAGTGATTCCAAACCCATTATCAAATTATTCAAAGATATTATCTTCCCCCATTTTGGAGTACCACGAACTGTGATATCTGACGGAGAGTCACATTTTCTAGAAAGAAGCTTTGAAGCGTTACTGAGAAAGTATGATGTAACACACAAGGTAGCCTCACCCTACCATCCACAAACAAGTGGATAGGTAGAGGTTTCTAACCGTCAAGTCAAGGCTATTCTGGAAAAAACTGTAGGCCGCAATAGGAAGGATTGGTCAGTGAAAACCAATGACGCATTATGGGCCTATCGAATTGCTTATAAAACTCCCCTTGGGACTACACCTTTTCGATTAATATATGGAAAGGCTTGCCACCTTCCAGTTGAATTGGAACACAAGGCATGGTGGGAAATTAAACAACTGAATTTTGACATGAAGAAAGTGAGCCAAGCAAGGATTCTGCAACTCTAAGAGCTGGATGAACTCAGGATGATAGCTTATGAGAATGCACGAATCTATAAAGAACACACCAAACTTTGGCATGATGGTCATTTAAAAAGAAAAGACATACAAGTGGGAGACCAAGTTCTTCTATTCAACTCAAGGTTGAAGTTATTCCCAGGGAAACTCCGCTCTCTCTGGTCTGGACCATACATTTTCAAAAGCATCTCCCGACATGGTGCTTTCTCTTTATGGAGTGAAAAGTCGGGTGAATTCATGGCAAACGATCAACATTTGAAAAGATATTTCACCACAACCGACATAAGAACCGAAGCAGTAATAGATCTCTCCAATCTAAAGGAACCACCATGGAGTTGAAGATATCAAGTCGAGCCATTGACGTAAAACAAAGGCACTTGTCGGGAGGCAACCCAATAAATAAATTCAAATTTAGTTTTAATTTTGAATTAGAAATTTTTCCTTAATTTTGTTTTTACCTTTTAGATAATTTTGCACCAAATAAAATTCACATCGTAAGATGCTATCTTGAGTTCTGATTGATCTTTCTTTTCTAGACTTTCAGATGGAGGACGTGCGTTGTCTGGAATGCAACCACATCTCGTGGTCCAACCGACACGAAGTTTCCCCTCCATCTCAGATTTAGAGTTTGCACGGGATGAGCAAATTTCTAAGTTTGGGGTGGAGGGTGGGTGGTACGTATCTTACTATCCACCTTCACCCATCGTTGCAACTCTCCACCTTCACCCATCGTTGCAATTTTGATGTAAATTTTCAAAATTTTTGAATAAAATTTCCAAAATTTTAAGGTTTTCAAAAGAAATTTGAACAGATACTTGGTGAAATTTTGATATGTTTTCAATTTCTATGCTTTTTTCACTATACCTTCTTTATTCAAAGCAGATCCTTAAAAGGACCTTCTTCTAAAAACCAGCCTTTTGATTGAAATCATCTTGCGAAGCTTATGATTCCTAACATCATGATACTTATGCAAAAATGAGAAGTGTCTGTCAAACTGATAGGGATCAAACATGTCATGCTTCCTAACTGACTAGTGGAACAATAACATGGAACCCCCATTGGATCCTCATCAAGTCATTATCTGAATAGAGTATGATAAAGAGAACGACCTGATGTGCGGAATTATATATCAAGTTGCATTCTGATCTGAACTCTCTTCTACACTTCTATCATCTTCGTACCCGCCCCCCCCCCATCCATCAAAAAGAAACAAAATACCCAAAATAGTGCCAAACCCTAAGTTCGGGGTGGCACACCACTTCCCCCTATTTATCCACTTCTTCCATACCCCTCACAAATTAATAGGGGTGTACCACCAAAAAATGCAATCTCGAGTCGAATAGAGGAGAGATTTTCAAACAAAAAGATGCCAAAGCACACACAAAAAGAAATCCAATCTCGAGTCGAATAGAGGAGAGATTCTCACAAAAAAATGCAATAAATGAAATTGCAAAAATAATAAAAATCTCGAGTCGAATAGAGGAGAGATTTACTTCTTCCTTCCATACCACCCTTCACTCCCTTTTCCTCCTAAAGGCACAATGAATGCCACCACTACCCTAAAAAAACCAGTGTCAGATCAGGTGCACACTTGTTGTTCTGCGGGTATCTCTGGACTCTTATGAAACTCTTTGACATGTTTGTTGTTGGAATAAAGTGAGGAGGAAGTGAGGTTGGAAAGAAAACTCAGGAACGAAGATATAGTAAGATGTGTTCAGTGGTCTTAGGAAGTTGAGATGCTTAGTCATACTAAGCAGAAAACAAATAATTGTGATGAGAAGAGGAGGCAATCACATGATCAGAAAATATTCATTTGGCGACTATTTCAGATTTTGTATTACTCGAAGACAAGCAACATTAAAGTTCGGGGTATTTTGATGAATGCATATTCATCATGAAATTCATTAGCCATCTTGGACTCATTTTGACTCAATACATCCAATTTCACTTATTAAATATTAAAATGTATCACAAAGTGCAAAATTACTTAATTGATTCAATTATCAAGGTTCTTAACTGAGTTTATATCGATTTGATGTAGGTATTGACGAGGCGGAACAATCGAACCATTTTGAGTGAGAGCCACCTTTCTCATCATGGGTTTCAACCATCCGGTCTCACCATTCGGTCCTGACCAATCGGTTTCATCCATTTGGTCTCACCATTCGATCCTGACCAATTGGTTTCATCCATTCGGTCTCACCATTTGGTCCTGACCAATCGGTCTCATCCATTTGGTTTCACCATTCGGTCTCAAGATCGAATGAACAGTTCCACCTCAAAACCGAATGGACCTGCTCCACCTCGAAATTGTTTGATCTAACTTGATTCCCATACCATTTGGGCGCTAATCGTTCTTCACCATCCGATCACTCAAGCGCACAGTCCTAGACTGTTTGGAGGAGGTAACGGTCCCAAACCATTTGGAGATCCCAACTGCAAACCGAACAAGCAGCCAAGACTGAATGGAGCCGAGAGAACGATTGAGCAAGATACATACGTGAAGACTGTTTGCCTCATACGTGAAGACCATTTGCCTCATACGTGAAGACCAAATGGACCCAGCATGAAGACCGTATGGTCACATGCATAGCAAACCAAATGGATTGTGAAGAGCAGTAGATCGTTTGCTGAGCAAAACTGAATGAGCGTGAAGACCATTTGCCCTAGCAGCAATGCAGAGTGTTGCACTAACACATTTGCTAAACCATTTGAAGATCAAGTTATCCAAACCGTTTGGACAGCTACTGATCTAAACCGAATGATCATGCATGGAGAAAACTGAATGAGCTAGACACGTGAAGACCATTTGCCAAAGCATGAACATGCAGAACCGAATGGAATTGAAGATCGTTTGACGATGCCAAACTGTTAGAGCCAAGCAATGCATGAAATCGTTTAGCCCCAACTCTGTTTGGACTTGATAACTCAAGACCATTTGTTGCTGCTGGATTTTAGAATTGTTTCTGCATATACGTGAAGACCGTTTGCAAAAATAAACCAATGAAGATCGTTTGCTAAAGTTGGCATGCAAATGAAGACCGAATAAAGTAGCAGACCATTTGCATACGTGTAACATGAAGACCGTTTAAGATAATTACATGCAAACCGTTTGAAGAGAAAATATCTCCAAGGCCGTTTGGGATGAAATCACACCAAAAACGTTATAAATAGGAACAACAAGGTCCTCATTTGGGGCATGGGTTCTCGGATGCCAACAGGCTGCCTGTACGTAGGTCTGATTCAGTTCCGTCCACACTGCCACTTCACCTGCCGTTCCTGCTGCAACTCAAGGAAACTGAGAAGAGAAGAAAGGAGGAGTGAGAAAGACTGCCCGGTCTGTCTTGGCATCCCACGTTCTTCCAGATCTTCTCTGACACAACGTAGAAGACCACATCATCTTCACCGAACTACAACTACCTTCTACATCATGCTCATGGAGGACTCCTCTCTCTTTCTTATCCTTCTTGTTTCTCGCATCATCAGCGAGTAGTTCCTTTTCGTTGGGGTGCGGGGACCAGCCTCACTGCCCATGCAAGCATGTTCTCTTGTTAAAATTTCATGGCAATGTATATAACTTTTCATTTCATTGTTAATCATTAAAGTTTGTAGTTGGTTACTTGCTTGCTTTCATCTTGTTCTTCCCTATGTTGCAAGAACTTCTATATGTAGGGTATAATGGTGATTTATGAAGTTGACTCCTTGATGAGAACTTCCGATAGGATTCCTTGAGGTCGTAAGTGTGTGATCCGTAAGGGGATGAGACATCTAGCCTACAGTGACGCTTCCGTGGCCTAAACATCCCTCAGGGAGGGCCACAGCCTTAGTTGGATTTTGTATCGTCTTTATTAATCGTTGATGTTTTCTTGTAGATTAATCACCTACTTGCTTACCATTTAGCATGATTGACTCCCGGACTAGAAATAGAAAGGGGTTCCTTGAGGTCGTAAGTGTATGATCCGTGAGGGGACGAGACATCTAGCCCACAGTGATGCTTCTATGGTCTAAACATCCCTCACGGAGGACCACAACCTTAGTTGGATGTTGTATCTTTGGAGCCGTAAGTATATGATCTGGATGGTGATGAGACATTTGATACCTAAGGTGATGCTTACGCAAGCCTAATGCCCATATGGGGGGTTTTACAACAACTCCATTTGGATGGTTATAACTTGCCTGGATGTTTGATGTTTGGACGGGTTTGCATGTATAGTGGTGGTGAAACCCGGTACCATCCCAGCAATTCCATATCATTTAATCTAGACCTAACTTTAATTATGCTCCTTTACTTTCCTGCATTTAGTTAAATTAACCACAAACCAACCAATCGCTCTAAATATTAGTCTTACTTGAGATAGATTCGACTGACAAAGATTCTTTAAAATGTTGTCCTTTGGGATTCGATCCTTAACTATACTGCGATAAGACCCGTCTGCTTGCGGGTGGTATTATTGCACGAGGTTTTGGTAAAATCTCGGGGATTTCATCCCTTAGTGAGTTTGTTAGTGAGATAATTGCCATGTCGCATTCATCAGAAAACCACACAAATTAACAAAAGCATACAATATTTGTAGGAAGTAAAAGAATTAAAACAACTCATGAGGTGGGACCACAATAGTATATACAAATACAAGCCCAAATTAAGAATAACATATACTATTTACAAGAAGTAACAGAATAAAAACAACATATCTGTTGTGATTCATCAATAAAACCTAAGACGATATACTACATAGCTAGTTTACTAGCTATATTTTGAGGCATACCACTCAAACTACCAGCTAGTGCATGCAAAACCTATACTATATTTCTACAAGATCTAAGGATTTATAGAATCCATTAGATTTTTAGAAACCTTGTATTGGAGAAGGTTAAACAAGGTAGAGTGCATAAAGTCACAATCTACCATGTATTTCTCTAAGGTTGGTCCACATAATACAGCTACATCCAGGGTACTTAGGTCATGGAACCAAAACTAGGTTATTAAAATGAACATACTGAGTTATAGAAGCATCCTCTCTCCATCACATATAAATAAAATATCAGTCTCATCTGAGTCAAAATAAGAAATAAGGATGTTACTGTACATCCAACTGAAACACACTTGCATATTCAACAACATATGGGTCCCAACTACTAACAATTCTTAGATAACTATAAGAAAAATATTATCATTATTTTGCCAACCAACTTAGGAAATTAGATATACAGCCTCAAGGTACTACATGATTTGGGTTACACTTGATTGATTGGATCAAATACGCATTTTTGTTACCACATCAATCAAGTTACATACAATCAACATAAAAGTAATTCAAATAATAACCAAGTCATCCCAAGTTTGGAAGAGACAAAACATATGACCGTAACTAACCAAATACCTATTTTGGGGTTCATGTAACACCTTTGACTATGTCTAGGCCAAGGTATCATATTAGGGTACCACAAAGCCTAATTCTCTACCAAATGCTATATTGGTGTCAAAACCAAAAAATAATAACCATCTAAAATCTACATTCCACCCCACACATCATTAAAAATTCCACCATATGAACTATCAACTCTATATTCAGAAGTATATGAAAGTTGCAAAAAGTGCAACAAAAGGCTTGAAAAGACCACTTTTATGCATAAAAGAGCTACCTTACAATAGTGGATATATTTGATATAAAAAATCTAGCAACAAAAAAGCTAAGGATAAGTCTAAATCATAATAGAAGACTTCCAAAAAATCAAGGAATATCATGTAGCTCAAATTTCCATCATAAGTCACAAAATACCATAAATATGCTATTTTAAGGGTATTTTCACATGTATTTTGAATATAAGTTCATGCACAAATAAATACACATGCAATAAACATCAATGAACGTGTTTAAGAGATTAAGAAGAACATGAAAATTTCTAATTTATATTATACTTTCTTAAAATAGTACAAAATTTAATTTCATATACTAAACAATCATTAGAGCAAGGATTTCAGTTTGCATGTTCTTAGTAGGTAAGAAATGCATCAATCATTATACCACTAACCTTCAAAGATTTGATTTTAACATTATATGAAATCAAGTTAGGAACAAGTGATCATAACCTTTCCTTCACCCTCCAAATCTCCAAATCAGTTCACTTACATGAACCTAGGGAAACTAGGGCAAGAGGGAAGAGAAAAGATAACATTTAGGAACAAGGTCCAAATTTCCTCCATGAATAGACATGTAAACAGCCAAGGAAGGAGAAGGTGGGAAGAAAAACAAGGAAACAATACGAGAATCGAGAAACTTATGTATATTAAGGTCTAGATGAAGATTACAAACTTTACCATTACCTAGGGAAGAAGACGAGCATCTATGCATGGACATGTAAGAATTAACAAAGTTTGACCATGTATATCTACCTAAACTTCTCATCAACTTGTTCTTCCTCATCGATCAATGCATTGATGTTCATAGATATTGCTCCTCCACTCTCTCTTTTCCATGGCATCAGAGGAAATGATGAGAAAGGGAAGGAGGGGAATGGGTATTTATATGTATGGATGGGAGATAGACATAAGGTTAGTAGGAGTCATTTCATTCATGTTCCCTAATTTCTCTCTCTCTCATCAAACACTATCATTGACATGTGACCACCAGTTGATGTTGTTGGAAATTGTTTCCCAAGCACTATAGTTTATTCATCAGTCGTGTGAGTTTGATTCTCATCACTTGTTACCACGAGGCTTAATCTCTCATTATTCACCAACAAAACCTCATCTGGCATCATGAGCCTACTTCCATTGATTCATGTAGAGGGAATTCACGTTGGGTGAGAGAGCTCCACAGCCATTGTTTGGTGAGACCTCTCCTCCAGCTCCCCATTGGTCATGAGATGGGCCATTCATCAACCAAAAAAGGCCAAGGGTTTAGGTCATGATAATTCACCCAACCAAAGCCACAACCAAGAACACACATAACTAGCTAGGATATGGTCAAAGAGTAAGGGGTTCAAAACCTAGTATTTAGGATCAATTACATGCAAATAAAAATCCAATCAAGAAAGAAAGAGAAGGATAAGCCTCCAATATCTCTATGGCATGCTATGAATAGGATGAAAGTTCTCAAAATGGAGATGTGAACATGTTATAGAACATTTACAACTCTAGAAACAATTACAACTTGTATTCCACTCTTACAATACAATATGTAACTGAATAAGGTCGTATAAACCTAGGAGCCAGCTTACCTCTCTTCCCAAACCCCAGAGCACCTCTCCATGGTATAACCTTCAGATACACTGTATCTCCAATATGAAATTCTTATGGACTATTCCAACTATATACATATGACTTATGTATACCTTGTGGTGTCTTTAATTATTGTTTGATCACTTTGATCTTCTCCAAAACTCAAGATCCAACAACTAATATTTACATGTGTATTACAAATAAAGAGGTGATTTGAAATGCCTTTTGTACTAATCCTCACATGGAGCATCTCTATTCTCCTCCAATAACTATAGTTGTTGGAGAACTAGATCAAACTATGTAAAGAAGTGAAATAAATGACCTCTCTACTAATAACAATGATAATCAAAATCCAATGAATAGCAGTGGAAGTTGAAATATATTCAATATAATAAAGAGTACCTCAAAATTGTTTCTAAAAGGGTGTACATGCGTTATAAAAAAGGAGTATATAATTAGAGGGAAACTCAACTACATCAATATGTCTCCAATAAAACAAATAACTTATAGTCCATGATGGAAGCATGAAGTCCTTCTCCTAGTCTTAGGTTGGTTCACCATGCTCCTGTTGCGCACTCTGATCCTAAACCTGGGTGGATCACCCAGTAAAAGGAGAGAAAATGTATGTGTCAATTAAGGAATAAGGACAATTATAAACTAAAGTAGGAAATAATAAAGATTCACTATGCTAAGAGGGTCAGGAATATGAGGCAAGTAAATAAATAAGAATTCTACCAAGTCAAATAGTAATAAAATTTGCATGCATGATTTAATATGACAAAAATTAAACAAATATAGGGCTGAGGCACCTACCAGACCGCAACCTATGGGTTAGGGAGAGTAACATATTCCCAAGTACCTGAATATATTTATAAAATTGGGAAGGGTGGTCACATTCTCCTGTGTGAAATAACACATGCCCTATATGGGTGGTTTGTACTCATGTACACTACATTAGTTAATTAGTCATTTGCATCATCATGCTAGAATAATCCAATGGGAGTTTTATGAGATTTACTAACTTTCCAAGTGGGGTCCAAGATCCTAGAATAATTGAAATAAAAGTGCCACAAGAAGGTAATAAAGAGAATGAAGGCTAAGCAATGCCTCATTGGAAAAAGAAGATTGGATATCAAATGCCCTACTGAAGGACACGTGTTCAAACTCATAAATAAATAGGGTTGCACATACATGCCTCACTTGAGATTCCTAGAGAAGACCTTTCATCAATTTAATGTGTGAAATATCACTTTTGTCCTAGATACAAGTTTATATACATGGATTAGGGTTTATAAAGAATATTATGTGAAAAAACCTAGTTTTTGGACCTTCCATGAAAACCATCAATTTATGACTCAAAACTAGGACCGGTCGATTACTTGGATTCTCCTGATTAGGAATCATATTTATTTCTTAGATTTGGAGTTAAAATGAATTAGTTGTATATTTTAAGGCTTTTTATATGATTAAAATGGTTATTATGTCAAATCTCAAAATAGGGATACAAATCAATATTTAAAAACCTTAAATTCAGATTCTACATGAAAAATGCTTTCCAATGACTATTTGTTTGTATTTTTCCAAGCAAGCTACGATTTACTATTTATTTTATAAAATTGACCAATCAGAAAATAGGAAAACTATAGCGTGACAATCATTTAAATCAGATTATAAACTGATGTAAATAACTAGAGAAATGATGAAACTATCTTAGGTGTTGTGACATAATAATCAAACATGTGGGTACATTTTAGTCATTTCACATTAATCATATATCGATGCCAATAAATCAAAATGATCATGTAGATTGATGAAAATACCCATGCCAAGATTATTGACGAATCGAGGCAGCAAGGGCACCAAGGTCAATCATTGACTTGCAATCTTCCACCCTTCTCGGCCATAGCCGTGAGCAGTAGCCTAAAGTTGCAAGGCTTCGATCCAGAGCCTAGGCCAGAGTGTGTCTTGGGGATAACTCGATATGCATGAGGATTCCTAATCATCTCACAGACCTGACGAGCCCAAGATTGGGTCTTATGGTGGTCGAGATCTTGAAGAAGATCTATCGCAAGTAAGAAACAAAGGGGAGGCCAAAACCACATAATACAAGGAGCTAAGCCTCAACTAAGAATTCTAACACACTTGAGGAACCACTGGCGATGCGAAATGACTCATTTCTAAACTATTGGGCTCACTAGAAGTGCATGGTGAGTAGCAGTGGTGGAAGCTCAAAATTGAGCTATAGGTTATGGCGGTTGGGGGCACATCGAGTCAAAATGAAGACAGTAGATTGAAGAACAAGGGTCTAGGATACTTACTAGCTTGTTAATTTGAAGAGAGGTGGTGCACGACATCGGGGCAAGGCCATCGTCACTAGAGACGAGGGGTGAGCAGGTCAGGGATCTTTAGGGTAGATTAGATGAAAACGGAGGAGGAGGAGAATTGTGTGTGGCTTGAGGGTGCTCTACGCAACCTTATATAGGCGGGATGCGAGCCATAAGCTCCTCTGTAACTCCATGGTGGAGAGAAGGAGAAAGTCCTAAATGGTCGTTTCTTCATCTGGTCACCAGAGGAGACGAGTAATGGCTCGTCATGTTCCTGACAATGAGGAGAAATTGATGCTGAAGAGATCTTGCAAAACAACTCATTTAAGAAGGAGGAATGATCTACGGACGAATTTCACTCAGAGCTATGTAACGGTCGGGGGTAGATGACAAATTGAGCATTGTTGGATCAGATCGGATCTCATATGATTGAATTGTGGTTGTTACATGGCAGGGTGATGCGTGAAAGGTGAGAAAATAATAGAACCTTAGGTAAATGTGTCACATTAATGAAATTCAATTGAAAAACATAGTTATACTATATTCGAATCTTATAAAATCGATCTAGAGGGTCAAACATGGGTCAAATGACCTCAAATTTGAACCATATGATAATATTAATGCCTAGATTAATGCCATGCATTTGGATTTTCATTTTGCAAAAACTATGGCCCTTAATCACCATATTGGCCATTAATATATAGGGTGAATTAATCAAAAGACATTTCTTTAGCAATTCCTTAAATTAAATTTGAAATGGATGTTATAAAATCATTCAAGTGTCATATCCCACCTCCTATTCTTCTTTCTAATGCTTTAGTAGCATTTAGGAGGAGAGAGAAGAGAATAGGGTTATTATCTCATTAATTAACTAATTCCATATTATTACTTGTTTTTTGTCCAAAAGCCATAAAAACTCTAAATTAATATAATCTACTAAATATTTCTCATAAATGGTCATTTTGCATTATTAGACTCTACTTACCACACTAGTTGAGATATTTGTGCAAAAACCCATTCATTGAAATGATTGTGGGTAAATATAGTTCAAGCCATCAAGTATAGCTCAATTTCAACATTGAGGCCAAAGAGTATAGAAAAGATAGGAAAATTTAGGAAAGGACAAAAAGGATATGAAGGAAATAAAATTTTGGAAATGGGTTAAATTACAATTGAATCCAAGATTCAATATGTTACAAACTAAGTGAATGTCCCACCTCCCATTAAACTGGAGCACACTACAAAGATTGAATCCTTACGATCAAATTCTTACAAAATTGTATCAGTAAATATAAACAAATATTTTACAATTCATACCTTAAAGAGTCATGAAATCTTATACATATAATTACAATATTTAAGAAAAAAGCATGATTACTATCTAATTTTCAATAGGGGACAACTCTTGTACATTTCTTCTAGGTCTTCTTTGTACCACCTGCCCATGAATTCCCTAAGTGAATGAAACCACACATGGACCCCAAATAGGGAAACATAAGTCAGTAACGCTGGTAATAAATCCAACTATTGATATATTAAAAACTAAGATTTATGCAATCAAATACATATAAGTTTTCTTTGTGGACTATGGTAATAACAAGAAGATGGTATAGTTACCATAATAGTTTCAAAAGGATATAATAATTCAAAGTGGAAACTAGAAATGAGAAAGAGATTCTGAAAATGAATACCAAGATATCATGCTATTTAAAAATGAAATGATTTATCCATTGGCACAAGAAATCTAATATTTTGTCTTCTCTAGGGCTAGGTTTCTGGTGTCTCCCCTCTATTAGAGAATGACACTTTCACTAAAGGGGTGACCAGTATTGGAGACCTCTAATTTTCCATTATCAACTATGTAGGGTTGGAGAGTATAACCTAAAAAATCTAGTGAGCCAAAGCTCTTAGATGATATTTGAATTTTTTGTCAATATCAAAATCAATCAATATTTCAATTATTCAATAATTTTCAAAATTCAATTTAGTTGTGGTGACCTTCAACAAAAGGGAAAGGCTAATAACAATTCAATTCATGACTTTTGCAAAATTATATGAATCAGATCTAAGAGTGAGATAAATTATTCAATAATAGAACTGAGAATGTAGTACTTTTATCCCAAGATAATATTCCAATATCTTTCTCCACTCAATATTTGATAGGACCCTGTACATGGAAGATCTACAAAGGCAAGATATATTGTTACTAAATGATTATTGGATTGGAATCATTCTTTAAACATTCTTGGGTGATGATCCTTATTATTACTCTTAGTTGTAATAAGTATTACCCCTTGGTTGCTATTAGGTTCATTCCCATTTCACAAATTATGATTCAAAGCACATCCATTTCTTTCCCATGCCATGTAATTTTTTTTTGGTCCAATAGGATCGAATATATAAATATTACCATATAGCTATGAAAAAATGCTTATAAGCTTGATTATGCTTTCAATGTCAAACCCAATTCCATAGTATTTATTACATGTGTTATTATATACCAATATACCATTATTGGAGAAATTGAAGGTTTATAACGATTTAATAGGAATAAGATTAATATCCATTATTAATGACTACTGAAAAATAAATAGATCATTATCTTTTCATTTATTATATGTAAATTTTTATATTGATGTGATAAAAATTAATATGAATGGCCAACTAGGCTAAGGTTATCATCATATCCACTTTCATTACTACAATATTTTCTTTTTCTCTTAAAAATATACATGTTGTCTAGTTTTCCTAACATTAGATTCTACATACCTATTCCCTTACAATATTAGCACCCTATGTGTTATATTTATCCATTCTTAGATATATATCGATAACATGAATTCAATGATGTAACTCTATGCACCAACATGTATGTGATACCTATATACCAAATTTTAATCATTAAGTAGTATAAATGGATGATCAATTTCATCTTTAGTTCATGTAACTAATTCATGTGGTTAATATCTCACTATCATTATACCCATTATGTTACTAACTATATCAAATTTCATAATTGCAAAAGGATCAACTATCCTTTATACTGTGATATAATCTTTACTTCTTCATTGTATTAGGATATAAAGGTTTGTTGCCTTTGGCCTAGCCCATGATGTCCCAGCAGGTGGTGATTCTTATCACTTGAATTGTCCTTGTACTAGGGTTGTTTTACCACTTTCCAACACCATGAATTGTTTTAGGCGGGGAGGAAGTTATTTTTAGTAGTTTGTAGATCATCCCATAGGCCATGATGGAGTTGATGTTAGGGTTTGAAAGTTCCAACAAGTTTGTTGTATTATGGAGGAATGGAGCAAGTGAGGATGACAAGATTTCTATCTACAATCAGCACAACCTAGGTGATGGCGATTTTTTTGGATTGCATTCCATTGTGGTGAAGGAGAGTTTGCATCTTATCTAGTAGGTAGCACAATGGTTATGTTGAGGAGGGGTGGTTATCAATGAGGGTATGGCGCATCACAACAACTATAGATTGTATTCCCTCTTGTATAAGTTGGCAGGGTTCACAATTAGTGGTGAAGGTTGTGTGGCTTAGGGTAGGCGTGCTTCCGATCCATGGGTCCAGGTGTGTATCGGGTTGTAAGTATATTCGTCGAAGGACTTGTAGGATCCATGGCGAGGGGATCTGGAATTTAGGAAGTTGGAGGAATTATTTTTGCTACTACTAGGTTTTAGGTTTGGTAGTGGTAAAGTTTAGTAACGTACCATGGTGTTTGTAGGTTTCCAATGGTCAAGACAAATTGTGACTAGGTAGAGTTGAAGAGGAAGGCACCTTAGTGAGGTTTTGTAGGTCAGAAACATCCAGTCCTTGGTGATGATGATGATGATGGAAACAAAGAAGATGATCTATAGTGGTGGTAGAATTTTATGTAGGTTTTCATCATCGGTGATGGATGCTTCTAGTCAGAGGAGGAGATGAGGCAATGCTGGAGGAAGTATTGGTGTGTAGGTCTTGACGTATCGAGGTGCTTGGGGTTCCACTAAGGTTTTGGATGGACAAGGAAGGTGATTATATGTCTCCATTAATACCATGAGCAATGAAGAGGTTAAGGTAATTATGGGCATCAAGGTTCCCAAAAAGGTGTGGACTTGACCACTACAGAGTTGTCGTTCCCTGATGAGGAGAGCAGCTATTTTGCAGATTTAGTGTTGATGGTGGTGTACGACTAAGGTTTATGTAGGGTTCTAATGATGAGTTAAGAGTAATTTGATTCATAGGAAATGGTAGAGAAGAAGGAAGGAGATGGATCACCATCTCCACCTAAAAACTCTTATGTGGAGTTGGGATTTTATATGTTTTTATGGTTATGAATGGACAACTCCCCATTTGACCGGGTGACTAGAGGGTATATCCTCATTTAACACCTCAATTAAAAAAAAATGGGAATTCATATATCTTAAGTTAAACATACAATTACTCTCAAAATTTAATCATGTGTTTAGTTAAATTTTGATACTAACCCATAAATTCATGATTATAAGGTGGCTAACAAATTCACTCTCCTAATTACTACAAATATAATTACTTGATAATCATTAATGCATTTTTGTTTAATTCCCATGCCAATAGGCCATAATTGGATCAACCATTCAATTGTGGGTTCCATATGGTATGAATATATCAAATGAGGAATACTATATTTTGATTCTTTAATATTCAAGATAATTTGATGAAATGTTAATGTGAATTGCAATTTTGAAAAATAGATTTTCAGTTTGAGATGATTATGTATAATAGATCAAAATTTAACTTAGCACCAAATTTTGATGTCTTACAACTCTCCACCCCTTAAAGTAGATTTAGTCCTCGAAATTAGAATATCCATGATGTATTTTGTCATTCTCCAATCCTTAAAAGGATTCAACTAGAAATCTAAAAAGACATATCAATTGCATTGTAGTATCCTTCCTTCCTCTTAATCATTGTAATACACCAAACTTTTATTTTGAGGGTTTTATGTGAATATCTCTAGGGTTTTCTGATACCTCCTTGATTGTGACTTAGCTCAAGAAATCATCAGTAAAATTCCATAAAATCATATTTTATACATATATATTATAAGTAAAATAATTTATTAATGGGTAAACTTTTCAATGCAAAACTAAAAAGTAGCCAAAATCAATGTGAGAACTAAGTTACAATAACTTCTTATCAATATCCACCATACTAACTACTTGAGTTAGTTATTCACTTATGGTATCAGGAGAAGGATATTGTTATCTATCAAACTGGGGTTCATAAATTTGAAATTGGGGCTTCTAGTTTCAGTGTTCACCTTCAACTATGAGGTTGTTCACAGTTTCTAACACCTCAACTCGTCTCTACTAATATGGTGATGTTTCATCTTCACTAATTGGTGAGTAAGACAATTTTGTGAAATTAATTCCACCTAAGTTTCTATTTCTATTTAGCTAGATAAGGATATCAAGACTAATGGTTGGTCATAAACTATTTTCCTAAGTTCTAGGTATTATAGTTATTTAACCCTAACTTCTAAGAGACATTCATGACATCGACTATTCATAGCTCTAATGCCATGTTGTAAAGATATGATCCTTATGATCAAATTCTTACAAAATTGTATCATAAAATATAAAAAAATCTTTTATAATTCATGCCTTACAGAGTCATGGAAGATTATACATATAATTGAAATATTGAATAAAAAGGCATGATTGGGCACAACTTTTACACGTATCTTCTAGGTCTTATTTGTACCACATGTCCATTAATTACCAGAGGGAATGAAGCCACAGATGGACCCCAAAAGGGAAACATAAGTAGCTAGGATAGTACTAAATCTAATTATTAAGGTATATAAAAATAGAGATTTATGTAATTTAATATAGGTAAGTTTTCTTGGTGGACTATGGAAATAACAAGAAGATGGTCTAGTTACCATGCTAGTTTCAAAAGGATAATTTTTTAAAAGTGGTAACTAGAAATAAAAAAAGAGATTCTCAATAGGATTTTTTTAAGTGGTAACTATAAATAATAAAGAGATTCTCAAAAAATAATATCAAATCATCATCATAATCATCTAACACTCAGTCCCAACTATGTTGGTGTTGGCTACATGGATCCTTCCTTTCCATTCAGCTCTATCATGGGTCATATTTTGGTTGACAAGTAGAGATTCAAAGTCTCTCTTTATAAGCTTTTCCCATGTTAATTTAGGCCTTCCTCTTCTTTTATTAAATGTTCTTGACTCAATAGCATTTCTTCATATAGGCACATTAGTCAGTTTGCACTACACATGTCTGTACCATCTGAGTCGACCTTCGTGCAACTTGTCCTCAATGCTCACCACCCCTACTTTATTCCTGATATAGTCAGTTATCAAGTTATATTTTCTTGTCTTCCCACACATCAATCTCATCAAACGCATTTCAGTTACATTCATCTTGTTGAGACCTTGTTTCTTCACTACCCAACATTCACTCAGATAGAGCATGGTTGGTCGTATATCTGTTCTATAAAACTTGTTTTTTAATCTGAGAGGAATCTTCTGATCACATAATACTTTAGTTTCATTCCTCCATTTTAACCATCATGTAGTGATCATGTGACAAACATCAATTTTGACATACCCATATATTTGAATAATAGAACTCAAGTAAAGAAATTTATCACTTTTTGTATATCCACTCTGTCCAACTTGGCTCCACCATTCACACAGTGAGATTGGCTAAAATTGCAATGCACATACTTAGTTTTTCTCCTACTTATCATCAATCCATTTAGTTTCAATGCCTTTATCCAAATTTCAACTTTATCACTCAATCCATCTTTAGTTTCATCAATCAATACAATATCATCAACGAATGACATACACCAAGGAAAATCATCCTGAACATTCTTTATCAACTCGTCCACAACTAGAACGAACATATATGGGATGAGTGTGGATTTTTGGTGTACGCCAACTGTGATAGGAAAATTTGGTGTCTCTCCTCCATGAGTCTTCACACTAGCAGTAGAACTATCATACATGTCTTTAATCATGTCAATGTATTGGATTGACACACCCCTTTTCTTAAAAATCATCCGCAACACTTCTATGGGTAATCTATCATAAGCCTTTTCCAAATCAATTAAAACCATATGAAGATCTTTTTTGCTTTCTCTATACTTCTCCATAAGCCTCCTTGTTAGAAACATAGCATATGTTGTTGATCTTCCAAGCATGAAACCAAATTAATTGCTTAATATATGTGTTATGGATCTTAACCTCTACTCAATAATCCTCTCCTAAAGCTTCATTTTGTGACTCATCAACTTGATACATTTGTAGTTTGTGCAGACATTACCTTTGCTCTTGTATATGCAGACTATAGTATTGTTCTCCACTCATCCGACATCCTCTTGGTCTTCGTGATCTTGTTAAACAAGATTGTTAACCACATAGCTCCTTCATCCGCCATACTCTTCCATAATACCATCTGGTATGCATGCCTTTCTCATTTTCATCTTTTTCAAATCATTCTTGACCTCAAATAGTGAAACTTGTCATGTGCATATGATATCACTTGTATTCATGTCATGCGAGTTTCTAACATTATTTATAATATATCCATTGAAAAGCTTATGGAAGTAATTTCTCCATTAGTTCTTGATACCATCATCCTTCACAAACACTCTACCATCTTCATTCTTGATGCATTTTACTTGACTCAAATATATTCACTTCCTTTCACTTATATAGGAAATTATATTTATATATATATATATATATTCCCTTCTCTTGTGTCTAGCTTCTTATAAATATCATCAAAGTATCTAGAACTTGTCTCCTGAATAACCTTTTTTCTTATTTCTTTGCTTGCATGTATCTCTAGAATGTTGCATCATCTCGATATTTGGGCAAGATCCTATAGAATTGTTGGGTTTTTAGGGGAGATAGAGAAGGCAGCGGAAACAAAAATTTTCATCTCCCCGAACCCAGTATAAAGGAATCGCGTCAACATCTATACAATATGAAGTATGGTTTGTAGAGACATACCTTGTCCCGAGGCTTGCTCGATGACGTTACCTCACGGCTTGCGTGGTCTTCACCTCTGGTCTTGGATGGTGTCTGTGCAGCTCCTGGTCTAACCAGGACTGTCAGGATTGACCGCTGTCCTCTGAGCAGCAGAAGTCTCCCTCCTCTATAGTAGTCCACACATACCACCTAGAACTCCGATCGCCTTGTCGCACAAGGCACCAGATGATTCATACCCTCCTGTCGGCATACTAATCACCGACACACTCTCCTACAACCAGTTTCCTTTCTACAGTTGTCTTTCCCTTGATGTGCCTCCCTTATTGGGTAGCACTTGCTCGGGCTCTCGTGGTTACCACAACCAGAGAGAACGACAACTTTGCAGAGCAACTGGTGTTCTGAGTTGTACTTGAGAATCCCCCAATACCCCTATATATAGGAGGGTCATGGGATAGGGTTCTCTACCCCGGGCAATGCGAGACTAAACCAGGAGTAGAAGGGTTTGAGATTTTCCACAAAACAACCAACTGCGCCAACTGAACCGATCGTTTCAAGCATGAACCAATCAGTTGGGGACCTAAGTCGATCAGTTCACACCTAAACTGATCGGTTGGGACACCTGAGCTGATCGGTTCACTTCTGAACTAGTCGGTTCACTACCCTGGTCAGTTCCTGGTTGACTATTCCTCTTTTGTTTCGAATTGATCCAAATACCAATCCTAGTTCCAATCAAATTGGACAAGTGAAACGAAAAGAAATTTCTCACCAACCTGACTTTCCCAACTCGCTCATTTAGACAAGTTGAGATGATCGGTTCAACCCTTGAATCGATTAGTTCATCCTGTCATGAGCCCATCGACTCACCAACTGAGCTGATCGGTTCACCAAGTTGAGCCAATCGGTTCATCATATGAGTCGATTGGTTGGGAGTGCAGACTATGCAAAATCAGCCAATTGTAGTTTCAATCAATCTGATACTCTATTCTATCGGTCCAACTTCTTGAACACTATGATATTGAGCTATCAATTGATTGAGTGTTTAATTGAACTACTAAACTCCTTTAGTAATCAATCTAAACATCATTTGTGGATAAATTCCTCTTCCAGGTTATATCCTATGTGTGTGGCCCTACAGGTCCATTTCATGTTGGCAGCAAAAGTCCATAACACTTATGACTTCACAAGCAAAGAGCGGTGCCTAGTCACACATCAGTGCTACCCAAGTATAAAGGAAAGTTGGAGAACAACTTTCAATCCTACAATCCATGAATGGTGTTATAGTGAATGTATAATTCCTTTGTCTCTGATATCCCGAATGAACTCAAGGCATGGAACAATCATCCTTTCAATGTTCATTCACTTTCTTGATCTCAGAGTAGATTGGAGGAGATATGTATGACATCAATATCGCATACTAATTCACACATGCATGTGCACACCTATCTCAATCCTACTCATCAAGTGGCCATGGATATCAAACTCCCTCAGGAGGGACAAATCCCATATCTATCACTCACTCCTCAAAATCCCCATTTGTCAAAGCCACCCAAACATCACCTTTATAACAACCCATGTTTCAGGACTGCGTTTGATGATGTCAAAGTGTACCCAACGACATGTGTTGAGTGTAGTGATTTTAGGTCAAAGAATCACACTCACCACCATTACTGTGAGAACTGACTGAGACTACCATGTCATGGTTCCATGTGTCAAACTCACAGTGGGTCTGTCTGGTACACTTGTTCTCTAACAAGTACCTACATGTTTGGTTTGATATCTCCATATCATGACTAATGAGATTCTATCATCAACCAACACCACAATCTAGTATTGTGTGTCATTGTTGTCTATCTACCTTCCACAATGACATCTGAATAGGGACATAATAAGAATGCACAAACTCTTAGCATATGTATGATCTCATCGTTCAAGTCCTCAACCTGAAAGCAACGTCATTGAGTACTATCATTCTCTAGACATTCAATCTCTTCTATCGTTATCTCATATGACTGAACCAGAAAGAATTGGAAGCTTGCCTTTGATGTTTATCAAATCAATCTTAATGCATCCCACCAATCATCCCATGATTGGCTCTCAGGGCATACATACCAACAGACTCCCACTTACACTGTGAGCCAATCACCCTTGAATCATATTCATAGTGATCTTCAAACATGTCTCACATGTTACTATGCTCTAGTGTTGACATAGAGAGTTATGGTAACACCTTGCCAGAGTCGGTATTAACTGCATGTCTCTCATCTCTTCATTGTACGTCATACGTATGAGATGGAGTTGCCATAATATGTGATCTAGTATTCCTTTGCTAACCTTTAGCGACATTGCATGACCAAGCACTCCTAACTTGTCATCAATGATCGGAATAATTATAAGTTCATTTCTATGAACTCCTATATCCATATAGTATCCACTAATGTTCTCTAACACATGAATACTCATTATTTCCTTTTAAAACGACTTTATTGGAACGTTTACATTCATCAACAATCATTCACTTTATATATCACGATTAATTTTCTGTCCCTTATGGAAGTTCGCATCAGTGTAACTCCTTACAGTGAACCCTTCCTTATTTCCATAGAACTAGTACTTCTCAAGTACTTATCAAGTTCTTATGGTATTCCAGTAACCCTTACTGGAATTAGACGAACATCCACTCATCATGTTCTTCATATGAGTTATCAGGATGAGCATATCATATTTTCATGTCCTACATACAAGATGGTAAATGCATTTTGTTCTTGCCATATCCATACATGCAAGATGATGGGATGATTACATACATGATAGATCCTTATCTATTCTTAGTGTTTCCATTCTTCATAAGAATTGGACACTTGGCCTTGGGATACTAACTCCATGTAACATGGACAAGTTTTCTCCCACTGAATTTGTGCACACTGAACCCTTCAGTATAGATTGCCAATTTATGCTCTCTCTTTTCAGGTCAAGAGGTTTTCGAGAACTATCTCTATAGATCTCTATTCCTATCACATAGGAAACGTCTATATCTTCCCTAAAGATAATTTCCACAAAGGATTCCATTACAGAACATCTCATTCCTCATCGACATGTGGAATACAAATACACTCCCACTAAATCATAGATTCCTTCTTTATCTTTGTCATATCAGTCAAACCCTTTGACTATATTATCAAAGTAAAGATCCAGCTCTGAGTTGCTTGTACTCAATCAATCACATTGATTAGTCCATTATAACTTATAGACTTTATTTTCATTAATGGATTCATAAACCTTATAGGTTGTGTCACATACACATCCTTGTTTTATTCCTCATAGGAATGTGGTTTTAGTATCCATATGCCAAATCTCTTGGTCATTAAGTTTGCAATCAACAAGCATCATCTTTCTCAAAATGTTATCCATGTGTCTTAACACTTAAGACTCATTCACACTTATGGATTTCAACCCAATGGGTGCTACCATCAAGATCATACCTTATGGTTCACATGGAAGTCATTTAGGATGTAATGGTCATAAACCATAACTCAAAATTTGGTTCCTCGTATTCATCTAGTAAGTTGATTCATCACATGACCAATTCAACACCTAGATAATTGAGGTGTATCTGTCAAGGATATAAGAACTCACAACTCCTTGTGATTCTTAATGTCCTTTATTAGTGTGGGGTATTCTTTATTTAAGAAGAACTTAGTTATTTGATAATCATCCTCTAACTCCTTGGAGTATGACTCCTTTTGATCACCATTCCTTAATCATGAGTTTACTATGATACACTATCATAATCACTCACAAGGTTCTCAAACATTTCGTCCAAGTATTTCATTCATTGATCTCATCAAGAATTTACACTTTACCAAATTCGTACTCATCTATGATATTCTTGAACACTTCAAGATATTCATATTGATATTTCTCTAAACACCGTTGAAGTATTAGCATTTGCTCCAATATGTGTGTAAATACATCACATGTATTATACCTAATAGGATAATCATTCTCCTACTACCATTAGTGAAGATTGATGTCTAAGAGGTTCATGTCTCTTACTGGTTCTCTAACCAAAAGAGTCTAGATTTATCCATCATATGGAAACTAGAAATGGATTTCTCATGATTTATGCTAATTTGATTATTTGAGTTATCAATAACTTTTAGGTATCATTTTATTTTATGCATACCAAGTAACACAAGATAAACAAGGCATTTCCACAAAGATCATATCTTTGAATTTGAAATATCAACTATATTGATAGTCATCCTTGTCTCAACAAGATGCAACAATAAAGTGTTTCTATTGGCAAATTGAAATAGCAGTTCTCAACTCTATTTCATGCCCTTTAGGCTGAAATAAATTGAAAGGTACTCCTATCTATGGAAGCAACACTTGCTCCAATGATGGGTACTCCTTTCTTGGTCCTTTCATAAAGGCCATCACTTCTTTGTCGATCTTACATATCATATATGTCAGATCTTCATCTTGGTATCATATACCTCAGAAGTAGTTCATTTCATGATACCTTAAGTAGAGATCTCCATCCCTCCTTCTTCTTCTTTTGTTCTTCTAGATATAGAGGGAAATTCCCTCATTCACCATCCCATGTGCCTTGAGGCTGAAGACGACTTGGGCTATTGGCTAGCATCAGAACCCTTCTTAGCTTTGCCCTTGCCCTTGCCCTTGCTCTTGGACTTGCCTTTCCTTCTGTTGATCAACATCACAGACTTAGGCTTGTCCTTCTTCATTTGTGCCTTGAGGATGAAGATGTCTTAGATTGCTGGCTAGAATCAGAACACTTGTTTGCTTTGCCCTTTTCCTTGCCTTTAAGACTTACCCCTCATCGATAAAAAATTAGGGTTTTGTCTTTATTCATCTTTTCCTCTACTGTCCTCAACATGTCCAACAACTTTGTCAACGCTTGTCAAAGTTTTTCATGTCATAGTTCATCATGAACTGTATGATTCTTGCAACATTTGCAGTATCATACCAATAGACAACTCTTGGCTCAGAGGGAATCCTTCTCAGTCAGGTTTTTCCACATATCCAATCACATTGAGTGTGTGAATACCTTACTGGATCTCCTTCTGTCATGACATACTAGGACAGTTTCTTGGAGACATCATATGTCTCATGTTGTCTCTGCAACTCATAGTTCCGAGAGCACAACATTAAGCACTCCACATCAATGGCATCCTCGATACGCTTCCATAAGCATACTTTTAGCCATTGGTGTGGTGGGATTGAGTTCATCTGGTTCTGGTATAACTAGGACTTAGAGCTTTCGCTCCTTGATTGAGAACAATTCTCAATGTCCTAACCAGTCATGGAATTATTCCCATTTAATTTTTTGGTATCAAAGACCGATCACAAATAAAGTGATTATTGTTGATTAGCCATTTATTGTACAAAAAGGAAATATATGCAATTTAGTCCAAAAACTCATTTTTGACTTATTTGATTGATTTTAAAAAAAAATTTGATATAATTAGGACTTTAATTAATTATCGCTCCCACTATTTTTGTTCAAATTTATAGCCCTCACCATCAATTTGGAAGATTGCAGCGTACAATCTTCTAGTGGGTCAAGATCTGTATTTCATCAAGTCATGAGTCATCTTTGTCTGATCGCCCACAAATTGACTATATAGGTAGGCCATCATGCCAATTGCATCATATGCAACCTTAGATAGATGAGATGCACAACTCCTTGCCATTCATATTGTGCCTCTGGGCTTAGATGCTCTACGAATCACCAGTTAAGTCTAACCCAAAAGCCAACATGGTAAACATGCATCCTGCTTTGGCAGATCCTACATGTCTAGATACCCTTCACACTTCCACAAGATGGATGGCGCACCACACTTTGGCGTAACCTACGCTTGGTCGATCGAGTTTTTCATGTGTTCCACTAATCGAAGGCATACAAGGCTTAATATTTAGATGAGGGATTTGGTTTTATAGGTACATATACATATCCAATCACCACAATACATAGTATGTATCATATACATGCTATATCCCATAGAAAACATGTGAAACGATAAAAGCGATGATTATGGCCATCCTAATGTGATTCTTTGAGCCAAGAGGAATCACGGTCATCTAGGTCCACATCACATGCAACCTGTACAAGATGAACTATGTGCTTTGCCTTTCTGGGTTTGATCAACTCATCTCCATGATTGATCGGCTCACCATTAGGCCGGTCGGTTGGGTTCCACCAGCCGATCGCATGGCACCTCCAGCCAATCGGTTTACTGGTTATTGTGCATTTCCTCAGGTCGCCACCCGCTCATCTTTCTCCAAGAATCGGTCGTCTAGAACACCAACCGATCGGTTCATGCCTTGAACTGATCGTCTTAGTTATCATTAGGTTGTCCGCCGTTCTTTGATGTATAGGAAATAAAAGTTCTATCCTATTTACATTTGAATAGGGAAACCCTGAGTTACATTCGGGGGGAGCAAAGGTAGGAAAGAAATCTCGAGTTATCTTGAGTTACATCAGGAATAAGAGATAGAGAATCAGTGCACAGACTAAGATGCAAGCAACCACATTCAACCAAGCACACATACATAGGGTTTATTGGCCATAACCACGCTATACATCCACCACAAAACTCATTTAAGAGTGATGTGTATTGAGAGAATTCATATTACATATCATATATGTATATTGGGATTTGTGGATTTAGGATTGGACATGCATAAAGTCAATTTTATCCGCATCGTATGCAATAAATAAAGGCAACAAACCAAAAATCGATCATATCGATAATCCTAAAGTATAGAGAAGTTGACGTGGCTCTGACACCACTGTTGGGTTTTTAGGGGAGATAGAGAAGGTAGCAAAAATAAAAATTTTCTTCTCCCCGAACCCAGTATAAAGGAATCACGTCAACGTCTATACAATAGGAAGGATGGTTTGTAGAGTCATACCTTGTCCCGAGGCTTGCTCGGCGACATTACCTCACGGCTTGCACGGTCTTCACATCTTGTCTTGGACGGTGTCTGTGTAGCTCCTGGTCTCACCGGGACTATCGAGATTGATAGTTGTCCTCCGAGCGGAAGAAGTCTCCCGCCTCTGTAGTAGTCCACACGGACTACCTGGAACTCCGATCACCTTGTCGCATAAGGCACCGGAATGAGTCATACTCTCCTATCAACGTACTAGTCACTGACACACTCTCCTACAACTAGTTGCCTTTCTGCAGTTGTCTTTCCCTCGATGTGCCTCCCTTATCAGGTAGCACTTGCTCGGGCTCTCCTGGTTACCACAACCAGAGAGAACAACAACTTTGCAGAGCAACTAGTGTTTCGAGTTGTACTTGAGAAGCCCCCAATACCCCTATATATATAGGAGGGTCAAGGGACATGGTTCTCTACCCCGGGTAATGCGGGACTAAAGCAGGAGTAGAAGGGTTTGAGATTTTCCACAAAACAACCAACTGCGCCAGCTAAACCGATCGTTTCAAGCATGAACTGATTGGTTGGGGACCTGAGCCGATCGGTTCACACCTGAACCGATCGGCTCACACCTAAACCGATCGGTTGGGACACCTGAGCCAATTAGTTCACTTCTGAACTGGTCAGTTCACTGCCCTGGTCAGTTCCTGATTGACTTTTCCTCTTTTGTTTCGAATTGATCCAAATACCAATCCTTGTTCCAATCAAATTGGGCAAGTGAAACAAAAAGAAATTTCTCACCAATCTAACTTTCCCAACTCGCTCGTTTGGACAAGTTGAGTCGATCCGTTGAACCCTTGAATCGGTCAGTTCATCCTATCCTGAGTCGATCGACTCACCAACTGAGCCGATCAGTTCACCAAGCTGAGCTGATCGGTTCATCATATGAGCTGATTGGTTGGGAGTGCAGACTATGCAAAATCAATCAATTGCAGTTTCAGTCAATCTGATACTCTATTCAATCGGTCTAACACCTTGAACACTATGATATTGAGATATCAATTGATTGACTATTTAATTGAACACTAAAATCCTTTAGTAATCAATCTAAACATCATTTGTGGATAAACTCCTCTTCTAGGTTAAATCCTATGTGTGTGACCCTACAGGTCCATTTCACGTTGGCAGTGAAAGTCCATAATACTTATGACTTCACAAGCAAAGAGCGGTGCCTAGTCGCACACCAATGCTACCCAAGTGAAAAGGAAAGTTGGAGAACAACTTTCAATCCTACAATTCGTGAATGATGTTACAGTGAATGTATAATTCCTTTATCTCTAAAATCCCGAATGAACTCAAGGCATGGAACAGTCATCCTTTCAATGTTCATTCAATTTCTTGATCTCATAGTAGATTGGAGGAGATATGTATGACATCAATATCGCATACTGATTCACACATGTGTGTGCACGCCTATCTCAATCCTACTCATCAATTGGCCATGTATATCAAACTCCCTCAGACGGGACAAATCCCATATCTATCACTCACCCCTCAAAAGCCCCATGTGTCAAATCCACCCAATCATCACCTTTATAACAATCCATGTGTCAGGACTGCGTTTGATGATGTCAAAGTGTACCCAATGACATGTGTTGAGTGTAGTGATTTCAGGTCAAAGAATCACACTCACCACCATTACTATGAGAACTGACTGTGACTACCATGTCATGGTTCCATGTGTCAAACTCACGGTGGGTCTGTTCGGTACACTTGTTCTCTAACAAGTACCTATGTGTTTGGTTTGATATCTCCATATCATGACTAATGAGATTCTATCATCAACCAACGCCACAATCTAGTCTTATGTGTCATTGTTGTCTATCTACCTTCCACAATGACATCCGAATAGGGACATAATAAGAATGCACAAACTCTTAGCATCCGCATGATCTCATTGTTCAGGTCCTCAACCTGAAAGCATACGTCATTGAGTATTGTCATTCTCTAGACATTCAATATGTTCTATCATTATCTCATATGACTGAACCAAAAAGAATTGGAAGCTTGCCTTTGATGCTTATCAAATCAATCTTAATGTATCCCACCAATCATCCCATGATTGTCTCTCATGGCATACATACCAACAAGAACTCCCTTTTCAATTTAATATCCTTTTGTACTTCATCATTCCACTACCAAATCTCCTTCTATGGACACCCACAGCCTTTGGACTCCCCCAAAACTTCTCTGGTAATTTTTCATTATGTAGGAGATCATGTTATGCTACATAGTATTAAGATCAAACTCCCAAGTTCCAAGTTCCCTCCTTGATGATTTTATCATAAAAATCAATTTCTTTTCTCCTTTAAGATTCCACCACTTGAACCTGCTATCTTGGATTATCTTATGCTTGCCTTTATTGATCTTCATGCCAATATCTAAAACCACCAACCTATGTTGGGTCATGAGTTCTTTGCTAGGAATCACTTTATTATCCTTGCATAGTTTACGATCCACCTACCTCATAAGGAGGTAATTTGTTTACAATTGTGCCCACTCTTGAAAATAATCTTATGAGACTCTCTTTTCTTGAAATGGGTGTTTTCCAAAATCAAATCCTATGCAACTACAAAGTCTAATACCCTCTCTCCTTCTATGTTTCTACTGCCATATCTAAAACCACCATGAACTCTTGCATTTCTTGCATTACTACTCCCCACATCGCCATTTAAATCACTCCCAATAATGATCTTCTCATCTTTTGGTGTTCCCTACATCAATTCATCCATGTCATCCCAAAAATACTTCTTAGCCTCCTTAGTAAGGCATTGGGGGGAATAGGTGCTAACAATTTTAAAAATCTTTCCCTTAAGAATAACCTTGATAACTATGATTCTATCACCCATCCTTTTGATCTTGACAAATATCAAGATATCAAGTTTAGGAAAAATGAAATGACTTATCCATTGGCACAAGCAACCTAATATTTTGTTTTTACTAGGGCTAGATGCCTCTTGTTCTCCCGTTATGAGAGAACAACACTTTTTTGTGTGGAGATAACTGGTATTGGGGACCTATAATTGTCTGTTATCCACTGCATAGGGTTGGGGGTTATGACTTGTTGTATCTAGAGAACGAAATCTCTTAGCAAATATTCAAATTTTGTTGCCAATATTAAAGTCTATCAAATATTTTAATAATTCAATATTTTTCAACATTTAATTTGGTTGTGGTGACCTTCAATAGGAGGGAAAGGATAATAACAATCGGATCACCATAGGTTCACAATTATATGAATGAAATTCAAGAGTGAGATAAATAGTTCAATCATAGAATTGAGAATTCAGTACCTTTATCCCAAGGTAAGGTTTCAATATATTTCTCCACCCAATATTTGATTGGACCCCGAACATGCAAGATCTAGAAAGACAAGGTATTTTGTTACTACTAGCTAAAAGCACGTGCTAAGCACGTGAATAGCAGTTGAATTAGCACAATAAAATGTATAATGTATATTGTTACATATGATAAAATGATTGATGATTAAATTGATATTTTTTTGTATTCATCTTAGTAGTAAAAATAAGCATACATAAATTTCTAAAAAGAACAATTCAGTAATTATCCAAGTTTGACTCCCTCTAGTATGTAGAACACAAATTAAAAATTAAAATGAAAAAAAATGTGAATTATGAAAAAAAATTGTCGACCCATTAAGAGATAGTAGCTCGATTAACATTCAGTTGACTGATTCTAGTATATAAGAACACAAACATAAGGAATTGGTTAGCATATAGACATGATGGATTGATTAACACACACACATGTTGCTAGAACACATGTAATGAATAGACCATTGAGCACATAGCCAAGCTACTGGAACACAAACAATCATTTTGTTAGTTGACCAGTTGACTCCCTCTGACTTGTAGTGCGTCATTACTAAAATTTAAAACAAAATTATTTTTTTCTATTGGACTCATGATGGTCGTTGCATTAACATGTGGCAATCTATATAAAACATACGAAGAGAAATAAAACCCAACTGACTCGCTCCAACCTATAAAAATGTTGATAGATTGAACTAATTAATAATACTCAGATAGAATGTTTGAACATTAGTAATGGGAAAATTACAACCAGCCCCATGTACGTGCTTTCTTATATAATATTGATGAGTCTCCTCACATATAATATATCATTCAAAAATAAAAGATAAAAGTGCAGTGTGCATTCACAGGGACCAATTTGTAATTATAAAAAGTGATGGATAAAATTACAACCAGCCCCCTCTATGGATTTTCTTATACATTATGGATGACTCCTCACATAATATATCTTTAAAAAAAATAAAAGACAAAAGTGTAGTGTGCACTAACAAGGACTACAAAAAGTAATGGAGAAAATTGCAACCAACCTCCTCTACGGGCTTTCTTATATAATATCTATGAGTCTTCTCACATAATATATCATTTAAAAATAAAAGACAAAAGTGTTGTGTCCACTCACGAGGATCAATTGGTAATTAAAAAAGTAATGGGGAAAATTGCAACCACCCCCTCTTTGGGCTTTCTTATACATTATGGATGAGTCTCCTCACATAATATATCATTTAAACAATCAAAGACAAAAGTGCAGTGTGCACTCACAAGGACCAATTTGTAATTACAAAAAGTAATGGAAAAATTGCAACTAGCCTCCTCTATGGACATTCTTATACAGTATTGATGAGTCTCCTCACATATTATATTATTTAAAAAATAGAAGATAGAAATGGTGTGCACTCACAGGGACCTATTCGTAATTACAATATAATAATGGAGAAAATTGCAACAAACACCCTCTATGGGATTTCTTATATAATATGGATGAGTCTTCTCACATAATATATAATTTAAAAATAAAATATAAAAGTGGAGTGTGCGCTCATGAGGATAAATTTGTAATTACAAAAAGTAATGAAGAAACTTGCAACCAGCCCCCTCTATGGGCTTTCTTATACATTACGGATGAGTCTCCTGACATAATACATCATTTAAAAAATCAAAGACAAAAGTGCAGTTTGCACTCACGGGGACCAATTCATAATTTAAAAAAGTAATAGAGAAAATTGTAACCAGCCCCCTCTACGGACATTCTTAGTATTGATGAGTCTCCTCACATATTATATCATTTAAAAAATAAAAGATAGAAATGCAGTGTGCACTCACAGGGACTAATTCATAATTACAAAAAATAATACAAAAAATTGTTGCCAGCCCCCTCTATGGGCATTGTTATATAATACTGATGAGTCTCCTCACATAATATATCATTTAAAAAAAAGACAAAAGTGCAGTGTGCACTCACGAGGACCAATTTGTAATTACAAAAAGTAATGGAGAAAACTGCAACCAATGCCCTCAATGGGCATTCTTATACATTATGGATGAGTCTCCTCACATAATATATCATTTAAAAAAGCATAGACAAAAGTGCAATGTGCACTCACGGGGACTAATTCATAATTATAAAAAGTAATGGAAAAAATAACAACCAGCCCCCTCTGCGGACATACTTGTACACTATTGATGAGTCTCCTCACATATTATATCATTTAAAAAATAAAACACAGAAATGTAGTGTGCACTCACATGGACCAATTTGTAATTACAAAAAATAATGTAAAAAATTGTAGCTAACCCCCTTTACGGGCGTTCTTATATAATATTGATGAGTCTCCTCACATAATATATCATTTAAAAATAAAAGACAAAAGTACAGTGTGCACTCACAAGGACCAATTTGTAATTACAAAAAGTAATGGAGAAAATTGCAATCGGCCCCTTCTATGGGCTTTCTTATACATTATTGATGAGTCTCATCACATAATATATCATTTAAAATATCAAAGACAAAAGTGCAATGTGCACTCACGGGGAGCAATTTGTAATTACAAAAAGTAATGGAGAAAATTGCGACCAACCCCCTCTATAAACATTCTTATACAATATTGATGAGTCTCCTCACATATTATAAAATTTAAAAAATAAAAGATAGAAATGCAGTGTGCACTCATAGGGACCAATTTGTAATTACAAAAAATAATGTAGAAAATTGCAGCCCAACCCCTCTACGGGCTTTCTTATATACTAGGCATAAACTCGTGTTTTGCACGGGCTTAGGAGTATACTAAAATATTAATTTATTTTCACACTAATAAGATGAGATCCATCCAATTAGCATTCAACCTCAATCGTTTTATGTATACTAATAAAAAGCTCCAGAATTTTAGCAATCCAAAATGTCCCAACGCACATCATTCTTTGATTGCCAATTGTCGCAATTTCCTACATTTGAGTGAGCCAATCAGAAGTCTCGAGTACCAAGTGACATTTTTCTTCATATGTATTCAACTGTGAATTCTAGTAATGGTCTGCTTGGCAGCAACACAACCACATGCTCAGTGAATAAAATGAATTGATAGCTACATCCCCAACTTTGAGATGGAGTAATAGGTGAACTCTTAGAACATTAAATGTCTAAGACAAATATATACAATATATATATATATATATATATATATATATTAATACATTACTTAACATTCTCATGCAAGAAGGTTTCATGTGTTTTCTTACATCCAATAACGATAAAAAGTGACTATGTAGATTATTATCCTTGCAACATAACGATAACGATACAATGGTGGTTGGGTGTAGCTGGTTTGTTGCATAGTCTATAATATGAGAAGTACACAACACTTTTCTATTCCAGACCTGGGGATTGTATACAACTGATAAAATTTGTTGTGAAAGCCA
Source organism: Alisma plantago-aquatica (assembly GCA_963693085.1). Lineage (NCBI taxonomy): Eukaryota > Viridiplantae > Streptophyta > Magnoliopsida > Alismatales > Alismataceae > Alisma > Alisma plantago-aquatica. The sequence goes on from OY856414.1 coordinate 367,791,355, forward strand.
TAGAGGAAATATTCTTCTTCATGTCACATTTTTGTATATCCTGTTGTAAGGACATTAAGAGAGTCAAAAGTTCAAATACTCGATTTATAAATCAATACAATGTGTGATCATTGGTCATTACTAAAAATAATTAAATACAAATAAAATGCAACTCGTAGATTGGCCCTTACAATCCACTGTGTTTGAATAAAGTGTATCCAACATAATCTCTTTTTTTATCATTGAAGTAAATAAAAACCTCAAACCCGGACCATTCATGTATTAATTATGTATCAGGTACAATTTTGATGAGCTCAGATTTGTAACAGTCAATGTGTATCTTTTGAAAATGCATATTTTGTTGTGTCATAATAAATACATTCTTATATGAAAATATTGAGTAGATGGCGAGAAATGTATTGCCATAGGCAATCATATATAAAAGGTCTTCTACATGTAGCATGTATAAATCAAAATGTGATTACCAACCCATTCCTTAATGTGTTACCCTAACTACCATCACCTCCAAAACCACATCCAGCAAAATCTCCATAAGCTCCCCTACTTTTACTATCATCAACACTTCCACCAATTGTACAGTTTATCCCCCCCTTAAATTTTACCACCACCAAAACCTCCATTAACCCCATAAGTGCTATTATGGCACCTGTAGATAGTTAACAGCATAACTACGATAATCAGGGACCATATTAGTGCAAACCAGATGTAGAATATTATGGGTAAAGAAGTCATGATGATACCTAACACAAAGAGGAGGAATGAATGAAAGTATGGGAATATAAAATTCAATATAAGATCACACACTGCACATATAAAATCCAACACGTGAATCTAATGTTTGGCAAAAAAATCAATTGGTCAATTATAATTTTTTTTCCTTTCATAAACATTCCCAATGAAGAAAATGTAAAATCCCCCACAGCTGGACCAAGTAGTAAAGCATAGTCCGTGGTTGGCACATTCCTTTTCAGCCAATTCTGCTTCTCTTCGGGACGATCTTTGCCTTTGTTTTCAGTAATTGTATCCTTCTTGCCAGTGAATTACAAAAGAAAAACACAAAACTTAAGGGGACGAGATGAAAACAAAAGGAACTATACATGCTGACTCCTGATCCACCACTACTACTTCAGATATAGCTTCTCAAGCAATAGCTACTTCGGTGATCTCTCAGCTAAGGCCTCTACAATCAAAACTCTAGAAGCAAAGAAGTGGCATGAAGACACTGGGGCTCAGTACATACTACTCAACTCGTTTCATAACAAAAACCATAAAAATTGCAGCCATGAACTTCATCGTGCAAGTTGAGAAGGAATTAGATTGAAGAGAGCACAAGAAACAATGATGAATGATGTTGACATATGAACATAAAGTGCATGTCTACAGACTTCCAACGCCATCGTTGTTGTTTCGGTTCGGCTCCTTTTGTACTGTCATCAACCTGCGCCTCCACATATGAATCCCTAGCTCCTGACGCCGCCGTTTTTGTTTCCATTCCGACTCATCTAGGAAAATTATGGAACGGTCCTATATTTTTTTCCACCAGCGCCGCCGCATACGAAGAAGCCTAGTACCTAGTGAAGTCAGCGGTCCAGGAAAGACACCAACAGTCGACTTCCACTCGACGCTTCTGGCAACAAATTGAATGTAATAATTATATAGGACCCATCAAATGTCTTTTATGTACATAACAAAGGACAAGTATGTGATTTGGAAAAATGATATAAAAAATTGCAACGAAGACCCTCCACGCACTTTCCTGTATATATATATATATATATATATATATATATATATATATATATATATATATATATATATATATATACATATATATATATATGAGTCTCCTCACATAATATATCTTTAAAAAACAAAAGACAAAAGTGCAGTGTGCACTCACAGGGACCAATTCGTAATTACAAAAATGTATGGAGAAAATTGCAAACAACCGCTTCTACAAGCTTTCTTGTACAATACTGATGAGTCTCCTAACATAATATATCATTTTAAAAAATAAAAGACAAAAGTGCAGTGTGCACTCATGGGGACCAATTTGTAGTTACAAAAATAATGGAGAAAATTGCAGTTGGCCCCCTCTATGGGCTTTCTTATATAGTATCGGTAAGTCTCCTCATATAATATATCATTTAAAAAGTAAAAGATAAAAGTGAAGTTTGTACTCACAAGGACCAATTCATAATAACAAAAAAGGTGAAAATTGCAACCACCCCCTCTACAGACATTCTTATACAATATTGATGAGTCTCCTCACATAACATATCATTTAAAAATAAAAGATAGAAGTGCAGTGTGCACTCACAGGGACCAATTCGTAATAAAAAAAATGATTGAAAAATTACAACCAACCCTCTCTACGGGCATTCTTATACAGTATTGATGAGTCTCCACACATAATATATCATTTAAAAATAAAAGATAGAAGTGCAATGTGCACTCGCCGGGACCACTTTGTTATTACAAAAAATAATGGAAAAACTGCACCCAACCCCCTCGACGGGCTTTCCTATATATAGTATAGAGTATTCTCACATAACATATCATTTAAAAAATAAAAGATAAAAGTACAATGAGCACTCATAGGAACCAATTCATAATTACAAAAAATAATAGCAAAAATTGCAACAAAACCCCTATACAGGCTTTCTTGTACAGCGTCGATGAATCTTCTCACATAATGTATCCTTTAAGAAATAAAATTCAAAAGTGTAGTGTGCACCCACATGGACCAATTTGTAATAACAAAAAATATTGAAAAAAAAATAAAAAAAAGCACACACATAGGTGAAAAGCACACACACATAGGAAGGAAGAGCATTCACACACAAAATATTAGAAAAAAAATAAAAAAAGCACACACACATAGGAAGGAAGAGCAGACATGTCACTCTCTCTTATTCATAGGGTATAAGATATGATTATTGGCTTGGAATTTTTTGTTAAGAATTCTTGGGTGAAGATCCTTATTAATACTCTTAGTTGTAACTTGGATTTCCCCTTGGTTTCTATTAGGTTAATTCATATTTTAAAACTTATGTTTCAACACATATCCATTTTCTTTCCCCATGCCATGTACTTTTGTTTGGTACAATATAGTCAAATAAATAAATATTACCATATAGGTATGAAAAAAATGCTTATAAGCTCGATTATGTTTTCAGCTTGTCCAACCGAATTCCATGATATTCATCACATGTGTTACTATCTACCATTGTGCTAGGACTAGAGAAATGGAAGGCTTTAATGTTGTAATTGGAATAAGATTAATATCCATTGTTAATGACTACTAAAATTTACATAGATCATTAAATATCCACTTATTTTATGTACATTTTATACCAAAATGACAAGAATTAATATAAAAGGTCAAATATGCTATGGTTATCATCATGTTTACATTCATGCCTACCATGTTTTCATTTTCTCTTCAATATATACATATTGTCTAGTTTTCCTAAAATTAGATGCTACATACATATTCCTTTCAAATATTAACACCATATGTGCTATTTAAACCATTCTTAGATCTTATATCAATAACATGAATCTAAAGATGTAACTCTATGCACCGCTATATACCTAATATCGATATACCCAATTTTAATTATTCCGTAATGTAATTTGATTACCAGTTTCATCTTTCGTTGCCAAAAGTTATTAATATTGTAAATATTTCACTATCCTTAGACCCATTATGTTACTAACTATCTCAATTTTTAGAATTGTAGAAGTATCAACTAACCTTTAGACAACAATTCGATCTTTGCTTCTTGGTTGTATCTAGATTTATCAGTTTCTTGCCTTTTGCCTAGCCCATGATGTCCCAACACGTGGTGATTATTATCTCTTAAAATGTGCATGCTTTGTCATTTTACTTAGGTTGTTTATCAACTTGCCAATGCCATGAATGGTGTCAATAGGGAAGGAAGTTCTAGTTAGTAGTTTGTAGATCATCTTACATGTCATGATGGAGGTGATGACTTAGTTTGAAAGTGTTAACAGGTCTATGACATTATGTAGGAATGGAGCAAGTGAGAATGTCATGACTTTCATATACAATTGGCGCAACCCTAGGTGATGGGGGTGTTTGTTTGGATTGTGTCCCATGGTGGTGAATAAGCATCTACAACTTATCCAATAGGCGGCACAATGGTTACGTGAAGGAAGGGTGGGTATTTATGTTGGTCTTGTGCATCAGAGAAACTATAGATCATATTTCCACTTGCAGAAGGTGGTAGCATTTGGAATCAGTGGCGGCTGATGTGTGGCACAAGGTATGTGTGCTTCCAATCCATGAGTGCATGTGTGCATTGAGTTGCAATTATGGTGGTCAGAGGGCTTGTAGGTTTTTTTTGGTGAGGGGATCTGGGATCCATGAAGATGGAGCCACTGTCTTTGATGTTTCTAGTTTGTAGATTTAGCGGTGGTTGAGTTTATGAGGTGTTGTGGTGTTTATAGGTTTCCAGTGGTCAAGACAGATTGTGCCAGGTAGAGCTAGAGAGGAAGCCACCTTAGAGGGCTTTTGTAGGTCAGCAACATTAGGTTGGTGGCGATGAGGATGAGTGTGACAGGGAACATGATTTATTGTGGTGGCAAAATTTCATGTAGGTTGTCATCATCTGCGGTGGATGTTGCTAGTCATTGGAGGACATGAGGCAATGCTAGCAGAAGTTTTGGTGTTGTGGCTCTCGACATATCTAGGTGAAGGTATACACATTCTTATATCAACTAGGGGTTCCACTTGGGCTCCATCAAGGACGAGGATGATGATTCTATGGCTCCATAAATACCTGGAGCAATGAAGATGCAAAGGTAATGATGGGCATCAAGGTTCCCAAAAAGGTATGTATTTTACCATAGTGGAGTTCCCATTCCCTAGAGAGGAGTGCAGCCATTTTGTAGATGAGGCTATGATGGTGGTGCTTAACTAGGCTCATGTAGGGGGGGTCGATGATTTTAGAGTAACTTGATTCATAGGAAAAGGTAGATAATAGGTAAGGAGAAGGCTCGTCATTTCCCCCTCAAACGGTTGGTGTGGAGTCAACAGATGATAGGGTTTCTGCGGTTAGTGATGGCCAACACCCCATTTGATCAAGTGACTAGAGGGTTCATTCTCATTTAACACCTTAATTTCATCAATTTTGGGAATTTATATATCTTAAGTTTACCATCCAATTACTCTCAAATTTTAACCATGTGTCTAATTTTATTAAATTAAAATTTATAAATATTATGTCATTGATTACGATTGTAAGGTGGTTGTAACACCCTCTTCAAGAACAAACATGAACTTAGCGTAAGTAACACTGAATTATCCATAACTCATGCATTGAAGGGGGCATTACATAAAATTGGAAGATAACAACAATATAATCAATCACACAAACTTTATATATAAACATTCTCATCACTGTCTTTTGAAAGGAAACTTAAAGTCTATCTCATGGAGAACTAACTTAACATCTTGAAACAAAGTTTCTAGTCTAGAGTTTAAATTTTAAAACATAAAGCTAAATCTATAAAGTGCCTAGGTGCTACTTCTGCTTCCTCTCCTCACCTGCGGACATCTCCCCAACCATGCATTAGAAAAAATTGTCATTAGAGCAAGTGGCATGAGTATCACAAGATATATATTACTTAATAAATTATATACTACAAAATGATATTGAACATTATAAACATGAGGCTAACATCAAACTTTGTATAAAATCTGAAACATAAATATCTCTTCTTTCTTTATCTTAGTTATTATCTTTTTACTAATCTTTATTTGGAGACCTATAATCTAGTAGGGTCTCATGAGCTTCACTAAGGTTCCTAGGTCACAAAACCTACACTCTAGGCATGGGTTATGCATCTGAATCGTCCTGCAGCTCTGGTGCATGGGCCTCATGACTTCCATGTAGGGATTGGGTTATGTCTTTCTTATATTGGCATGCAATAGGGTTACTAGGCCACATGACTTGCAGAAAGGGCTTGGGTAATGTTCTTCTTGAGTGGACTTACACTAAGGTCTTGAGTCTAACTCCATAATCTAATGTCATCTTAATCTAATCTTCACATGAATTTTAATACATTCTCATCTCATGGTCTTAACATAAGCTTAAATTTAAATCTTAAAAGATGCATACTATAAAATCTTATCTTGCTAAATTTATCATGACTTCATGAACTCAAAACTTATAATCTCACGATGTACTTAATTCTTAAATCTTAATCATCTAAGGAATCTAAATGACACTTAGTTTTTAGATCTAATCTATTAAGAAATCTTACTAGCATATTTTTACTTGAAATCTTAGTATATTCTTATCTCACATTATCAAGTATGACTATATTTCTTGCATATCTTACCTTGTTATCTTATTCATTAGTATGAATCATTACTAAAAAATATTATAGGAACAGGATCCTTATATTTTCTCATGAACCTAGTTCATGAATCCCAATCATTCTAAGAAATCTTAAAGCATGAATCTTAATGGACATGTCATAAATCTTAAGCACCTTGGAAAATAATAATAATAACTTCTCTTTACTTGGAAACTAAATCACAAGAACATAGATATTTTTACTCTACTTGTGAACATAGCATCAACGAAATTATGAGTATCTTGTTTAGTAGAATGGGACATGTGATCATACTAAATATAATTTCCATCTAATACTCATGGGAATGGACCACTTACCTAGATCAATAATAATAATGTCTAAAGATCCCCCTGGCTTATCTCCTAATCAACCTATGATCAAAGTATGTAGATCTTAAATAGGTTTATAAACCCTAACTGCCTTAAATAAGATACTTCATAAAAACCAACCTAAACCATTAGCTGGATCTCAAAAAAACAATCAAAACCATATATTATTTGACCCCATAATACTTCCAATAAAAAGATATGACATTCCAAGTATTGGCCGAACAGAGTCTAGATAAATTGATTTAACTTTAACTAGGATTCCAGATATAATAACAATAAAAAGACGCAAAAACCCTTTGATTATATTACAGACTTAGAGCATGATTGAGGGTAATATTGTCAAATATGTGATTGTTGAAAACCTCTAGAGGGGGGGTGAATAGAGTTTTATAGATAATTTAACAATTATTGCACTTCAACAACCACAAAGAAAATATTGGACAAGGAGACACAAGGTTTAGAGTGGTTCCAACTATAGCAAATACTATAGCCGTCAGTCCACTACCCGGTTGCTTACCCAACCGGGATTTGAAAAGAAATTTATTTTATTACCTCTTCAAGGAATTTACATAAAATACAATCTCTTTTCCTAAACCCTTCAAGCAGCCTTCACCTAGAAGTAATCGCCAACCTTGAAGCAGCCTTCCCTTGAAGTAGATGCACCAACTCCCGTTGCACCAGCCTTCTGAAGTAGCTTCCCCTGCGATAGCCTTCTTGAAGTAGCTTGAAGTCCCCTTCTCCACCTGAGAAGTCAACCCTCTCCAATCCGCAGCCTCCAACCCTAGGAGTAGCAAGGAGAGTACACAAGATAAACAGGAACAAGAAAGGAAAACAGAAATTACAACTTATCCTTTAAGCCCAAGGCTTGATATGCCTAGATCAAGCGTAAGATCTCCTAGCCAAGTATGTGAACTTGTGATTGCTGTAGGTAGGAAAATCTAGCCTATAGGACATGAGATTGAGCTAAGGAGAATGTAGGCCAATGATCACAGTGCTCAAATTTTGCTTGCAAAAGATTGCTCAAGTATGCTCAAGTGTATTCTCAAGTGTAACAAGTGTGTTCTAGTGTCCTATGGCTTGTCCTATTTATAGGAATGGCCTAAGTATACTTAAGGACGTTCTAGACAACTTCTAGGGGGTTCCTAGTGCTTAACTAGCCGTTAGGAATAAGTTAGGCGCATTAGCAACGACTAGTTAATTAATTCTGCAGTTGCTGTCAGAGACCATCTCGGTCGAGGACTTGTCGACCGAGATGCCCATTCGGTCGAGGATTTGTCGACCGACAGGCTCTCTGGATTAACGTTGATTTGCAACTGTCAACAGCTGTGTCTAACAGCTACTTTTGGTCAATCTCGGTCGAGAAGTTTGTCGACCGAGAGTGTCTCGGTCGAGGAGTGTGGTCGACCGAGATTGACTCTGTTTTCAATCTTTTAATTAAGATACTAAGTATGTGCATGAGTGTGCATTATGTGATCTATTAGAAGGAGATGACCTAACTAAGTGTGGTGTTTAGCTAGGGAGATCTAACGCTTGATTTACATGAAGTCTAAGTACTTGTACATTATATATTTGTACAAGTTTACAAATGATTACATTGTATGACATTTATAAACATTCAAGCGTAAGGATTCCCTAGAACTTTGTCATCACCTTGTTCCTGCACACTTAAGTAGCTCGTTAGATTAATAAGAATGAAATGTTTGTCATCATCGAAACAAAGGGATTTATCATAATATCCAATTTATCCAACAATCTCCCCCTTTTTGAAGATGACAAACATTTCCTAAATATGAAATAAGGAAATATAAAGCATGTGAGTTTCATACCTGAAAATTTACCTTTTGTAGCTATTTATGTTTTTCAAGTGAGTGCTGGCCAAGATGTGATGAAACTCTTTTATATTCTTTCTCCCCCTTTGTCATTTCAAAAAGATATCCAAGTTGAATGTTTTATTTTTCTTTTCCCCCTTAATATAATGCTCCCCCTTAATTAGATATCCTATTAGGAACATGGATTTTTATCCACAATTTGTTTCTTAATCATTCGCAAAGGATGTTAAGCCTTGAAATGATATGAGATTCCTTTAAGCATATGATGAATGTATATTGATTTCTCATGAATCAAAGGATGTTAAGCCCTAGATTAAATGAGAATCCTCTAAGCTTAGATTACATAAAAATGTCTCCATCTAAAAGCCCTATTTTGGGTAGAGAATTCCTGTAAATAAATTCATAAATTTCTTGAAAATTTTCAGCTACACATAATATTTTTGTAAGCTTCTTTAATCAAATGGTCAAAGTTTTGATAATCTCCTCTTTTTTTCTTATGCTTTGCTCCCCCTTAGATAGATGAAAGTTTGAATACTAAGCAAATATATAAGATGTCCAAGATTTAACAAAGATGTATGCAATTTATGTTAATCTGGAAAAACAGAAACCCAGTCGGTCGAGTGAGATGGGCTGACCGAGTGGTTCTCGGTCGACGAAGTTGTCGACCGACAGACTTACTGAGTTCAATTTTTGACTGAATTTTAGAACATTTTTGTAGAGCATATGTATATGTATATTCCAAGGGAGTAATAATATTTAAGGCTTCTAATTTCCACAAATGATTTGATGTTTTTGATTTAAAAATATGCTAAGATTAAGTTCAATAAAATAATGTTCAAACAAGTAATTTTTTATCAAAGTTTATTTTAGGTCGCCCTTGATTACGACCATGGCGCCCCTTGGTCAAATTTTATTTTAACCAAGAGGCATATTCTGCAGGTTTCCAGTATGAATCATTCATATGCGAAGTATGAGTTGTGCAGATAGCTTGCAAATATCAATTTGAGACTCATTAAAGTGTACCAATTATGAGAGCTTAATAAGGACATCAAATATGATGAAGCATATTCAAGAATAATATCCATTCATGAATTTAAGATTACTTTGGATAGACTAAAATAAGTGATGCTTAATATAAAAGCACACAAAAATTTATTTGAAACATTTTATTTATTGCAAGTATTTCTGAAAAAGAAATGTGCAATAAAAGAATGATTAAATAGAAATGTAAGCATGATCAATTAATATTTATTCCATATAATCTTTCAAGAATAATTTTCACATACAATGTAAAGATTTACAGCAGTCTGAGAACAGTGATATGCTCGGTCGACAGTTGCTCGACAGAGGATTATTCGGTCGACAACTTCTCGACCGATCAAGTTTCTGGAAACTGTTTCAGAAATATATTTCAAGTGCAATATAGGCTGTATCTTATTCAATTATTTCAAATATCAGTTTGAGATAAACATATGTGTATCAAGGTGCTATTAAATCTTTTAATTTTTGATTTTGTTATCCCTAAATGTTAAGTTGAGATAGACATAAGGATATACAAATTAAGGTCTTTGGTCATATCTCAACTTAGTCGAACCTATTTAATTTGGGGTTTTTGGAACCCATACCATCTCGACATGCTTTTTCTTGTATGGGCATGAAAAAGAATAATGTCCAAGGCGTGAGCAATAATGACAACAAATTGAATCAACCTCAAGCCTTTTTCTATGGTTTTGATCTAGGTTATTCTTGGGTATATACATTTTTGTGCCTCTAGGTATATAAGCAGATTGACTCGCTTGTGTTCTTCTAGGTTGTTGATGGAATTTCTCATTAGGCTTATAACCTAGTCCTCTTCTCCCTATTTGATGATAGGAATTTTCTAATATTCTATCAAGGATTCCATTGTTGCTTAACTTACTAACTTCTTGTTGTAACTTAACGATCTCATCCATTCTTTTCTTGATATCTAATTTTGCTTGGTCTAGATTGGATGATAACATATTTCTTTCTTTCACTATATTGTCATAATCTACATGGGTGCACAATATAGGTTGTTTTTGAAAATCATTTAATTTTGTAAGCAATTCAGCTTTTTCTTGACATAGAAGATCATAGTTTGTTTCTAGAGTAAAGATCTTTACTTCATTGTTACTTAGAGATGATTTCAAGGTACGATTATCAGACATAATGTTGTCTTTTTCAAAACCAAGAGTATTCAATTTAGCATATAAATCGTCATTTTCGGATGTAAGAGCAAGAAGTCTAGCATTTAGATCATCATTTTCTTTACTGGATTTCTTTAACTTCTTTTTGCATTCAACATATTTATTATGTGTTTCTTCAATAATAGCAACTAACTCCTCCTTGGGTAAATCAAGCAAGCTTACCTCTTCTTCTTCTTCCTCACTTATTGTAGCAACGAAACACTCTTTATGTGCATCTCCTTTCTTTGACCTCCATGGACATTTAGACGTAGAGTGCTTTGTTCCTAAGCACCAATTGCAACTTGTCGAACTTTGGTCCATGCTCCTTTTCTTGTGGTTGTAGTCACCTCCTCCCTTTATCTCTTCAAGACCTTGTTAGGGCTCCTTGAAGCCTGCTCTGATACCAATTGAAAACCTCTAGAGGGGGGGTGAATAGAGTTTTATAGATAATTTAACAATTATTGCACTTCAACAACCACAAAGAAAATATTGGATAAGGAGACACAAGGTTTAGAGTGGTTCCAACTATAGCAAATACTATAGCCGTCAGTCCACTACCCGGTTGCTTACCCAACCGGGATTTGAAAAGAAATTTATTTTATTACCTCTTCAAGGAATTTACATAAAATACAATCTCTTTTCCTAAACCCTTCAAGCAGCCTTCACCTAGAAGTAATCGCCAACCTTGAAGCAGCCTTCCCTTGAAGTAGATGCACCAACTCCCGTTGCACCAGCCTTCTGAAGTAGCTTCCCCTGCGATAGCCTTCTTGAAGTAGCTTGAAGTCCCCTTCTCCACCTGAGAAGTCAACCCTCTCCAATCCGCAGCCTCCAACCCTAGGAGTAGCAAGGAGAGTACACAAGATAAACAGGAACAAGAAAGGAAAACAGAAATTACAACTTATCCTTTAAGCCCAAGGCTTGATATGCCTAGATCAAGCGTAAGATCTCCTAGCCAAGTATGTGAACTTGTGATTGCTGTAGGTAGGAAAATCTAGCCTATAGGACACGAGATTGAGCTAAGGAGAATGTAGGCCAATGATCACAGTGCTCAAATTTTGCTTGCAAAAGATTGCTCAAGTATGCTCAAGTGTATTCTCAAGTGTAACAAGTGTGTTCTAGTGTCCTATGGCTTGTCCTATTTATAGGAATGGCCTAAGTATGCTTAAGGACGTTCTAGACAACTTCTAGGGGGTTCCTAGTGCTTAACTAGCCGTTAGGAATAAGTTAGGCGCATTAGCAACGGCTAGTTAATTAATTCTGCAGTTGCTGTCAGAGACCATCTCGGTCGAGGACTTGTCGACCGAGATGCCCAGTCGGTCGAGGATTTGTCGACCGACAGGCTCTCTGGATTAACGTTGATTTGCAACTGTCAACTGCTGTGTCTAACGGCTACTTTTGGTCAATCTCGGTCGAGAAGTTTGTCGACCGAGAGTGTCTCGGTCGAGGAGTGTGGTCGACCGAGATTGACTCTGTTTTCAATCTTTTAATTAAGATACTAAGTATGTGCATGAGTGTGCATTATGTGATCTATTAGAAGGAGATGACCTAACTAAGTGTGGTGTTTAGCTAGGGAGATCTAACGCTTGATTTACATGAAGTCTAAGTACTTGTACATTATATATTTGTACAAGTTTACAAATGATTACATTGTATGACATTTATAAACATTCAAGCGTAAGGATTCCCTAGAACTTTGTCATCACCTTGTTCCTGCACACTTAAGTAGCTCGTTAGATTAATAAGAATGAAATGTTTGTCATCATCGAAACAAAGGGATTTATCATAATATCCAATTTATCCAACAATTGTAAAGTCATATAGACAAAACCAAATAACAAAGTAATAACTCTAAACTACCCTAGCACGTTTCACATAATCATGAATATCATAAGGGCATGCAAGACATTTTCCATTAATGCTTCTTCTTTGATTGCAAGGGTGTTACTAACTTTCTAGAACAAGGACCTCTGTCCTAGCACCTGTAGTGCTTGCGATCTAGGTCGTGGGAAGATATCAATGTCTCTGCCATGACCAAACAAAATCGAAGAACCAAACATGGATGATGGATAATACACATTGCCTTGGTGCGACCTTGCTGTAACTGGAAGATAGAGTATTAGTGCTCAAAAGGTGAAAGAGGATTGTGGGTGATGGATATGTAGAACAACTTTGGAACTAGCTTCACATGGCTCTATAAAACATCTAAGAAGGAAAACTATGGTGGAAACACCACTACATTGGCATGACGACCACCACTGTCTCTAGCAATGAGGATGGAGATCAGAAGCCCGTCTAGGCTGAAACACATTATGAGAAAAAAAATATGAAAAGAGGGGAATGGTGAATAAGAAGCTTATTGGAAGACTAATTGCATGACTATAGACAAAGCTGAGAAGACAAGGTTATCATCACATGATATGAAAGTTGGACTGGTGGTAACAAACCTATGTGTCTCTCCTACAATTGACCTGCTCCACAAACTCCTCAAAGGATGCCAAAGCTCTGAGGATCGATATCGATTGTTGAAGAGTCGGATACTCACAACTACAACTCATGGCTGGAGAAGGTGAGTAGTGGATAATGGGGTGTTCCATGGAGAGAGAGTGTCAAACTAGGTATATATAGATTCAAAAAGATGCAAGGATTGCAATGGTGAAGGAAATGCAGTCAAAGGGACTCTATGGGTGGAGTGTATGGAGGATGGAGGATGTAGGAATGTGTATAGTCTAGGGGGAAGAGGACTCGAGGAAGAAGATGGTCCTTCCTTCACATGACCCACATCTAACAGTCCTAAAAAAAGGCCAAAATATATGGACACACAATGCCACAACCTTAGTCAAACTGAAAAATCAAGCGTGTGATAGGAAAAATACAAGAAAACCACACTTCAATTTACATTAGAATGAATATGTGATAGTCTGGACTTTACTATTTTTTCATGTATGTACTATGAACTTAATAGTTTTCATGAATTCCTCACTCTTGACCTCAATTTCATGATTTGAGTCGTTTTAATGCCTTCTGAGCTTGTTCTATGTTTGCATGACCAGTGATGACTTTCAATTTGATTGCAAACCAACGTTTCACCCAATTTATACACTTTCCTCTCTCTTATCCACTTTTGATATCATCCTTGTGTTTTTTCTTATCCACAACATGTTTTAGAAATGTAGAGGGAACTCCTACCTTTCCAACGCACCAAAGTTCTACTCAATTTCGAGCTTGTATGTGAGAGTTATGCCCATTTGATTATCTTGCAGTTCAAACTTTGGTTTTGTCTCTTTAAATCAATTTTACATATAATGCCGATTTTAGATGGTGCACAACCCATTTGCACTTTCCTTTGCTTCTTGGCGGTCTAGATTTTTGCTAGGTGACCAATCATATGTCCCTATTTTGTAGGCAATAAATTTTAACCCTCAGATCTTTTCCCCTCAGATCCGACCCTTAATCTAACGACTACGAGGTCATCTTGTACCTCCATACAAGGACTAGCACCAATGGTGTCAGCCATCAGCTAACAAAAGTTGGCGCCCTCTTTTTCCTCCTCTGTTGCCATAATTTCAACCCAAAAACCTTCATATTTAAGCTCACCTTTATTTTCCCCGTCATCCTTTGTGATTTCATGAACCCTAGCCTCCTCTCTTCTCCCTTCTTCATCTCCATCCATTGATGGAAGATGTCGCCCAGCCCAAGTTGGGTGCCCCCTCCCCGATGGTTCTTGGCTTCATTTAGGGGTGGCTACCACCCTGCATGACCTAGATAAGGCCGAGCGGCCTGCTGTTGGTTTCAGTAGCCCATGCGTCCTCACATCTCAATTGGACTTCTGTGACCTCGCCGGCCCTGGCCATCACATCACTTGCTCATGGGATGGAGAAAGGTGAGAAGCATCCTCGATTGTAGGATCTTGAGTGCCTTAGAGTTGAGGATCCAGATCGGCTCCCAATTTCCCTCCCTGGGTGGGTTGACTACCGGTTAACCGCATCCTGTCCACTCTTGGGCACACGACTGGGCGGCCATGGGGAGTGTCTGCCAACTGCACATGAGGGATATGCAGAGGTGGCAAGTGGTAGCTAGCATTTGGGAGGAGCCACTAGGCTCCAACATCCATCCAGGTTGTCAGGCCCACCCAAAACCACTAGATAAAGATCCAAAGACCCAGGATCCTTGTTTTGAGGTAGAACTTTGAAGAATGATATCTTCCACATCCTTGGGCCATATGGGGAATACAATATGTCATTTTTTATCTAGAAAACGTGCACTATCCAATGAAAATAGTTCCATGACCTAATTTTTCTCTTGAATCCAGATTTTCCCATAGTTTGTTTACTTGGAGTCTTTTAATGATGATTCATTCTGAGAGATGATCAACCTTGATCCTATAAGTTCTAAAACTTGATGATACCTCCTAATCAGTAACTTTGCTTTACTTTTTACATGATGTTGCCTTGGAATGCCTTATATGAACCCCAAATAGAATCATGACCTTATATGTTCATATTTGACCTAATAGTGACTCATTTATGTAATTGCATGCTATAACTTGACCAAGTCTTGAACTTTAGCTCTAATTGTTATATAACATTTTAATCTCAAAATCAGTAATCTTTATAATCTATGTGACGTGTTTGATTATGGTCTTATGGTATGGTTTCCTTTTGTAACTCATGTAACTTAATGACCTACTGGTGTACCTTGATATGCCTTAATAGATGATGTTTAGTACTTATATCCTTGAATCATTAATACATGTGCAAAAAGGGATTCTAGATGATCATACATCTAAGTTCACCACCAAATCAGACCCTATCATGACTTTTGACACTAAATGAAATACAACACATATGGCACCCAACCTACTCCAAATGTGCATGTTGTCCTTTAGAACTCTAATCTTGAAAGGATGATGCTCCAATGTTATCCTTGCTACCTTGAAAACTTCTAGTAAGTAGAATTAACATGCTATTTACTCTATAAGCCTAACTTGATCTACTTAGTGCTCCTATGTCTTGAAAATGTACATTATTGCATTGAATTGATCTAATATGCCTAGTTATGATCTTACATGGTTGAACATTTATGGAAATCCAAACATCATGTTTCCCATACTCTAAATTAGACCATATATCTATCTTGTAGTTCCCATGATGTGGATGTATCACCTATACCTAAGGTTTACTATTAATGTTGATACTATATTGAATCAATGCATACATGTTTGGCAAGATGGGACCCCACTCGAACTATTTGATACCTAGGTTTAGGAAGACATCCACATGACATGATTCATGTTTATATTATCTAAACCCCTTTGAACTAAGACACCATGCTATGTCTTTTCTTTGTAAGGTTTCCTTGGTCTGGTCACCTCTAGGAATCTTACTCAAGAAACATGCTTGTACTCTACTTGCAAGGTACACTCAATCTCTTGACCCTACTATGTTATTGGAATTGTTTATATGTATTTTTGTATGAATGATTGGCTAGTAATTATTTTTTTGAGCTGGTGTTATTATGATTACTACATTCTTGTTTGTTTATACTATGTTTACAAACCTTGAACATAATCTAAAGAAATCCATTATATAACCTTGTGTACCTGCCTGAATTCTCGGGTAAGGGCAGAAGGCATGAATGAATCAAGGTTAGCTCTTTGACTTAGGTCTTGAGGTCCCTCACGTATATAAAAGGGTTGTCTAATTTTGAGAACCATTACGGACCCTTCCTTTGAGGAAGTTGGTCAATGGCCATAATATATTGCTTAGTATAATGGAAATGCACTTAAAATATGCTTTGTATAAACCACATCATTAATTTGTTCTCGCCTTATTTTATCTTCTTGCTTATTATCATGTTCTATACAAGCAACCTTTTCTATATGCTTAACCTATTTACATGCCTTCCATAGCATACTCAATGCACTCAAGTTGATACATTTTTTATCGATTTTGTAGTTGCCAAAGATCCATTGCACTCTGGAATCGAATAAAACACCATGGATTATGATTGAATATAGAAATGGGTACATGCTTCAGTATCCCCTTTTAGTATCTTGTTGCTAGTGCTTTTACAAATATATTGGCTATTTGAATTATTTGTGCTATTCTACAGACAGACGCCCAAGTCCACTCGCCTTTGGCTATGTAGCCATTAGGAGTGTGGGCTATGGTAACAAACGAATTTGTGACAAATGGTATTAGAGCTATACACATAGGCTTCTATATATTCTTAAGGCATAACATATTTTAAGAACCCAGGGAGGACTAAAATCCTTTCCTTGAAGTTTAGAGAGTCTTCTAGCATCTCATCTCTTCTTTAAGGACCCCCTAAGCCACCCAAGTAGAGGACGATTAGTTAGATTTCTTGTCCCCTCATGTGATTCTTCTCCCTTGACTATTAATCACATTAGTTCTCGATTATGGGTAGCTAATGCATGGGGAAAACTATTATTTATTTGAAATTATGGAAGGTGATTAAGATGATAATTTCATGATCTGATCCTAAATGAAAGATGTTGTTTGATTAATGAAAGTACTCTTTTAATTATCATACTTGTGTGTGAAGCTTATGAAAACTCAAGGTTACCAAATCGGATATAAGTGCTTCCATGTTTAAGGTAAATTCTTGATATGGTGAAATAAGGTGGAACTCATGTTTTACACCTCATGTTTGATGAGGTCCCTATTCACTATACTCATGTTGCACTATTTTCAATTTAATCTCTAACATATTTAAGCAAACTATTCCCTTATTTGATATGTACCATGATCATGCCACAAAATGATTGTGTACTTGAATCCCTAGAACATGATGAAGGACTTTGATACAAGAGGCATCTTCCCTATTGATTTCTATGCCTCTTGCTAATCCAATTTTGAATGATATGATGGACATGTATTTCACTCTTGTACTATAATTCTCTACCCTTAGAGTGCCCAATTCGACTTCTTGATTTCTAAAATATACCCCTTACCTTGATCATAAAAGGAAGGGAACACAATTATGACCTTGGTCTCATAAAATCTTGAAATACGGTTTCCCTAATGTTAATGTTGCTGTTTGACTCTTGATCTTATGAGATACGATTTGATAATTGATACTCTCCCTATTTGTATATGCTTGATGACTTATGATTAGTATGCACTAATGTGCTAGATTAGGGTGGTACTTGACTTGTGACTCCCTGAACTTAGGTCACATCTCTATTATGACTGCCTCTAAATTTTCATCTTGTTGATTATTTAGAGTTTTGAAAGGAAACCCCTTCCACCCAGTTGTGATTTCTTGACCTAAGTCTCAAATGGGTTGGACCTATGATGATATCGACACTCGATCTTGAATCTCAATTTAATGATGATCTTGAAATATGATGTTATTCACTATAGTTAGTGGTTAGGTTCCTAAAAAAACCTAGCCCTAGATCTTTCATCAACCAGGAATACTATGAAAATGAACTCGATGTTGATACCACGAAATGTTGAATAAAGCTCAAATATTTCTCAACTATTGCTCAATTTTTTTATACGGTTGAATGATCACCCCTAAGGTCTAAATAGGAACCTAAGTCGTAGCTTCAAAATGTTTGGACTTATGATTTTGATGTCCAAACTTGACTCTTGATTTTGATGTATGAAATCTTGACTCATGATTATTGATGTTGACTTTGACTTGACTCCTGTGATCACCCTATTTGGATCTTGAGATCACCCTTGATAGATGACTGGAGATTTTCATGTTCCCAAACCTCAAAATTTGAAATTATGACTATGTTTGACTCTCTCAATTTATGACTTAGGGATTAAGGTCTCGTATGATGAGGGTGGGACCTTCCATTGATTGCAAGCATGAAATCACAAAATTTAAATTGCGATGTTTGTCTCAAATTATCAAAATATGAAATCTCAATCATGGATGTATAACCCAACCTATGCCAATGTAGAATCTAGAACCCTAAAAATTGTAAATATTGGGATTGAAAATCATGATGTACTCTAGATGCAAGAGCCCTATTTGTTTGACTTAAAAATGTGATCTCTCCAAATTGGTCAATCTATAGGATAATCCCTCTCAATTCGTGATTTATGTGATGATCTTACCATGTTAATGATTGATGTGACTTTACCTTGCATAGTACTTGATTGCTCGATTTCAAAATGAAATGGGTATTGTAACTGGTGATGATACCTTATGAGAATACTGGGATGATTTTGATGATGAATGGAACACTGAATCTCGATGGATGACTTGTTTTAATTTGGGGACAAACTTTCCTCTTAAGGTGGGGAGGATGTGATAGCCTGGACATTGTTATCTTCTCATGTACGTACTATGAACTTGACATTTTTCATGAATTCATCATTCTTCACTTTAATTTAATTATTTGAGTCTTGTTGATGCCTTCTGATCTTTCTAAGTTTACATGACAAGTGGTGACTTTCAATTTGATTAAAAACCAAGGTTTTACCCAATTTATACACTGTACTCTCTCATCCACTTTTGAGATCATCCTTCTGTCTTTTATTATCCACAATATGTATTAGAAATGTAGAGGTCACTCCTACATTTTTGATGCACCAAGTTACACTCAATTTTGAGCTTGTATGTGAGATTTATGCCCATTTTATTATCTTGTAGTTCAAACTTTGGTTTTGTCTATTTAAATCAATTTTACATCTAATTGGGCCAATTTTAAGGGCTTGTGGCCCATTTGCACTTTCCTTTGCTTCTTGGCAATCCAAATATCTACTAGGCGGCCAATCATATGTCTCCATTCTGTAGGCAATGAGCTTTGACCCTCAGATCTGACCCCTAATCTAACGGCTACAAGGTCATCATGTATCTCTGTACAAGGACCACTGCCAATGGCGCCGAACACCACCTAACCAAAGTTAGCACCCTCTTTTTCCGCCTCTATTTCCATGATTTCAATGATAAAACCTTCTTGTTTTAGCACCCCTTTGTTTTCCCCTTCTTCCTTTGCAATTTTGTGAACCCTAGTCTCCTCTCTTCTCCCTTCTTCTCCAACCATTGATGGTGGTCGCTACCCAACCCAGGTTGGGCACCCCCTTTGCAATGGTTCTTGGCTTCATCTAGGGGAGGCTACTACCCTGTGGGACCTAGTCAAGACCGGACAACCTATTGTTGGGGTTGGTAGCCCCTGTGTCCCCGCATTCTGCTGTCGGACTCTGGCGAGCTCGCCAGCCCTAGCCTCTGTATTGCTTGTTCATGGGATGGAGTAAGGCGAGAAGCACCCTCAACCATAGGATCTTGAGAGCCTTAGCGCTGAGGGTCCAGATCGGCTATCGATTCCCCTCTCTGGGTAGGTTGACAACCTTTTGGCCGCGCTCATGGGCACATGACTGGGCGGCGGTGGGGAACGTCCGCCAACCACGTGTGAGTGATATGTAGAGGTGGCGAGCAACAGCTGGCATTTGGGAGGCGCCACTTGGCTCTAGAATCCATCTGGGCTTTGTCACCCACCCACAACCGTTGGATCAAGATCCA
The DNA here is from genome assembly GCA_963693085.1 of Alisma plantago-aquatica. NCBI lineage: Eukaryota > Viridiplantae > Streptophyta > Magnoliopsida > Alismatales > Alismataceae > Alisma > Alisma plantago-aquatica. The sequence goes on from OY856414.1 coordinate 367,811,611, forward strand.
ACAACCCAAGATCCTTATTTTGAGGTAAACTTTGAAGATGATGTCTTCCATACTTGGGCCAAATGAGGCATACAATATATCATTTTTGATCTAGAAAACGTTCTCTATCCAATGAAAATAATTCCAAGACCTAATTTTGCTCCTCACTCCACAATTGTTCCCTTTTTTTCTTACTTGGAGTCTTTTAATGATGATTCTTGCTACTAAATGATCAACCTTGATCCTATAAGTTATAAAACTTGATGTTACCTCCTCAATAGTAACTTTGCTTTGCTTTTGACATGATGTTTCCTTGGAATGCCTATATGCACCCGAAATAGCATCTTGACCTTATATGTTCATACTTGACCTAATAATGACTCATTTATGTACTTACATGCTATAACTTGACCAAGTTTTGAACTTTATCTCTAATTGTCATCATATAACCTTTTAATCTAGAAATCAATAATCTTTATAATCTATGTGAAATGTTTTATTATGGTCTTGTGCTATGGCTTCCTTTAATAACTCATGTAACTTAATGAACTACTTGTGTACCTTGATATTCCTTAATAGGTGATGTTTAGCATGTATATCCTTGAATCTTTAATACTTGTGAAAAAGAGGATTCTAGATGATCATACCTCTAAGTCGACCATCAAATTAGTCCCTATCATGACTTGTGACACTAAATGCAATACAACACACTCATCAGTTATATATGACACCCAACCTTCTCTAAATCGGCATGTTGACCTTTAGAACTCTAATCTTGAAAGGATGATGTTCCAATGTTATCCATGCTACCCTGAAAACTTCCAATCAGTAGAATTAACATGATATTTACTCTATAACCCTAACTCGATCTACTTAGTGCTTCTATGGCTTGAAAATGTACATTATTGCATTGAATTGATGTAATATGCCCAGTTATGATCTTACATGGTTGAATATTGATGGAAATCCAAATATCATGCTTCCCATACCCTAATCAAACCGTATATCTATCTTGTAGTACTCGTAGTGTCTATGTATCACCTATACCTAAGCTTTAGTTCTAAGGCCGATACTATGTTGAATCATTGTATACATGTTTGACAAGATGGGACCCCACTTGAACTATTTGATACCTAGGTATAGGAAGACATCCACATGACATGATTCATGTTTATATTAACTAAATCCCTTTGAACTAAGACACCGTGCTATATATTTTCTTTGTGAGGTTCCCTTGGTTTGGATCACCTCTAGGAATCTTACTCAAGAAATATTCTTGTACTCTACTCACAAGGTACGCTCAATCTCTTGACACTACTATGTTATTGGCATTGTTTGTATGTATGATTGTATGAATGTTTGTCTAGTAGTTACTTGTTAGAGGTAGTGTTCTTATGATTAATACATTCTTGTTCATGTAAACTATGTTGAAAAACCTTGAATATAATATAAAGAAATCCATTATAAAATCTTGTGTACCTGCCTAAATTCTCAGGGTAACGACACAAGGCATGAATGAAACAAGGTTAGCTCATTGACTTAGGTCTTGAGGTCCCTCATGTAGATAAAAGGGTTGGATAATGATGAGCACTCTTACAGATAGGGGTGGCAATCGGGTTCGGGATGAGCGGGTTTTATTTTGGGTCAACACTTTTTGGCTAGACCCTAAACTTACAAAAGATAGATTTTGGGTCAAAACCCTTGACCCTAACCCGACCCACAAATAATTTCGGGTCTATTAGGTCTAACCTATAAATCCAACACCAAGACAATAGTTTTTCAAAAAATGCAATGATTTGTCTAGTCATTGATAATTCTGAAGTGTAATTAACAAATTTCATTGTGATAAACTTACAATGTGAAGATATCAGGGGATGGCTCACGGGAGAGGTGGAGGGCGAGGGAAAGGGCGTGGTGGAGGACGATCTTCCAGGGTTTCCGATGGAGCAGGCAATGTTGATGGTTCTCAAGGGGCAAAGACTGCATCGACCCCTCCGATGGGCTCACGAGTGGTCGGCGGAGAGGAGAACTCCCAAATATTATAGAATGGCGGGTCTCCGATCATCTCTTTGTTGCCCTCAACCTCGAATCCTAGGCCCTCTTCCCCAACGCCATCCAAGGACAGAGGAGTGGAGGCTTTGTAGTCGGAGAGCGACTGGGTGCACGCTAGTCGCCTTAGACGAGCGAGTTTTTCCCCTAATGTCATGGAATTCATAGAGCCGACCATCAGAAACGGGTCAAAGCTCTTTGTCATCTCGAGCAAAGATGTGGTCACGTCATCTTGGAGCGAGTTCATATCGATTCGCTTCACGGCGTGGAAGCCCTTCAAGAACCAGATCCTTGATTGGATCAAGCGGTAGTGGGGGGCTAAGTGGCGAGATCCAAATTGTGGCAGAGGAGTCGGAAGGCTTCATCGTTAAACTCCCAACGACTAAGGAGAGCGAGAGGGTACTGGATGAAGCACCTTGGATGGTTGATGGTGCTCTGGTCATCGTCCATCCTTGGGTGCCAGGTATCTCCCTCGAGCCCCTGTCTTTCCACAAGATCCCAGCCTGGGTCAAGGTTGAGAATCCCAACCTTCCATGGACGATGAACAACCTGAATGGGATTGCAAGCCTGGTTGGGAGGCATGTTGACTTTGATGATTCATCACTCACTGTCAACTGCCTCAAGGAGGCACTGGTCTGCGTGGATCTACCAACAGAAATTTGCTTTCCCCAGGACGTCATAGTGGAGTTGGAGGGAGCTCCCAGGAAGCTCAAACTCGAGTTCAACTTGAGGTCGACCTTGTATTCCAGGTGTCGCTGCTTTAGCCACAGGCAATCTTCATGTCCGTTGATAGTTAGGCGCATACCTGACTTCAAAGAACTGCAGCTGTGTACTGGGAAAGGCAGCAACATTCAAGGTTCTCGACAAATGGCTAAGGAGAAGAACTTAGTCTTGGGGGCTGACCCTAGCGTCGTAAAGGAGACAATTGCGCAGGTTGAGAGAGATGTTGCAGCTAGTAAGGGTCGTCCATGCTTCCAAGAACTGGAGATGGTATCCTCTCATCACTTGGAGATGTTGGAAGGTCTGAATCTAGACTGGGAGTTGTCCCTGGCCAACATGAATCTCTCCTCGCAAGGAGCCAAGAATCTGATGCTTGCATCAGGGATCCACTTGGATTATTCCAGGACAGTGAATAAGGATATTGATGAGGAGTCTTGTTGTTCCTGTGATCTTGAACCGGACCCCGTGGTGGAATTCAAGGATAATGGGAGTCCAAGGCATAAGAAGATATGGAAGAAGCCTAAGGCAAAGGGAGGAGAAGTGGGAGACTCTTCCTAGTGGGTCAGTTGTGGCAGAGTTGTCCTATTGCTACAATCTTTCTTTCTTACAGCTTGATATGGGGAGGCTATGATGAAGAAGGGAGTTAGTCTTTCTTCCATGTTTGTGGGTGTTCTTTATTGCAGTGAAGGGGGCTTGCTTGGCCTTCATCTTCTTTCCTGGTTGATCAGTGGCGGGTTAGATCTAGTTTGGTTTGCATTCGGTTTTCTTGTGTTTTTGTTTTTGGTCTACTGGAATTGTTTTTCTGGCAATGGTTTGTTATCATGGGTGTATGCAGGGATCTCTTTTTCAGTGCTTCCTATTCCTTTGGATACAAGGTATTGGTGGGTTGGGGTCCCCTCCTTTGTCGGTGTGCTTAGTGGTTTTGGGGGCTTGGCCTCTCCTTCATTTTGTATTTGGGTGTATGGGATGCTTGGAGGGTTTTCTATGTATGTGCCCATGAGTGACAGTTTTTGTACCTTGATACCTTGTTGTCTTGAGTATCAAGGGGTAGTTTATTTTAGGGGCACTTTTTTGTACCTCAAGTTTTGGTTTTAGTAACACGCTTTTTTGACTAACCAAAAAAAACTTACAATGTGATTGAGAAACACATATAAAGCCTATTGTAGTTTGTTCAAGACTTTTAAACACAAATTCCTAATATAATTAGTATAATAAATCATACAAATCAATACAAAACTATGTAGAATTGCTAAAATAAACTTCATGATTGATGGATTAGTAAACTAATGGGCCATCGAGTGTCTTAAAGTATAGTATATGTAATTTTATTTTGAAATATAATTCTAAATTTTGGGTCAATCGGGTCAATTTGGGTCTAAAGTAAAAACCCAGACCCGACCCTAAATTAATTTTGGGTTCTTCAAGTTTGGGTCAATTTCGGGTCGAGTTGAAAAACCTTAGACACTAAACTTGCTTAAAATTTTGGGTCGGGTCAGGTCTTGTTTTGCCAGCCCAACTTACGGACACTTCCTTTGAGGAAGTTGGTCAATGGCCATAATATGTTGTTAAGCAAAATGGAAATGGACTTAAAGTATGCTTTGTATAAAACCACATCATTAATTTGTACTCACCTATTTTTGTCTTCTTGCTTATTATCATGTTCCAGACAAGCAACCTATACCATATGCTTAACCCAATTACATGCCTTTCACAATGTACTCAATGCACTCACATTTGATATATTTTGTTTATTAGTTTTGTAGTTGTCAAAGACCCACTGTACTTTAGGCTCAAATGAAGCACCAATGCATTATATTGAATATAGAAATGGATACATGCTTCTCTATCCCCTTTTAGTATCTTGTTGTTACTGCTTTTACATATACATTTCATGTGTGAATTATTTGTGCCATTCTATGGACGGACGCCCAAGTCCACTCAACTTTGTCTATGTATCCATTAGGAGTGTGGACTAGGGTAACAAACGGATCCGTGACATAACATTTAGATATATTTTTTTAATTAGAAATTGTGCTATCTAGGATTATCCAATTAACCTAAAAACTGGTACCCAAGATAGTTGGGACCCAAGGAACATGCTTTTGGAGTTAGATTTCACTTTTAGGATTATCATGTATGAGTTTCACTACATTTAGGGCTTGTATCAAATATCTTTATATTGATTATTATACATGACCTCAATAATAAGTACTTAGGGTTCACTGTCAATTATCATCATATTACTTCTACCCAGGCTATATGACCTTATTTTACATGAATTGTGAAATTTACTTATCAAGTTCATCATATCCATAATTCAATATGAACTTATATTCGTAACATTTATTTACCTTCACTTATATTAAACATTCAACAATTATTACACTATGTCCACTAGTCACATTATTGACCATATGAAACATTCATTCATCTTCATACACACTTGATTGCTAATTATGCACATTTAAGCCTTTATATGTGTATTGGTGAGAAAGGTGACATAAAATAATTTTGTATGAACCCATTTACATAGTAAACAATGTTTAGATTGATTGGTCCCTTAGTGGATGCTTATTAAGTAAAGCCACCTTTAAGATTTAAATAAGCTATGAAATTTTGGGATGTTATCGTGGATGACGAATTCAATCTCCTAATTAGTACAAATATAATTGTCTAATGATCAACATTGCATTTTTTGTGTTATTCCCATACTAGTAGTCCATAATTGGGTTCATCCACTCAATTGTGGGTCCCAAATGGTGTGAAATATCACAATGAGTAAAATTGTACTTTGGTGCTTCAATTTTCAAGATAATTTCATGAAATGTAATTGTGAATGGAAATTTTGCAAAATACATTTTCAAATGTATGATATCTCAAAATTCAATTTAGTACTAAATTTTGGTACATTACACAAAAAATATTTCAATAGATCTTCTAAGGTATGTATGGCCCTCGCTAAGTGATCATTTATCTGTTGATAAAAAATTATTGAAATTTAGCTATGTCCCTACATTTGTATGTAGATTATCCAGAAGTGTACACATCAACTACAATCTCTATTGGACACTATTATTGTTGGATATGCATACAAACTATCTCATATATATATATTTGAGCCAACTGCTCAGTAGAGAAAGTTGTCATAACTAGTATACAATGGGATGACTTTATCAATCAATCCCAAACCACCCAAATGGAATCATATTCTCTGATAGTCCAAAATATACCAACCAATAAATCCATGGTCACATGATCCCATTTCCATTTTGGAATTTTCAAAGTCTGCAATATCACTATAGGCTTCTAATACTTTGCCTTAACTTATTCAAAATTGTGCACTTTACCATGAACTCTACTACATCACACTTAAATTGTGGACATCAGTACATTTTCTTGATATTTTGGTACATCGTTGTACTTACAAGATACATCATGTATATCAAGTAATGTGCCTACCCAAGAACCATCTTATTATTACCATCAACATTAGGAACTACCATCCTTTAGTGGAAACATACTATTTCATTATATGTCTCATGAAATCCATCATGCTTCTTGAAACAGAATTGTGATCTTGTATTCTATATCTTAGTATCATCTCACTTTTATGGATTTCCCTATTGTATCAACCTTGTCTTGACCTGTAGCTGAGCCAACAAACCACCTAGCATGGAAACCTCCATTTGTAAATTCATCTGACACAAATTCACCTACATGTCTCTATTGTTGTAAGATAAGTAATACAACTATGTATTATCTGATAAAGACAAAGATGAACTTTGATTTAATGCATCAACCACTATATTTTCCTTCCCTATATGATACTCTATCATAAAATCATAGTCCTTCATTAGCTCAAGACATCTCCTCTATATGATGTTCAATTCCACTTCTGAAAAAAGATATTGAAGACTCCTATAATCTATGAAGATTTGAAAGTTCTCCCAATAAATATAATGATTCAAGATCTTCAACGCCAAGACAACTATTGCTAACTCTAGACCATCCAACAGGTAATTCTTTTCATGATTCTTAAGATGGTTATAAGAATAATAGATTGCATACTTATCCTACATCAACACGCATTCAAACCCATTCTTTGACACATAATATAAAAGGATGTGTTCTTAACTTCATTACATGTAAATAAGGTCACATTCTACTTGAAATTAATATGATCTAATTAAACATACATGAGGTATGAAGACATCACACACATGGTTTGCATGAAACAACCATTACACACTCGAGGTGTTCAGGAATCACTGAACACACATAGTGAGCAGGCATAGGGTTAAGTAACCTAGAAATTGGATGGAGGGCGTCATGAGGCACCAACTTCCATACATGTTTATGATAAAGGTCCTTGGTTCTACATATTATGATCATTCTTATATGAACTTAACTTAGGGTTTACAACCATACTAATTAATTGATCTTATTCATGAAGAGTCAGTTGTAATTGATTTGATCTTAAACATTAATATATTTTGTAGTAAAACTTAACAAGATATGTTCAAAAATATTAACTCTTACACTATATATTTTCCATGTTATATTGTGTACATTCAATACTTAAAAATTAAAAATGTGGAAATCTTATGATGTAGTATAATATAACCTGAGGGATGGACCACTTACTTTAAGTATGAACAATGCTCATATGAGTATTCTTGACACTTGGTTAATTATAATCCAAGATTTCTTAATTTGCATCCTAATACCTAAATATGTTAAGTCTAAAACTTCATGGAAACCAATTCAAAACATATCCTTTGACCTTATAATTATATAGATCTCAAAAAAATAATCAAATATTATACATGGATCATACCCATTGAAGTCCTAGATGATTTTCCAATGAATTTTGCAAGAAAACACCATTTTTGGTCAATTTGGACTTATTTTCCTAATTTTGGGCTTATAAGGTGGGTCACATGGATGATCCGCTTGATTTAGGATAAAATAGAGAAGTGGAGGGAAGTAATGAGAAGAGGGGAACAAGAGGGAAGTAATAAGAACATATGAGGAGGAGGGAAGTAATTAAGGAAGAGGAGGGAAGTAATGAGTGACACAGCCCTATTTTAGGGCTTCATCTTTGTGTCTTTTTGCATTATAATTGCATCTAAACAATGTAAATTGAAAATTATTTTCCCCCAATATGAACTATTATATCAAATGCACTTATGGATGTTTTTTGCATGTTTTTTCGGGAACTTGTGCACGCATTGGATGCAAAGGAGTGAGATGGGTCTAAATCTTCCCGGAGTATTCCTTAGATGTACAAGGATGGATCTGGAGAAAGAAAGGAGTCATTTGAAGAGGTTTGGAGCCAAGATCAACAGCTTGGTCCCCAACCTCGGATGTGCTACATCACCACAATTATGGTGAAATGGCCCAAAAAGTCACATTGAAGGCACAAGATTTGTACATGAATGCCCACGATCATGGAGCCCCAAAACGACCATGGCCACTGAAGAGTGAAGACAACACATCTATGGCCAGAAGAACGGCTGTAGATGAATCCCTCCATCACCCCCATGGAGATACATGATGCCCATGGCACAAGGACCTCAAAAGTCACAATGACTCAGTGCAAAATACACATGAATGGCCACGGTCGTGGCCATCAACATGACTATGGCTCATGATGGCCACCTTGCCCATGGTGTCTTCCACAACCATGGCAAGCTGAAGACAAGATGAGCATAAGGATCAAAATGCTCGTGGTACCTTCCTCCAACATGGATGTGCTACCTAGCACGGTGTGGTACTCTCTACCCAACACGACTGTGGCACCCGTCATGGCCATGTCCACTCCATGTATTTCCCTCTACCTCATAGTATACCTCCACCATGACCATATCACCCCCCACAACCATGACACCCAACCACCACTACGGCCATGGCACATCACCACGGCGGTGGTGACCACCTAACCCTACCCAACGTTTCCACTACATTTCCATTTCTACCCCACTTAACCTAGTGCTTCCCCATCACCTATATATACATAGGTGGCGGCCACAACATGAGGTTACCTACTTCTTAGCCACCTATAGCATTTACTTCCACCCTTCCTTGCATACAAGAGGTCCACCTACTTCCATTCCTCCATTTCCACCTCATTTCCACCAAAAACCCTAGTTTTCTAGGGTTTTTCACCATAATCCCCTACTTTCTCATGCTATTTCCATCCTTGGAGGGAGGTGTTGCATTCTACATCTACTAGGAGGTGAAGGAGAAGAGCCTTACATGAGATACTATGATCTCCTACCTCTTTCTTCTCTCTACCATGATATCCTACCTCTTTCTTCTCTCTTTTTTGTTGTTTTGTTTAGTTGTGTGTAGCTAAGCCCCTTGTGGTGGGTTGTTTGGGATAAAAATGATACTTTAATACAATGTTGGGGGAAGATAATTTGTAAACTATATGATTTCATTGTATGCTGATTTCTTTCTATTTATATATCATTTCTCATGTCTCTACTTGTGGTTTGTATCTAAAAATATGAATTGCTTGTGTTTGTGTGTTTGAAGCCACCTAAACTTGGGAGAAGATAGCATATGTGGGGCTATCTTGAGATTTGCTCCTAGATCCAACTAGTAGATCCCTATCTAGCACCACATCTTCCCCTACATATAGTCCTTCTCCTACTCCTAGGTGTGTGATCTAAGTAGCTAGTATATGGTTGATTGGTGTAATTTCCTAGGAGTTTGCTAAAAGATAGGTGGTGAATAATTTGGGGTGAAACACCCTCACTTCTACTCCCCAATTATACCTTTGGCTCCCAATTACACTAAGAAACCTTATCCTAGAAACCTAAATTAGTCAAATCCTAGTGAAATCTCACCTATACCTTAGGCTAACTAATAGTGTAGGGTGATTTCTAGTTGTTTGGTTTAGCAATCTAGAATGAATGATTAAGCTTGCTTGTTATAACTTTCCCCCAATTAGAATCCTAGTGTCATTCCCAAATGTCCCACCTATCTTTATCATTTCTAACACCCATCTTGTTAATTTAGCTTGTTCATGCTAATTAGTTGCTTGCTTTTAATTGTCTCCTAGTTATTTGCTAGATTTGATTAGTTACTCTTGTTAAGGTAGTTAGTTCCCCCTATGCTCTTTCTTAATCTATCTAGTTGTAACTAAGGTCTCTAATTGCTCTAGATCCTTAATTGCTAGTGTAGTGTAGTCTCTTTCTCTTGTTTAGTTAATTGTCTTGTATTTCTATTTAGACTTAACTTCTTTATGGTAATTTAGGGTTTTTGATAATCTAGTTTCCTTCTTGCCTTTAATTGCTTGCCTCCTTAGTTTAATCAAACAAACCATCAAGAAAACCTAAAAACCCTACTCTTCGCATTAGGAACATAGTCACCCTAACCTAGATCTAGTGCCCCCTCTCTCCCTATGGATTGATCCCTTTACTTGCCTTTCACCTACACTACAATATGGTCTTGTGCGCTTGCGGGGGATATATTTTGGTTTATGTGATTTTGTTAGTCTAGGGCCCCCCTTATAAATATCAAAATATCCCAAGTGTGTAAAAATGCACCAAGCTTTCTGGTGTCATTGTTCGGAAATAGAGGCGCTTGTCCTAGCTAGTTAGAGTGGCTTAGCTTTTCCTACTTCCCTCACCATTTCTATTCTTTATTCTTTATTTACTTTTGTATACTTGACTTCTAACTTGGCTCTTGTTGGTTGTTGTGTATTATACAGGTGATAGTTGTGCATGCTTGGTAGACAGTCTACTTCTAATACCTTGGTGCCCTTTGACCCCGAGATAGGTAGAAGAAAATGCCAACACCAACACAAGCAACACCAAGCTGTTGAAATGGAAAGGCTTGGTCCTCATATTGACGCCCAAATTCCTTCTGGAGTGTTGTTCAAAATCCTCTTGGGGGTATCCCACTGAATCCTTTGGGGGGAATTCTACAACAACCCGACTGCCCTCTCCACGACTGCTTCACCACAGGGAACTACACCTCCCCAATCGCCACTCTTGTTGACAAAATTTCGAGATAACAATTATCCATCCCACCAGCCCTTCTCAGACTCCTTCCAACTTACTACGGGATGGAGAATGAGAATCCCTACCACAACCTAGATGCTTTCTAAGAAACTTTCTCAACTTTCTGTACCCCAGCCGCCACAGATGATTCTATAAGAAGGACCCTTTTTCCTTTCTCCCTAGAAGAAAAGGCAAAAGAATGGTATATCTCCAAGTCTGAGCTGGTGACATAGGTATCGATGAAGAATGAATTCCTAAAAAAGTTATATCCCATATCAAATCTCACTCAGATGAGAAGGTGCATCACCTCATTCACCTAGAGGGAGAATGAACCCTTCCATGAAGCTTGAGAAAGATTTTAGAAGCTCTTGCACGACTGCCCTCATCATGAAGTTCCTCTATGGAAGTTAGTGAAGTCATTCTACACTGAGCTTGTTGAGATGAGTTAGACTATTGTTAACTCTTCCTGTATAGGGGAATTCATGGCTAAGACCCCAGAGGAGTCTTGGCCCCTTTTTGAGCATCTAGATGAGAACTCCCACCACCGAGCTTCAAGAAAGGGAGATCACCTTGACAGGAACTGGGTTCCCCCCTGATCCAGTTAGAGATGATGTCAATCCTCAAGTGGTAAAGATCTTGGATGATATGACAAACATGATGAAGGATAGAGTTGGGGGTTCCACAAGACAATCCACTATGTCCATTGATTTTGTTGATGAAGAAGTGAAGGCTTTGAAATCTTTTGGCAACTGTAATTACCAAGGGTCGATGTCAAACTTCTAGAATGGAGTAATCACCCCATTTTTTCTTAGAAACAACAAGGTGAAGATGGGAAAGGGCAACCAAGACAGCATCAAGGGCCAAGACATAGTTCAAGGTTTTAAGATGAAGTCTTGGGAAGATTGAGGGGCCTCGATGATATGAAGAAATATGTGTCTATTAAAGGACAAAAAATTAGCCTCCTCGAGAAAAGACTTGATCAAATCTTGCTTTTACTTGCCCCCCATGAGGAGGGAAGACTCCCCTCCCAACCCATGTCCAATCCCAAAAATGCTAGTGGGACCATGGGTGCTCCTCAAGGTGCTTATTAACCACCACAAGGGCAAGTGCCCACATTGTACCAATATCAAGGACCCCAAAACCCCTATGCTCCTCCACCTCCGCAACTTCCATTCAACTACCAATACGCTCCACCTCCACAACAATCATACCAACAACCCCCTCTACAACAACCACAACAACCACCTTCGCAATAACCCCCACAACAATTGACTTTCATTCTCCAAAACCCAAACCCCCATCACCAAAAACCACCACCACCACCACCATCCTCATGAGCTCCCCCTTCTTCCCTTGAGCAAGTAAATATGGTGTCTATCACATGGGGGAAATGGTTGTTGGAAAAATCATGGGAAGGGAGGACATGTTATTAAGGTTCGTGAAGAAGAACCACTATCAGAGAAGTCTTGTGGAGAATCTAACAGCATCAAAGATCCTACGGTTCCATCCTTTCTTGAGAGTGTTGACTACATCAAAGTCCTTGCTATACCATTGAAGATTCCTCAAAGTCCCTCACCATTTCTTGAGAAGACAATACTAAGTGTCCCACCTTTTGTTGAGAAGATGATTCCCAAAAGTCTACCTTTTCTTAGGGATGCACCCCCACTTGGCCTATCCTTGTTTGAAAAAGATGAACTTGTTGTCCCACCATTTTATGGAAGTGTGATGGGTACCCAAAGTCTCACTCTCCTAGACGTTCTGGAAGAGATAAGACTTGATATGCCATTTTTGAGGAGTCAATGACAACCCAAGCTCTACCTCATGAGACATGAATTTTCATCATACCACCCCAAGGCCCAAAACTTTCTGTCAAAGGTTATAATACACGGGGGAGATTTTTCAGATGAGGCCGCAGAAGAACTATCCACCAAAGTTGGGCATAGTTATGCTTGGAGATTTCTTAAAACCTTGAAACAAAACACGATAGATATCCAAGCATTCTTTTTATTGGTTAAGGATGTTTGCATGTGGAGGAGGAAAGTAGTTTTGATGCCACCCAAAGAAATTATGGCTACAAAACATGTAAATTCCATCATGGGAAGTTTCCTACCAGAGAAAAGGGATGACCCATGAACCCCTCTTATTGCTTGCTACATCAATCACTAGCTTGTTGAGTGTTATCTCCTAGATTTGGGCTCAGCCATGAGCATTATACTACTTTACATTTACACACAACTGGGCTTCGGAAAATTGAAACCAATAGATTGTGTTGTAATATAGAGTGACGGATCTTGGGGAACGCCTATGGGCTCGCTGAATAATGTGATATTAGCATTAGATAGAAGGTTGAACATTGCTTTTCCGATGGATTTTTTGGTCATGGTCATTGACCCAATGGTGGGGAAAGATTACATTATCTTGGACATACCCTTCTTGTCCACAACGGGTGCCAAAATCAATGTGCATGTAGGTACTCTGACAGTCACTTGTGGAAGGATGAAGAGAGACTTATTTATGTGCACTAAGGAATCGAAACAAAGGTTGAGTGATGAGGATCTAATTACCGACCTGGACTACCATGATTTCCAAGAGCAGTGGTTGGCGAGCCCTTATTTCTGATCAATATACACTCCTTGGGATGAAGGCCATATCGTTAGAGAACTAGAGAGGACAACCTTGGAAGAGGAAGGAGACACCTGGAGTGTCGACACTTGATGAGAAAGAGCAACAAGCCTAGCTGAAGGCTCTAAATTTAGCGCTAGTTGGAGGCAACCCACGTGGTTTGAGATTCTTGAACCTTGTTGTTTTGTTATATTTTTTCTTTTCCACAAAACACACACACACTACACTTTATAGTTTGGTTGTTTGTGAATCTAATTAGAGTAGGTACCACGGAAAAAAGATGAGGCGTGAAGGATCTAGCCAAAGGGAGGATCAAAATTGAAAAGAAGATTGCAATACATTGAAGAAGCTACAAGTAGAAGTCAGGAATGGTTGTGCTCCACAACACGGCCATGTTTCTTGCAAGCCAGAACGGTCATGCTACTTAGCACGACTATGGTGGCCTTCCCTGCTCACCTAATGCTATGATGATCTCTCCCCTCACTTGGTGGTAGTCTTCTCTGACTTCATACCATTTACCCTACTATTCTAAACATCAACTCCATGTTGAGGACAGTGTGATTTAAAAGTTTGGGGTGGTAGGGCGGTAAGACCTTGTTTTGCCTCATCTTTTCTCTAATAGTCCTCGTTATACATTTTTACAAGATGATCAATTAGTTTCACTAACTTTCATACTTTTCTATCCTAACCTTGTGTGTTTGCTTGCATTCATGCATACATGTATTTTAATTTCATGCATTTTTGTGTAATTTATAAAATAATTACTATTTTTGCTTTTCCATGCCATGCATTGCATTTTCAAGTAGATTTTGGTAATTTTTTTGTGTTTTAGCTAGAATTTTCTACTTTATGCTTTAATATCCCTAATGTAGGTTTAGATGTGATTAAAATGAAAATTGGCACCTTCTTGGCCAATTTTGCCCAAATTGGAACTCCTTGTCCAAAAGCATGTATCAACGTAAATCTCCAAATTTTGAACTAGAAGTTGTTGATATTTGACAAATGCATGCCATATTCTTAGAGTTTATTACTAAATGGTCTTGATTGTTGACTTTTTACATGTGCATCACCTCTCTCATGTTTGTGAATGTTTTGGTTGAATTGTGAATTGAACAAGTTATGAACGCTTAGAGCCTATGGAATCACATGATAAATATATGGATCTCATGTCGTTCACTCTTGTGGTGTGATGTTATTTGATGAAGTGTTAGATTAGTTTTCATGCAGGAAAATTTGTGATGAGAATCACACTCGTGGTGGGGCATTTATTGTGTGAGACAGAAACTTATTTCATGTGTAACTTTTAATCTGTGATGATTTTTTTGACAAAATAAAAATCGTTGGACTCCTTACAAATAGTATTTTCAAACAAGACAACTTTTGATACACTTTTGAAAAAATTATATAAAATGTAAAAAATGAATATTATTGGGTGGTAGGTGGAGGTGATGTGATGAAAGAGAAATTTGATTTGTTTATAACTTTTATTTTGTACTGAAATTTTGAATTAAAAGTTGTTAGGTTCTTTGCAAAAAATATATTTTAACAAGACTAATATTGATATACTATTGCGAAAAAAATACAAAATAAAAAATGAGTATTGTATTTTGATGATAAAGTTTATTTTCTCGTTAGCCCACTAACTCAAAAATAAATATATAAAAGGAAAGAGATGAGGTAAGTAAAAAGAAAGGGGGAGTGAAGTAATGATGGAACATCAAAAGAGGGATTAGAAAGGGAGGAGATGAAGGAACTGAGGAGGGAAGTAAAAGAAGTGAGGAAGGAAGTGATGATTTGTCACTTACCCATTCACTAGTTAAACAAAGTTGATTGAGTTTATTAAGTTTCGGGTGCCATTAATTTGTTTTGGATGTCAATTGGGCACTAAGTTCATTAGGTTTGGGGAACTATTATCTTTTTTGGTGTCAATTATTCATGTTTGGGCACACTTACCCATTCACTAGACGTCATTTCATGTGTAGCTAGGCATCAGTTAAATTCATTAACTTTTAGACGCTATTATATTTTTTGGGTATCGATTATTCATGTTTGGGCACACTTACCCATTCACTAAACGTCATTTCATGTGCAACTGGGCATTGATTAAGCTCATTAAGTTTTTGAGTGCTACTATCATTTTTTGGGGTCAATTACTCATGTTTGGGGGCACTTATCCATTCATTAACATCATTTCATGTGCCACAGGGGGTTGATTAAGTTCATTAAATTTTAGGCATCAATAACTTATTTTGGAAGTCGATTACTCATGTTTGGGCGCACTTACCCATTCATTGGGCATCATTTCATGTGCTATTGGACGATGATTAAGTTCATTAAGTTTTGGGCGTCATTATCTTGTTTTGGGTGTCAATCACCCATTTTTGGGCGTTGTTACCCATTCATTAGGCGTCATTTCATGCGCTATTCAGTGTTGATTAAGTTCATTAAGTTTCGGGCACCGTTATCTTATTTTGAGTATCAATCGCCCATTTTTAGGTACAGTTACTCATTCATTAGGCATCATTCATGCACTACAGGGAATTGCTTAAGTTCATTAAGTTTTAGGTGTCAATTACCCATGTTCGGGAACACTTACCCATGTTCAAAAGTAATAAGTATACGTTCACCATTTTTAGGGCATGTATTCATCATTTTCTGGATGTTTTTTCGTACAAGAATATGCTCACCATTTTCTATCACTTTTTTGGGTGCTTTTTAGACATTTTTGGGCACATCTTCACTATTATTGGAAACTTTTTATCGACAACCATAAATTGACCCTATATATGGTCATGGATAAAAGCGCCCAATAATAGTGAAGATGTGCCCATAAATGGCTAAAAAATGCCCAAAAAGGTGAGTACATACCCAAAAAATGGTAAACCTATTCTTGCGCCCACTAATGGCAAAAGACACCCACAAAATGTTGAATATGTGGCCAGAAAATGATGAACACACACCTAGAAAATGGTGAAACTCATTGGTGCATTTTCACGCACTTGGGATCTTTAAATATTTATAGGGGGGGCCTAGACTAACACAATCACGTAAATCAAAATATATCATCCCAAGTGTACGGGATCATATTGTAGTGTAGGTGAAAGGAAAGTAAAGGGAATGATCCATTGGGAGAGAGGGGGCACTAGATATAGGTTAGGGTGGCTATGTTCCTAATGGGTAGAGTGAGGTTTTTAGGGTTTTTTGAGACCGCTTTCAGTCAGGACGACCACGGTCTTGACCGTCACCAGCAACCGGAAATCGAGTTCAACACTTTCTGCGATTCCCCTTCGACAGATTCTAGACTTTCCATTTAACTTAATGTATATTACTAAGCTAGTTGATTCTTTGAAATGCTTGGTAATCAAGAGACTCTTTGTGTTACATGATCCCAAGAGTTGCAAGACGATTGGTGGGGATCTAGGAAAGGTGATCTCTACTTCTTCGAAGGTGGTCGCCCAGCACGCCAGATTCCATCCACCTCATCCACTATTTTCAACTGCTCTCCCTTGCAATGGCATTGTCGCTATGGACATCCATCCTTACAGAGTCTTCAGAAGCTTGTCCCAGGCTAAGCCTCAATTAAGTCGTTAGAGTGTCAGTCATGCCAGTTAGGCAAACCTTATCACATTTCTTTTCTGAGTCGCATTGTGAAACGCTCTAAGCATCATTTTGATCTTATTCATAGTGATGTATGGGGTCATGTTAAAGAGACAAGTTATAATGGCTTCTGATATTTCATGTCTTTCATTTATGATTTCTCCCGCATGACTTGGGTTTATTTACTGAAGTCTCACGATGAAGTCTTATTTGTTATTCAAGCTTTTCATCAGTTAATAAAAATCCAGTTTAATGCTCATTATGATTCTTTGTACTAATAAAGCTCTTGAATATGTTCAAAAGGTTGTTTCTACGTTCTATAATTTTGTTGGCATGGTTCACCAGACGACTAGTCCTCATACACCCCAACAAAATGGGGTAGCTAAACGCAAAAACTGTCACTTACTTGATGTAGCCCATACTCTGTTGTTTCAAATGTTTGTGCCCAAGAAATATTGGTCTAATGCTCTTCTCACTGCCTATTTTTTATTAACCGTCTTCCGTCTTATAAGGGGCTACTCCCTTCTTTGTTTTACGACCTGATGAGCAACATTTTCATGTTCCTCTTTGTATGTTTGGATGCACTGTGTTCGTTCACATGTTTGATCCACGCACTGACAAGTTGTCTCCTCGTGTAGTTCGCACTGTCTTTCTGGGATATTCTCCCACACAGAAGGGATACATGTGTTATTGTCCTTGTCTTTGTCGTCTTTTTGTGTCGACTGATGTTACGTTTCATGAGTCTACCCCGTTCTTTAGTGACTTTGTTCAGAGTGAGGGGGGCACAATCCTGAGAGTGAATACATCTTTGAGCGTGAGAGAGAGACACCACTTCATGTGTCGTGTGATGAGAGTGTTTTTGATATCACCCCACCATCACCACCACTACCACCACATCCACCACCACCCCCATCCTTTCCTCTAGTTTACACCAGGTCAGCAGGGCGTCACCAAGAGGATGTAGCGTCACCAGTCTGACAACATGCTTCCTCATCGTCTGGAACTCCTGAGATACCTGTTTCTACTGAGAGTTCTTTAATGCTTCGGTTTCAAATTTACACCTTTTAGTTGTAGCTCGAAAAGGTGTCTGGTCATGCACTATCCGTCATCCTTTGGCGAATGTGTGTTGCTTGTCTCATTTGTCAACTACAGTCTGCATGTTTGCTCTTCAACTGGACTCTACGGCGATTCCCCGTTCTTATCAGGAAGCAGCCCAACATGATGGTTGGGTCCATGCTATGGATAGTGATAAGGAGGCAAGCAATTAAAGGAAAGAAGGAAACTAGATTATCAAAAACCCTAAATTACCCTAAATAAGTTAAGTCTAAGCAGAAAGATAAGACAATTAACTAAATAAGAGCAAGAGACTACACTACACTAGCAATTAAGGATCTAGAGAAATTAGAGACCTAAGTTACAACTAGCTAGATTAAGCAAGAGCAAAGGGGGAATGAACTACCTTAACAAGACTAACTAATCAAATCTTGCAAATGACTAGGAGGCAATTAAAAGCAAGCAACTAATTAGCATGAACAAGCTAAATTAACAAGATGGGTGTTAGCAATGATAAAGATAGCTGGATCATTTGGGAATGACACTAGGATTCCAACTGCAGGAATGATAGAACAAGCAAGCTTAATCATTCATTCTAGATTGCTAAACGAAACAACTAGTGAAATGCTAAGAAATCACGCTACACTATTAGTTAGCCTAAGGTATAGGTGAGATTTCACTAGCATGTAATCTAGGTTTCTATCATAGGGTTGCTTAGTGTAATTGGGAACCAAAGGTAAAATTGGGCAGTAGAGGTGAGGGTGTTTCACCACACATTACTCACCTCCTAGCTTTTAGCAAACTCCTAGGGAATTACACCAATCAATCATATACTAGCTACTTAGATCACACACCTAGGAGTAGGAGAAGGACTATATGTAGGGTAAGATGGGGTGCTAGCTAGGGATCCACTAGTTGGACCTAGGAGCAAATCCCAAGATAGCCCCACAGATTCTATCTTCTTTCAGACGTTGGTGGCTTGAAGCACACAATCAAAAGCTATTCATATTTTTAGATACAAACCACAAGTAGAGACATGGGAAATGATATATAAATAGCAAGCAATCATAATAGAATGAATTTACAAATTATCTCCCCCCAACATGGTATCAAAGTATCATTTTTACCCCAAACAACCCACTACAAGGGGCTTAGCTACACATAACTAAATAAAAGAGCAAAAAAGAGATAAGAAAGAGGTAGGAGATCATGATAGCTCATGGAAGACCCTTCTCCTTCACTATCTAGCAGTTGTAGAATGCAACACCTCCCTTCAAGGATGGAAATGGCATGAGAAACTAGGGGATTATGGTGAAAAAACCTAGAAAACTAGGGCTTTGGGTGGAAGTGAGGTGGAAATGGAGGAATGGAAGTTGGTGGGGCTCTTGAATGCAAGAAAGAGTGGAAGTAAATGCTAGAGGTGGCTAAGGAGTAGGTAACGTTGTGTTGTGGCTTCCACCTATGTATATATAGGTGGTGGGGAAGCACTAGGTTAAGTGGGAGTAGAAATGGAAATGCAGTGGAAAAGTTGGGTAGGGTTAGGTGGTCACCACGGCTGTGGTGATATACCACGACCATTGTGGTGGTTGGGTGTCATGGTCATGGGGGGGGGTATGGTCATGGTCGAGGTATACTATGAGGTATAGGGATATAAATGGAGTGTCCACGACCGTGGCGAGTGCCATGATCGTGTTGGTTATAGGGTACCACGGTCGTGCTGGGTAGCACGACCGTGTTGGAGGAAGGTTCCATGGGAATTTTGATCCTTGTGCTCATCTTTTATTCATCTTGCCACTATCATGGTAGACACCATGGGCGAGGTGGCCTTCATGGGCCACGGTCATGCCGATGGCCACGGCCGTGGCCATTCAGGTGTACTTTGCGCTGAGTCATTGTGACTTTTGGGATCCTTGTGTGGTGTAGCTCTACGAGGGTGATGGAGGGTTTTGGCTGCGGTCATTCTGCTGGCCACGACCATGTTGTCTTCAGTGGCCACAGTCATTTTGGGGCTCCATGGTCGTGGGCATTCATGTACAAATCTTGTGACTTGGCCATGACTTTTTGGGCCATTTCACCACGACCAAGGTAGGACCCCAAGCTATTGATCTTGGCTCCAAACCTCTTCAAATGACTCCTTTTTTCTCCGAATCAATTCTTGTACATCCAAGCAATGCTCAGGAAATATTTAGACCCATCTAGCTCCTTTTCATCCAATGCGTACACAAGTGCCCTGAAAAACATGCAAAAAGAAGCCATAAGTGCATTTGATATAGTAGTTCATATTGGGGGAAAATGAAAAGCAATCTACATTGTTTAGATGTGATTATAATACAAAAAGGCATGAGATGAAGCCCTAAAATAGGGTTGCATCACCATCCGAAACTTAAAATATACTTGTCCTCAAGTATGCTCTAACTTAATCTATCTCTTTAGTTTCTTTCAATCAAATAAGAATGATAAATGCATTATAAAAGATGATTATTGACTAAATGGTCTCAAAAGCGACTAAGTGCATGTGTTACACCTTTCTCCTCTTCTCCTTCACAATCCAATTATGAAAAGAGCACTAAGCATACAAACTTTAAATATAGATCATAGAACACACAAGCTTTCCAAATTTCCTTCATGTAATTCCTGGTAAATCATTTCATGATGGCGTTAATCAATGATGACTATGAGTGATGTTTCACTTTCATGCATTCAATCTTATGCTTCAAACAACACCAGGGGTGAAGTGAGCTAGGTTTGATGTTTCCTAGCTCAATGGGTATGAAAATGGAAGAAAGGATTGTGGTAAGTGATTGGAGTGCTTTAACACTCATCTTTTATTTAGATACTCTTAACCAGGAGCATATTTTATTTTCTTTTTGCTTTTTCTTTTTCTTTACTTTTTCCTTTGGTGAAGATAAGGCATATGGTAGTGAGAGAGAAATGGGGAGATGTAGATATGGACACCCTAAAATTTTGTAGGTGGCCAAGGCTAAATGTGCACACTTAAGCATCCTTTCATGAGGCGGAGAGGTACGAAGATGATGAAAGAACCCAAAAACACCATGCAATGTCATTGCCACCTCACTGCCTGCCAACCTGCCAATACCAACATAAAAAAGACAAAACTTCTCAATTCTTCAAAACCACCCTTCCCCTGACTTCAACCCTCGTGTGACCAAGTTTGCACGTGATGGGATCATTTTCGTACACAGAACTACTTTGTCAGACACATAGTTGTAGCCAACTGCACCTAAGTACTCTCATTTTCCGCATAGTACTTTTTCTTGGAATTTGGAGTTGATGAGGTTATTGGATGTAGTTTCAAACTAAAAA
The DNA here is from genome assembly GCA_963693085.1 of Alisma plantago-aquatica. NCBI lineage: Eukaryota > Viridiplantae > Streptophyta > Magnoliopsida > Alismatales > Alismataceae > Alisma > Alisma plantago-aquatica. The sequence continues at coordinate 367,832,967 of OY856414.1, forward strand.
ATTGTAATGGAGTATACTCTACCAAACACTCTTTAGGTTGGAAATGGTTATATTTGAACTTCATATTTTCATCTTACACCCTACCAAACAGAACTTTATCATAAGTGTTTCATCTTAAAGACTGTTATTTTACGGGCAATAATAATCGATAAGCATGATTTGAAAAAATCAAACCACTAGAGACAATATTACGATATCAATAATTTTGTTTTGTTTCAGGACAAATCAATGTATACATATATAACAGATGGATGATGTTTTAAGACAAACAATAATGTCGTTGATGTATCGAAATACAACATTTCGGTGTTGTGCGTTACGTGAAAGCAAAAACAACTTGCTCTCTTTCAAGTTTCCACTCTTCCGGGAATGGCGAATGACGTGGTCATGATATTTCAAGTAGTAAATTGTCGTTTTCTACCTATATGGTGTACCTTTCCGTTTCATGTACCGGTGGAATATCCAATTTGGTTACTTACATATGAATGGCAGGCCGCCCAGACTAGCGTCTTACTGTGGAGTTATAGTGGTCTCGATCAGCTAGCATTTAGCAACCAGCATGCCGCTAGCTGTCACAAGTGTTACATATCTCCTTTTTTCTTAGCGTTGGTGTCCTTTCCTATTTATGACCAAGTTTACTAAATGCAAGAAACCGCTTCGTCCCAGCAGGCGGTGGCCTGGAGTCACAGTTTCTTGGAACAACATCAGGGAGTGGATGGAGTGACCCTCGGTCCCTCATGTTGTCTCAATAATTGTACAATCTCTAGGATATTTGTGCGGCCATAAATCAAAGTTGTCTCAAGAGGTTTCATTGGTATTTTTTCATGAAGTAGACGCAAAACCCAGAATAAGAAGTTAGCCACCACGCCTGCCTAGAGCTATTTGATATATTGTGTTGTTCCGGAAACAATTTTGGATGCAAGGTGGTGTAGGGTGTTATTAATTATGCATATGGTAAACATGAATTTCGTTTTTCCGTCGTCCCTTGAAGTCACATCCGTAATTAAGAGAGAAGAGAATTGACATGGAAAAGAAACAGATAGACACTCTGTGGCACACCATTTCAGATATCAGAAATGCACAAATGTCTAGTGACTTACCGACAACAGAAGCCAACAGAGATATAAAAGAAAAAATCTACACATAACACCTGACATACCCGCTGGCCTACCCGGTACTCGGGAATAGGTGATTTTTAATTAATCCCAGCATGCAGCCGGTTTTTGATACTATTACCCATGTAAAAGCATGCAAAATATATGCAAGGTACATATATTCTGTCCACTCCATGCAACAGTCATGCAAATGACATATATCAATCCACTATAGCTTATAAAAAAATTCTATTGCATATTTATCCCCACTGCAGATTACGTAAGTACTGTACCTACAATAAATACATATACATTCACAAATGAATTTGAGAGGTATTGTACTTATATTTGACAAACTAGGTTGAAAATTAATAATTAGGTACAATACTTATAGATGCATTTTATAGTTGATTATGGACCATATGTGCACTACATTTTTGTAAAAAAATTATGTCCAGGCGAAAAATGTTGTTATTGGATTCCGTAGGTACTGTACTTATACTTCTAGATCAGTTATACAATTATGCTTGATTTTGTAATTTGTTAAGTATTGTACTTATGCTTGGTTTTATAATTTGGTAAGTACTGTACTTATGTTTGAAAAAATTGAGTTGGAATTAATAAGTGGATACTGTATTTATTTTGTATGGATTCCGGAGGTACTGTACTTATGTCCAGATGACAAATGTTACTACTGGATTCCGTAGGTACCGTACTTATGCTTCCAGATCAATGTTGCTATTGGATTCCGTAGGTGCTGTACTAATACGGGAATGCAGGTGGGTGGATTAGAACGAGAGAGAATAATTACAAGAGAAAAAACGAATTAATACACTTTACATGAACTCTGCATGAGTATTAATACTCTGGAGAGAAGAGTGGAGAGACATACTGTGTCATTCTCTGCACTTTGCATGGACTTTGCATGAGTATTAATACAAAGACAACTGCAAATGTTGCAGATGTATTTTCCCAAAAAACGGATAGGAACCCAGGGATAAGGGGGACTGTGTGTAGCGTAACTCATATAAAAACGGGTGTTATTGCGGCTACACCTCTCGATTTGTCTGAAAACGGCCAACTTTACCGATGGAGACCTCACTTCCTGCGATAGCCTCAGGGACATTTAGGACAACTCTTTTAATGAGCACAGCGAGATGACAAGCTACTTAAAGAATCGCGTGGAAGTCTAGAGGGTGGTATACCCCAACTATGACGAGCTCGAAGGCTATACAATAGTAAATTCAAATACTTCTTAATCCCCCTTCTTAATCCGATGTCTATGGAGATTATTCACTCCTTCAAAACAATCTTCCTATATCTACCTCCACCTTTTTCCCCCCTGTTAAAAGTTGGGACCGTTCTCTCCCTCCACTCAACCATCTGCCTCAAAATAAGGGATGAGTGGCTTCGTGATGATGAGAAGATCACGATTGTGAAGTCTAAAAATCCTTGCAGTCTATGCTCTACCAGGATCGTAGTATTGGGGTGCTCACTATTAAATTTTCGAAAATGATTCCATCACACGCGGGAAGCTGCAAGCTCGCCTCACGCGCGGAGAAGAAGTGGTTTCTGGGGGAAAGACCGGTTTGGGGGTGCTGACGTGGCGGATTTTAATTAGATGGGTTGGCAGAGGTTGTGTAATATGTAAATAAATTTGTTTTACTTATAACTTTTGGACCGTGATGAATTTTTTGACAAAATAAACACCATTAGATTCGTTATAAAAAATGCAATCCAACAAGACTAATATTGATATATTTTTATGAAAAAAAATATATAAATCATATGAATATGTTATTTTGGATGCCAATGAACCATTTTGAGTGTCAATTAACCATATTTGTGTGTCATTAGTCATTTATGGGCGCCGTTATAATTTTAGGTATCAATGAATCATTTTGGGCACTATTTTAAACTTCTGGGTGTCAATGAACATTTTGGGCATCAATTACCTTATTTGAGTGTCATCTTTATACTTTTGGGTGTCAATTAACTATTTTGGTTGTCAAAAAACCATTTATGGGTGTCAATAACCTTTTATGGGTGCCATAACATCCAAAAATGTTTATTTGGGCGTCATTTTAAACTTAATTAACCGTCTTTAGGTGTCATTAATAATTTATGATCGTCGTTATAATTCTAGGTGTCAATGAACTATTTTTGGCACCATTTTAAACTTCTGGGTGTCAATGAACTATTTTGGATGTCAATTACCTTATTTGGACGTCATCTTTATATTTTTGGGTGTCAATGAACTATTTTGCATGTCAATTAACCATTTTTGGGTGTCAATAACCTTTTATGGGCGCCATAGCATCCAAAAATGCTTTATTTGGGCGTCATTTTAAACTTCTAGGTGTCAATAAATCATTTTGAGTGTCAATTACCTTATTTGTGCGCCATCTTTATACTTTGGGTGTGCAATGCACTATTTTGGGTGTCAATTAACTATTTTTGGGTGTCAATAGCCATTTATGGGCGTCATAGCATCCAAAAATGGCAAAATAGCGCCCAAAAATGGTTAAATAGTTGTTTTGGTTGTCGATACCTTATTTGGGTGTCATCTTTATACTTTCGGATATCAATGAACTATTTTGGCCGTCAACTAACCATTTTTAGATGTCAATAATCATTTATGGGTGCCATTGTCAATTAACCTATATATATCATTTTTATACTATTTTTCAAAAATATGTCAACATTAGGCTTGTTAGATTGCATTTTTCGTAACGAAACCAATGGTTTTTATTTTATTAAAAAATTCTTTACAGTTAAAAGTTATAAGCAAAACAAATTTATTTGCCTATTGCATAATTTCAAAAAGATCACCCAATCACCATCTGCCACGTGGTACGATTTAGGAGGCTGGCTTGAGGTTGGTTTTCCTACGCGTGAAACCGCTCACGCGCGAGCTTGAGCGTGCGGGAAGCTTAGTCCTTAAATTTTCTATTTTGCGGAGGATGAAAAAAACTCTCTAGCCTACAGTCTTTTTTTATGTCACTGTGTTAGATATATGACTGCTGGTCATTTATTTATATGGGCTAAGCTTAAAGTAGTGCAAATGTAATTTTGTATCTTGTACAAATGTGAAGAGTTTTAGTCTCACATTGCTCACTCTTAGAATTTTTGGGATCCTTATATGTAGGATCACATGTAATTTTATTGTCTAAAGGGCTCTAGGGTGTTTTTTTCACCTCCTTGATGGGTATGGTGATACAACACACATGCATGCACACGTACGCGTGTCACACTTCGTCTGGCCTAACAGACCACGAGCTTAGACTTGTGGATTGTGGCAATTGTCATATGTCTTCTTTTTACACATGGATTCAACTATGTAATTAATTATTAATTTAATTAATTGTTTATTTCTAAAATGGATTTATTAATCCTAGTTAGAAAGTGTTTGCCTTGTGGTTTTCTGCAAACTTGTACAAGACCAATTGTGAGATCGTGTTTAACGGGAATAGGATTTTGGGGCATGAAAGGCCATAAATAAGTCTTTTATCATCTTTTGAATATATAATTGTCAGCAGCTCATGTATGTGATTTTTTAACCCTATAGAGAGACTTCTCTGTCGCCTTTGTTCTCGAGTTGTCTTGTGAAGATTCCTCTCCTGTGAGAAGTAACTTCTTCCTTCTCTCCCAAAAGGTGTGATCTTTTGGGATGGTGGTATTTTTGATCCTTGGGCTGCATTGATAGTGCAATCATTCTTTATCAGCGAGCGAGTGACACATCATCTACAGGTTCATGATTGGGTAAACTAGATGAACGACACTCATCCTACTGACAAAACTGTGTTGGGATTCTATCAATATAGATGAGTTGTTGGAAGCTTACAGTATTGCAAGCCATTCATTATTTTTAGTAACACGTTTGTTTTTCCAAGGATCGGTTTGGTTTGTGTTCCTAACTTTTTTTACATTTTTATTCTCATGTATTGGTTATTCTACGTGTATCTTATATGGATCTGCCTGAATTTATCAGTTAATTTGTAATTGTTGTTGCTACATGTAACGACATCTAATTAAAATTAACAATAATATTAAAGAAATTAGCTATGTCGTTAATTAACAATGGTCGATCATGATCGTTTTAAGAATAAATTTGACATCGTATGTCTGAAAAATTTACTGGAACTAGCTTTACTCGTTGACATAGTAGGATGTAAATTATGCTTAGTATGGTTGGTTTTAATCAGTACATAGAAGGGGATGAACCTAAATCTGATTAGTCTGTCTTTGATAATGTAAAATTAATTTCAAATTGGAGGAAGGGAGGTAAGACGTATTGGGGGTTAATCGTGTTTGCTTTAAATTATAAATTGTACGATTCATACTCTAAGTCACATGTTACTACTTCTAAAGTTTTGTGGGAGGAGTTAGTAAAGAATTATAGTACTGAAAATCAGGATATCGAAAAGTACTTTGTCTAAATTTCTGAAATTTAGATGGTTGAGGGTAAATTCCTATTTGATCAAACAGTACACGACTTTCATATCTTGTATCATGAACTCTCAAATACAAAGATAGAATTGCCTGAGAGGTTTATTGTTATGTCCATCATATAAAAAATCCCTAAATCTAGGGAATCGTTTGGCATGACTCTTAAGCATCCAAAAGGAAACTTGTCAATTAATGATCTAATGAGGGATATTAACATACAAGTAGAACACTTGAAAGAGAAGATTGTCAAGTTACCTACTGATGCAAAACCTAGTGTTAATTTTACTACTACCATAACCAAATATGAGAAATCAAAGAATAGGCATAAATCTAAGGCTAAGATCCAGAAAAAAAATGAAGAACAAATCTTGTTGGACTTGTGGATAGGTTGACTACTGAAAAAAGGATTGTCCTTCAAAGAAGGCAAAGAAAGTTGTTGCATCCGCATATGAGGAAGCTATTGTCAACATGATGACTACATCCTTGAACCTAAATGATGGGTACATGTCTATAAAATCCGAAATTATTTCTATTTTCAAACCACTTTACTGAATGATTTGTGGTGATAAGTCTCTATTTACATCTTAGTGGGCCTCCATGCGATTCCAGCTCTACAGAAGTCAAAGGTAAATGACGGGTGGACTTGAAGTTCCCTTCAGGTAAGGTTTTGACACTTTATTGAGTCAGACATGTTCCAAACATTCGACCTAGTATCCTTAGTGGCATACTATTAGTTAGGGATGGTTTTAGAATAAATTGTAAATGTAATAAGGATATTATTACATGCCTTCATGATTATTTCTTTTTCAACAAGGGGAATCTATGGGATATGGAGAACTTATTTAATAATCTAGTTGAACCTATTTCAAATTCAATTTTAAATTTGAATTCCATAATAGTTATATTTGTATGAATCTTATATTGTTTGATGTATGGCATAGTCGTCTGGCCATGTTAATTTTGGCTAGAGGAAACAATGATGAATCTTGATTTTATTCCTAAGTCTAACATTAATGTTCGTAGATGTGAAATTTGTGTTCAAGCTAAATTTCCTAGGAAGCCTTTTCATTCTGTGAATAGGAATTCAGAAATTCTTGATTTAGTACACACGGATATCTACAAATTTAATAAAAAATTTATAAGGATCAGAAACATTATTTCATAACTGTTATTCATGATGCTAGTAGGTAATATTATGTCTATTTATTTCAAAGTAAAGGCAAGACATTGCATAAATTTAAAATTTATAGGAAAAAAGTTGAAACTCAAACTAGTAAAGTGTTGAAATGGTTAGGGTCTGATAGGGGAGGAGAGTACACCTTGAACTTTTTTTTGAAATTTTATCAATTCTATGGTATAGTTCATGAGGTTACAACTCCTTAATCACCACAATCTAATTGGATAGTTGAACATAAGAATGAAACCCTAATAGATATGGTTAATACCTTACTCTGAGCCTTAGGTCTACCCAACTTTATGTGGGTGTAAGATTTGAATATGGCTTGCCATATTTTGAATAGATTTCTCCATAAACATAAAGAAAGTAGTCCATTTGAGAAATGGAAACCAAGTCTCAAATATCTTTGAGTGTGGGGGTGGGTGTCATGCTAAGGTATTTGTTCCTAAAAACAAAAGGAATAAATTGGGACCAAAAATGGTTGAGACCATCTTCCTGGGTTATGTAGAGACAAGTTATGCTTATATTTCTTGATTGTAAGACCTGATATCTCAGGCATTGATATCAATACAATTGTGGAATCATGTAATGCTACACTCAAAAAGGATGTCTTTCCAATGAAACATGGTGTTCCCAATGATGTATCTCAAGATAATTCATTTACCATAGGTTCCATTCCCAAGCACATTGAAAGGATAACAAAAGTGAGGGCAACTAGGAACATGCTATTTTTGAATCTGATGATACTGAAAAAATGGTTGAACCAAGGAAAAGTAAATGGCCTCAAATATCTAAAGATTTTGGAAATGAGTTTCTCACTTACAATATTAAGGATGATCTTGTATCTTTCAAACAAGCTATGGATTTAGTAGATACTAAATTTTGGAAAGAAGTCATTAATGATGAAATTCAATCAATTCTCCCAAATGGAACTTGGGAATTAGTGGATTTGCCTCCTGGATGTTCTGTAGTTGGATGTAAATGAATCTTTAAGAAGAAACTGAATGCAAATTAGGACAATCAATAAGTATAAATCTAGGTTGGTTTCTAAGAGTTACACATAGAGGGAAGGAATAGATTATTTTGATAGATATTCTTTTGTTTCTTATATGACCACAATCCAAATGCTTATAGCATTTGCTTCCATTTATAATCTATGTATCCATCAGATGCATTTGGAGACAATGTTCGTACACAGTGATCTTCAGGAGGAGACATATATGGAACAACCTGAGTGATTTGTGAGTCATGGGAATGAGTACAAAGTGTGTAAACTTATTAAGTCATTATATGGTTTCAAAAAAATCCCTAATCAATGAATGGCATGAAAAGTGTGATTCTGCTTTATCATCATTTGGCTTTGTTTCTAGTGAATTTGATAAGTGTCTCTACTACAAAATTGTAAAGGATGGATCCATTTTTTATGCTTATATGTAGATGATATTCTACTTTTTATTCTGAAATGTAAATGAAACAAAGTCATTCTTATGTACAAAGTTTGAGAGAAGGATTTGGGTGTCTCTGATGTGATTAAGGCTTAAAGTCATAAGGTCTATTGATGGTATAACTCTTTGTCAGTCTCACTATGTTGAGAAGATATTGGAGAGGTTTCAGTAAACATCACGTAAACTTGTTAAGACTCCATATGATTCATCCAAGGCCTTGTTCAAGAATGATGTTAGATTTTTAGTGTCTTAATTACAATATTATCATATTATCAGACGTTTTACGTATCTTATGAACTGCATACGTCCATACATTGTGTTTTTCATGAGTAGGTTAAGTAGATACACTAGTTGTCCCAAAAAGACCCATTGGGAAGCTCTTGATATAGTTTCGTGGTATATCAAGGGAACTTGTTCCCTAGGGATCCATTATGAAAATATCCTTATGTAGTCTAAGGATATAGTGATGCAAGTTGGATTATCATGAACTATGGGTGTAATGGTGTCTCAGGATATCTTTTCCTATTGGGAGGAGGTTTTTTTTCCTGGAGATCTAAGAAACAACCATACTGTCTCAGTCTACTTTTGAAGCAGAGTTATATGCTTTAGATGAAATTGGATTGGAAGTTGAAAGGCTACATGGACTTATGTCTTGTTTACCTATGGTAAAAAAGAAGCTTCCTACAATTTTAGTTCATTGCGATAGCACTACAACAATAGCTAAGATAAAGATTTCCAAGTACAAAAAAATAGTGTAGACACATCGAAGTTAGACTCAAGTCTGCAAGGGAATTAGTGTCTAATTGGGCCATAGTTAGGGACTAAGTTGGTACCAAAGATAATACTTTCAAAAAAGGTCTTACCCTGGCTTTAGTAGAAAAATCCAAGTTGGGCATGGGACTGAAACCCTTTAGATTTGCATGCAGTAGCAACCCAACCCAAAAGAGTGGAAATCCCAAAAATTGGGTTCAATGTGGTAATAACAAACGATCATATGATTCAGATGACACCATGTTTTTCATTGATGCTTCTTGCATCTATGTGTCTATCCACTAGAAAACATGTTAGTTTCATGACTGCAAGTTAGTAAGAGATTAGTCTTTGAATGGTGTCTAGTACAAGGATAGGATGTTAGCAGTACATCCTTAAAGACTCCAACTAAATGATTGATGTTGTGTAGGCCACAATAGGGGAATTGGGTTGTTCCCTAATATCAATCATGACATGTTATTTTGATGCATGGTCATAATGTGTCATTTATCTTTTCTGTCATGTATTTATTGTATTTTTACCAACTGATACTCTTGCAACCAAGGTTCAAGATCAAGAATTTTGTTGACCTAGTTGTTGTGGGGGGTCAAAGTTGGAAAACTCAAGTAGATTCAAAACCAAAAGGTATGTGCTTAAAGTACAACATAGAGGACTACATGGTAGAGCACACTAAACATTGGACTTTGAGGGGAATTTATATATATATAGCTTCTAGACATTTATTTGGCATGGGTTAAACCTAATGTAGTGCATCTAATACATAGAGGAAATATAGTTTTGTATCTTGTGCAAATGGGAAAAGCATTATTCCCACATTTCTCACTCCCAGAACTTTTATGGTCCTTATATGTAGGATCATATGTGATACTAGTGTCCAAAGGGCTCTAGGGGAGAGTATCCTCACCTCCTTGGTGGATATTGTAACATCCCTGACCTGGGTTATGAGTTAACCCTAGGTGTTTTGCCTAAATATTAAATTAAATCCTTGTCATTAACTTTGGGCATGTAATTAAGTTTCTCAGAAGCATATATTTCAGTTTTTGCTCCTTTTTATATAAAGTTGTAGCATTGTTTTGTAATACAGGGACCTATGTGCAAATTACCCAGTTAGAAGGGTTAACTTGCAATTTGCACATGTTGAGATGTTCCTATGATGTTGAGACATCATGAGAATGATGATGGTAAGGTTTGAGGGATTTCCCAAGCTTGGGCACCAAGGTGCAGCTATGGAAGCAAACTCGGTGCTTGAAAACCCTAAATTGGGGAAAAGTGCAATTTACCCAATTTGAGGGGTGCAACTTGTAAAATACATCATCTAAAATATCTTTTATAACTTTTGTCATCATTTAGAGTAGAAATGATGAAGAGGGCACTTCATTTGAATAATCATATAACAAAGAACACCTTTGTGATTGAATAAACAAGGTGTATGTATAATAGCCCTTTTATGTGTATGCTTCAGTGATGGGTTGATCCTCTTTGCCTTCAATTCTTGATCTTAGAAGAAGTTTGTCCTTAGAAATAAGATGTGGGGACGTGCAAAGAAGAAAGGAAGGACTTAGATGAGAAATGAGGAAAACATATATTCTTATGTTGGAATTTCACCCAATATATATATATACCACTTCCTTTGCAAGCAAAGGAACGTTTCTTTCATTCCCTCACTTATCCCCCTTGCTCAAACTGACTAAGGCAGAGCTCTGGAGCATAGGATAATGACCAGGGAGTCCAAGGTAAGTTTGGATCATCCCTTTTGCTTGAATTCATGGATGAAACTCGGATTCAAGGTCAAATTCATGGCTAGCTCACCTAGCTCTATCTTTCTAGCCTTTTCTTTCCAACGTTTCCTTGGAGAATTCACCTTGGCCGAACCTGTGGAGCTCAGAGACGCCATTAAAGCTTGGATCTTGAAAGCTTGGAGCTCAAGGAATGACCTTTAGGTGGGTTTTATAACTCTAAACTCTTTGCTTTATATGCATACGTAGTTCTTGCAAATTAGCATGATACCTCTTCTTCTACCTCCCTTCTTCCTTGCACTTTTGCAAGAAAAACGGTGGAAAAACCGACCTTAACCATAGTTGAAGATGATGCGCATGAATTCCTATGCTACTTTATCAAACGACCTTGGACCCTTTTGGTCCAAACGGTTGCAAATCGTTTAAGGTCAAACGGTTTCAAACCGTTTGCTCTCAAACGATCTTGCAAGACCGTTTGGATTGAAACGGTCTCAAGACCATTTGATAGGGTTGACCAAGGGATGACCATTTGAGGGTCGGTTGTAATATGTTGAATTTCATTCCTGCAAAGAATCAAAGATTAATTCTTAACCAATTGAGAGTTGAAGGCACTTCAACATCCTAACCCTAATCGGGTTGAAATTATTGTTTTAAAGCATAGATCTTGTTGAGTTTTGGGTTGAAGGACCCAAACGGTCTCAATACTGTTTGGGGGTTCTTCCAAACGGTCTCAAGACCGTTTGAGCACAACCCAAGACCGTTTGGAGGTCTAGGGTTGAGATAATGTAATGGTTTGAAAGTCCAATTGCAATAAGTTGATGAATTGATAAAAATGCTGATTTTAGACCTAATTGGGGTTCAACCCTAATCCAACCGTTTTGGTTTTTGGTCAAACTTTGGGAAAACGGTCTCAAGACCGTTTGGATGATGTTCAAACGATCTCAAGACCGTTTGGGCCAAGTTTGGGCCCAATTGGAGGTCAATTGATAGGTTCAACCTTGAATTGATTCACATTGTTGAATATTGATAACTATCCGATTTGAAACCCTATTTGAATTAGAATTAACCCTAATTGGATTTCAATTGAGGGATACTTTAGTGTCCAATTGATTGAGGCTCATCCTAATTGACTCAATTTATGAGTGGTTAACATGGCTTTGGCCAATTGAGGGCTACAACATACTTAATCATAAACATTTGTAACTTTTGAACCATGTTGGAGGTCCAAACGGTTTGAGCCCATTTGGACCAAACGGTCTCAAGACCGTTTGAGGCCAAACGGTCTCAAGACCGTTTGTGTCCAAATGGTCTCAAGACCGTTTGGGCTCAAACGATCTCAAGGTCGTTTGGACCAATCGATCTCAAGACCAGTTGATCAAACTGTTTCAAACCGCATAAGCTCAAACGGTTTGGAAAGTCAACCTTTCCAAACGGTCAACGCACCCAAACGGTTTGGGCGAACGACCTAGAGGTCATGCGGTCTTGGACTCAAACCTAGCAAACGGTCAACGCACCCAAACGGTTTCAAACCGTTTGGTGGTTGAAGGTTGAAACCGTTTGGAGGTTTTTAATGTTATTTATACATAATCACTTGAAGTTGTAATTGGTTCAATGGTGATCTAATCTAAATCCTAATGGTAGCTTAGAACATTAAGGGACTAAGTGATTAATGAATTGACCCATGATAGTGATCATGAGGTAAATTACCAAAATACCCTTGAGGGGTTTAATTGAGTAATACCTGTTTCTAATAAAACCCTAATCACATGTTAATGATGTTTTGGCTTATGTTAGCCTATGAGGACTTAACCAAACCTGATCTAGAGAGGTGTTATCACCATCTACTAGTATGAGGAGAGAGAAAGTATCTTAAGAGAGAAAGTACCTTAAGAGAGAGAAAGTACCCTTTTAGAGTGGAAACTCAAGTAAAGAACCTTCAATACACATGAAGGTGCATGATTAGGGTATGATCCACCTATGTGAGATCATGAAAATCCTAATTATGATATATGATGAATCTTAAGCTAATCTGAGAGCATCAATGATGATGTTCCTCATACATGATGATGACATGAGTTCAATTCACCATGTGATGTGAATAGTAAACCCTAATTCAAGGGTAATGACATGTGATGTGAATAGTAAACCCTAATTCAAAGGTGATGACATGTTATATGAGTATTAAACTCTAGTTGATAAGAATCAAAGAACTTAGCTCTTATGACAAGAGTGGAAAGTATAATCATTGTTTTGAATTACTTTTATTAGTTGAATTAACAATGCAGGTTCTGATATGGAGGTGATCATATCCAGGTATGGATGATGATACTATATTCATTAAAGGCATATTGATAGCTTTATGAATAAGTAAAGTATCTTGATGCATTGTCAGTGGCATTTTATGATAATAATGGGCTGTGAGAGCCATGAATACCATCAAAGTCATGCTTTAGAGATGACTTGTGATGAGTATAATGAGAAATGATGATTGATGTGAGTTAGGCTTGTTACATTTAGTATTCTCCTTCTATAGCTGTTATGCTACTGTTATTGTTTGAAGAACAATGTTTGATGTTAAAAGAATACTAAATGTACCTAACTAATCAAGTATAATGTAGAGCCCTGATCATAGATCCATCATTGTCAGAGATCAAACGATGGTGAAACAGGTTTTCCTAAGGGAACTCCTGGATCACATACTATTGAGTATGTGGGGTATATGGATGTGTAGAACCTTACATCCTGGTGTAGGTGATTGATGTAGATGTGCAATCTGTCAACCCTTCACTACAAAACCCTACCGTATCAGTGGATGGTAAATATGAAACCTCCTGATGACGAAGAAAACATAGATATCCGTATTAGTAGAGATAAACATGAAATCTCCTGATGACGAAGAGAGTACAGAATGCCACTGTAACTCTAAAATAGTGAAGGACCAGTTTACCCTGGTGAGCTATAATAGTAGAGACACAAGATGTCCTACAAGTGATCCTCTTACTGACTGAGGAAGGTGAAGGTCATGAGAATCCGGCTCTCTTAATGACCTATGTATGATACTGATGTGACTTCTTAGTAATCAGTTGGAGTATGAGTGGTATGCCTCATCTCCACAGGGCATAATATTGTTTGTAAAACATAATCAACCGCGTAGTATACATTTAGAGATAACTACAAGTTAATTGGTTGATGATACATTGTAATAGTTCTTATATTCTTCATGTCTCATAAATGTTGAGCTCTTGTTTATAGTTACAACTGCTATTGAATACTTTGAAAGCTTTACTGCGTAAGATATTCTTTGATGTTATAATAAAGCTTCTGGCGGAGAGTTATAACTCTTGCTGGGACAATTATGTAAAATTGTCTCACCCCGTAGAATTCAACTTTTTAGGTGGACGTCGGAGATGGAGGAACCGGTCCACAGGTGACCAGTCCCAGCAGTAACAGCAGCAGCACCAGGAGCAGCAGTAAATCTCAGGTGGAGATTTAGCCTGCCATGTGGTGTAGTTAGAGTTAGTCCTATGTGTCCTCTGTACTCTCAGGTCTTGGAGTCTTTTGTTATGAGTTCTTGAGATTTTGTATCTTGATGTATATAATAACTCAAGAAGTAATTATCATGGGATGTAAACAGTTTATCTCTTGTTATGAAAGAAGCTTTTATGGATTCAAGCCCTTGTTTTGAAAAGTTTTAATTTTCCGCGATTTTTGTCTTCCGCTGTTAATCGAATCGCCTCCGCTAAGTTTGAATCGTGTTTATATCGTGATTTGGAGATCAGAGCCCACAATTAGTGGTATCAGATCCCTAGGTCAGTTGAGTCTACAGAGGCATAGGACTTAGGATGTCGATTCTATCTTTAGTACTCCTTCCTTATCTAATAGAATCTTCTGCTCCTCAGGAGAAGAAGATACATAAGGATGGCTGAGCCTCATGATGAGCACATGGCAGAGAGTAGTGCTAGTGCACCTCAAGGCGGTGCAAGGGTTCCAAGAATAGAACAGCCTGCACCAGAGTCACTAAGAGAGCCACCCCAGTTCGACCCAGCCGACATGGGTAACCCAGCTGTACAGATGATGTTCGGGCAGTTTATGACTGCCATGACACACATAACCGACAGGATGCCTATGCCTGCACCTAGGGCACCTGCCCAGCCTGAAAGACAAGGTATCGGTAAGAAGTTCGAACGACTTCGTCGTGTCAGAGCTACCGAGTACTTTGGGACTGCCGACCCCACAGATGCTGATTTATGGCTGACAGAGTTGGAGAAGGATTTCAAGATTCTTATTATCCCGGAAGCTGAGAAGGTTAGACACGCTGTCTATCTTCTCAAATGCGGTGCTGGTCACTGGTGGAACATGGAAGAGCAGAAGAGACCTGGAATAGAGTTCTCATGGGAAGAGTTTCGTCGGGAATTTATCAATAGATATTTTCCAAAGACCTTCCTATATGAGAAGATCTCTCAGTTCGAGAGACTAAGGCAGGGTATGATGAACATTAGCGAGTATGAAGCTAAGTTCATGGAGTTGCTGCGGTTCTGTTCGCACATGGCTGCTATAGAGGAGGAAAGAATCAGAAGATTTGAAAAGGGTTTGAATGCCGATATATCAACCCCTGTCTCTGCCTTAGAAAACTGAGAGAGATTCTCTACCTTCATTGAGTCAGTCCGAAGGATAGAGAGATCTATGGTTGAGAAGAGGCAAACTCAGAAAAGATATCCACAGTTCCAGGGTTCTTTATCTAGGGACTTTAAGAAGCCTAGATCCTCTACACCTAACCCTCCACCACCTAGATCTAGTTCTCAGACTCAGTGGTCTCCAAGTAGAGGTAGAGGACGAAGACAACCACCTCAAGAGACTCAGAGTTTTGCATCAATGTCAGTTACTGGACCACCCAGACCACAACAACTGGAGAGAAGTTGCTACAACTGTGGTAAAATGGGACACTTGATGAAGGACTGCCGATCTAAGCCTGTCAGTGTGACACAGCCTCCGAGACAGAATCAACAATGATCTCAGAGAATGCAATCTCAAGGAGCAGCTCGAGGATGTGGACAAGCGTCTCAAGCTGGATCATCAGTACCACCTCAACACCAGGCGACAGCGAGGTTCTATGCTATGAACCCACCAGAGGCAGTGGTCGATCCACAAGTGGTGACAGGTCAGATGGAACTTTTATATTCTGATATGTCTAAACCTTGTGTAGTATCTGTTCTGATTGACCCGGGTGCTATGCACTCTTTTATCACTCGGAGAGTGATCTATAACTGCAATATGACGGTTAGTCATAAGGCAGATAGTTTGTTGTTGGAGACTCCGTTGAGTGGGTCTGCCATTTTGCAGGAGGTATGTTCTCCCTGCATCCTCTTCTTTTCTGATCATCGCATTCAAGTGGACCTTATACCACTTTATATGCAAGGATTTGATGTAATCCTCAGGATGGATACCTTGGAAAGGTATAAAGTTGTCTTGGATTGTGAATCCAAGTTGGCTGTGTTTGCTGATGAAGGCGACACATGGATCTTTCAAGGTGAAAGAAAGATTCTGCCCACCTGTCTTGTATCAGCTATGGTTGCTGATAAGCTGTTGAGGCAAGGATGTTATGCATTCTTGGCCCATGTGGTAGATGTTACCAAGGAAAGTTCCAATCCTGCTGAAGTTCCCATAGTCAGGGAATTCGAGGATGTGTTTATTGAAGAACTTCCTGGTATACCTCCACCTCAGGAGATTGATTTTGAAATCAATCTGATCCCAGATACGAAACCCATAGCCTAGACTCCGTATAGGATGGCGCCTGCCGAGATGGCAGAACTCAAGAAACAGCTTCAAGAGTTACTTGAGAAGGGCTTTATCCGACCAAGCACTTCACCATGGGGTGCTCCGGTTTTATTTGTTAGAAAGAAAGATGGGTCAATGCGGTTGTGCATTGACTACAGACAACTTAATAAAGTAACAATAAAGAATAAGTACCCTTTGCCGAGGATTGATGATCTTTTTGACCAGTTGTGTGGTGCAACAGTCTTCTCAAAGATAGATTTGAGATCTGGATATCATCAACTTCGTATTAAGGATAGTGACATATCCAAGTCTGCTTTTAGGACAAGATATGGTCACTATGAGTTCACGGTTATGTCGTTTGGACTAACCAATGCACCGGCTGCATTTATGGAACTCATGAATAGAATTTTTTGACCCTTCCTTGATCAGTGTGTTGTCGTCTTCATAGATGACATTCTGATCTATAGTAGGGATGCTCAGCAGCATGAGCAGCATCTTCGCCAAGCTGTGACCTTGCTAAGAGAACATAAGCTGTATGCTAAGTTTAGCAAGTGTGAGTTCTGGCTGCCGGAGGTATCTTTTCTTGGACATGTGATATCTGCCTCGGGAGTTCGTGTTGACCCTGCAAAGGTAGAATCTGTTCTACAATGGGAACAACCGAAGACACCGACGGAGATTTGAAGCTTCTTGGGGTTAGCTGGTTACTATCGAAGGTTTATTATAAACTTTAGCTCTATAGCCTTACCTTTGACCAAGTTAACCCGGAAAGATGCTCCTTTTTCTTGGAGTGATAAGTGTCAACAGTCTTTCCAGTTGCTGAAGGAGAGGTTGACAAGTGCACCTGTGCTTGTGCTACCTGAGCAAGGAAAAGGATATGTAGTCTTCTGTGATGCCTCTAAGAATGGACTTGGATGTGTGTTGATGCAGGATAAACAAGTGATTTCTTTTGCTTCCCGACAGCTTAAGAAACACGAAGAGAATTATCTGGCACATGATCTAGAGTTAGCTGCCGTGGTTCATGCATTGAAGATCTGGAGACATTATCTTTATGGAGAGATGTTTCAGATTTTCACTGACCATAAGAACCTTAAGTATATCTTCTCTCAGCATGAACTCAACATGAGGCAACGTCGCTGGATGGAGTTAATCAAGGACTACGATTGTACAATTGATTACCATCCAAGGAAGGCCAATGTTGTTGCAGATGCCTTGAGTAGGAAATCAGCAACATCAACCATGGATAGAGCACAACTAAACTCTTTAGTACGCTCTAAGAGAGATATGCTTATCTCTTTAAGGCAAGACAATGTACAGTTGAAGGTGTCATTGTTAGCCGGGTTGATGGCTGAGATGCATATTAAACCTACCCTAAGAGAGCAGATTAAGGAGGCACAACATGTTGATGCTGCAGTTCAGCAGATTAGATCTGAGTATGGAAATGAGAAGCGAGATGGTTTCCATGACTCAGATGACCAAGTAGTCTGTTATAATGGAAGGATGATAGTGCCGGATGTGGATGACTTGAGAAAGTTAGTCCTAGAAGAAGCTCATTCTTCCATGTATGCTATGCATCCAGGGAGCACCAAGATGTATCGAAATTTGAAAGATCTGTATTGGTGGCCTAGAATGAAGAAGGATGTTGCAGATTTTGTTCTGAGATGTCCTGTGTGTCAGCAAGTTAAAGCTGAACACCAGAAACCTGCATGAACAATGCAACCTTTACCCATACCACAGTGGAAGTGGGACCATGTGACCATGTACTTTGTTGTTGGCCTACCCAGGACAAACAAGGGACATGATTCCATTTGGGTAGTTGTAGATAGGTTGACTAAGACAGCGCATTTCTTACCTGTCAAAACAACCTATTCTGCTGAAAGGTTATCACAGTTGTATGTGCAAGAGATAGTGCGTTTGCACGGAGTTCCTGTCACAATAGTTTCTGACAGAGGTCCTTAGTTTACAAGTCGTTTTTGGGAACAGTTACACAGAGCCTTAGGCACCAAGCTAAGGTTTAGTACGGCCTTTCACCCACAGACTGATGGATAGTCAGAAAGGACCATACAGACCTTAGAAGACTTGTTGAGAGCATGTGTTCTCCAGTTTACCGAGAGTTGGGATCTACACCTAAGCTTGATAGAATTTACCTATAACAATAGCTATCAGCATAGTATTGATATGGCACCTTATGAAGCCTTGTATGGTAGACGTTGTAGATCACCTCTGTGTTGGTTCGAGACTGGTGAGCGTCAGTTGTTAGGTCCTGATCTTGTGCAGCAGACTACAGAAAAGATTAAGATAATACAACAACAGATTAAGACTGTACAAGATAGGCAGAAATCTTATGCTGACAAGCGTCGTAGACCCTTAGAGTTCCAGGTTGAAGACAGAGTGTATCTCAAGGTCTCGCCTTGGAAAGGAGTCCTTCGTTTTGGAAAGAAAGGGAAGTTAGATCCTAGATTTATGGGACCTTATCCAATCATTTAACGGATTGGAAAAGTAGCCTACAAACTAGAGTTGCCACCAGAGTTACAGAAGTTACACCCTGTGTTTCACATTTCTATGCTAAAGAAATGTCACCCAGACACCGAGTCAATTCTACAACCTATGGAGGTAGAATTGAATAATGATATATCCTATGAGGAGGGACCAGTGTCAATCCTTGATAACAGAATTAAAAAGTTAAAGAAGAAAGATATAAGTCTTGTGAAAGTCCTCTGGAACCACCGTGGTGTTGAAGAAGCCACTTGGGAATTAGAGGATGAGATGAGAAGGAAGTATCCTGCCCTTTTCTCTTAATATGTCTTATCGATTTCGGGGACGAAATCCTTGTAAGGGGTGGATAGTTTGTAACATCCCTGGCCTGGGTTATGAGTTAACCCTAGGTTTTTTGCTTAAATATTAAATTAAATCCTTGTGATTAACTTTGGGCATGTAATTAAGTTTCTCAGAAGCATATATTTCAGTTTTTGCTCTTTTTTATATAAAGTTGTAGCATTGTTTTGTAATACAGGGACCTATGTGAAAATTACCCAGTTAGAAGGCTTAACTTGCAATTTGCACATGTTGAGATGTTCCTCTGATGTTGAGACATCATGAGAATGCTGATGGTAAGGTTTGAGGGATTTCCCAAGCTTGGGCACCAAGGTGCAGTTGTGGAAGCAAACCCGGTGCTTGAAAACCCTAAATTGGGGAAAAGTGCAATTTACCCAATTTGAGGGGTGCAACTTGTAAAATACATCATCTAAAATATCTTTTATAACTTTTGTCATCATTTAGAGTAGAAATGATGAAGAGGGCACTTCATTTGAATAATCATATAACAAAGAACACCTTTGTGATTGAATAAACAAGGTGTATGTATAATAGCCCTTTTATGTGTATGCTTCAGTGATGGGTTGATCCTCTTTGCCTTCAATTCTTGATCTTAGAAGAAGTTTGTCCTTAGAAATAAGATGTGGGGACGTGAAAAGAAGAAAGGAAGGACTTAGATGAGAAACGAGGAAAACATATATTCTTATGTTGGAATTTCACCCAATATATATATATACCACTTCCTTTGCAAGCAAAGGAACGTTTCTTTCATTCCCTCACTTATCCCCCTTGCTCAAACCAACTAAGGCAGAGCTCTGGAGCATAGGAGAACGACCAGGGAGTCCAAGGTAAGTTTGGATCATCCCTTTTGCTTGAATTCATGGATGAAACTCGGATTCAAGGTCAAATTCATGGCTAGCTCACCTAGCTCTATCTTTCTAGCCTTTCCTTTCCAACATTTCCTTGGAGAATTCACCCTGGCCGAACCTGTGGAGCTCAGAGACACCATTAAAGCTTGGAGCTTGAAAGCTTGGAGCTCAAGGAATGACCTTTAGGCGGGTTTTATAACTCTAAACTCTTTGCTTTATATGCATACTTAGTTCTTGCAAATTAGCATGATACCTCTTCTTCTACCTCCCTTCTTCCTTGCACTTTTGCAAGCAAAACGGTGGAAAAACTGACCTTAACCAAGGTTGAAGATGAGGGGTTTAATTGAGTAATACTTGTTTCTAATAAAACCCTAATCACATGTTAATGATGTTTTGGCTTATGTTAGCCTATGAGGACTTAACCAAACCTGATCTAGAGAGGTGTTATCACCATCTACTAGTATGAGGAGAGAGAAAGTATCTTAAGAGAGAGAAAGTACCTTAAGAGAGAGAAAGTACCCTTTTAGAGTGGAAACTCAAGTAAAGAACCTTCAATACACATGAAGGTGCATGATTAGGGTATGATCCACCTATGTGAGATCATGAAAACCCTAATTATGATATATGATGAATCTTAAGCTAATCTGAGAGCATCAATGATGATGTTCCTCATACATGATGATGACATGAGTTCAATTCACCATGTGATGTGAATAGTAAACCCTAATTCAAGGGTAATGACATGTGATGTGAATAGTAAACCCTAATTCAAAGGTGATGACATGTTATATGAGTATTAAACTCTAGTTGATAAGAATCAAAGAACTTAGCTCTTATGACAAGAGTGGAAAGTATAATCATTGTTTTGAATTACTTTTATTAGTTGAATTAACAATGTAGGTTCTGATATGGAGGTGATCATATCCAGGTATGGATGATGATACTATATTCATTAAAGGCATATTGATAGCTTTATGAATAAGTAAAGTATCTTGATGCATTGTCAGTGGCATTTTATGATAATAATGGGCTGTGAGAGCCATGAATACCATCAAAGTCATGCTTTAGAGATGACTTGTGATGAGTATAATGAGAAATGATGATTGATGTGAGTTAGGCTTGTTACATTTAGTATTCTCCTTCTATAGCTGTTATGCTACTGTTATTGTTTGAAGAACAATGTTTGATGTTAAAAGAATACTAAATGTACCTAACTAATCAAGTATAATGTAGAGCCCTGATCATAGATCCATCATTGTCAGAGATCAAATGATGGTGAAACAGGTTTTCCTAAGGGAACTCCTGGATCACATACTATTGAGTATGTGGGGTATATGGATGTGTAGAACCTTACATCCTGGTGTAGGTGATTGATGTAGATGTGCAATCCGTCAACCCTTCACTACAAAACCCTACCGTATCAGTGGATGGTAAACATGAAACCTCCTGATGACGAAGAAAACATAGATATCCGTATTAGTAGAGATAAACATGAAATCTCCTGATGACGAAGAGAGTACAGAATGCCACTGTAACTCTAAAATAGCGAAGGACCAGTTTACCCTGGTGAGCTATAATAGTAGAGACACAAGATGTCCTACAAGTGATCCTCTTACTGACTGAGGAAGGTGAAGGTCATGAGAATCCGGCTCTCTTAATGACCTATGTATGATACTGATGTGACTTCTTAGTAATCAGTTGGAGTATGAGTGGTATGCCTCATCTCCACAGGGCATAATATTGTTTGTAAAACATAATCAACCGCGTAGTATACATGTTAGAGATAACTACGAGTTAATTGGTTGATGATACACTGTAATAGTGCTTATATTCTTCATGTCTCATAAATGTTGAGCTCTTGTTTATAGTTACAACTGCTATTGAATACTTTGAAAGCTTTACTGCGTAAGATATTCTTTGATGTTATAATAAAGCTTCTGGCGGAGAGTTATAACTCTCGCTGGGACAATTATGTAAAATTGGCTCACCCCGTAGACTTCAACTTTTTAGGTGGACGTCGGAGATGGAGGAACCGGTCCACAGGTGACCAGTCCCAGCAGTAACAGCAGCAGCACCAGGAGCAGCAGTAAATCTCAGGTGGAGATTTAGCCTGCCATGTGGTGTAGTTAGAGTCAGTCCTATGTGTCCTCTGTACTCTCAGGTCTTGGAGTCTTTTGTTATGAGTTCTTGAGATTTTGTATCTTGATGTATATAATTACTCAAGAAGTAATTATCATGGGATGTAAACAGTTTATCTCTTGTTATGAAAGAAGCTTTTATGGATTCAAGCCCTTGTTTCGAAAAGTTTTAATTTTCCGCGATTTTTGTCTTCCGCTGTTAATCGAATCGCCTCCGCTAAGTTTGAATTGTGTTTATATCTTGATTTGGAGATCAGAGCCCACAGATATGGTGATCACAACACATACACACACATGCGTGCCCGTGTCATGCCACACCTTGCCTGGCCTGGTCTAGTTGGGCCAGGCATGGGCAAAGGCTTGAGATTGTGGGTTGTGGGTTGTAGTTGATGGAATTGTCTTTCATCTTCTGCCTTCTTTTTGCACAAGGATATACCTACATAATTAATTATTAATTTAAGTAATTGTTTCTTTTTGAAATAAATTTATTAATCCTAATTGAAAAGTCTTTGCCTTGTGGTTTTCTACAAATGTGTGGAAGACAAACCATGTGATTACATCTTAACAGGAATAGGATTCGGGATGTGGGAAAGGCCATAAATAAGTCTTCAGTTATTAGGGTTAATCACAACTTTCGATCATACAACCGCCAGTCATTTATGTATATGGTTTGCAAACCCTAGTGAGAGACTTCTCTACTTCTTTTGTTCCTAAGTTATCTTCTACATAGTCCTCTGTAAGAATCAACTTCTCCCTACCTCTCCCTAAAGGAGCAATCTATTTGGGTGGAAGTACATGCGATTGTTGGGCTGCACTGGTAGTGCAACCGTTCATTGTTGGAGCGTGAGTGAGTCATTCTCTATAGGTTCATGATCGGGTGGAGTAGAAGAACAGTTCTCATTCTTCAGGATTGTGAGCCACTGATTTTGTAAGTAACTTATTTGTTTTCTCAATGAACGATCTGGTCTATGTTCCTAACTTTTTATTTTTTTTATTCTCTTTTATTGGTTATTCTACGTGTTTCTTATTGACATCTATCTATACCTTTTAGGTAATTTGCAACTATTACTGCTACATGTAATGAAATCTAATTAAAAATTAACAACAAACATGTGGTATTACCCAAAGCACACACCATGAACGGCCTAACTCATGAAAGTTTAGGACATTTGACTAAAATCTGACACATGATAAACCTATTAAGTACTAGGATTATACTTATATTTATCATATCTTCAAATAGATATATCTTTAATTACAATAATAAAAAAACCTTGCTTTATAGGGTCAGTTTTTTTAGGAATAATCGACCTTAGAAGACCTCTAAGAATCTTAAGAGAGTACTTTCTCGATCGACAATTTTCTCGAATGAAATATTCTCGATCGACGTATTTCTCGACCGAGAAAGCCTCTGTTGCTTTATAGGGTCAGTTTTTTAACTTACCCAACCTTATAGGTGGTTCAGGCACCACTTAACCCTCTTGGGTCGGCTCTTCTAGAAAACCTTCTCTAAAGGTCAGTGAGCTATGTTATCGAAGATGATATTCTTCCTTTCTTCTTTGATCTTGTATTTCTTGCTTTGGTTGTTACCTTGCAAGCTTGTGAGGGTTTCGGCTGCCGCTTTTTGCTTGGATGACGACGACACCCAACCGCTATTCTTTCCTGTGTTGTTGTCTTCTCGGTCGGGAACCTGTGTCACGCCAGTCTGACATGTGAGAGTATCGCCGCCAGTCCGACGTGTGAGAGCACAGTTGCTCTTAGGATATTGCCACTGTGTCATGTCAGTCCGACGTGTGAGAGTGTCGCCGCCGTGCCTACGGAGAAGAAAGTACCTCACCGCCGCCCTTGCCGGACCTGCAAAGGAGAAGAAACCCTAGCCACCGGCACCCGAACGCTGAGGTAATGTGACATACCAAATTCTGAAATTTTGTCTTTTGACCCTCTTTCCCATCTTTTCCTTTCATTTCTATCCTTATTGGCCTTTCTATTTAATTAATGGAATTTATAGTGGTTTAGTGAACATTTATTCACTAATTATACCAATGGAAGGGTTTATGCACAAATACCTCAGTGAAAGCTTAATTACCATAATTAAGTGCTCTAAACCTTAATCTAACTTTTTGATGCGATTTGAAAACAGAAAATATGCCACATAACTCATTTTAGTGGTAATATGAAGATAAGAAACTTAATTGGATGAACAATTTAGATAATGGGCCGTTAATGGGCCATATGACATATCTCATAAAAATAAGTCTCAAAATAAGAAACAAACTTCAAATTCGAAATCTACATATCAAAATTTACCTACATGTCAAATTTCATCTAATTTGGACAACCTTGAAATATTAGGATAAGTTTATGAGAGAGAAAATGAGTAAAAAGGATAAGTAATGAATAATGTGATTATATAACTTCAAAATATGGAAATAATGATAAATTAATATTCTACACATCAAAGATAACTTTTGGATGAAGTTTGGTCCAATTTGGATGTTGTTTGTGCAGGTTATGCAATTATATGCACATTCTGGACTTTTATGCAATTTACCCAATTGGGAGGTTTTCTTTGCAAATTATCTCCTGAATTTTAATCCTTATATATTCCCTTACCATTAACGATATTTTAAACCATTGGAGAACCTAGTTTCACCTTGGTTTGATGGTATTTCTTTCCAAGGGCATTATAGGGATTACCCTCTTTATAAAGATGCTTATCCTTAAAAGCTATCAACCAATGAGGTTATTTCTTTCTTGAAAAATGGTGGGGATGGACTAGGATAATATATGGGCCCTTATAACTGACTTTTGATATGCATGAAGCCTCTATGAGCTATCCTCTTTCATGGCCATCAATCCCTAGGCTAAAGACACATGGAAAGTCCCTTAAGACTCCTCATTCTTCATCTCTTTCTATATATAGCCATGTATACCCCTTTCCAACTCACAATTCGAAAACTCTTGCTCTCCTTTTCTTTCCTATAGCTTAGATAATAGTTTCTTCTATATTTGGCCATGAAGTTGCTGCCCCAAGGCAATAGAGGGAGCCTACCTTGGTGAAGAAGGCTCCTAGGGCTTCCAAATTGCCCTATTAGGGTTTCTAAAGATCCTCCTTGGTAAATTCGACCAAAACTAGTAAGTTTCCTCCCTTAATTCTTTATTTTCATACTATTAGTCTTCCTTACACCCTATTACAGGTCGTAACCATGGACTTCCACGGTGAAACCCCACCTAGAACCCTAAAAGATGTCATCTCCATGCTCTTTTTCTAGGGTTTATCACCTCTAAGTTGAGAATGTGATCTTTGTTCAAGAAAGGAGCTAGGCTTGGAGAAACCAGACCTTATAAGCTCGGGATCCTTGCTGTTTGGACCTTATTATCTTCCCTAGGTATGGGATTCATAACCCCCTTCCCATATATTTCTTATTACATGCTTAAAACTCATGATCTTATGTTAAAAATTGACGATGTGTCGATTTCTAATTGGTGGATTTTCAATAATTCATGACTTTTGATTTGTTTGTCCAAAAATTAAAGTAAAATATGTTATGAACTCAGAAAAACATTTTATTTCAAATAAAAATATTTCCAAGTATTGGTTTTCAGTTTTGTCGAAAAGAGTTTTTAGAAAATGAATTAAATACCTAAAAATCACCAAAAATACACTTTAACCTTCATAACTCCAACATATGCAAAATTATATGTTTTCTTAATCAGAAAAACCTAACTAAGTTAGTGGTGATATTTTTGAGGTCTAAATCGAGGTTTTGTGTAAAAATTTCATATATTAGGGTTTCAACTCTTTAATGTATATATATGAAATTGGAAATATGACAAGTGGACCTTGATTTCAACTAAAGGTTTGGAAAAGAGGTTAACAAGACTCTAAGTAAGAGAGGTATGTTGTATCCCCTATTCCTCTATGTTGAGAAACTCACCTATTCTTATTCATTCTCTTTGTCCTATGCACATTAGCCTATACACAATGTCTTTTCTTTTGAAAATCATTGTTCATGTGAAATACCTTATTTGATATTGAACATGTGATCATGGATATTCTTTTGAACTTTTATCTTACGTTTTGTTCATGATGGAACTCTAAAAGATGACATGTAATGTATTTTTCCCACTTGTGAGGTGGATGTATATGTTGGTCACTTATGTGGTGACTAGTTTATATATTCTGACTATACTTTCTACTTGCCTTTACATTTAACATGCTATGTGATTCAGTAGCACTAAAGTAGTGTAATTGCATTTGTTTTTATGGCAGATGTGTTATTTCCTGCCAAGCAGATGTGATATTTCCTGTTCTTTTGGGATGGAAAGGAACCTCATACCCAGGGCAAGATGTGTGATTCTTGGCCCATGTTTTATATATTTGGGAGATTGGAAATATTCCTTTCTCTATCAGGTTTCAAGTTTATGAGACTTGGCCGCCTTTGTCTTTATAATATTCTAGTGTTATGCTTATCTCACATGCATGCAGGATGATGGTTATGATATGTGCTTATGTGGCACCACTCATTTATTTAATAATGGCAAGTATTCTTTTGTTATCATATTATTTCAAGTCCTTTTCTCTTGATACCTATTTGGGTGGTCCTTATCTTTTCTATGGGAGGCCTTTTATATTTGATGTCCTTTATTCCATATATTGCTCAATTTCCTATTTAGTATGCACATACCAGCCTTTGCTGATGTCATCTATTTTCTCTTCTTGCTGGGGTATGCTTCCAACCCCATGTTAGATCAAGGAGTATATAGCTTTTGGCTTGGACCTAGCTCTTGGAGATTTTGCTTTGGAGACAAGATTTGAAGTAGTTTGGACTTCCCTCTATCTAGATCCTGTTTTGTTTTTGTAAACCTTTATGAAATTGAATACAGTCAGTTATATCTTTTATTCCGCTGCTTTCCAATGAGTTTTGTTTACCATATTTTAGTAAAGGGGTGATCACACCCCCTTACATCATGGTATTAGAGCCAATGGTAGTCAGAATCTGACTATTTCAGTCTTGTCTCCCTAATTAGAATCCCTACCTTACATAGTTGCTTTAGGTGACATGGCTGCCCCATAATTGATCTATAAATGATGAAAGGTTGATTTAGTACCCTATAGTTCCACATTAGTATCATGATGAATAACGCGAACGATAATGAAATCCACTCGCTCCCGTCCGCTCCCGTCCGCTCTAGGCGACTCACAGGGCGACTAGGGAAAAGGCCTCGCGGCTTGGGGGAGGGGGCTTGGGCGGCTTTGGCGGCAGCCAGCGCCACCCCGCTCCCCCCGGGCCCTTGTCTTCTCATCGGGGTCGCGTGGATCGCAAGTTAGGAGCATTGTAAAGATCGGCTCTCCTCCCATCTCTGTTCGAGCGACGCAAACATCCGATCCCTAGGGTCAGATTTCCGACGGCGTTCACGGTAGGTGGAGGGATTGCATTGTAGAGATAGCTTTTGCATCGTATGTCGACGGAGCCTTTTCAACATCTCCTCCTGACTTGTTCCTCACAGTTCCGGCTCTCCATCCCCTTTTCACCTTAGCCGTCTGGCTAGTTTCCTTGTTTTTGTTGGCGTAGTGTGTAGTGGCAGCTTCTCTACCTGTTCTTGCCGCTACTGGTTAGCGTTTGTTTGCTCGCTGCTTGTCTGCATTTGTCTTCTCACTGCTTGTCAGTGCTTGTTTTGCTTGTGTCTCCATGTTGTTGTGGCTTGTTTTGTTACTTGGTTATATGGCTTCCTTTGAGATGATGATGCATCGGAGCACCGCATAGATCCAGGACCTCTATCACTACTACACGCTCAAGTCAAAGGAATTCTTCGTGGAAAGCTGCTTAAGACAGCATCAAGGAAGAAGAATCAATACGGAAGCGTTCTACTCTCGTTCCGATATGAGTTGTAGTGATGTTAACATGATCTTTGTTTGCTCTTGCTGTATTTTTGACTCAAATTGTAGATGACGTATGGCTTATAAGTAATGAATCGAGCCATTTTCCCTCAAAAAGTATCATGATGAATAAAACCATAAAATACTCATAACTAAAATATGCATAACTTAATGTTGTTTAGGTTTTCTTTTAGGAAACTATTAGGGCATGAATGTGACAAAGTGGGTTTTCTAGCTTAATTTCAAGGACGGAATTTCTTTTAAGGTGTGTAGGATGTGATGGAGCAGACTTTTAGAATCCTAAATGTCCAACGACATAAGTGAAATAATATGGTTAAGTTATATTAAGAGTTCCAAGCTTTCAGCAAAGTAGGTGTGTCGATGTGAGGTTGACATCATGTTTAAGATATCTCTTTAATGTCTTCTTGAGGAATTTATTAGAATGATCAAATAGATGAGTTTTAACACCAAATTGGAGTAGAATGTACCTTGAGAGGTAAGGAAACTATGATCAAAATTTTGTGGCAATTGGAGTATCCTAGAGGAAGTTACTAAGGTTTGAATTTGGTGAAATAATTGACATTATTGATGATGTATAGAACTAAGTTGGTGAGCAATATAATGTGTTGCACGCCCCTTTAGTTGGGTGGGATGCGTTGTCCGATCCTACCCTTTAACAAATAATCTAGTGGCTAGAAGTGCCGACTTAGGTGCGCCGCGGATAAGCTCATGTGGAGGACTGACTCTAACCGTTGGATGGGAGATCAATGATCGCTGAGTGATCCCTTACTTATAGTATGGACACAACTTACGAGGAGTTGTTGCTGCAGATCTTCCTCACCTCCACTCCTCGTAAACGTGGCCTGAGGAACTGAGATGAGGGAGCAGTTATCTAAGAATCGACGAGCCCTATACTAGAACCCCAACCACGTATGTATTAAAGAACGGATGAGAGGGAACCACCTCCTCCTTCCCATTGCTTCTCCTTTGCGGTATACATACAAGAAGAAGGAGAAGATGAGGGTAAAAGAGAGGCCGCAGCGGATACCCAAGTAGAGTTATGAAAATCTGGAGATCATATGAGATAAGCCATGCACCCTCAGTCCTTCCCGAGGTGGTGGCGCAGCTCAGTGAGGTGGTCCTTGGTGAAGTTAATGGCGGCCGTGAGATAGAGTCTCACAGCGGGAGGCTGACGCATGCCAGTGTCGAGGAGGAGGCGGTTCTGCTCGCTTGCTCCACCATGGAAGCAGTAATTCTGGCGAGTTCGTCGAATCGAGAGGAGAAGCAGAACCTTGCCGTGACGGCGCTTGAGAGCATGCCGGCGAACATGAGCAGGCGATCATTCAGCGTCGGGCAGAAGAACTGGCAAGCCAGCCAACTCAGAATGGGAGGAGATCCTAGCTGCGGTGACGACGACGCTTTCCAGGGAATCCTGATCAGGAGTGAGAGCAAAGGAGGCGATCGGAGGTGTGGTGCTTCCCGGTGGCGGTTGGAGCAGACGCTTTAGGGCCTGGCGGTGCCCGATTGCTTGCTGGAGCTCATAGCCGCGGCTGTGGTTCTGGAGCAGAGGAGGCTGAGGTGCATGGGCTCCTGTGGGCATCGTGTGACGCCGGGAGCAGATGAACGCAAGCAGCGGCAGCGTTTCACAGAAACAGAGCCACACAACGCGACTGGCGCTAGACGCGTGAAGAAGAAAGAACGTGATCAAGAGAGGAAATGAGGAGGACCGGGACTGCAGATGGAACCAGATGCAACCCCAGGCAGAATCGACCCAAAAGAAGATCTAGTGAACCGCCGGTTCAGTGCGGGCCAGGAACTGGAGGCCGTGCCCTTGCTGGCTACGTGGCACTCCCGGATAGGTCGAAAAGGTAAAAATCTCAGTAAATGTTCAATTCTTAATTAAATTGTAGTAAATAGCTCGAGCATCAGAAAAATACAAACAAGGTACTGTTATTCTTCAAAAAATATATAGAACAATAGGAAATCATAATATCAGGTTGTCGATACACTAATATTAGTGATATCTTGTTAGTAGTGAAATTCTTAATTGATAGATAATAAATAATCAAACATCGACCAAAAATTATGAGAAAATACCAGTAAGTGACAAATCATATCTGTAATCCATCTGATGTCAGTAATCATGATGTTGATACACAAAATATTGTAATTTACTCCATATGTCTAATTAGGGCTAATAACCCGAATAAAATGCAATAAATACTTGCGTGCTCTATAAATGATGAAATTTACATAGTAAGCTCATATCAGTATATGGAACCTCAGAATTAAATATGTTATCAGGATGATACCCACAATCCATGTTATATGATGATGGTTTCTCTTAATGTGATATAAACCCCAATTTGAGTAATGCATGTAACCTAGGGTTAATGTGTGACATAATGTTAATATGTTCAGATGATGAACTTTGTTAATGAAATATAATATGGAATATGACATCGGTAAGATAAATCTAAGACAAGAATGCAAGTAATGATGCACACATCCTAATGAGATAAGATAAACCCTAATGAACATGATTAGGGTTAAGATGAGATATAATAAGATGAGAACCTGATGATAGTGTATGATCTTATGTTGATTAGGTTTAACAAGGATATAGATGTCTGAGGAATATGTGTTTAGTATGATCTATCTCTTTGGAAGGTACACCATTACCTCTTGCTTGGCTTAATATACAATATGCTTGTGTTATATAGTAGTAAAGACTTGGCATATGGTATTGATTGAAATGATTGTTCTTATATACTATGTTGTTTGAGCTTTTCATACTTATTGTTATGAACACATCAAACATAATATATTTGTTCCATTATATGAAAGCACTAACTCTTTGGTAGTGTGCTTGGAAGTGACCTAACTCTTTGATAGTGGTCACATTGTACATATGACCTAACTCTTTGGTAGTGGTCTGACCTAACTCTTTGGTAGTGGTCACCTTGTACAAATGATCTAACTCTTTGGTAGTGATCATAAAGGCCTTGAGATATAATGTAAAATAAGCTTAAAATATGTGTTCTCTTTTGTTAATGAATATATTTGTGCAAGTATACGCTTTTCTTACATTCTTCTGTTACTGCCAAGTATTAGTTTTATCTTATTGCCAAGATATGATGAGAGGTATATAAAAGACACGTAGGCGTACTCAGTACAATATTCTTGAATATTGTGCTAACGTGTACCGCATGTAATCTTTTGTTTAGGTTGTGGTTTTGCTCTTGAAGATCCAGGATAGTTGTGAGTTGTGTAGCGAGCTGATGTGCAGGTGGACCTATTGTCTTAAGATGATGTAGTTTAGATGTAGTACATGTATATGTATAGTTTGCTGTTCAATATGTAATCTCAAATGTTGTAACAATTCATGTTGTAATTATATGTTGAATGGTGAACATGTGTGTATGGTTTTATTATTGTTCATGTACATGTGCTACTGATTGTTTCCTTCTGACTCCCTTGATTTTCTTCTTCTTAGCCTAGTGTGGGGCGTTTAAATTGGGATTCTCATTGAGGTGAGGGTTTCAATTTGGACGTCACACATCAGATTAAGTTTTAGAAAATCCGGGGACGTCACAGGTGGTATCAGAGCATGAACAATAGCAAAGCCTGACATATGCTCATTATGCAACTCAAAACTAAAGAACCTTGAACTTAATAATCTTTAGGGTTAGATTAGTCATCTTTTAGAGACTAGATCTGACCTAGCCTCTAGGTTAGCACCTAGATGTCTGAGAACTAGGTCTAGACTGGTGCTTGTTGATGTAGCAAGTCCTTAGATGTCGTTCTTTCCTTGTAGTGCAGCAATATGGGACATTGCACTATTTGGAAATGACGTACATAAAAGGAAGAGAAACCCTAGACATATTGCGTACGTTGTCTAGAGTAGCTACACTAGTCTACCCCTTGTTCTCGCCCTTTTCACTAGTTTTCATGACACTGGACTCTCTACTATGTGTGGGACACTCGTTTCAAGATTTGGTTTTTGATTCCAAATGGATCGAACCTTGATAGTTTTCTCTGACGCTTGTTTTATCGGAGAAAAACTATATAATATTTTATTATGTATATGTATTATAAAAATGTGTCCCCATACATGTACGAGTAGGAGGTGGTCATGCAACCTAAGTGAAAGTGAATGACATCAGTCTAGAAGAGAGTGTAGTTCTAGATTAGATGTCTAGAGCCTTGTTGGGAATATGTGATAGATGGAATAGATGAAATAAGTTTTGATGGTATGATGTAGGTCTTATATAGATGATATAAGATGGTTTACGATGATCTATGTTTGTCTTTGAGGACTTAAGTTCAATTTTGAGGATTTGAGATAAGTTTTGATGATGCAAGTATGCATTCTTTTATGAGATAAGATATGCTAAGTTGAGACTAAGTTGTGAGTCAGCATGAACCTCAGTCTCTTTTACAAAGGAGGACCTCTAGTGTTAGGACCCGTTTTGGGGTTAGCTCAAGAGAGAGCGAGACCCACATGGAGAAGGTCAGAGAACCTAGACTCCACGATATGAGATATTTTATGTCCTAAACTAGACTACTCCTGGGTGATTGAGATGAGTTTCTTTATGCATGATTCATATAGTCATGTTGAACCCTAGATGTCCTTGGGATGACCAAACCCTAGAGATAGAGAGAGGTTGTTTATATATGTGCATATGAGTGTCTGCCATCTAGGTGAGGGAGAGAGCCCAAGACCCTAGAGGAGGTAGCTATGTTAGTTCTGAGAAGCCTCATGCTCGGGTTGGTGGTTTCCCACATAGGAATCTAGTGGTGTATATAAGAGAGTTTTGTGTAAGGATGTTGTATGGTTAAAGACCTATGAAGAGTATGTCTTAGCATGTTTTGGTCTGTGCTTATGTGGCTAGAGCTTTGAGATATCACTAGTACCAATGAGGTAATCCGAGAACCCTAGGTTAATAAAGGGAAGATAAAGTTGTGTTGTAAGATACTCATAGAGATGAATGAGCTCAGAGAGACTGAGCATGACAATACCTCATGATATGGGTCAGGAGAACCTCAGTTGGACTAGATGAAGTTTTGATATATGAGCCACTTGTATATGTTGGTTTAGTACAACCGTGATATAACAAAGATAAAAATGTGATATGATATTGATGACGTGATATATAGACATAATATAATGGAAAACCTAGAGATGGTTTAATAGACATCAGTGCATAAATGGTTAACCTTATACATGAATAAAGTGAAAATGATGGCTAATCTTGTGATGAAATCACTATTAAATGTTGTAATTTATTATGAGCAATGAAATAAGATCATATGCACAAAACATGTTACATGAGGTGTTAATCTTAGTGTTTAACAAAGATGGAAAATATAGTTTGACAGTTAGCACAACATAACGTTTATAACACCTTGATATGATCTAGATGGATAAAGTGGGTTAATTTTAGTTAACTCCTTTAGAACATGGAATATGATGTGGAAACCCTAATGCATGGGTAACGATAAGGATGAAATTCTAACATATGAGATATGTAATGACATAACCAGAGTTTCTAAACCCTTGTTTCTATCCTTATGAAGGGGTGATTCACCCTAGATGTTGTAAATCATTCTGGTAGCTTGGATATAGTTCTAGAACTTTTTCTTATGGATATGTTGCACCGAAGGTAGTATCCTAGTATGGATGAAGGCAAGATAAGGTTTTCCCTGGAAGTATGAGTATGGTTTACTTTCGAGGACGAAAGTTCTTTTGAGATGTATATGATGTGACAAAGTGGGTTTTCTAGCTTAATTTCGAGGATGGAATTTATTTTAAGGTGTGTAGGATGTGATGGAGCAGACTTTTAGAATCCTAAATGTCCAACGACATAAGTGAAATAATATGGTTAAGTTATATTAAGAGTTCCAAGCTTTCAGTAAAGTAGGTGTGTCGATGTGAGGTTGACATCATGTTTAAGATATCTCTTTAATGTCTTCTTGAGGAATTTATTAGAATGATCAAATAGATAATTTTTAACACCAAATTGGAGTAGAATGTACCTTGAGAGGTAAGGAAACTATGGTCAAAATTTTGTGGCAATTGGAGTATCCTAGAGGAAGTTACTAAGGTTTGAATTTGGTGAAATAATTGACATTATTGATGATGTATAGAACTAAGTTGGTGAGCAATATAATGTGTTGCACGCCCCTTTAGTTGGGTGGGCTGTGTTGTCCGATCCTACCCTTTAACAAATAATCTAGTGGCTAGAAGTGCCGACTTAGGTGCGCCGCGGATAAGCTCATGTGGAGGACTGACTCTAACCGTTGGATGGGAGATCAATGATCGCTGAGTGATCCCTTACTTATAGTATGGACCAAACTTACGAGCAGTTGTTGCTGCGGATCTTCCTCACCTCCACTCCTCGTAAACATGGCCTGAGGAACCGAGATGAGGGAGCAGTTATCTAAGAATCGACGAGCCCTATACTAGAACCCCAACCACGTATGTCTTGAAGAACGGATGAGAGGGAACCACCTCCTCCTTCCCATTGCTTCTCCTTCGCGGTATACATACAAGAAGAAGGAGAAGATGACGGTAAAAGAGAGGCCGCAGAAGATACCCAAGTAGAGTTATGAAAATCTGGAGATCATATGAGATAAGCCATGCACCCTCAGTCCTTCCCGAGGTGGTGGCGCAGCTCAGTGAGGTGGTCCTTGGTGAAGTTAATGGCGGCCGTGAGATAGAGTCTCACAGTGGGAGGCTGACGCATGCCAGTGCCGAGGAGGAGGCAGTTCTGCTCGCTTGCTCCACCATGGAAGCAGTAATTATGGCGAGTTCGTCGAATCGAGAGGAGAAGCAGAACCTTGCCACGACGGCGCTTGAGAGCAGGCCGGAGAACATGAGGAGGCGATCATTTGGCGTCGGGCAGAAGAACTGGCAAGCCAGCCAACTCAGAATGGGAGGAGATCCTAGCTGCGGTGACGGCGGCACTTTCCAGGGGATCCCGATCAGGAGTGAGAGCAAAGGAGGCGATCAAAGGTGTGGTGCTTCCCGGTGGCGGTTGGAGCAGACGCTTTAGGGCCTGGCAGTGCCCGGTTGCTTGCTGGAGCTCATAGCCGCGGCTGTGGTTCTGGAGCAGAGGAGGCTGAGGTGCATGGGCTCCTGTGGGCATCGTGTGACGCCGGGAGCAGATGAACGCAAGCGGCGGTGGCCTTTCGACGGAAATAGAGCCACACAACGCGACTGGCGCTGGACGCGTGAAGAAGAAAGAACGCGATCGAGAGAGGAAATGAGGAGGACCGGGACTGCAGATGGAACCAGACGCAACCCCAGGCAGAATCGACCCAAAAGAAGATCTAGTGAACCGCCAGTTCAGTGCGGGCCAGGAGCTGGAGGCCGTTCCCTTGCTGGCCACGTGGCACTCCCGGATAGGTCGAAAAGGTAAAAATCTCAGTAAATGTTCAATTCTTAATTAAATTGTAGTAAATAGCTCGAGCATTAGAAAAATACAAACAAGGTACTGTTATTCTTTGAAAAATATATAGAACAATAGGAAATCATAATATCAGGCTGTCGATACACTAATATTAGTGATATCTTGTTAGTAGTGAAATTCTTAATTGATAGATAATAAATAATCAAACATCGACCAAAAATTATGAGAAAATACCAGTAAGTGACAAATCATATCTGTAATCCATCTGATGTCAGTAATCATGATGTTGATACACAAAATCTTGTAATTTACTCCATATGTCTAATTAGGGCTAATAACCCGAATAAAATGCAATAAATACTTGCGTGCTCTATAAATGATGAAATTTACATAGTAAGCTCATATCAGTATATGGAACCTCAGAATTAAATATGTTATCAGGATGATACCCACAATCCATGTTATACGATGATGGTTGCTCTTAATGTGATATAAACCCCAATTTGAGTAATGCATGTAACCTAGGGTTAACGTGTGACATAATGTTAATATGTTCAGATGATGAACTTTGTTAATGAACTATAATATGGAATATGACATCGGTAAGATAAATCTAAGACAAGAATGCAAGTAATGATGCACACATCCTAATGAGATAAGATAAACCCTAATGAACACGATTAGGGTTAAGATGAGATATAATAAGATGAGAACTTGATGATAGTGTATGATCTTATCTTGATCAAGTTTAATAAGGATATAGATGTCTGAGGAATATGTGTTTAGTATGATCTATCTCTTTGGAAGGTATGCCATTACCTCTTGCTTGGCTTATTACACAATATGCTTGTGTTATATAGTAGTAAAGACTTGGCATATGGTATTGATTGAAATGATTGTTCTTATATACTATGTTGTTTGAGCTTTTCATACTTATTGTTATGAACACATCAAACATAATATATCTATTCCATTATATGAAAGCACTAACTCTTTGGTAGTGTGCTTGGAAGTGACCTAACTCTTTGGTAGTGGTCACATTGTACATATGACCTAACTCTTTGGTAGTGGTCACCTTGTACAAATGATCTAACTCTTTGGTAGTGATCATAAAGGCCTTGAGATATAATGGAAAATAAGCTTAAAATATGTGTTCTCTTTTGTTAATGAATATCTTTGTGCAAGTATACGCTTTTCTTACATTCTTCTGTTACTGCCAAGTATTAGTTTTATCTTATTGCCAAGATATGATGAGAGGTATATAAAAGACACGTAGGCGTACTCAGTACAATATTCTTGAATATTGTGTTGACGTGTACCGCATTTAATCTTTTGTTTAGGTTGTGGTTTTGCTCTTGAAGATCCAGGATAGTTGTGAGTTGTGTAGCGAGTTGATGTGCAGGTGGACCTATTGTCTTAAGATCCTGTAGTTTAGATGTAGTACATGTATATGTATAGTTTGTTGTTCAATATGTAATCTCAAATGTTGTAACAATTCATGTTGTAATTATATGTTGAATGGTGAACATGTGTGTATGGTTTTATTATTGTTCATGTACATGTGCTACTGATTGTTTCCTTCTGACTCCCTTGATTTTCTTCTTCTTAGCCTAGTGTGGGGCATTTAAATTGGGATTCTCGCTGAGGTGAGGGTTTCAATTTGGACGTCACACATCAGATTATGTTTTAGAAAATTTGGGGACGTCACAATAAAGTTGAAGCAAAGGTGTCTAGAAAGGATCAGGTTCTGGGGGCTAGCAATATTTTCCTCTGCACCACTTACTTGATTTATGAGGACTCCCAGATCCATATGATACCGGCCTATCCTAAGATGAAACGGATTGTTCAAAATAGTTTTCTTTTAGGAAATAGCGACCTTAGACATCTTTGTTGTATATCGTTGGGAACCCTAAGTTTTAGGTGTATGATGACTTGTTTGAGGATGGATACCCAATATAGTTCCCTTATGACCCATATAACCACATGTTTGGATAAGTATCCCTAGAACCTAGACTTTGAAGTTTGGGGTTAAGTGAGCTATCAAAGTGTGCAGTGGAAGTGTGATGGATCTTGTACATGGTTAAGTTAGACTCATCCTTTAACCCTAGTATAGTTTGGCTTGATAGGTTGAACCCTTTAAGGGGTGGAGTATAGTTAGTTTGATGATGTTGGGTGGTTAGATTTCGAGGATGAAATCCTCTTTAAGGGGATGGAGCCCTATGACATCTTGAAATCTATCTACACTATCTTTAGAAACCCTAACCCCATACTTAGGAGGTTGTTGTGCTTGAAACCTTAGTGGGGCCCAAACAAGTTATAGTTATGGCCTAACGTGCTTGTTTATATATTAATGAACATATAATGATCATCTGAGGAATTATTTATATGTTCAAACCCTAATGAATCCATGATGCACATAAAATGAGTAACTCACATATTAATTCTAACAGATATGCATGGTGTTGCCCATGTCATAAACCAATAAACCTTAATGAAATGACGAGCAAGATAATTGTAACCCAATCTTGTATTTAATGCATACTAAGAATGTATAGATGAAGAATAATGATCATGTTAACCTAAACCCTAAGTTGTAATCATCTAACCTTAACATATACATCCTTAATGCTTTTCATGATACATTAATGACATTAGGTGCCATAATCAGTTAACATACTTTGATACACATAAATGATATATATAATCATCTAAACACATATTAATCAAGTCATCAATATGAAATGCATGGTATGTTACCTTGTTATCTAATACACACACGATTATTCACTTAATGTGAATCAATTTGTAATATGCCTCACCTTGATCATTAAAATACATGGAGTGTCTTCAATATGAATATGAAGTGATTTGATTCACATAAATGTGCAAATCAATAATATAAATAAATATGATAAAATGATTAATGATGACATTAATGTGAGAAATAAAGATAATGTGGAAATGAGATGACGTTTAATATAAATATATGTAATTGATGTGACATAATTTGGATTGAATGAAGACTTAATGACAAATTGAATATTTCATGCAAAATAATTCATTATAACTTAATGTGGTAGTATAAGGATAATGAAGTTGAAGTTCAAA
Source organism: Alisma plantago-aquatica (assembly GCA_963693085.1). Classification (NCBI taxonomy): domain Eukaryota; kingdom Viridiplantae; phylum Streptophyta; class Magnoliopsida; order Alismatales; family Alismataceae; genus Alisma; species Alisma plantago-aquatica. The sequence goes on from OY856414.1 coordinate 367,871,636, forward strand.
ATATAAAGATAATGAAGTCAAAGTTCAAAATATTAAGGACAATGATCAAGTATATTGAGGGAATTGAGTAACCCATAATTTTGCTAAAATTCTTAGTAAGATAAATGAGAAATATGTATATATATATGATGTTTCATGGATGATAATGAAATATAACTTCCTTGGTAATAAAGTGAATATGACATGCCATAATTAAAATAATGGTAAATATCCTAAAAAGAATATCTAAATAATGGAACCTAGGTGAACCTTGAGAACCTAAACCTATGACAAGATTCTTGTGGAGTATATGTTGATGAGTTGTTTGGTAGAACTTAAGGTTGGAGAAATAACCTGAAGTTTTGTGATGAGATGTTGCACACTCACCCTTTCCTTATTTCTTGTGATTTCGGGGACGAAATCCTCTTTAAGGGGTGGAGTGTTGTGACATACCAAATTCTGAAATTTTGTCTTTTGACCCTCTTTCCCATCTTTTCCTTTCATTTCTATCCTTATTGGCCTTTCTATTTAATTAATGGAATTTATAGTGGTTTAGTGAACATTTATTCACTAATTATACCAATGGAAGGGTTTATGCACAAATACCTCAGTAAAAGCTTAATTACCATAATTAAGTGCTCTAAACCTTAATCTAACTTTTTGATGTGATTTGAAAACAGAAAATATGCCACATAACTCATTATAGTGGAAATATGAAGATAAGAAACTTAATTGGATGAACAATTTAGATAATGGGTCGTTAATGGGCCATGTGACATATCTCATAAAAAGAAGTCTCAAAATAAAAAACAAGATTCAAATTCGAAATCTACATATCAAAATTTACCTACATGTCAAATTTCATCTAATTTGGACAACCTTGAAATATTAGGATAAGTTTATGAGAGAGAAAATGCGTAAAAAACATAAGTAATGAATAATGTGATTATATAACTTAAAAATATTGAAATAATGATAAATTAATATTATACACATCAAAGATAACTTTTGGATGAAGTTTGGTCCAATTTGGATGTTGTTTGTGCAGGTTATGCAATTATATGCACATTCTGGACTTTTATGCAATTTACCCAATTGGGAGGTTTTCTTTGCAAATTATCTCCTGAATTTTAATCCTTAGATATTCCCTTACCATTAAAGAGATTTTAAACCATTGGAGAACCTATTTTCATCTTGGTTTGATGGTATTTCTTTCCAAGGGCATTATAGGGATTACCCTCTTTATAAAGATGCTTATCCTTAAAAGCATCAACCAATGAGGTTATTTCTTTCTTGAAAAACGGTGGGGATGGCCTAGGATAATCTATGGGCCCTTATAACTGACTTTTGATATGCATGAAGCCTCTATGAGCTATCCTCTTTCATGGCCATCAATCCCTAGGCTAAAGACACATGGAAAGTCCCTTAAGACTCCTCATTCTTCACCTCTTTCTATATATAGCCATGTATACCCCTTCCCAACTCACTATTCGAAAACTCTTGCTCTCCTTTTATTTCCTCTAGCTTAGATAATAGTTTCTTCTGTATTTGGCCACGAAGTTGCTGCCCCAAGGCAATAGAGGGAGCCTACCTTGGTGAAGAAGGCTCCTAGGGCTTCCAAATTGCCCTATTAGGGTTTCTAAAGCTCCTCCTTGGTAAATCTGACTAAAAATAGTAATTTTCCTCCCTTAATTTCATATTTTCATACTATTAGTCTTCCTTACACCCTATTACAGGTCGTAACCATGGACTTCCATGGTGAAACCCCACCTAAAACCCTAAAACATGTCATATCCATGCTCTTTTTCTAGGGTTTATCACCTCTAAGTTGAGAAGGTGATCTTTGTTCAAGAAAGGAGCTAGGCTTGGAGCAACCAGACCTTATAAGCTCGGGATCCTTGCTGTTTGGACCTTAATATCTTCCATAGGTATGGGCTTCATAACCCCCTTCCCATATATTTCTTATTACATGCTTAAAACTCATGATCTTATGTTAAAATTGACGATGTGTCGATTTCTAATTGGTCGATTTTCAATAATTCATAACTTTTGATTTGTTTGTCCAAAAATTAAAGTAAAATATGTTATGAACTCATAAAAACATTTTATTTCAAATAAAAATATTTCCAAGTATTTGTTTTTAGTTTTGTCGAAAAGAATTTTTAGAAAATAAATTAAATACCTGAAAATCACCAAAAATACACTTTAACCTTCATAACTCCAATATATGCAAAATTATATGTTTTCTTAATCAGAAAAACCTAACTAAGTCAATGGTGATATTTTTGAGGTCTTAATCGAGGTTTTGTGTAAAAAATTCATATATTAGGGTTTCAACTCTTTAAAGTATATATATATGAAATTGGAAATATGACAAGTGGACCTTGATTTCAACTAAAGGTTTGGAAAAGAGGTTAACAAGACTCTAAGTAAGAGAGGTATGTTGTATCCCCTATTCCTCTATGTTAAGAAATTCACCTATGCTTATTCATTCTCTTTTTCCTATGCACATTAGCCTATACACAATGTCTTTTCTTTTGAAAATCATTGTTCATGTGAAATACCTTATTTGATATTGAACATGTGATCATGGATATTCTTTGAACTCTTATCTTACGTTTTGTTCATGATGGAACTCTAAAATATGACATGTAATGTCTTTTGCCCACTTGTGAGGTGGATGTATATGTTGGTCACTTATGTGGTGACTAGTTTATATATTCTGACTATACTTTCTACTTGCCTTTACATTTAACATGCTATGTGATTCAGTAGCACTAGAGTAGTGTAATTGCATTGGTTTTTATGGAAGATGCGTTATTTCTTGCCGAGCAGATGTGATATTTCTTGATCTTTTGGGATGGAAAGGAACCTCATACCCAGGGCAAGATGTGTGATTCTTGGCCCATGTTTTATATATTTGGGAGATTGGAAGTATTCCTTTCTCTATCAAGTTTCAAGTTTATGAGACTTGGCCGCCTTTGTCTTTATAATATTCTAGTGTTATGCTTATCTCACATGCATGCAAGATGATGGTTATGATATGTGCTTATGTGGCACCACTCTTTTATTTAATAATGGCAAGTATTCTTTTGTTATCATATTATTTCAAGTCCTTTTCTCTTGATACCTATTTGGGTGGTCCTTATCTTTTCTATGGGAGGCCTTTTATATTTGATGTCCTTTATACCATATATTGCTCAATTTCCTATTTAGTATGCACATACCAGCCTTTGCTGATGTCATCTATTTTCTCTTCTTGTTGGGGTATGCTTCCAACCCCATGTTAGATCAAGGAGTATATAGCTTTTGGCTTAGACCTAGGTCTTGGAGATTTTGATTTGGGGACAAGATTTGAAGTAGTTTGGACTTCCCTCTATCTAGATCCTATTTTGTATGTTGATGTAACCCTAAATGGGAGAATTTGATGTATTTTTGTAAGCCTTTATGAAATTTAATATAGTCAGTTATATGTTTTATTCCGCTGCTTTCCAATGAGTTTTGTTTACCATATTTTAGTAAAGGGGTGATCACACCACCTTACAGGTAAGGTGCTCTGCCTATGGAGAAAAACCTGCTTTGCCACTTTTCTTTCTCAACTGACCTCACCAGTTAATCACTAACATGTCTTTCCAACATGTATCATCTTCTTTACACATTTAATAACATTCTGAAACATGCATCTCCATTGGCATTATCATATTTAAGATCTTGACTTGTATGTTTCCCAAATGACGCATCAGTTATTCCCAATATATACTTTTATTCGTTGTAAATGATGTGTTTGTTTTTATTTTTCCTATCCATATATCCTAAATGTTCATAAAAAATTGGTAAAATGTGGTACACCTAAAACAAATTTTTGAATACAAAAAAATTGACATATAGAATTGGTAGTGATGTGATACCACTAAAAATATGTTCTGTAACTTTTATTTGTATGATTGATTCTGTTTAAAAATGTGCTTCCTACCATGCAACAACCGGTGTTCACAAAACAAATTTTGTTGTTTTGAATTTTGTAAATTATGTGTTGTCTTTGATGAATATATATATATATATATATATATATTACCCAAGGTGCATCGAGACAATGATGGGCCAAGATTAGTTGAGATGTATTCTAAGAGTATCTAAAGCTTCTCAGTCTTTGTTCCCAGATTGACACTTTAGGGTTTATAGATGAGATCATTGATGCATGATGTTTAACTTAATATATAGATATGAAAATAATACATTTATATATATTAACTTAGAAACTTGTTCAAAATTTACTCATTAGGAGTATATTTTGGATAGTCCCCGGTCTGGGACTATTTTTGTAATAGGGTTCACATAGCATTGACTTGTAATAGAGTTTCACATAGCATTACTCTGTATCAGGGTTCACATAGCAAGGAATCAATATGGATAATCATCATTATTCAATCATACTCTTTATTCTTATCATTCATCATTAAATGAATTATCAACACACAACATGAGTTTCTCTCTTATTTTGCCAGAATATGATTACATCATAGTTTATAGGTTTGGATTAATTTTTTCATAAGGCATGTTAGCCTACATTCAACAGAGTGCATTACATCTCAATGTAACCATTGACATGACACATCTCATGTGTCATTCATCCAATTGCATTGGACTTATAACACATCAAGTATACTAGTATTGGGGTGTTGGATGTGATATCTATCATATCTTGATGTATCACTTCCCTCAACACTTTTATCTTACTTGAGTTCATACACTTAGCTTGTATTAGGGTATTCCCATCCTAATACCTTATGCATCAGTTCATCACATTTATCGTGTAAAGTAGTAGTCATTAATCACGCACTTAGAATATACAACCATTACAAATACTATGGACTCATCCTTGAGTTAGGAACTATAAATATAAGGATATTCATTATCAACCTCTCTAGGTGTTACATTTGTCATAACATTAATCATTGTTCCATTATTAGGAATAGTATTCTCCATATTTATAATTTTAGGATTCACATAGAATATTCCATACATTTATGGATTTCACGTAGTATTACTCTTCAATAGAGTTTCATATATTTATCCTTCTATATCAGGGTTTCACCTAGTATTATGTGAAATTAAGATTTCACAATACATCACCCAGTGCTAGGTCTTCACATAGGATTAGTGGCACTACCCTATATTAGGGTTTCATGCACCTTACCCCATTTTAGGGATTAAGGTTTTCTATTCACATCCAAGTAAGGTTTCTCTTACCTCATACCCAAATTAGGGTTAGGATATACAATTCCCATTAAATTAGGGTTTCCTTCATTGTTACACTAAGTTAGGATTACATCATCACCCTGGATTTATGATAACACTCAACTTTGCCCTAGATTAGAGTTTCACACATAGCTTTGTTCTAATTAGAGTCTCACACATGGCATTCCTCTAATTAGGGTTTCACACATAGCATTGCTCTAATTAGGGTTTCACACATAGCATTGCTCTAATTAGGGTTTCACACATAGCATTGCTCTAATTAGGGTTTCAGACATAGCATTGCTCTAATTAGGATTTCACACATAGCATTGCTCTAATTAGGGTTTCACACATGTCATTTCTCTAATTAGGGTTTCACACATAGCATTGCTCTAATTAGGGTTTCACACATATCATTGCTCTAATTAGGGTTTCGTGATCTCATTATTATGGATCAACCCTTATCACATAGTTTACTCATAATGAGAGAATTAGGGCTTAATTATATAAGCATTTATCTCTCTCATTCTCTCTCTCATCCTCTTTAGGATGTTAACTACTCCAAGATTAATCTAGGTCAACTCTTCACTTGAGTACACATAGCTAGGGTTAACCTTCACAATCATCATGGGTCTACATCTTTAATAATCACATAGATGATTGACCTTTGATCATATTAGATGTCCAAATGGACTAATCAATTAAACCAACAATTATATAAAGAATTCAAAAGAATTGACCAATTAAACTTTCAATCCCACAAAGTGATCAATTGGGTTAACCATTGAAATCTTCAAATGCATTAAGTATCTAAATAGGTTCACCATATTGGACCTTCAATTACATGATATATTCAAATGGATTAACCATGTTGATCTTCACAAAGTTAATTACTTAGACCCTCAATGATCTTGGTTCTCATACATCAATTGGTTGAAAACCAATTGAATAAGTTATACTTGAAACCAATTGGACAAAGTAGGTATTGAAACCGTTTGCACTTTGGGTCTCCAAATGGTTTGAGATCGTTTGGTCCCAAACGGTCTTGAGACCTTTTGGACCCAAACGGTCTTGAGACCGTTTGGTCCAAACCTTCTCAAAACCGCATGGACCAAAAAGATACTTCAACACACAATCGACTCAATGTTTCAATCCATGGACAAATCATAAATTGAACCACTAAGGTATTCATCAATTGGACCAATGAATCACCATTCAATTAGACCTTTAATTTAGGGTTTTGAACCCAATTGAACTATGTTTGATAATCAAGAAACCTTCACTTAGGGTTTGAAATTGAGGATCCATCAATGGTTGACATTGTGGAACCAAATCAATTGAAATCAATGAACTATCATCATCACATGATATGACCTGACCTCAAACGGTCTTGAATGACTACCAAATGGCCTTGAGACCATTTGGTTGATCTCCAAACGGTCTTGAGACCGTTTTCCCATTCCATCATCAAAAACCATGACATCCAATTAGGGTTTTGAACCATTGGATTGATTATCAAACCAGCACTTAGTTGCAATTCAATTTGGTACCTTTGGACCTTAAAACACTTAGCCATACTTAACCCTAGACCTCCAAATGGTCTTGGGTGACCCCCAAACGGTCTTTAGACCGTTTGGGTGATCCCCAAATGGTTTTGAAACCGTTTGGGTCAATCAACCCAAAACATCATCTCAATCAATTGGAAATCCAGCACTTAGTCGATTAGGGTTTGCAATTAAGGAATCATACACAATTGAAACCTTCAAGATCAACCAATTAAAACCATTGGATCAAGATACAAGTACCACAACATATATCTTCAAACGGTCAACCATCCCAAATAGTTTGGGACCCAAACCACCAAACGGTTTGGTGAAACTGTTTGGTCCCAACATTGAAACAGTTTTCCCTAGATATTTGGGAAGGTGTGTGCTTATGATGATGTCATCATAATCAAGCTCCAAACTCACGAAATCTACTGTGATTTCCATAGATATTACATCAATCAACCAAACTTAATTTCGGAAATGTAGAAATGATCACCAATTGATAAGGAATTGATTGCAATAATAAAATTAAGGGTTCAAGTTATAAAACACACCTCCAATTGAGCTCCAAAGCTCCAAGCTCACGGAAACAATGGTGGATGAATATCTTGCAACTCCCTCTAGGCTCTTCCTCAAGCTTTTGGTTGAAAAGTTTGGCTAGGGTTGAAGAGGAGATTGAAATAAGAAGAAATCAATGATTTATTTTCGATTTCCACCATGGAATCAAGGAGAACGAAGGTCAAGGGCTTACCAACAGGTTGGGGATCGTTATCCTAGTCCTCCCTAGCTCCTTGGTCGTTTTCCAAGCAAGGGGAAAGAAAGAAATCTGAAAAATGCTTTGTTTTGGTTTGGAAAAGGTACTTTTATAAGAAAATTGATGAGAGAGAAAATACTTTATAAAAGTCTTTTAATTCCAAAAATTGTTGCCACCACTTCCCCATTGGTTTCTTGCATGCAAGGCATCTATATACCCACCGAACTCCCTTCTATTATCCATAAATTAAGGGAAAAGAAATTAAGCACCTTAACCCTTATAATAAGAATATCCATATGTGAGTGGAAATTATTTTTCTTATAATAATGGTGAGTGGAATTTCACCTCCTTAGGATATGCTCGTGCCTTTGCAAGGCTTTAAGCTCATCCACACACATCTGATTCCAACCATTTTAATTTTGGTTGAAGGCCCTTTAATTAATACATTCATTTTTGCCCTAAATTAAATTAGGTTTCACTTAGGATTAAATCTTTGATTATTTTAATATCAAGATTCTCTCTCCTCCAAATTTATTCAAATGAGGCGCCCCTCTCATTTTATTTGCTCTATATGATGCCAAGAAACATTAGGGACCTTATTGAAGTGGTAATTTGCATATTGAACCCTATATTTTGGGTAAATTTCACTTTACACTAAAACTAGGTTTTAATGCACAAGGATTGCTTTACAAGCTTAATCTTGGTGCCCAAGCTTGTGAAAACCATACCACTACATCATATACATTCTTATGATGTCTCAACATCATAGGATCATATTATCATGGAAAATTTGCAATTTAACCCCTCAACTTGGATAATTTGCACTTTAGTCCAAAATAGGCAAACATTGCTTCAACATTGTTCAAACATGACCAAAATTGAAACATAAGTTTCTCATGAGCCCTAATTACTTTTCACAAGATAAGATTAAGCATCTACTCAACCTTATTAGGCAAAACATCTAGGGTTAATACATAACCCAAGTCAGGGATGTTACGAATTATAAACCCCTAACAAGGATTTCGTCCCCGAAATCCCAAAAAAAGGAGGGACAGATTATTCAGTTGTCATACCCTCAAGTCTCCACATAATATCTTAATATCATGGAGATATCGTGGATTCTGTAATCCACACAAAGTTCCTTTCATTAATTCAACCTTATCAATGTTTATGTTTATGCAAAGCATAAACCCCTAACATATGATTTCCAAATTATTGAAAGGAAAAAGCATAAAAGAGCATACTTCAATCATCACTCAAGAATATTTACCAAAAGAGAAACATATATATCTAACAGAGATAATTCACTCAGTAATCCTTTATTCATAAAGTTCACTTAGAAAACTCTATGTAATTGGGAATGTTCACTTAGCTTTTCCTTTTTGTTGGGAATGTTCACATAGTTTTTCCTTTTTGTTGGGAATGTTCACATAGCTTTTCCTTTTAGTTGGGAATGTTCACATAGCTTTTCCTTTTAGTTGGGAATGTTCACATAGCTCTTCCTTTTAGTTGGGAATGTTCACATAGCTTTTCTTTTTAGTTGGGAATGTTCACATAGCTTTTCCTTTTAGTTGGGAATGTTCACATAGCTCTTCCTTTTAGTTGAGAATGTTCACATAGCTCTTCCTTTTAGTTGGGAATGTTCACATAGCTTTTCCTTTTTAGTTGGGAATGTTCACATAGATCTTCCTTTTAGTTGGGAATGTTCACATAGCTCTTCCTTTTAGTTGGGAATGTTCACATAGCTTTTCCTTTTTAGTTGGGAATGTTCACATAGCTCTTCCTTTTTAGTTGGGAATGTTCACATAGATTTTCATTTTAGTTTTATTATACTCTCTAGATTGTTTCAGAATGACTACTTGATCAGGGTAATAAAAAAGATAACAATCTAAGAGTCTCATACTTTCCTTATCTTCAATAATCATATACCTGGCCAAGGTATATAAGTATTGAGATTAGGTAGTATGCACTTTATTTGCTATCATATTCCTCATTTTTCATATCATTATACACACATGATTTTCCATTTCCTATATTTTCTCCAGGCATCACTTCTATATCATCTTGTATCACAAACATAAGAGAGATTATAAAGCATTTTAAGAAATACTGAATAAGATGTAGATTCTCATCTTCCTTGTATCCTTATAGGACTAGTCAAAGGAAGTTCAAAAATAACTATTTTCATATCATTAACACATAGAATCATAATATGAAGTATCAGATTGAATATATTTCATTTAAATATTACCCCTCAAGGTCACCTATCACATTAGATTGTTTTCAACACATAGTGTCCAGTTATCTCATGTTGCTGCTTTTGAATTCTCTTAGTGGCTACTGCCCTGGTGCACTAGGCATCTATTGCACTGGTGACACCAAAAACTTTGGCTTTTTAGAATATGTAGGCAAATGTCTCTAAAATTATAGAGATCTTACCTTAATTCTCAGCTTATTTCCCCTCCATGGGCACTACCATCACAGATGTACTATTTATCCAAACTTATGACAGAATCTACTTTCTCACCATATATTAATCTTTCCCATATTTCCACTGTTCCAACATGACCATGTCACTCAAAAATCCTTTCAAATCCCGAAGTTTATGCATTAAAGACTGGTAACTTAGGTTGTAATACTAGTATCCAGTCTTCTATATGCATTACTGTTGTCCTATCCTGTCCTTCAAGAGCATAACATAGGATTCTCTATCCTGATTAGGTCAAGGTGCAAATTCTCAGGCACTTGTTCTCCTATTGCCTAGTCCCATGCACCCTCTCCTGGTGCAACAACATTGCCCTTAGCAATGTGTTCCTCATGTTCTCCAGTCATTTTCAAGTTCTTCTTCTCCTATGTGAGCAGAAGATACTATCAGATAAAATAGAAGACACTTAGAACAGACTCTACAACCTTAGTCCTATGTCTCTGTAGACTCAGCGAACCTAGAGCTCTGATACCACTTAATTGTGGCATACAACTCATAAAAACATAATTAACTAATGTGGAAGCGTTCACTAAGCAGCGGATTACTAAAAATCACTAAAAATTAAAACCTTATTATTAAAAGATCCATCAAAGGAAGACTTTCTCACATAGAACCAAAATAACATAACTACATTCTTGTTCACAGGTACATATTTTGTATCATCTCCTTTTGAGAATTACAAGCATTAACTGTCCTGTCAAGCTAAACACAGGCAGTATAAAATCTCGAGGCACTGAGCCAAAATCTTGAAATCACTAACTACTACTCCGAGGACCTGAGAGTACAGAGACGACACATAGGACTCTATCTACATCTATACAAGGCATAACAGCCAATGTCTCCACCTGAGACTTCACTGATGTTCCTACTGTTGTTGTTGTTGTCCTTCTCCTATTGAAGGATTTCTGCCTCCTCGTCCACGTCCACCTAAAAATGTAGTTCCCACGGGGGTGAGACAATTGTAAATTGCCCCAGCGAGAGATATAACTCTCTTCCAGAAACATTATTATTGCAACTTAAGAAGATAAATATACACAAATGAATCATATTTGTTTGGCAGCAGTTAATTCAATGTTTAGCAGATTAGAACATCATTCTTATCAAAAGCGTTGCAGCTATAACTTGATAGAACAACATGCCACTTATCCTTTAAGGAATATGAAGAACATGTATATCATTTATTCACTATAGAATCATTACCACAACACTAACTCTCTTTAGGCTTAGATCATATATCTAATGCCTAGCATTGTCATTGTGGAGTCATGGCCTGTAGCCATACTCTTTTCACAAAGTGTTGGGATCTTAGTCCCTCAACTCACCAAGCAAAATTCCATTTCTTAACAGGTTCATCATCATAATTATATCATCTGGGTATTTGAACCCAGAACTCACCATAGGATACTTATTATCACTTATTAGGTAACTTAATACCTTCAGATCATCTGACCAAGGACATCATGATTCTTGCTACATAATGTATTGCACATAGTACACAAAGTTCAATGATTCTTACTACACAAAGCATATGAAGGCTTATAAAGCCTATATAACATTCTCAATAACACAGCATCATAGCCCATACCTGGCTATGCTCATCTTCTCAATATATCTGCATGATAAGTAATCATAACACAATTACATATCAATATCATGCAATACGAGGGTTATCTTATTACATCCATAACCCATTAGTCTGTATTTGAACTTCACATAGGATTACCCTATGTTAGAATTTCACATAGTAATACCCTGTATTAGGGTTCACATAACATTGACTTGTAATAGAGTTTCACATAGCATTACTTTGTATCAGGGTTCACATAGCAAGGAATCAATATGGATAATCATAAGTATTCAATCATACTCTTTATTCTTATCATTCATCATTAAATGAATTATCAACACACAACATGAGTTTCTCTCTCATCTTTGCCAGAATATGATTACATCATAGTTTATAGGTTTGGATTAACCTTTTCATAAAGCATGTTAGCCTACATTCAACAGAGTGCATTACATCTTAATGTAACCATTGACATGACACATCTCATGTGTCATTCATCCAATTGCATTGGACTTATAACACATCAAGTATACCAGTATTGGGGTGTTGGATGTGATATCTATCATATCTTGATGTATCACTTCCCTCAACACCTTTATCTTACTCGAGTTCATACACTTAGCTTGTATTAGGGTATTCCCATCCTAATACTTTATCCATCAGTTCATCACATTTATCATGTAAAGTAGTAGTCATTAATCACTCACTTAGAATATACAACCATTGCCAATACTATGGACTCATCCTTGAGTTAGGAACTATTAATATAAGAATATTCATTATCAACCTCTCTAGGTGTTACATTTGTCATAACATTAATCATTGTTCCATTATTAGGAATAGTATTCTCCATATTTATAATTTGAGGATTCACATAGAATATTCCATACATTTATGGATTTCACATAGTATTACTCTTCAATAGAGTTTCATATATTTATCCTTCTATATCAGGGTTTCACCTAGTATTATGTGAAATTAAGATTTCACAATACATCACCCAGTGTTAGGTCTTCACATAGGATTAGTGGCACTACCCTATATTAGGTTTCCATGCACCTTACCCCATTTTAGGGATTAAGGTTTTCTATTCACATCCAAGTAAGGTTTCTCTTACCTCATACCCAAATTAGGGTTAGGATATACAATTCCCATTAAATTAGGGTTTCCTTCATTGTTACACTAAGTTAGGATTACATCATCACCCTGGATTTATGATAACACTCAGTTTTGCCCTAGATTAGGGTTTCACACATAGCTTTGTTCTAATTAGAGTCTCACACATAGCATTGCTCTAATTAGGGTTTCACACATAGCATTGCTCTAATTAGGGTTTCACACATAGCATTGCTCTAATTGGGGTTTCACACATAGAATTGCTCTAATTAGGGTTTCACACATAGCATTGCTCTAATTAGGGTTTCACACATAGCATTTCTCTAATTAGGGTTTCAAGCATAGCATTTCTCTAATTAGGGTTTCACACATAACATTGCTCTAATTAGGGTTTCATGATCTCATTATTATGGATCAACCCTTATCACATAGTTTACTCATAATGAGATAATTAGGGCTTAATTATATAAGCATTCATCTCTCTCATTCTCTCTCACATCCTTTTTAGGATGTTAACTACTCCAAGATTAATCTAGGTCAACACTTCACTTGAGTACACATAGCTAGCGTTAACCTTCACAATCATCATGGGTCTACATCTTTAATAATCACATAGCTGATTGACCTTTGATCATATTAGATGTCCAAATGGACTAAGCAAACAAACCATCTATTATATAAAGAATTCAAAAGAATTGACCAATTAAACTTTCAATCCCATAAAGTGATCAATTGGGTTAACCATTGAAATCTTCAAATGCATTAAGTATCTAAAAGGTTCACCATATTGCACCTTCAATTACATGAGATATTCAAATGGATTAACCATGTTGATCTTCACAAAGTTAATTACTTAGACCCTCAATGATCTTGGTTCTCATACATCAAATGGTTGAAAACCAATTGAACAAGTTATACTTGAAACCAATTGGACAAAGTAGGTATTGAAACCATTTGCACTTTGGGCCTCCAAACAGTTTGAGATCGTTTGGCCCCAAATGGTCTTGAGACCGTTTAGACTCAAATGGTCTTGAGACCATTTGGAACCAAATGGTCTTGAGACTGTTTGGTCCAAACCTTCTCAAAACTGCATGGACCAAAAGGATACTTCAACACTCAATCGACTTAATGTTTCAATCCATGGACCAATCATAAATTGAACCACTAAGGTATTCATCAATTGGAACAATGAATCACCATTCAATTAGACCTTCAATTTAGGGTTTTGAACCCAATTGAACTAGGTTTGATAATCAAGAAACCTTCACTTAGGGTTTGAAATCGAGGATCCATCAATGGTTGACATTGTGGAACCAAATCAATTAAAATCAATGAACTATCATCATCACATGATATCGACTGACCTCAAACAATCTTATTTGACCACCAAACGGTCTTGAGACCATTTGGTTGATCTCCAAACGGTCTTGAGACCGTTTTCCCATTCCATCATGAAAAACCATGACATCCAATTAGGGTTTTGAACCATTGGATTGATTATCAAACCAACACTTAGTTGCAATTCAATTTTGTACCTTTGGACCTTCAAACACTTAGCCATACTTAACCCTAGACCTCCAAACGGTCTTAGGTGACCCCCAAACGGTCTTGAGACCGTTTGGGTGATCCCCAAATGGTTTTGAAACCGTTTGGGTCAATCAACCTAAAACATCATCTCAATCTGACGCAGTGCAGAAGAACAGGATTAAAGCAAGCGCTAAAATCTTAAAAGATAACCAAGTTTGCAAGCGCAGAACTTGGGGAAGACAACCCGAAATCCACCAAGGAATTGGAATCCACCAGAGAGAGAGCAAGTCTCAAATTTTATTAAACGATAAGAGATGCCTTGAAGGCTACAACTGAGGGTGTATTTATACAAGTAGGGAAAATCCTGATCCTGATCCTAATCCTAATGCAATTACTTTCCTCATAGAATTAAAACAAAAAGAAAAAAAAGAAATTGTTAAAATACAAAACTACTATTTCTGAGGTTGAAACGGACTCGAATCCCGTTTTGAGGGCATACCTCACAGAAAAGCTACGATTTGCCTTTATTGGCCCGTTTCCCTTTCCGAAAAGGTATTATGGAGTTTTTTCTGACATCGGACGTTGGTTTTGGAAAATCTTGACAAACTGGGATTTGTCTTTAATACTTGCTATTTTATCTTTAATGTTGGCCGCAAGTCTTCCTACATTATTCTCCTCCACCTCAGAAGAACTCGACCCCGAGTTCTCTTCTGGATATAGGGCCTCATCTGCATGGTACTCATGAATATCAACAACATTAAAGGTGTTGGATATGTTCATGTCTTCAGGAAGTGCCACAATATAAGCATTGTCATTGATCTTTCACGTTTTTTTGAATGGAGTGTACTTGAATGGTTGCAACTTATTGTAAGTACCAACTGGATACCTCTCTTTTCGCAAAAAAAATCATCACAGAATCGCCTTCTTTGAAAACTTTAATTCTTCTTTTCTTGTTAGCTGCAGACTTGTTCTTCTTCCCAGTAGCTTCCAACCTAGCTTTGACATCTTCCTTTATAGCAAAAATCTCCTATGCCACAGTTTTGGCCACTGCACTAGTATCATGTGTCTTGGGGAGTTTAACCAGGTCGACCACATGCCTTGGAACTGAAGTGTAAACCACAGAGAAGGGGGATCTTCCTGTAGCAGAGTGCTCGGCGCTATTGTATGCGAACTCAATCTGAGGCAAAGCTAAATCCCACTGCTTCGGCTTGTCTCCACAAACACTTCGGATCATGTTACCCAAAGTCCTATTTGTTACTTCAGTTTGTCCATCAGTCTGCAGATGAGCAGTAGAACTTCTTTTCAGTGTGGTCCCAAATAATCTCCAAAGTGTAATCCAGAAGTGACTGATAAATTTTGTATCCCTATCTGAGGTGATTGATTTAGGAACCCCGTGGAGACGCACAATCTCCCTAAAGAATAGCTTGGCAATGTTAGATGCATCAGCCATTTTCTTG
Source organism: Alisma plantago-aquatica (assembly GCA_963693085.1). Classification (NCBI taxonomy): domain Eukaryota; kingdom Viridiplantae; phylum Streptophyta; class Magnoliopsida; order Alismatales; family Alismataceae; genus Alisma; species Alisma plantago-aquatica. Next base: position 367,887,306 of record OY856414.1, read on the forward strand.
CATGCTATGAAGTGTGTCATCTTAGAAAACCTGTCCACCACCACGAACACTGAATCCATGCCTCTTTGTGTACGGGGTAATCCCAACACAAAGACCATCGTCAAGTCTTGCCAAATATCATCAGGAATAGGCAAAGGCATGTAAAGTCCAGTATTTTGAGATTGTCCTTTTGAAACCTGACAAGTATAACATCTTCTGACTATGGTGTTGACGTCTCTCCTCAAGTGTGGCCAGTAGTATCTTTCCTCCAGGCTAGCAATAGTCTTGTCTCTGCCCAGATGTCCGCTAAGTCCACCGCTATGAAGATCTCAAATCAACTTCTCTCTCAAAGATGAGCAAGGAATGCACAACACATCTCCTTTGAAGAGGTACCCATCTTTGATATGAAAATCTGCACAAGGGTGTCTGTTGTTGCACTTGTCCCATATCTCTTTGTAATCAGCATCTTCATTGTACAAATCTCTTAGACACTCGAAGCCTATGATCTCTTGAGAGAGGGTGACCAGTAGAGAGGCTCTTCGACTCAATGCATCTGCTACCTTGTTGAGCGTCTCAGACTTATGTTGTATGATAAAAGGAAACTTTTGTAGGTAACTCACCCACCTAGCATGCATCTTATTGATCACTTTCTGGCTATGGAGGAATTTCAATGCTTGGTGGTTAGTGAATAAGATAAATTCCCGATGCACTAAATAATGTTCCCATTGACAGAGAGCCCTAAAGACAACGTAGAACTCCTGATCATAGGTACTCCACTTCTGGAGTGCCTCGCTTAACTTCTCACTGAAGAAAGCCACGTGTCTCTTCTCTTGAGATAAGACAGCTCCTATGCCAATTCCGATGGCATCACATTCAACTTGAAAGACTTTGTCAAAATCAGGAAGTGCCAATAATGGAGCCGTACAAATCTTTTCTTTAATCAAAGAAAAACTTTGATCTTGTTCAAATCCCCACTGGAATTTTCCTTTCTTTAAGCACTCAGTAATAGGGGCGGTGATGGTGCTGAAATCCCGAATAAATCTCCTGTAGAAAGTGGCCATACCATGAAAGCTTCAGACTTCAGTAACAGATTTAGGTGCAGGCCAATCCCTGATTGCTCTCACCTTTTCTTCATCCACTTGAATCCCATCCTCACCAACAACAAAACCCAAAAAGAGTAATTTGTTGGTACTGAATATGCACTTCTTGAGGTTGATGTACAATTGATTTTCTTGCAAGACTTGCATCACTTGTCTGACATGCCCCAGGTGATCGTTCTTGGTCTTGATATAGATCAGAATATCGTCGAAGTAGACCACCACAAACGAACCAATAAATGGCCGCAACACCTGGTTCATTAATCTCATGAAAGTGCTAGGAGCGTTGGATAACCCGAAAGGCATCACCGTCCACTCAAACAGTCCATCCTTGCTCTTGAAAGTCGTCTTCCACTCGTCTCCTGGTCTGATCCGGATCTGATGATAACCGCTTCACAAGTCTATCTTTGAGAATAATTTAGCACCGGATAACTCGTCAATCATGTCTTCTAATCGAGGAATTGGGAAGCGATACTTGATGGTTATTTTGTTGATAGCCCTGCTGTCAACGCACATGACATCCTCCATTGGTTGTTCTTCTTTGGGACCAGGAGGAAAGGGACTGTACAAGGACTCATACTCTCATGAATGAATCCTTTCTTCAACAAATCTTCAATCTGCTCTCTTAGAATCTCATTCTCCTTAGGACTCATGTGGTAATGAGGGGGGTTTGGCAGACTTGAATCAGAAATCAGATCAATTTGATGTTGAATATCCCACATAGGAGGAAATTCGTTTGGCAATTCTTCAGCAATCAACTCTTTGAAATCTTTCAGAACTTCCATCACTTCTTCTGGAATCGTCTCTTGTTCCTTCTCCAAACTTAGAAGCCCTTTGACTACTACTGGATAGAAACATTTTGAATCTTTCACATCTTCGTCAATTTCCTTGTCATCTTGAGTCATTACTAGGAAACTTGATTTCTTCTCTTCTGGCTTCCTAACAAAGTATAATACAGGAGCCATGGCGATTTTGTGTTTGTTCCACGTGAACATCAGCACATTATCTCATCCCCGATATGTGATATCATTATCATACTGCCATGGTCTACCAAGTAGGATATGGCAGACATCCATGTCTAGGACGTCACATAGAACTTCCTCCTTATAGTGCTTCCCGATTGAGATAGGAACTTTGTAGGATAATGTAACTCGAAGTTGAGAACCACTACTTATCCATCCCAGAGTATAGGGTTTCTCATGGGGGACCGTCGGGAGTTGCATGTAGTCGACTAGTTTCTGCGAAACTAGATTTTCAGTGCTTCCATTATCAACGATCACATTGCAGACTTTGTTTTTGACAGAACAATGAGTTTTGAATAGATTTTTGTGCTACCCTTCCTCCTTGGATGCAAATAAGGTCTGCTGCAACACAAAATTCATTTGTTCCTTAGATTCTTCTTGTGCAAACTCGACATCTGCATACTCATCATGGTCTTCATCATCTTCTTTGTCGTTCAGGATAGCAGCAACTCTCCTTATTGGACAGACATTAGATCTATGTCCCTTTCCGCCACATCGATAACATGTGTCGCCTGAGGGTTTGGCATATATATTTTCTGGTTTATGGGCAGGTGCTTTACCCTTCTGTGCTCCGCTAGAACTGCCGCCCTCCTTGGATCCAAGAATCGGATCTCGGGTCGTACTCTTCTCCTTGCTGCTATTGGAATCGAAGTTGAATTGGGGAGCAGTTTTCCTAAAAGATGAGAAACCACGTGGACTTTTCTCCATCAATTCGGCCTTCAATGCAAGAGTGGATGCTTGAGTCACAGTCCATACAGTTTGTAACCCCATCTTCTCTTGTATAGAGCTTTTTAGTCCGCTAATGTATCGAGCCACCTTTTGATTCTCCGATTCTCCCAGTTCGTTACGTTTTGAATAACGGAGGAATTCAGTTGTGTACTCCGTCACCGTTCGTCTGCCTTGAACGCACTCGATGTACATCTTGTAGAGGATTTGTTCATAATCTTCAGGTAGAAATCGTTCAAGCATGAGTTGCTTCATCCTCCGCCAGGTACGAACTGGTCCTTTCCGTTGTCGCTGCCTTTGAAGGATAAGTCGGTCCCACCATATGGCGGCCATGCTCTTCAACCGGATCGCCACCATCTTAACTTGATTATGTTCAGGAACCTCCATGACATCAAAGAAACGATCAACGTCGATTTGCCAATCTAGAAATTCCTTTACTACCATAGTCCCATAGAACAAGGGAATATCAGTCTTTACACGATAGTCTTGATTGCTTCGTTGGTTGCCTTGGCCTACCGGTTCTTCCTCCTCAACTTCTTCTTCTTCAGAACTCAAGTTTCTAGCGTTGTTTCCACCTCGCGGGAACCAGTATGGTTCCGCTCTCCTGTCTTGTCGTCCATGACCATGGTTATTGTTTTTGTTGGCGTTGTTGTTGTTGTTGTTCGTGACTGCTGCCTTAAACACCGCCATCTTCTCGGTCAGATTAGTGAGAGCCATGGTAAAATCCGCGGTCATACTCTCAATATCCACTTCGGTTGCTGGTTTGTCTGCCATGGCCGAGGTGAAAAAGAACAGGAGAAGGCCTGCTCTGATACCACCTGACGCAGTGTAGAAGAACATGATTAAAGAAAGCGCTAAAATCTTAAAAGATAACCAAGTTTGCAAGCGCAGAACTCGGGGAAGACAACCCCGGAATCCACCAGGGAACTGGAATCCACCAGAGAGAGAGCAAGTCTTGAATTTTATTAAACGATAAGAGATGCCTTGAAGGCTACAACTGAGGGTGTATTTATACAAGTAGGGAAAATCCTGATCCTAATCCTAATGCAATTACTTTCCTCATAGAATTAAAACAAAAAGAAAAAAAGAAATTGTTAAAATACAAAACTACTATTTCTGAGGCTGAAACGGACTCGAATCCCATTTTGAGGGCATACCTCATAGCAAAGCTGTGATTTGCCTTTATTGGCCCGTTTCCCTTTCCGAAAAGGTATTACAGAGTTTTTTCTGACATCGGACGTTGGTTTTGGAAAATCTTGACAAACTGGGATTTGTCTTTAATACTTGCTATTTTATCTTCAATGTTGGCCGCAAGTCTTCCTACATCACAATCAATTGGAAATTCAGCACTTAGTCGATTAGGGTTTGCAATTAAGGAATCATACACAATTGAAACCTTAAAGATCAACCAATTAAAACCATTGGATCAAGATCTAAGTACCATAGCATATATCTTCAAATTGCCAACCATTTCAAACGATCAACCATCCCAAACGGTTTGGGACCCAAACCACCAAACGATTTGGTGAAACCGTTTGGTCCCAACATTGAAACCGTTTGCCCTAGATATTTGGGGAGGTGTGTGCTTATGATTATGTCATCATCATCAAGCTCCAAACTCACGAAATATACTGTGATTTCCATAGAGATTGCATCAATCAACCAAACTTAATTTCAGAAATGTAGAAATGATCACCAATTGATAAGGAATTGATTGCAATAATAAAATTAAGGGTTCAAGTTATAAAACCCGCCTCCAATTGAGATCCAAAGCTCCAATCTCACGAAAAAAATGGTGGATGAAGCTCTTGCAACTCCCTATAGGCTCTTCCTCAAGCTTTTGGTTGAAAAGTTTGGCTAGGGTTGAAGAGGAGATCGAAATAAGAAGAAATCAATGATTTATTTTCGATTTCCACCATGGAATCAAGGAGAACGAAGGTCAAGGGATTACCAACAAGTTGGGGATCGTTCTCCTGGTCCTCCCTAGCTCCTTGGTCGTTTACAAAGCAAGGGGAAAGAAAGAAATCCGAAAAAGCCTTTATTTTGGTTTGGAAAAGGTACTTTTATAAGAAAATTGATGAGAGAGAAAATACTTTATAAAAGTATTTTAATTCCAAATTGTTGCCACCACTACCCCCTTGGTTTCTTGCATGCAAGGCATCTCTATCCCCACCGAACTCCCTTCCATTATCCATGAATTAGGGGAAAAGAAATTAAGCACCTTAACCCTTATAATAAGAATATCCATATGTGAGTGGAAATTCTTTTTCTTATAACAATGGTGAGTGGAATTTCACCTCCTTAGGATATGCTCATGACTTTTCAAGGCTTTAAGATCATCCACACACATATGATTCCAACAATTTTAATTTTGGTTGAAGGCCCTTTAATTAACACATTCATTTTTCCCTAAATTAAATTAGGGTTTCACTTAGGATTAAATCTTTGATTATTTTAATATCAAGATTCTCTCTCCTCCAACTTATTTAAAATGAGGCGCCCCTCTCATTTTATTTGCTCTATATGATGTCAAGAAACATTAGGGACCTTATTGAAGTGGTAATTTGCATATTGAACCCTATATTTTGGGTAAATTTCACTTTACACCAAAACTAGGTTTTAATGCACAAGGATTGCTTTACAAGCTTGTGAAAACCATACCACTACATCATATGCATTCTTAAGATTTCTCAACATCAGAGGATCATATTATCATGCAACATTTTCAATTTAACCCCTCAACTTGGGTAATTTGCACTTTAGTCCAAAATAGGCAAACATTGCTTCAACATTGTTCAAACATGACCAAAATTGAAACATAAGTTTCTCATGAGCCCTAATTACTTTTCCCAAGATAAGATTAAGAATCTACTCAACCTTATTAGGAAAAACATCTAGGGTTAACACATAACCCAGGTCAGGGATGTTACACCTACGACACGCATCTGATTCACCACACTGGAAGAAAATTGATTTATTATACCCACAATTTGGTAAAGAACCAATAAACATTATACTTGGACTTTGTACAGATGGAATGAATCCTTATGGTACATTAAGAAGCCAACATAGCACTTGGACTATTATGATTGTTATATACAATCCTCCTCCTTGGTTGTGTATGAAAAATAAGTATGTCATGTTGTCAATATTGATATCAGGGCCCAAGCAACCTGGAATGACATTGATGTTTACCTTCAACCTTTAATTGATGACCTAATGAAACTATGGGAAGAAGATGTTATGACATATGATGCTTCACGTGAAGATATCTTTAGTTTGTGTGCTATGTTGTTTTGCATGATTAATGACTTTCCAGCTTATGAAAATTTGTCTGTATATAGCATAAAAGGATACAAAGCATGTCCTATTTGTGAGGAAAATATTGATTCAATCCGACTGACACATGGTGGTAAAATTATATATCTTGGTCATTGGAGATTTCTCCCAAAAGTTCATCCTTATCGAAGGAAATGCAAAACCTTTAATGGATCACCTGAGGAACGAAGTGCTCCTTAACCTATACCAGGAAATGTTGTATATGATAGGGTGAAAGATATTGTTAATGAATTTGGAAAGAGTTTAAGTAGTCGTACTCTCGCATGTGACAAATCTCTATACAAGAAGAGGTCAATATTCTGGAATCTTCCTTATTGGAGATTCTTGTCAATTAGACACTGCATTGATGTCATGCATGTTGAAAAAAATGTTTGTGATAACATCATTGGTACGCAATTGAATATACTGGGAAAGACTAAAGACGACATCAAATCTAGAAAAATTTTAGAATTAATGGGTATAAGAAAAGAATTATCAGTGGAGATCAGGTGTCGCCGCACATATTTACCACCAGCTTGTTACTCTTTGTCAAAGCAGGAGAAAAAGACTTTCTGTGAGTGCTTGTATAATATTAAGGTTCCACAAAGATACTCTTCTAATATTTGTAGATTGGTATCAAAGAAGGATCTGAAGTTGATAAGTCTCAAATCTCACGATTGTCACACCTTAATGCAACAAATTTTACCTGTGGCTATTTGATCTGTATTGTCGAAGCATGTAAGGTTTGCAATCACAAGACTCTATTTCTTCTTCAATGAAATATGCAACAAAGTGATACATCCTGATACTCTCGATAAATTACAAAAAGATGTAATTGTTACCATGTGTCATCTTGAAATGTACTTTCCTCCTTCATTTTTTGATATCATGGTTCATCTTGTAGTACATATAATAAGGGAGGTGAAGATGTTGGGTCCAATTTTCTTACACTGGATGTATCCATTTAAACCCTACATGAGTATTTTTAAAGGTGATGTTCGGAATCATTATCGTCCTGAAGGCAATATTATTGAGGGTGATGAGGCGAGGGAGGTGATGGACTTTTGCAATGATTTTTTGAATTGCAATGAAACTTCTAGCGATCTATAAACTCCCATCACACTTAATCTTATTATGGCAAAGGAACTCTGGGGGGATGAGTGAAAGGAATCAGTCGTGAGTTGTGGGAACAAGCACATTTTAATATTTTACACAACATCAATGCAGTTAGTAGCTACATCACAGAACACAATGATATTATCAAGAGAAATCATCTGCGATCCAGTTCAATGTGGCTTGCAAGAGAGCATAATCGAACATTTATTAGGTGGTTTGAAGAGAAAGTCTTTAATCAACTATCTGAATCAACGAATAATGTTGCTGAGAACATAAAATGGCTCGCCTTTAAGCCAAAATGAATGTCATGCCATATGAAGGATATGACATTAACAAATTTTCATACTACACAAAGTGTCAAGATGAAAGTAGTACAGTCCAAAATAGTGGGGTCACTGTTCAAGCTTGTTCGTTGTATTTTGCTAGTGCCAAAGATAAAAGATCACACGAAGCTGAGATGTCATATTATGACATCATTGAGGACATATGGGAATTGGACTATACAAATTCCAGAGTTCCTATCTTTAGGTGTAATTGGATTGATAACAACAAATGAGTTTTAGCAGATGAGTTGGGTTTCAAATTGGTGAATTTTGAAAAGATTGGTGAGAAAGATGAGCCATTCATCATGGCAGACCAAGTAAAATAAGTATTCTATATTGATGACCCGACAAATAAAAATTGGTTCGTCGTTCTTCCTGGAAAAAGATAGTTTATTATAGATCCTATAAATGAAGAAGAATACTATGAAAAGTATGATGATTCCAGCCCATTCTCAGTTAGTTTGCCAAGTGTAAATGTTGAAGATAATACCGATGAATAATATAAACGTCAAGACCATGCTGAAGGAATTTTACTTGACTAACAACTCAACCAATACTAGAGGCATGTATTCTTTGAATTATTTATTTTATTATCATTCAAGCATGTAATCTTTTAAATATACATCATATATCATTCAACCACTTGTGCTTTTGTTACCACTTATGTTTCTTTTATCATGTATACTTGCAGGTTCTAAAATGGCAAGTGAAGATGAACATTCTAAGCATGAGCACCATGAGGATGGTAGTGGTTATGCTAAGAAAAGTAGAGGTCCCACATTGATGCGTAGGCTGTAGGAGCTCATGGCCAAAGGGGAGAAATTGACAGTCCAGTTTGATATCACAGGAGCACCTATTAGGGAGCATGCTAGTGCTTTCAAGCATTACGTAGGGGCGACCGCGCGCAGTAAGGTGGAAATAGATATAGAAAATTGGCATGATGTTTCTAATGCCTTAAAAGACCTCCTATGTAAAGATATATCTGTGAGTGGAAGTGATATTATTTTAATATGTTTTTATTTATTGATTCTAATCTAGTTTGCTTGGAAAGACATATCCTTTTTAAGACAACATTATTGCTTCTTTTATATGTATAGTGTGTTTTTCATCTAAATGAAAAAGATCATAATAAAAAAGTGCTACAACGTTGTGGTATACGATGGAGGGCTTTTAAGACATATCTCAAAAGGGAAATTATAGATAATCCTAAACAAAAGAAGAAAGCAACAGATATATATATATATATATATATATATATATATATATATATATAGATCTTGAGGTGTGGGAAAGATTTGTTGTAGATAGGAAATTGAAAGAGTTTTAGGTAATAAAGATTGTGATGTATTGTATGAATCTTTAATTTTATACAATTAAGGAGGTGAATATTTTTATATATGTTTGCCAAGTCTAAATTGCAATACCTCATTTTAAATGATCAGGCTATTCACGAGGCCCAAAAGGAAAGACGGGCCAAAAATGTTCTTGACCATCGCTTGGGGCCCGGTGGTTATGCCTTCTGCCACCAACTATAAGAGAAGCAACTCTCTTCTGGAGAAGAGTCTAGTACAACTCAAGATGAGCGTCCACCCCGACACTTGCAGTGGATTGATGCTAGAAAGAATCGAGATGGTGAAATTGTCAACCCTGCAACTAAGGAGGTGGTACAAAAGATGGTAGGTTTATCCCAACTAAATAAAGAGTAGCTCCCACAAACTTAGATTTATTTATATCTAATTGATATTGTGATTTAATATTTTTATTAACTATGAATATATTGATCTCCATGAGCAAAGGAAGGAAGGAAAGTTCATCCCAACTGGCCGCATGGATGAACTATCAGTTGCTCTTGGTATGGGAGAGCATCCTGGTCGTGTTAGGGGATTAGGAGATGGCATAAGATTGAAGTATTATTTTGGCCCTTCACAATCTAGAAGAGGTCGTGCAGGAGGTCTTACACAAGAGGAAGTTAAAGAATTAGTAGAATGAAAGTAAAAGAAATAATGTCTTCATTTCAGCCTACTCAACCTTCTCAACCTACTCAAACTGTGTGTCTCTCAGATGATGAGGTACAAGCCCATGCTCCAACTGTAGAAGGTCATGGGAGCACTCCCAATGACCCACCACAACAATCTACAATAAGTTTTTGTTCTATATGTTGTGTTATTAGTATGATATATATATGATTATATATATAGTTGTAGTAGGTATCTGGTTTACCCCTTCATATATAACTTATAATATTTCAATTCTAGGTTGGTATGAACTGTAAACTTGCAGTGGATGTTCCAGAATATAATGTTGTGGTAGCGGGCAAGGTATACAACCTTGGTGGTACATTGCTTTGCCAACAAATTACTGATGACATTTGTCATGTGTCCATCCATCTTGTGTATGACGGAATGGGGAACAAACCACTACCCATACATAATCCTGAATATAGTACAGTTGAAGAAGCAGAGAGTGCTATGGTGGGTTGGCCTAGACACTTGGTTATCAATGATAAGGTATACTTGAATTCTACCATGTTTTTCGTATTTGACTGCATATATGAACTCGTGTAATATAAGTATGTAATTTAATTAACATGTTTGCAAACCAAAATGTAAAAATTCTACTAGTTGTCCTCCTATGCCCAAGCCATCTTTTATTCCAGAATCCACATTCGACGAGTTGGGAAGTAAATGTAAATTTTTGTGTTGATACTTAGCCAACCAAAGCTCTGGATTACAAATATTGGTCAATTTAACAGAAGATGCAACTGGGAGGGACTTTGACAATTATATTTTTCTTGATGATATTATAGAGTTGTTCCGGTATGATTGGCTGAATACTTCGATATTAGAAGTATGGATAAGGTAAGGATCTATCAATATAGAAAATTCCAATACACATTTTTAGCTTATTTTCTATATATGAAAATAATCAAAAATGTTTTACAGCCATTTATATATCGAGACCATAAACTTTGGTATATGGAATGTTGGATTCTTAGTTCCTTCAGTCACTAGTCAAGTGGAGACACATATTGAGGATGTGAATGAGTACTTCTCTACTGCATTCAAATATTTTTCCAGTGTGGGAAAGGAAATTATCCTAATTCCTTTTAACATCCAGTAGTATTATTATTCAATATAATTTTAATAATGAATAAATTTATTTATTTTAATGTTTGTTTTATTCTTACTCAGATCTAGACATTGGGAATTAGTGGTGGTTGTCCCAAAATTGATGAGTCTTTATTATCTTGACCCAATGTGAAAAATAACAAGGGGTCACAAACTGAAATTTCCAGCTATGGAGTAAGCATACATTTAGTCAATGCTTCAACATGATATTTCTATTTAGAATTTCTATTTTACCAACTATCGTTTAATTGATAGGGGTTTAAAGGCTTTTTGTGAAGGTGGATGACAAATACTGACAAAATTAAAGACATTGACTTTGAAAAATGTCAAGGTAGCTACTTTGACAACTGCTTAGTCTTATATGTATTAATTTTCAACTCTTATATGTCAACTCTTATAGTCTTATCTCAACTCTGTTTATAGTAGTTTACTAACATTAAGTATAATTTGTTATTTGTAGTGTCCTATACAAAATAATGACTGGGCTTGTGGCTATTATGTAATGAAATATATGCAAGCTATTTTCAAACACGCATCACATGACATTCATACTATAGATCAGGTAATAAAGAATAACATCATAAATTTACAAGTGAGTTGCAGTCATTTTATAAAATATTAGCATGTGCATTTTCTGTTACAGATCTTTACAACTCAGCCTTACACACTTGAGGACTTAAATGAATTCCGAGAAGAGTGGTCAGATGCGTTTCTAAATGAAGTCAACATAGCATTGGATTGAATGCATATGTCAGCTCCATTATGTATGTGGTTTTGGAACTCTTCTAAATTTACTTTTGTATCTGACATTTAATATCATCTCAGACTTGCAATCTATCATTTTGTAAATTATGATGTGATTATGTGTAACTCAACTGAATATATGAATCATTTTTGTTATGAATGTGTGTTTTGGAATGGTGACGGTTGAGCATCAATGCTCCCCTCTCCCATGTCCTGGTTCTTCTTATTCTTCTGTTCTGTTCTATTTCTGTAGAATTTAAAAAATAAATGTACCCTATAGGGTCAATTATTTTAAAAAACCGACCTTATAGATCTATAGGGTCATTTTTTAGTAATAACTGACCTTACAAGACCTCTGGGAAGCTTAAGACAGTACATTCTTGGTCGACAATTTTCTCAATCGAAATCCTATCAGTCGACGTATTTCTCGACCGAGCAAACCTCTATTGCTTTATAAGGTCGGTTTTTTAGAAACAACCGACCTTACAAGACCTCTAGGAAGCTTAAGACGCACATTCTTGGTTGACAATTTTCTCGATCGAAATCCTCTCAGTCGACGTATTTCTCGACCGAGCAAACCTCTGTTGCTTTATAAGGTCGGTTTTTAGAAATAACCGACCTTACAAGACCTCTGGGAAGTTCAAGATAGTACTTTCTTGGTCGAAAATTTTCTCGATCGAAATCAACTCGGTCGAAAAATATCTCGAGCGAGCAAGTTACTGACCTTACAGGAACTCTGTTGCTTTATAGGGTCGATTTTTTAACTTCTAGGGTCATTTATTTAAAAAAAGTGGCCTTATAGATTCCTTGGGTCGGTTTTTTAGGAATAATCAACCTTATAGGCAATGGGATCTGAAAGCTCATTTTTTGTACTCTATTGGGTCGGTTTTTTTAGAAATAACCGACCTTAGAAGACCTCTAAGAAGCTTAAGACAGTACTTTCTTGGTCGACAATTCTTTCAATCAAAATCTTTTCGGTCGACATATTTCTCGACCGAGAAAACCTCTGTTGCTTTATAGGGTCGGTTTTCTAGCAATAACTGGCCTTACAAGACATTTCTAGGGTTAGTTTTTTTGGGAATAACCGACCTTACATCCTCTTCTTTCTCGCTTGGGTCAGGTTTTTTACAGCCTCTTAAGTCGTTTTTACTCTATAAGGTCAGTTTTCGTTGGTTTAAAAAACTGACCCTATACAACAAATTCTATAGCGATGACCACTTAGGCGTCGGTTAAAAAGTGACGCTACAGGCTTAAAAAAATCGACGCTATAGACCATTATTTTAGTAGTGTTACTAATCAGATGTTGAGTACAGGAGCAAACAACTTTCCTTTAGCTAATAGGAAGATGTAGGTTATAGATTACTTGGGAGGTGTTATGATCTACCGACGAAGGAAGAATTGGTTGTTGAGGTGCCATGGATGGAACTATAACCTAGGGTCTTCTCTTGTTTACCTTCAAAGGAAGATTATGAGTTACTTTAGTATGATCATGTTCGACCATGTGAGGAAGCCGAGTAGGGTCACAAATCACTTGATAAAGAAAACCCCTCATCAGAGTAGTACGACATATGTTCAAAAAAGACAACATCCACACTCACAAACCATTTGGTTAACATAATCATAACATCAATATCCTTTTTGAGTTGGTCAATATCCTAGAAAGACACAATTAGTGGAGCGGAGGTCAAGTTTAGATATCCCAAGGTGGAGATTCTTAACAAAACAAGTATTGCCATAGATGTGTGGTGGAATAGAAAACAAAGGTGCATAGGGATACAAAATATAGATAGGGACTTGATTATGTAACATAGAAGAAGGCATTCATTTAATTAAATTCAGGCCATAAATGTTTAGGGGCATGATAGTGAAGAAGAATAGTGTGTGATACTTCAAGAAGATGGTGATTCTTTCGTTTGACCACACCATTTTGTTGTGGTGTGTAATAACATGAAGTTTGATGAATGGTACCCCAAGAGGTACAAAATAGATCCAAATATTTTTGCATAGATTATAAGTCATTATTAATTCTCAAGATTACAATCATTGTTTTGAACTGGGTTTGGATCTCAGTAAAAAAGTTGGTGATCGTTTACAAAATATTACTACGATCCCTTAAGAGAAAAAAACATGTTGTCCTAGAATGGTCTTCAATAAAGGTCATAAAACAACAAATGCCAGAAAAGCTAGTAACAGAACAGGGACTCCAAGTATCGGCATGAACAATATTAAAAAGATTTTTAGAAGCAATTTCTTTCTTTTTATGAAAAATAGCCAAATTCTGTTTGCCAAATTGGCAAGATTCACACAGAGATTGTTTCTCAGAAATATCAAGAAATAAACATCACAATTTTGTAATATAAGGATGTCCCAGCCGATAGTGTCATTGTAGCCCAATCATTGAATAAGATAGCAGAGTTGCAACAAATTTCAACACATCTAGATAGCACAATGCATCCGGTCCCTCATGGACCAAACCAATCCTCTTCCTCATTCAAAGATCTTGAAACACACAACCCTCATCATCAAAAGTGATTGAGCATTAAAGGATTTTAACAAGTTTACTGACAGATAACATATTTAGAGGAAATGGTGGAACATATAAGACATGTTTTAAGGGTAAATTTTTAGATAGAGGTATAGTTACAATTCCATAGACATCTGATTGAGTCCCATCAACAAGAGTTATAGGAGGGACACGTGTAGTCTTAAATAAGATAGTAAACAAACCAAAACAACAAAAAATATGAGTCGATGCACGCCTGAGTTGATGTCCCATTTATTTTTACCATCAATAGCAAGGGATGCAAGTAAAGAAGAAGAACCTCCTTCTAGAGTAGGTGTTAGTGTGGATAGGCAATCTTGGAGGAGTTCCTTAAAATCTGAGAGAATCCATTCAACTATGGGCTGGGTTAAATTGGATGCAACAACAATTGAATTTTAAGAGGTAGTAAAAGATACCTCATTTACCCAGGTAGGTTCACCATGCTTTTTCCATCAACAATCTTCAATATGGTTTGTATGCCCATAGAATGTGAAGAAGCAGTTATTAGTATTAAGTTGATGTTGGCCTCATCCAAGTCCAGGAGGAGAACGACATCTAGGAGTACCAAAAGCATGCCACTCCAACCACAACCATGGCCATGTCCATGTCCTTGACCTGAGTCATAGGAACAGACGACAAGAACCGAGTGATAAGAAGAAATAGCAGATAGTGAAGACATGGAATGGAGGCATTCAACATACTTGAGAACATCCCTTAGTGTGGATAAGGGATCACTAGATAAGGTCTAGTAAAAAACACTAGAAAAGAACAAAGGGAGACCAACCAATAATTGAACTAATTGAAGTTCATTGTGTTTCCTCTAAACCTTTTTGATGTCATAAGGGAGGGGATGGTATACTTTGTATTCATCCCAGAGTGCCAAACATTGGTTGTAGTAGTATTCAATAGATCCATCAGTCCAATACTCCTTTTTTTTCCAGATTCTTGAATATTTTGAATAATTATTTGGGTTTCGTTAGTACGAATACACATGGGATAGTTGATCCCACATAGCTTTGGCATTCTGAAGGTCAAGGAGAGACCTGCTAATCTTCATTTTGGCACTATTTACCATCCATTTCATAATGCCACAATCATCTTTAGACCATTGTGTGTAGGCTTGCTTGACTTTTTTACCAGCTTTAGCAACAAGAGGAATCAAATCATCAACTAAAATGTGGGAATAATGCCCTTGGGCTTTAACATATAGTTCAAATGATGCTGATAAAAGGTGGTAGTTTGATCCATCGAGTTTCATGGTCATCACACACAAAGACCGAGAAGGATCTGTAGTCACCCTGGAAGCCAGAGTGATAATGCCCATAGAGAAGTACAAGAAGAAGCAACAAAAGTAGTAGATTTGGATCAATATATTAGAAAAACCCTCATAGTGGTAGTAGATAGAAGCAATACATCGGGATCAATAGATGCAAGAAACTTGCATAGGGGCATAGATTGCTACAATACATCTGGATCAACAAATCTAAGAAACCTTCATAGAGGTAGTAGATAGAAGCACCAAGTCAAGATCAATAGATCCAAGAAACCCACATAGGTTTACTAGAAAGGATAAGGAAAGACCTACACTGCCACAGTGTGAGATTTACTCCACCATGTGGCGTAGGCAGAAAAAATAGGTGTTAATTTTAGGTCTTAAACTTGTTATTTTGGAATTAGCTGAAAGGAGGAAAGGTTGACGACATGGATTTTGATGAGGGGTGAATATATATGGGGTGGAGGTCGTTGGGATGTAGTTATATGGGGTAGAGGTTGATGGAGTGAAGGTTGATGAGGTGAAGTTTAATGAGGGACGAAGGTTGATGGGGTGAAGGTCAATGAGGTGAAGTTTGATGAGGGGTGGAGGTTGATGGGGTGTTGGAAGTTGAGGAGGTGGTAGAGGCCAATGGGGTGCAGGTTGATGGGGTGGTGGAAGTTGAAGAGATGAAGGGAGTGCAGTGGGGTAGAGGTCGATGGGGTGAAGGTGGATGGGGTGGTGGAATTTGAAGAGATGAAGGAAGGTAGATGGGGTGGTGGAAGTTGAAGAGGTGATGGGAGGTTGATGGGGAGTCGAAGCGGTAAAGGGAGGTCTATGGGGTAATGGTCAATGGGGTTTGGAGGTTGATGGTTGGTGAATGTCTATTGGTTGGTGGATGATGATGTAGGGTGGTGGAGGTAGAGGGGTGGTCGATGGAGAGGGGGGAGGTGGTGGAACATCATCGGATAATTAAGAGGGTTTGAACACATTTGATACCATACTGAATAAGAAAGTCTTAAATTGTCGTATTTCAAACATATACAATGATGTCACTTTTATATGGTAAGAGAGTGAGTGAGAAAAAAATTGGGCAATATTTTTTTTGGGGGGAAAATCGAGAGAGTTTTATTCATCATGTGATCCCATCACAGGCCTACTTGAAGAGCATTCAGTATGTGGAACAAAGGCAACATTGATAAAATAAAAGCTAAAGACAAGCCAAGGCTAAAGAACACAAGTCTAAAGTACAAAATACATTGTGAAGCATATATACTAATATTGACAACTCTAGGATCAAATAAAATGTGCAAAACACATTGTGAGGAAACTTAGAATTGGAGTGAGAATTTTGATGTGTGAAAATTGTGCACATGTGGGTGTATATCATGCCTTTGTGTGGAAATACCATCCTTATGGTTTTTGGTGTTCCCTTGTTGGCGACAAAGGTTGTACTGGTTCTAGATGAACCAATCTTCATTATATATACAGTAAAGTACCTTTGATTATTCTAAATGAGAGAAAAAATATGAAGAAATCTAATTATACAATTTCAAGATTAAAATATAGTCAAAGCAAGAAATTTCAAAAATTAAATGCATTAAGTCAAGGCATAAAAAGTAGTATGAATTATGTTCATCAAAACTTTACCCAAAATACATGTTTCTACACCGACCAAGTCTATAAGATAACTCGTATGATCCATTTGAATTAATGATGTGAGCACGAGTTCGTGTCTCCATATAGATGTCTTTGTTCTTTTAGATGGTTTACAGTCAAATGCAATTTTGCATCTAAGTTTTCTAGAAGATTTAACAGTAATATTTTTGTTGGGATAGTGGTCCTTCTTCATGAGAATCATTTGATGTGTACAACAAAAGGTCAAGAATCCTAAATGAGGATACCAAAAGAGGTATAAACATAGTTTTATACATGTTGTGGTGGATGACAAGCCTGAGGGTATTATCCTTGACCTAGCTCTTTATAGTGGGTGACAATTGCATTTGACGTTCAATAAGATCCTACTTTGCTAAATTTGAGAAGTAGTTGTTTGTCTTTACATGTTCACTCATAAAATCCCATAATTAGTGGTTACCCTTAATATTTCATAGTGGGTGTAGGGAGTGTGAACCTGAAGTATCTTCCAACATCTATTTGTCACTCAATACACACAATTCATCAACATAATCTGGTTCACAAGGGGTTGAAATGATTTCTACATGGTTCACACATGTAACCGACTAGAATGGGATAGAGAAAGTGAAAAAAGCTAATAAGAAAGATAAAGTGAATTGTAAGGGAGCTATCCCTATGTGTATAGGAAAATGAAAATGAACACCTCTATATCTACATTCGCAAATTTTTTAATCCCTTCATATATTTGAAGGATTGTATTAGTTCTATATTGATATTTTATACATAAATCTGACAATGGTATCATAAATCCTCAATGTTGGGACTTGATCCCATTCTAAAACTATTTAAATAAATAAGTCAATCTTTATATGTATATAAATGATTGGTTTAATTATATTTCGATTGTAGTATCGTTCTAGATGTCATGTCATTTCATATGTTGTTGAATTTTGGGAAACAAAGAGTGAGGTGAAATGCATGGTTTTATCTATTCCACAATTGGTTTTAAGGGGTGGATGACTGTTAATGTCATCCCATGCGTGACAAAAGGTCTATAGGTTTAGTTTAGATAACAACCATGTTCACTAGAGATTCAATCAAATTATGTATCTCTCTATTGTGAAAAGGTATATAGTTTCCATACTCAACCATACAAACAGCTAAACCAAAAGCTGGAGTACCAGAATAAATGAAGGATTCAAGAGAACCCTAAATCCTAAAACATATTTAATATTTACTATTAATTAGATACAAAAATGTTGTGCTATGCTTATTTTCTAAATAATTTCTCTTTAGTTTATTTTAACTTAATCATCATTAGTAAAAGTATTTATCTTTCAATTGAAGAAAAAAAGGTAATACTTGTCCATATAGATGGTATTTTGTAGGCTATACTACTTCTCATGGTCATGTATTCTTGGCCTACTCATGTGTGATGGACACAAGAAAATGCCAATCTTCTCAAGTTGTGCATGCATTTAATTTTGAGTTCACAGTTGTTGCTTATTATATGACACGATCATGTGTGTTGGAATAGTTCCTAGGATATATGATCAAATATGATTTCCCTATTAAATTTTAAGCATGCACAACATAATTATGGATTAGGTTCTCAATATGATGCATGAACATGGAAACCCAACATGGCCCAAACCAATAAATGTAGGTTCCGTTTTATATTTCATCAATCTAGGAAAGTCTTAGATTTTGAAATTATGGATAATTATACATTCCAATTATAATCAATATCATGCTATAATAATTATTTTTCCTTCTGAATTATTTTAGAATATTTTAAATATATTATATTGTATGATTTAATATAAAAGTGGTGATTTCATAAAGACACATAGTATTTCATCATCGAATAATTTAAAAAGTACATATATTTCAAACACTCTTGGGGTTTGGGTTAAAAAGGATTCTAGATCATGCCAAAGTATAAGAAGCATACACATTGCTTGGATGACTATAACGAAATTTTCTTTATATCTTTGTTCTAGCGTATGCAAAAAGAGTTTATCTTCACTATTGTAGGATAATGAAGTATTTTTTCTCATCTTTATACTGAATTCTAGAAGATCATTTTGCCTACCTATCTTCTCTATATGACCAAAAGATGGGGTTGATGCATAGTTTATCTTTCTCCAAGTATATTTCCTATATTCTTCAACTACCAATCATTGATCGTCGTGTATATAGTGTCCCATGTCAAGCGAAAGTGTCTGGAAGGCTAGGTTTGGGACAATAGTTCAAGAGAAGTGATATAAACTAAAGGGTGCATGAGAGACTGTCTACAAAAAAGCACCCATCAAATCTCAAAATTTTAACCACCAACAAGCATTAGGAAGCTCTATACATCAAGCAACTCCAATAAACCAAGAAACATAGAATAAGGAAACCAAATGAACGTGACACTAGTGTGCAATATCTTCCCTATTTGGACAAAGCCATTATATATTTTGACTCTTTGCCTGGGACCCTTTACCAACCAATCATGTATAGTTAGAATGGCTTATGGCAAGCAAAGTGGCTAGGAGGCTAGTAGGTCGGTCTATACACTCTATAGGTCATGAATTGTCCAAAAATGGTTCCAAACATGGGGTCCAAGGTATGTATTTGAACTAAACGATATATGAGAGATTGTCTATAAATAACAACATATGAATCCTGTAATTCAACCATCAAGTATGACATGGAAGCTCTAGTCAATCTAATGACATGGTTTCGTTGAAGCAAGAAAACTTAACATAATGAATTAAATGTACATGATACCAATATTCAAGAGGATGCCAACCTTGAATTGGTTTCCTCTTCAGTCGAGGCCATTATGTAGTTGGACACAACTTACATTGTAAACACGTCAAAACATAGTAGGACATACTTTCTTGTGATACTCTCGTTATATCCGTTTTAAAAAATGTTAACATCATACTGATTTTCCTTCAAAATTTCTAGGAGTATTTTTACTGGAATGATCATTTGGGGAAGAGAGATAATCATTACAAACTGACGAAAGAATTTCGAAGAGAGTAGTTAACTAGTTATTACCAAGAGAGAAGTTGGTTTATGAGAACAAATTCTAGGGAGAAGATAGAAAATTGTGATAAAAACGAAAAAAATAGAAAATACATGGGAGGAGAGATAGCCTGCTCAGATTTCAAATTTATACAATCCAATTATTGGCTAGCTTTTTCTTGGAAATTAAAAATTGGTGTATATATATCTATGGCTATCTGGCTTAGGCCTGGCAGTTCGAGAAACAGGCAGATCCGCCATTGGCGATGTGTTGAGAGTGGATGAGTTTGAATTGAACCGGAAACAGTCTGGCTAGAAGGCGGACGCGGATATATCTCCAGTTCTCCATTGCGCCTTCCATCTTCCTAATCTTTCCTCTTATATATACGAACTAA